>JAVRXN010000010.1:92950014-93650014 GCA_033556935.1 Timema podura | reverse complement strand
TGAGTGAAGTCAAGCTAAATATTTATGTAGAGATTTGAAATGAACAGCAGAGATTCACTGGGATACCGGAGATGTGCTGGTTTGATTTGGTTTGCTTAAAATAATTTAAACTATGCCCATTATATTATTAATTATTATTTTCTTATTAAATTTTAATCAAAAGCTTCATTAGGTCAGTCAGGATTTCTATAATACTTAATTTGTGAAGATGTACAATGACATTAAACGTAAAACCGTCATGTTTATTGTTTAGTGTGTATTGATTGTTATTATCTATATAATCTGCACAATTGGCAGGCTTTTTTTTTAATAATCTTCAATCAAAAATAGAATAGAATCTCAGCTATTATCAAACAATTTAGAATAATGTTTTATTATGCCTGTATAAAGTAGATAGTGATATTTTAAGTGGACTGATCAGTGATATAATCATCGATAATATATCTGAAATGGTGTTTGGGTTAAATTTACTATTGATAAAATTCAAATTATTCACCACACCACTTAAGCTTACACTCCAAATTTAGCTTCAGCAGTATTTATAAGTATATGTTAAGGGTTAGCCCATTTGTAGTCCCAGTTCTCTTGGAACCTGTCAGTCTACCCTGATGAACAGGAACAATAAATTTTGTCTACATTATAAATAATACTTGCAAGAGATCAGTGCGTAGTAAACATGTTCATGTTTAAACACTAACTTTCACTTGCTACAGGTGGCTTCCTCAGGAGGCATGGCAGTAATTGTTCAAGATTGAAAAACTGCTAAGTGGTGTTAGTTGTTCAAGAAGGGATGTACGAGGTTCGTCTAGAAAGTAAGAACCAAATTGCTTTTAAAAAACACATTCATTTCTTATTAAGTAACATTTATATCATAATTAAGACATTACACTTCTTTTCATATATGCCAAACAAATCAAACATTGGTCTTAACGAGAGAAAAGGCAAATAAATTTTCCGAAAAATTTTTAATTCACTCCACTGTCACACATTTTTTTGCTTCTTTATTACTGCTCAAACACAAACTGACTAAAAGTTTCTTTAAAAGAATAAAATATGATGCACTGTGGAATTATAAAGTGAGCGGTTAAAATATTTACAGCTGAAATTGGTTGAGTAGTACGCCTGTATAAATGGCATCATGGGTTATGCATTGTGATGAAGCAAATAAACTTCAGTGCTGAGTAAACCTAGACTATTGTTTTAAATCACATGCCAAAAATTCTTAAGATTTCACATTAAACTTCTTTATTAATTGTAGCTCACGGTAACATGAATTCCATCAGCTTTGCACCAACAGACAGATGCCTTAATGTTTTATTTTATTTTTAGCTAAACACCTTTTTTAAACTTCTTCAGCTTCAGAAGATCCGAAAATGGCCACTGGAAAGATTGCTGCTTAATCTTTAGTGTCACATGACAAACCCATGTTTCTTACACTGTCACAATGTGGGCAAAAAATGTGTCACCATCGTTGTGATACTTTAAAAATTTAAATACTACCACTTTGCAATTCATTTTGTAATTTTTTGTTTGCATTTTGGTTACCGACCTAGAATATAATTTTTAGTATTTGAAATAATTTTTTACAATTACATGGACTCTAGCATCTAGCAAGAGAAAAAGAAAAGAGAAAAAAAAAATCAGAAATTATGAATTGTCAGTCTTCCCAAATTTTTATACACTTGTTCAAGCCATTTGTTCATAATCTAGATAGGTGGCTTGTTAGATTCTCACTGGGCACTTTCCTTCTGCCTTTGCGAAACAGCCTTCATTCATTGCATTTTGTCCCCCCACTTCATTAATTTGCCAATGAATTTCAATCACACAAACAATTTCGTATTTAGAATTTGTATTACTCATGTTAGCTTTCAGATGTCTAGATTTTTATTTTCACATTCATCATAAAATAAGATTGCCAGTAAATAAACAAAAGACACTAACTGCATGACAGACTTAATTAGGTGTATAAAAATGATGACCTACCTCACTTTGCAATACCCAAACTTATTCTTGTGTATATATATGGTTCTTATTTTCTAGATGTGCCTTAAATTAATGGAGAAGCAATAATACTACTAGTTATGCAACTAACTGTATTGGTGAAGTTAGGGTATGTGCCTATGTATACTCATAATCAAAAATGTTCATTGAAATATATATGAATATACTATTAATGTAAAATATTTATAAAACTAGAAATGAACACATTACAAAGAGACACAGTAAAAATAAATTCTGAGGATTATCACTGATCAATCTGCTAGCTTTAAAAAACAAAAGTGAACTGTATAGCTTTGATGTTCATAATGCGATACTCACGTGTACATATTTTCTAATAGCATCACACAAAAAATTAAATTCTTGATGATCAATTTTTATATCATAAGTGCTCACACCCAACCAAAACCTTGCGAAAGAACTAATAGGCACTAAAAGAAATAAAATAAAGAAGCCCTGGAGTTTTTTTTATTTAAAAATTACTTCTTATTTTTAATTTCAACAGTGAAAGTTTAAATACTCCAAAAGTAGGATTTTACCCTCTTCTGTGCAGCCTAAGATCCGTTTCAGGTCAAAATTTATTTTTAGCATCATTTGGGTTACAAGTGTCAGATGATAGACACATGACTATATACCTGGTACTTTAAAAAGGCTTTGGAATATATAAAACCCACCTAAAGTCATATATTCCCACAATCTAAATACTAAAGAAGTATACACCCAATTCACCTAGAAATATGGTGAGCTATACTTGGCTTGTTAAACAATGGCCCTATTTTATAAGTTAAGCCATAGTGGACTTAAGTAAAAAAGTTTACAACTGTTCAGGGTGAAACGGAAGAGTACAAATCTTGTTTTCAATCACATCACAACACAATTATAGAACTCATAAATGTAACTAATGATATAAAATTAGCCTTGAACAGAAGACAATAAACACTTTTGGAACAAGTGGACTTTATTTAGCAAGGCTTCTGATACCAATAATAAGAAAATGCTTCTTACAAATTCACAACAAACTTTACTTTTCAATAAGTTCACCTCCATAGAAACAGCCATTTATAACTAGCCACAAGCTATCTCTTACAATAGGTGTAATGCAATATTCAGCAATTTCTCGGGTATTTGAAGTTTTGGATCTCTTTTCACTTCTTTTTTCGATGATTTTAAAAGATATCCCAAATAGTTCATGAAACTTTGTACCACATTGATAGTTTTTTGGATAATATAAGTACTTTCTTAATTACAACATACATTGGTCACTGCAAAGTGGTATTTTAGTAAATCCTAATATATATTTTCTATAGAGTGGATAACCTATTCTAATTGAATTTCTAATCATCCTATTTTTTACTATTGTGAACATATGTTTAATGACTTGACAATTGACCTTGAACCAAGACTACAAAATAATTATAATTGACTCTGTTTACATATGATTTTTTCATATATTGAACAAACTCCCCCATTCTAAAATAGATTAAACTGAAGTTTTATATTTTCCACTACTGGCTTGCTGGGCCTGTCATAGCTTCATATGCCTTATAATTTAACTTAAGACAAAGACAGGCATAACATCCAGTCCTTGTCCATTAATTCATCATTGTGAAAGGGTAAATTCACGTTATACCAGTAATAAAATATGTTTCAGCCATTCTGGGAATTGAACCCGGGACCTTTATCTCAGTAGACAGATGCGATAATGACTGTGGTAAGGTGTCAGACACTTATTTCAGTCTTATTCTTAAATCCAGTCACTCCTCAAATTCTTTCAACCCAAGTGTTTTTAGAAAATATATTTGTATAATACATATTTTTTTTCAGTCAAGCCTACAAATTATCTATGACATTACTTATTTCTATAAGCTTAATAAATGAGTTAAATCTGATTCAAATTGTTTAAAACTATATTTAGAAGGAAAAAACTATTTTTGTTTTAATTTTAATGCATTCCTAGTCATAACATATTTTTATATTTACACACACTCAAAATATTTGGGAAGTTGTCACTACCATTTGTGCATTAAAGTAGTGCACAATTATAGGAGAGAAAAAAATGTACAATTTTGTTATTTTTGGTGACATTTGACAAATTTGCAAGAACATTATTTCCATCCCTCTATAAATGAGTAAGATTTAATTATTTCATCAAGCTATCTGTGTTGTTTAAACAAAATTTCAGTCTTAGCTATTGTCATCTCGTCTTGTGTCTTAAAATATTAAACTGAGCATATACAAAACTATAAACCTAAAACAAAACTATAGTTAATCAACATTAAAAAACACTTTGGTTTTAAATTGCAATAAGATGTGTAACATATCGAGAATGTCAACTCTATTAAATTTTATTTTTTAATATTCATTGCTCACATTTAATTTAGTGTATTTGACTTCTAATACAATCTCACCCTTTTTTTACACACAAATACATATATATCAAAACAATATATTCACATACCCACATTGGTTTGCACTTGGACTTAATGTCAGACTCATCTAATCTGGTTTTCCAGTAATGAGGAGGTTGGAATTCACTTTCTGGTCAGGTGTACAGAGGGTTTTTTCCAAAATTGTTTATCACTCTTCCTCTACACCAATCTGGGTACATTTCATTTAAATGTCACCTTCTTTATACCTGCCCCAATAGCGTAACTAATATCCATGCATCCTAGACACATAATAAGATGTGGTAAAAGAATCAACAGATTACATCAACTTTCTCTCGGCTCCCTCCTGGAAAAATTATTTTTACCATATACTATGTTAGTTTTATATATAAATTCAAAATGACAACATTGTTGAGGAAGAAAGCAAATTGGAAAAAGGATCATGTAAGAATTTTGGTGATTCTCTATCCAAATGAGTATGCAGACAGGCTTTAAATGTTGTCTAGCTAGACCTGCTTACTATTAACAGAAAGGTCGAGGTATCTTTACATGGGCTTTTCCATCACAATATTATATATTTCTCACTATGTAAAACTGTGAACAAAAATATTGAAATATATACCATTCCATAGCTTATAGGTAAGATAATATTAATGGCAAACTAGAACTATTTACTGCCATGATATGCAGACTTTAATGAAGAGACTTGATGCAGCATATGCCAAATTCAAGCGTTACTCTAAGAATGAGCCATCATCTGTTGCTTAGAGCTATGAGCTGAATAGACTACTGAGCTACATTTGTACTTGGAATGTGCATAAAGCAAAGATGCACTTAATGAATATTGCTGACTGCCACTCCTCTCCTAAATTAACTCTCTTAACTAAGTAAATCAAAAGTTAATGGCTATAATAAATTTAATTCAATATAAATTTGAAGTTATCTGGCTGAAGTATACAAAACATTAACACAAATATAATCACAAACTACAAAACATAAATAACGTTCACAGACACATATGATTAGTCAAATTCCACTGAACTTTTTAACTTTCAAGAGATTCTCATATACTTTTGCCGCATGTGTTAGTTTGATTTGGAAGCATCACATCATCCAAGAGGGCATGAACCATTGCAGACCTAAGTTTACTCTTGGCCTGATTCAGTTAAGAAATCACTCAACCACAAGAGCAGGCATCTCAAATTAGCAGGCCATATGCAACTCAATCCATCTGAACATTTGTGCAGCCCACGGACCTTTTAAACCAACATACTGGCCCAATTCATATTTTTATAAAATTTATAATATACCATTTGGGAATATAAAATTTAGAAAAATGTATTATTATTTGGGGAATCTAGCAAGTGAGGTATGATATACATAATTTTTACTCGTTTCTCACCATATATCAATTCCAAAAATATGTTAAATTTTTAGACAAAATATTTTAAATGTTTGCAAGCATATAAGTATGTGAACAGTTTCTTTTCTTATAAAAAAGGAATAAGCACCAGATACGTCATTGCTTACAGACACACATTTGTCATAATTATCTTAAGTTCAACACTAGCTCCCACCCTTACTTAAAAAAACTCAATTTCTTGGAAAAATAGAAAGTAGGTCTTATAAATTTATATGTTTAGTTTTCCAAAATGCAACCACCCCCTAAGTATTTTTAATTTTCTTGTGTCCCTTATGATCAAATGATTTTGACACGATTGCAATATTTTCACTAGACAAGAGTCACACTAAAATATTTTAGTAGAATTCATATTTTGTGTAAATGAATATTTTGTGGATTAGATGCCTCTAATAGCTAGTATTTGGAGTTTCTTCATAATTATAGTTCATTGTGCAAGCAACATCTTCCAAGATCACATTTAATTGATAATGAGTCAACCAATAGCTCATTTGCTTTTGGTTAAGATAATGATCTTGTAAAAGGGTTATTCTGTCCCCTACCACACACTCGCGCATTTTAACAAAACTTTGTATTTTTCTTGGTTTGTTTTAACATTTATTTTTATTCAACTTTACATTTGAGAATATAAGCATGAGGGAAATAAATCTAAAGAGGGCAAATCTATTTCAAAGTGTAGAGGGTAATACTTTGAAAGGAGGAAACATGTCCACTATGCACCCCCTCACCCCCCCCCCCCCTTGGTTCCACCACCATTGAATATGTGACTCTATAGCCCTTTCTTTAGGGACGGCTTTATTTTAGTGTAAAATAAATAATTATTTTATGAACAAGGACTTATTTTTGAAATTTAATCTAATTGTTATATCAGAGATATCACTCATCTACTAACAATGTAAAATAAGTTCTTCGTTTAACACTAGTTCCAAGTTAGCACTTACCACAAATATTAAATATATTTACAGGAAAATTAAGGTAGAGGAAAGGGGTATGGTCTACCTACCAGCCTCAACCCCACCCCCCCATAGACAACTATGCTTTTTTGTCACACTCTTCATTTCATTGAATGGGCCTGCCTAGCTATAAATTTATATTTTTTCAGCAAACAAATGTAGATTGCTATCAAAAACACTGACCTTGTGTTTTTTGTTGATTATATTTGTTCGCTCTTTAACAAAAAAATAATGATATTTATTCTTTGAAGAGTTTAGCGTTGAGGATTTTGTAAAAATCATGTTTATATACTGGATTGTTAGTGATGTGGAGTTTGGAATTTTAATCTTAGCTGGGTGCACTATAGGTATATTCCTTGTGTGATTAACCATGGTGGTTTTTCTATCTCCTCTCAATATTTATGCGGATGCTACTCATCTAAACAACTTATCTTATCCTTAACCCTTAATAACCATGATGTTAAATATAATATTCTTTAAAAAATATTATATATTTTTGTCTGGAGAGAGGATAGGAAAATCACAATTTAGAAATTTATAAAACCACTCCTAGTGTGACGATCAAGCAATGAGCTACCCTTAAGTAATTGTTTTGTTCAAACTGGAAAGTAAAAGAACGAATAAACACATTGTATGCATACATTATTTTATTCAACCCTTAAAACTACCTCATTCGTCGATCTTAGCTAATAGTTGCACCCGCATTTGACTAAATAAAAGATTATTATTATTACATTGCTATTATTATTACTAATTTATTATTATTATTGTTATTACTATACATTTTATTATTATCATTATTATTATTATTTAATTATCAGTCTATTTATCATATTATATTATCATTATCATCAAATTATTATCATTATTTATTATTATTATTAGCATAACGTCTTCCTACTCGTTCAGGCTTGCACACTTATGCTAATGTGTAATGGTAGGGTAATGGTGAGATGAAATGGAGGACCTACAGTTTAACGTGGGATCCGAACCATGGTGAAGGCCTGGCACTCCACACATTCACAAGTTGTGATTAATACATGTCTTGTCAGAGGTGAAGGAAAGGTTTGGCAATCAGATAAATTTGTACTGGGACCTAGGATTGAACCCTGGACCCACAGCACAGAAGCCTTGACACCTTAACCCTAGACCACCAGGTCACCTATTACATTGTTAAATATACCCTTTTTGTCAGGTTGCAGGTCAACTATTTTGTATTTGAGGCTTATATATGGTTTGTTCTTGTTGCATGCCGTCACCCTTGCAGGAGGAACAAGATATCCACAGTCAGCTAAGTGTAGAGGCCCATAACTTCATTTAATTATATCACCATAAATGCATTTGGCTAGACATGTTTCAGTCCAGTCAAAATTAACTTATTTTCAAAATTGTTTGAATTATTTCCATAAATATTGAAATTTTATTAATGTTATAAATACCACAAAACATTTTTTGGTTTATCAAAGCATGCCACTTGTTTTGAAATGTTTATTTTGAAATATGTTTAAAAGACTTATTTATAAATGGAAAACTAAAGTAATGCTATATTCATATAGAGCTCTTTCAGCCCTGTAACCAGGAGGGTACAGAAGGGCTTAGCTGATCCTAAAAAAACTGTGTACTTATAATAAATTACGCAAATTCAATGTTAAATGTAAAAGTATAACTTTACAGTGAACTCATTTTAACAGCACATAAGATTAACAGCAACAAAGGTTTACATAGTGCATGTTAGTACACTTATTCCACACATACATTTTAGGTTTTCTATAGCCAAAGTATTTTATTTAAGCCATTATTTTTTTATTTCTTTATTAAATATGGAAATTCTATTAGAAATAATGAAACTTAAATGTTCATTCCACTACTTTAGTTTTGTTTATTTATTACATTTTATCACAAGTGTTAAGAGACTGCTTAGTCTAAGAGGAAATACTGAAGATATTAGTTGAGAGAGAAAAAAAGTTAATATGGAGAGAAGCTCAGTAAAACACGTTAATAAATCACATACAGAAATCCATCTCAAATGCTCTAGGCTGGAATTTGAACTACAATCTCCCTATAAATTGCACCAGGTCCATTATAAGTATAACACCTTAGAATCCATGGCTGTATGTGTGGGTCCATTCCACTGCTAAAAATCTGGCTATACTCATAGTGTTATTGATTTTTTAAACTTATACAAAGTGAGTCAGTCTATAGTCAGTTTGATTCTGACTTTGGTCAACCCCTCTTAAAAATACAATAGACTATGTCGCGGATGTCAAAGAAGCACAGACAAGTTATAGTAACAAAAGAACACTGATTAAAATGGTGACACAGAGTACACAATATGGTTATGTTTTGTTTACAAAATATAATACACAGTAAGAGGCAGGGCTGAAGTTTGCTGCTACATAACCATGTCCTACACTTCCCCCCAGCACACACCATTTCAGTTCATTCCAAAATGTTCATCCCACAATTCTTCAAACACTTCTGATGTTTCGGTCCTGGTAATCCTTTGGTGAATACATCTGCCATCATATCAGAAGTTGGCAAATAACATAGTGACACCGAACCCTGTTTGAGCACTTTCCTGATGAAATGTGACGTATATATAAAGACATGCAAATGGTGAGGTTATTTTTAGGGGAAAAGTGGTTTTTTTCTCTCAAAAAGCGATATTATATGCTGAAAGCGATATTATTTACATAAATAAAAGTCAAATTAATATTTATTAGAAAAAAAAAACTAGGCTAAACGTGTGTACATTTTTCGTTCATATTAGTGTATTTAAATATTTATTAACATATTCGGAAATCAAATTTACGCACAAAACATTTTAAGATTATTAATGTCAAACTAAAGTCTCAATATCATTTCCTCCGAGTTTTTCAAATAACAACATCTAAAAATTTATTGTCAATTTATGTTAAGACCAAACAATAATAACACCAAAACATGTCATCATAAAAGACTAAACTACTATCAAATAGGGAAAAGGGAATAAAATAAAAAATATATAATTTGGCCAAACATGACCGTTTGTAGCTAAGTCCATAGATATTAATGTCCTTGCTTGAAACTATTGTTAAATCTTAAAGGCTGAAAACAAAGAATAAATCTATCGAAATTGAAATTTAAGTTTAGTATGGGTAAAGGTAGAAGTCATTATTTTTAAAGTTTAACCTAAAAAAAAAATCCAAATCGATGAAAATATTCATATAACCTGTGATTCATATAATACTTTTAAAATCAACAAAAACAGATATGTGTTTAAACGGCAGCCCTGGCAAAGCACTATCACCAGTGTTACCATGTTGAAAAAAGTATTGCATGAATTACCCAATTAGGTGACCTGGTGGTCTAGGGGTAAGGTGTCGGACTTCTGTGCTGAGGGTCCGGGTTCAAACCTAGGTCCCGGCACAGATTTATCTGATTGCCAAACCCTTCCTTCACCTCTGACAAGATGTGTACTAATCACAACTTGTGAATGTGAGGAATGCCAGGCCTCCACCGTGGTTCGGATCCCACGTTAAACTGTAGGTCCTGCATTTCATTTCACAATCACCCTTCCATTACACATTAGCGTAAGTGCGTATAACCCGAACGGGTAGTAAGACGCGGTGCTAATAATAATAATAATAATAATAATAATAATAATTACCCAATTAGAAATAAATTGTGTTTATCTAGATAAAAAAAACTTAAGTTTGCGTTATTCGCATGAAAACAGTAGAATTCACCTAAAATGATTGCAAATGTGAATTTTGCATGTCCCAATATATATATATATATAAATATATATATATATATATATATATTTATTCTTTTGTTCTTGGATGGAACATCGGGTTTGTTGTAAGTTTTTTGGCTCCCTGACTATCATTTTAAATTGGGATGACCCCTGCACTTTCCAACCCTACTTCTTTCAGGAATTTGCCTAAATAAATCGCTTCCCTTGCAGCTTCAATTAATTCCATGTATTCAGCTTCATTAGTTTACAATACCACAGTATGCTGTTTCTTTGCCTCCCAAGTCACTGCTCCATTTTCAAGAACAAAAACAAATCCTGTCTTAAGATCTTCATTCTTGTTTGCATGCTGCCCAATCAGCATCCACAAACCCTTCCAACTTAATTGAGCCCTTCTTGTATGTGATTCCTAGGATAATAGTTCCACACAAATATCGTAGAATCCTCTTTATTGCGATCCAGTGTTGTTTTTTGGTAACATCTGTTGAAATGGCTTAGAAAGTTCACTGAAAAAGCTTTAGCTAGTCTAGTTCCAATGGCCAGCTACATCAAGCTTCCTATTAACTCCCTGAAAGGATAGTCTTCTAGTTCTTCAATAGAACTATTTTCATCTTCCACTAGCTTCATACCCAGGTCCATTGGTGTCTTGCCAGGTTTTGAATTCTCCATTCCAAACTTTCTCAAAATATCTTTAATGTATCCATCTTGTGATATCTTCTTGGAGCCACTTTCCTGATTGGATTCAATCCCCAGGCAATATCTAACACTTCCTAGATCCTTCACTTGAAAGCGTTTTTTTAATTTTTGCTTGGATTCAGAAAGTAAATTCAAGTTACTTGAGATGATCAATGTCATCAACATAAATGGCAACACTTATAGGGGTTTGGCTTCTCGTCTGCCAATAAACACACACATGTCTGTGCTCAGCTGGCTTAACCCGAGGTCCTGAAGTTCTTTGTTGAGCACTTTGCGCCATTGATGACCAGCCTGATTTAGCTCATAAATGACCTTTTCATCAAACAAACTTTATTTCCCTCTTTGAGTTCAACAAACATTTTAAAAGCTGTTCCCTCTTTGACAGTTTTTCCTCTTTGCAAATCTTTCTTCATTTCAATTTTGGGTAGCAACTCTTCAAAATGCTCGGGCACTTCCATAAATACTTCTTCGTCAAGAAAGCCATATAAAAAAGTGATAATTATGTTCAACTGATGAACAGCCATATCATTCTCCACAGCGAGTGCAATCAAAAGTCTCACTGAACTGAGTTGCACCACTGGAACAAAGGTTTCATTGAAATCCAGTCCAGGGCGTTGAGAATATCCTTTGGCCACCACTCGGGCTTTTCTTCATTACAAGGTACCTTCAGGATTGTACTTATTCCTAAGTACAAGCCTACATCCGATCACATTTTGCCCTTCTGGTCGATCAGTTATACCCTTGTCTTGTTCTTGATTAGGGCTTTTAATTCACCTTGAATTGCACTTTTCCACTCCTTAGCTTCATTTCTGGTAAGAACCTTCCCTCAAAGAGATTTTTGCGATACTGGCGCATTCAAGCTTTTTCTCCAAGGGCTAGACCTGCATTGTTCACATTGTACCTTTTGGTAGGCCTTCCAGGATTCTCTGTTCTAATAATCTAAGATCGTCCAGGTAATCTTCTTGCTTCTTCGAATCCTAAAAATTTTCATCTTTGGTCTCTCTATGATGTTGTCGTGCCAGAGAGACTGATGCTTGCATAGGTTACCTACAGGTGCTCAGGGTGGCCCTGACAACTGGTATGCCTCCGTTAGACTACTTTCGTTATAAGTAGTACACAGGGCTGGTCAGAAAGCCCACGTCACGAGCTTGCTCGAGGCAATGGCCCAGAAATGGGTTGGACTCTGTGGGGCAGTGAGTTTAAATGCCGACAAGGGGTGGCGTTGGCAGCATGGTGGGGCCAGGCTCTTGGGGTTCTGGGCCTCGCCATTCGTACAGTGAGCCGTTTTAGAGCTCTGGTGCTAACCCGAACAGTTAGTAGGGCATGGGCTAGAACATGGGCGCCTCCACTCGTACACACGAGTAGTGGGGGATTACTTTCCCACGTGCAATGGGCATAATCCCATTTCCCTACACTCAGAAAGAGTAGAGATCGCAAGGTCGCTTCTGTGAGCGGAAGTAAATGGCTCCGGTTACCACCGGGATAGGTGAGAGGCACGAGCCTCCGGTGCCGGTCCAACCAGTGAGTCCCACTTTTCGGGGTGCAGGGGTTGGAGCTTTTAGGTACCGACCTAGAAATTGCCCTGGGCCACGATGTCCAGGGTTCTGTGGCGCCATTTTTGTGCCATACCAGTTCACGTTAAAGTCAAGGTTGTCTTTATGATTTACTTCATCAACTTTGTTTTGTTCATGAGAGTGTATTCTACTTCCACCCAAGTTTTCCCTTCTTTCAAGATCTTCTTTTCTTCCTCTTGGTATTTGTTCTCTTGCTTCCTTTCGTGAACTTAATCTAAGTAAAAATCATTGTATTTCTGTACTGGCTGTGACTTCTTTTCTTTCAGTAGTCAACCAAACTCTGTAGTAGGATGGATCGTAAAAGAAATAAGTTGGTAGAGTAGAACGTTCGGGGCAGTAAAAGTTGTTGTTTGGTACCAATAAGAAATTGCCAAAATATGGACTTGATTGGATAATGTCTTTTGCCTCCAAAACTGTGTCAAAGATTCGCTATTTTGGTCAAAACCTATTAAATATTTGGGCATACGATTTTAGCTGGTTGTTGGTCAGGCAAAGCTCATATAAGTGTCATTAGGCTCTCTAAGTATGCCACTTGTTATACTGACATTTGGATGGACTGATTCACTCTAATGGGAGAAGGGAAATCACCAAAGGGTGACAGATTGTTGAATCCAACCCAACCTTGCCACCTTCTCTTATTTCCTACTTTATATAAGTATTAAGATTGCGGTGTGCTGCTCTTCGTCAGCTATTTATATTAAGTGACTCAAAACTCACCACATTAAGGTGGCTGCAATTAGAGTTCCTTTCACACCTTCCCAACCAACTGTCCATAGGTATGTTAAGACACATTAGAAAATTTTAATCAGTTTCTGTTTCAAATGAGGCCATTTTTAGGCGTGATTCCAACTGTGAGTGAATTAACCCATCCCTTTTTTCTTGCCCATACACCTTCCCAGAAGCTTCTGTAACATTCTTCGCAGATCTCTCAACGGCTATGTGTATGACATGGTAGTTGGGGAAATAAGAATTTTCACCAAGACCTTCATTAACAATAATTGTCTTTAGGTCATTTAACCTTCGTATACTCGCGCCCAACGGCATCACACATATACTCGCACACTGTGTCTCAGACCAAGATTTGATCTCGTCACTATCATTTTAATTCTATACTTTTTAAGCATTATTGGTATTTATTATATAGAAAAGGGTATATAATTGAATAAAAAAAACAGAAAAATATTAGAACTTTAACTTTATTTGGTAGAAACAGACTTTTAACTCAGTCTCTTAAAAAAGAACATAATTTTTTTGTACTCTAACTTTAATAACAAAAATAAACTTTTTCATGTGTTAATTATAAAAAAACTCTGAAATCTAATAAATGAAAGTATAAAGAATAATACAATATTATAAAAATAAGAATTAATCATTAGTAGAGTTGATTTGTGTAGCAATTTAATACATACCATAACTGCGTGTTCGAGACAAAAATATTTTTTGCAGTTCATGCAGCTATATCGTGTCTTCTTTTTTTTTTTTTATGAACAGAATGAACAATGACCTGCTTGATGATTACCTGATGATGAAGGTTCTGGATTATCAAGTTTGCATATTTCTAACAGCCTTTATCTCAGTGTTCTTGGCAAACTTGAAATTAATGCCCGCTTTTTTAGATGGGGCATTATGAGATCATATTAAAGCGTCTCTAGAAACTTCTTGCGGCTTTTTTTATGTTGAAATTGTTAAGACCATATATTATATAAGAATCTATCCCCACAACATTCATAAGGCTGTAAAAAATAACCATAGGCCACCGATTAGTTCCTCTAGCGGAGTTATAGGTCTCGCACATTTTGTCTACAGGGGTCAACGCCCCCTTTTGTAGCATTGTAGTCCATAATTATCTCTGGTTTTCCAGTTCATTCATTTATTTGTGCATCATCGTGCATACTAGAGACAAGTAGATCATTTTTATTTTTATTTGGCACATCCTCACTTTCACTCTTGTCATCGTAATTTGAATCGGAATATTCACATTCTAACAGAGCCCTTATTCTTTCTTCCTCCATTGTGGTGACAAAAATGGCTAAAAACAAAGAAAACGATTCTCAAATAATGTAATATGATAAACTCAATAAGTATTATACACCACTAAAATAAATTATACATTTCATTGAGTAATGTTCTAAAATAAAAATAAATTTTACTTACCTAAAATAGTAACACTTAGACTCGCGTCGGTCTCACGGACCGATAACAGTAATAAAGGTCACACATCCACTCGGCACCAAAGCGCGTGCTGCACTAATCAATGCCTAACAACAAATTAAGGAAGCTACTAAAAACTGCAAAGTCCCAGTGATGTTAATTTTTGAGAAAACAATGAATTATTGATTTGTCGGTCTGAGAGACCAATGCGTGAGTATACGAAGCTTAAAGAAATATTGGCAAGTAGTGGTGGCTAATAATAATAATAATCCAACCATTTAATAAAGTATCTGTATACATATTCTATCAATATGAGCTATGTAATGTTTTGCAATACATTTTCTTGTACTAGAGGTGATTTAAAAATTACAGGATTTAAATACTACTGCCCTTACCCAACCCAAACAACACTATATCAGATATAAATCATTTTAAATACATTATTATAGCATCCAAATGGTTAATTCACTAATCATGGTTTATTAACCGTTTTTATGCACGAGGGGGGACTTAACTTGTAGAGCTTAAAAATATAATCAACCTGATATTAGAGTACCATCCTTTACTAGACATTTGACATTTAATTTCAACATTGTTTTTCCAGTCAACAACGATTAAAATCACCAGTGAAAACCTGGAAAGTGGACTGTATTCGAAATAAAAATGGGGTAGAAATTGCTTACCTCGACCAAATGAGGTTCGCCGACAATGGAGGCCTACCTTGTGGGTTGCTGGGTTGGAGTAGGTAGGAATAGGAAACAAGGCGGTAACTCTTCGGCATCTCTCGAACTTTATATGTGGTTGTGGATCAAAGAGGCCACTTTAGGGCATGAAACACCGACTCACACGTGAACAACGATTTATGAAGCACATGATGTACTCATTATGTCAGACACCAACGCGTACAGAATCCTACGCAGAACTAACTCTCCAAAAGAACAAACTACCTTCCTTCCCCCTTCCCTTCAACTCGCAAAAAAGAAGGGAAACCCTCAAAAACGGCGGGACACTCACCACAACGGCGGGAAAAGTCCGAAGAACAATTAACAAATACAAAACCAATAAAAATAAGGAACTATATCAAAATAAACTAGGTTAAACAAATTATTACACAAAAGCTCTTTTACAATATTAAATATATACAGTTCAGAGACTGAAAATACCGCCAGCCTTGAAATAAGGTATTTCAACAAAGTTATTGAGAAGGAAGTGGGCAAAGCTTCACCACGGGTCGCTTGTAGATTCCTCGAGTGGTACATACAGGGGCAACTCAAACGACACCGTCTTTGCCGGGGAAGACTTCTTCGATGACCCCAAGCAGCCACTTTAATGAAGGAAGACCATCTTGTTTGATGACCACAATCATTCCAACTTTGATTGGAGTTTGAGGGGTATTCCACTTAACCCTTTGCTGCAACGTATGCAAATACTCTAAGTGCCAACGCTTCCAATAATCTTGCACAAGACGTTGCACCAGCTGCCATCTTGAAAGACGATTCAAAGGGACTGTAGCTAAATCATGGTCTGGAATGGTTTGGAGAGGTGTCAAGGTCAGATAATGAGCTGGTGTCAATGCGGAAATATCATCTGGACTTTGAGTTAGTACACAGAGTGGTCTTGAATTCAAAATAGCTTCTATTTGGGTAAGACAGGTATAGAGTTCCTCAAAGGTGAGAATTTGTGCACCAACCACTCGTATTAGATGAGTCTTGACTGACTTTACCCCAGCCTCCCACAGCCCACTAAAATGAGGATACGAGGGGGGGTTAAAATGCCATGTGATTTCTCTGTAAGACAGCTCATCTGGCAGGGCCTGGCGATAGACTCTAGAGTTAAGGAAGGCACACAATTTATCCAATTCTGCTTTCGCACCTACAAAGTTTGTTCCACAGTCTGAGTACATTGCTAAACATTCTCCTCTTCTGCAGAGAAATCGCTTTAGAGCTCCAAGAAAAGTTTCTGTGAACAGGTCCGATGCCAGTTCTAAATCTAGGGCCTTAGTTACCAGACATACAAACAAACATATATATGCCTTCTGTGATTTAACACCTCGATGTCGACTTAGAGTAATATTAAAGGGACCCGCATAATCAACACCCACATGGGTGAATGGTTTGGATTCCTGAACTCGTGGAGCAGGTAGGTCACCCATGACTGGAAAGCTGGGCTTAGGATTGAACTTGAAACAATGATTACACTGTTGCACTCATTGGCGAATCACACCTCGACCAGCCAGAATCCAATATTTCTGTCGGAGCAGTGAAAATACAAGATGTGCCCCAGTATGAAGATTGTCCTTGTGACACTGATCTATTAGCAAATCAACAAAATGATCCCTTTTTTGGGAGAAGTGCAGGATGTTTTTGGTCAAATGTTAGGGTCGTGTTGCGCAGTCGACCTCCTACACGGATTACACCCTCTTCTATGAAGGGACTGAGGTTTCTTATGCCAGGTGAACAGGTGTGGCCAACTTCTAAGGCTTTGGATTCTTTATTAAAGTGCTTATGTTGAACTGCTTGTACTAGGACCTGATGAGCTTGATTCAATTCTCTCAAAGTTAATTGTTCCTCTTTTGGTACAGCCTTTAGACTGATGCGGTTCACAAACCGGAGCACATAAGCAGTGACTCTTTGAAGTTTCTTTAGCGAAGACATGCGGTCTATCAACTTCAACAATGGTGTGTCTTCTTCATAATGAACTAGTAGGGCGACTAGTTTTTCTTCTGTCACAGTTTCTGGTGTGGACTCTTCAACAAATGGGATTAGGGGCCAGACAGATCTGTCACACTTCAGCCAAGCAGGTCCTTTCCACCATAGATGGTTCTCAATAAGTTGTGAAGAACTGAGTCCCCGTGAGGCGCAATCTGCTGGATTATTTGTTCTAGGGATGTGGAACCAATGTTCAGAAGGCAAGTATTCTTGAATTTTAGACACATGATTGCCAACAAAGGCTTTCCACCGATGTGGTGATGAGTGTATCCAGTGAAGTGCCACTGTCGAATCCGACCATGCGTAGATATCTGTAAGTGTGACCTTCTGCATGAGGTGAAGTTTCACCACATGAATTAATTTTGCAAGAAGCAATGCAGCACATAGTTTCAATCTAGGTATGTAAACTGTTTTCAAGGGGGCAACCTTCGATTTTGCACATAACAAGGTTACTACTATTGATTGCAATGAAGTGACCACTCTGAGATAGATTACAGCACAGTAACCCTTTTCAGAGGTATCTGAAAATCCAAGTAATGTGCATTCAAGGCAGCCACTCGAGGACAAATATCGAGGAATTTTGATTGATGAAAGTTGGATAAGCTCTTGTTGAAAAGTATTCCATATTTGGCACAAAGTGTAGATGGGGCTGTCATCCCAGCCAATCTTTAGACCCCAAAGGGTTTGAATCAACATTTTTGCAAACAGTGTAGTGGGCGATACCAGGCCTAAAGGATCAAAAATTCGAGCCACTGTAGAGAGGACAGCTCTTTTCGTGCAGTCACATGGTGTCACATTTACACTAAAGGTGAATACATCCAAGCTAGGTATCCACTGCATGCCTAAGATTTTTAGACCGATGTTAGAAGAGTTATCACCATCAAATTCTTTAACTTGATTTACTTGATGTTCAATAGGAATAGCATGAAGAAGGTCTGAACTGTTACTTGACCACTTGCGCAATTCAAATCCACCACTTAAGGAAAAAACTCACTAATTGATGATAAAGGAGTTTTGCTTGTTCGACGGTAGGTGCTCCAGTAACCACATCATCCACATATATATCATTCTCTGCGACCTGGGACGCCAGAGGGAACTGATCTTGTTCATCTATGGCCAGTTGCTTAACAACTCGAAGTGCCAATATGGCGATGACTTCACTCCAAAGGCTACTGTATCACGTTGATAGGTCTTCAGAGGTTCTGTAGTGGAGAAGTGCCAAAGAATTTTCTGAAAGAATCAATGTTCAGGGTGAACCCATATTTGCCTCTACATTTGTCGTATATCAGCGGTGAGGGCAATGGGATGCAAACGTAAGTTTAAAAGTATCTCAAAAATATCCAATTGAAGTTTAGGTCCAGTAAAGGAGAGCATCATTCAAAGAAAGCCCTGAGGTGGATTTGGCACTAGCATCAAAAACTACTCTCAATTTGGTTGTTGTACTCTCAGGTTTCAGGACACAGTGATGTGGAATATAATAGGAGAACGACTTTGAATCAATGATAGGGGACAAGGACATGTGTTTTTGATCTAAATAATCTTCCATGAAGGCATGGTATTCCTTACGCATTTCAGAGTTGCATTCCAACTTTTTTTCAAGTATATAATATCTCTTTTCTGCTTTGGACTTGTTTTCCCAAGTCGCATGGGCCGTGTTGGAATGGCAGTGCAACTGAATATCGACCAGAACTTTCTCTTTTAACACTTTGACGGAATATGTCTTCACAGCAAGTCTCTTCTAGACTATAAATAGGTTTTTCTGTAGGAACCTCCTCCAATAACCAAAACTGTTGAAGGACACTATCTAATTGTGGATCAAGCGAGGCACAAAAGGTTTTGGGTGCGTGGACTGAGCGAGAGACATTTTGCCCATAAGTAGCCATCTGAAACATGAGCTTAGGGCCACAGGTGTGTCTGGCTGACCAAATATTCTCCTCCCATAAACTATATAGGGATAGAATTCTACCCCCACTAGACCATACACTTCACCTGGTTGATAAAAGTGGTCATCTGCAAGAGTCAGACCCTCCAAGTGGGGCCATGTTTTTGGTAGTACTTGAACTGCTGGAAGTTGATCTGTGATCTTGTCAACAATTAAAGCAGAGATATGAAATCTAGGCTTGTCTAAGGATCTGGGTTGAAGTGTGAACGAAGTAGTGCCATGAATTGGGACAGTGATTCCCCAATTCCATTAACTGAGCCTTTCAACCGATGACTAGATAAACCTAGCCTTTTAAAACAAGATTCAGTGATGAAGTTTGCCAGGCTAGCTGAGTCTACTAAGAATCTAACCTCTTGCAGGTTTCCGATGAATCTGTTACATGTAGCAACGCTGTAGATATCAACACCATAGATTTAAGGGATGTAGAAGCAGCTGACAATACTGTGGAAGCTGTACACATGTAGGCCTATAAGCTGCTTCTTCTTCAACATTAGGTGGGGGGTTGACATCAACATTAGGCCTCGCCTTCATTGTATGATTTTCAAAATGGAGCAATGAGTGATGTTTGGAGTTACAATGGCGACATGTTATCACTGAACCACAAGATGCCGCCTTATGCAACCCACTTAAACAATTCAAGCACAATTGCTTATGTTTTACAAATTCAAATCTGTCGACAGGAGTTAGTTTTAGAAATAGTTCACAACGATACAAGTTATGGGACTGTTTGCAGTTTATACATAGTCTTGAGCCTCCAAAAGTATTTCTATCTGTTCTTTTGTCTCGATATTCTTGGGGAGGTAGCTTGGATCCTGCTGCCCCCTTTGATCCAACTACAAACGAATGAACCCCTCGTTGACGACTTCTATCTGGGTAGGTGGGTAACTTGCCTTGGCCTATACCTACACCTGAAGGGGTTAGTGCCTCTTCAATCTGACATCGTTTTTCAAGAAATTGTAGAAACTCATTCATCATGGGAAAGGCACTGTCCTGTGAAGTTATTTCCCACTGCCTTTTGGACGAAGGATCTAGTTTGTGAATGACAATGAAAATTAACAATGTGTCCCATTGATCTACAGGCAGATTTTGGAGATGTAGTGCTCCCAAGTGTTCGTTGATAGTGGTTAGTAATTTTCTCAATTGAGTTGGCGAGTGCTTCACAATGCTAGGAAAATGAACCAGTTTGTCAAGATGAAAATTACAAATAACTTTTGGGTTGTTATATCTGGCCTTGAGTGCATGAATTGCTGCAGGAAAATCCGCTTTGCCGTAGCTGAGGTTTTTAACTAGCGACAGTGCTTCATCATGAAGATGAGACTTGAGGATGGTAAATTTAACAATATCAGGATACTTATTGTTACACTCGACTAAATGTTGAAACAAATTATAAAATTCAGGCCATTCAGAAATGTTGCCACCGAAACTAGGCAATTCAATGGGAGGTAACACAATCTTACTATGGCCTGGAAGCCTAGCAGGAACGGGGCTGGGTGGTAACACTACTCTCTCACTAGGCCTGAACAGAAGTGACTCTGGGAACAGCTGGTCATAAAGCGAGATAAAAGAAAAGTAGGCCAACATAAATTCCTGCTGCTCTTTGACCTTATCACTTTTAGTAGGTTGTTTGCCCTTTGCCAGGTAACCATCCAGCTCCACAATAGAATTTTCAAACTTTTCCAGCATACCTGTGAGTTCTTGAACAAACGATTGTATCAACTGTAGCCGCAGGGGATCTGAAGGATTGTCTTGAGCTTCTTTCACCTTATCAAACATCATGCACATCAGGTTCAAAGATGCCGTGATCTTATTTTCATAAACCCCAGCCATGATTACAATTTAAAAAACAATGAGAAAACGGCAAATAAACAAAGCGGTAAAAAAACCAAACAAATAAAATGTTACTATAAACTCTGTTCGAGAACAAAACAAAGTGAACTATTCACGTAAACAAAGTATGATCGATGGTAAACGGCAAGCTATAGGTTGCGAGAGAAGGATCGATACATCAAAACAGCGATATACTGCGAGATGGAGAGAGATCGATGTATCGAATCTCATAGATCGATGAATATTGAACGTGGTTCGGGCGAGAAGCCAAGAAATGACGTCACAAGTGATGCACAACGTAGGAAAAACAACCAAGTCAAGATATGAAATATAGAACGCAAATCACAAGAATTACGAATAATGGTAAGACAAAAAAATACAATTTTGTTGAACCACAAGAAACCCAACAACAACAAAGAAATAACTTCAAACAAAACAATTTAATACTGCAATTAGACAAATCACACGAGCAAAAGAGCGGGGAAAATCGCCAAGATGGTGCAAACGACTGGAAAACAAAACAAAAGATTTACAACATCTGTCCCGGAATGACCAAAATGTTCTTCCAGTCAACAACGATTAAAATCACCAGTGAAAACCTGGAAAGTGGACTGTATTCGAAATAAAAATGGGGTAGAAATTGCTTACCTCGACCAAATGAGGTTCGCTGACATTGGAGGCCTACCTTGTGGGTTGTTGGGTTGGAGTAGGTAGGAATAGGAAACAAGGCGGTAATTCTTCGGCATCTCTCGAACTTTATATGTGGTTGTGGATCAAAGAGGCCACTTTAGGGCATGAAACACCGACTCACACGTGAACAACGATTTATGAAGCACATGATGTACTCATTATGTCAAACACCCAACGCGTACAGAATCCTACGCTGAACTGACTCTCCAAAAGAACAAACTACCTTCCTTCCCCCTTCCCTTCAACTCGCAAAAAAGAAGGGAAACCCTCAAAAACGGCGGGACTCTCTCCACAACGGCCGGAAAAGTCCGAAGAACAATTAACAAATACAAAACTAATAAAAATAAGGAACTATATCAAAATAAACTAGGTTAAACAAATTATTACACAAAAGCTCTTTTACAATATTAAATATATACAGGACAGAGACTGAACAAACATGATTAAAATAATCATTGAAAATTATGACAAAACATAAAGTACCTCGTGAGAAAGCAATTTGCTCTCGGATTACTAGAGGAGGTAATTCCTGTACATACCTATTTAGTTACTCTATGGCATTAGGAACTTGAAAGTTCACTGTTACAATTACAAACGTAAGCCATCTATCCTCTTGAGCTAGTTCTATCCAGTCAACCTCATTACACCCTATCTCTTTCAGGTCCATTCTAATGTAATCCTCCCAGTTGCATCTAGGTCTTACCAATGGTCTCTTCCCATTGGGTTTGCCTGTCAGTACCCTGAACAAGAATTTAGAATATCCTATTTGCGCTGCAAGTCCTGCCTACTCTAATCTACCAGACTTGATTATTCTAAAAAGGCTTGTGATTAGTACAGAGTATGTAACTCATCATTATATAACCTCCTCCACTACCCAGTAGCCTAATCCTTTTTTGGACCAAATATCTTCTTAATCCCCTTGTTTTTGAGCACCCTCTATTTGTTTTTGTCATGTAAGTTAAAAGACCACATTTTACACCCATAGAAAACCACTAGTAAAATAGTTTTGTATTTTATTAGTTGTACATTCCTTGAAAGCAGGCGCGGTGTCAACAACACACTGACCAAGTAATAGCATACATTTCCTGACTATATTATTTTCCTAATTTCCAAACTAAAATGTTTATTTCTAGTTAAAATTGTTCCTAAATAATATAACTCATTAACACTGTCAAATGATATGTCATTTGCAGTAATCTCTAAATTATCGTCCCCAATGTGTGTTCTCTGTGTGATCATATACTTAATCTTTTCAGCATTCACTTATAAACCTATTTCCTAACTGACCTCTAGTAAAATTTCTGCATTGCTTCAACAGCTTCCATATTATTGCCCAACAAAGCTAAGTCATCTTCATATCTTAATATCTGCATTGTACCATTTAATGTCAATACTTCCCTACTCAATTCCATATAATTTATTTCTTTTAACTGAATCATAGGCATTTTAAAAAGATATGTATAATTGGTGGACCATCATGTTGTATTCCCATTTTTTTCTTATCTGCCAAATAGTAAAAATCTTATCCATTGTTGATCTATTTCAAAATCCACACTGATGATCCCCAATTATTTCTTCTTTAAATGGCATCATTCTCATAAAAATTATGTTAGATTAAATTTTATATCATGTTGGTAGAAGTGAGATACCTTTATACCTTCATTACACACTCTTTATATCCATTTTTGAAAATGGATATTATAAAACTTTCCTTCCATTCTTGTGGTAATACCGCATGGTTCCATATGGAACGTGACAATTTATGAATTTCTATTACTAACTTTTCACCACCTCCCTTTATTAATTCCGTTGGAATTGTAATCTCTACCGGAAATTTGTGGTTCTTTAACTTCCTAATAGCTTCTTTGACTTCACTATTATTTGGATCTAGGACTTGTGGATCAGCAGTATGGATTTCAATACTCTCACCCAATTTGGATCCTTCATGAACATTCAAGATTTGTTTGAAGTGCTTGTTCCATCCATTCAAAACCTCACTCATATCTGCCATCAGGTTACCATCTCATCTTTACTAAATTAGACCTAGCCTGATAACTTTTCTTATATTCATTAACACCCAAATAAAATTCCATGATATTATTTTTGCTGTTTTATATCTTACTTATGTTACCCTTCAAATACACTCTTTGTTTCGAATAAAGCACTGGCTTTCCTATTTGCAATGATAATTGTGTTTATAAACAAAGTAATTTTGCTTCCCTTTTCTCCTATATTACTTTTGAACATTTGTTGTCAAACCATTGTTTTTTTCATATTCATTTTGCAAAGACCTACACTACTAATACTAATACTATTCCTGTCAATTGCCTTCTGTCAATTGCCCATTATTTCTGACAATTTTTCATTGTGTCTCACTCCCTCCTCATCATTTGAGCAGTCTAGGGCAGCAAACCTACTTAAAATTTCGATCTGATATCTATTCATTTACCATCTTTCAGTTTTTCTACAACATATCTTTCTAATTTGCATGCCCGATTTCCCTTTTTTGGTACACTTTACCTTAAAAAATTACTTTAAACCTACATTGTTGTCCTATTGGATGGACTGTGACACATCTAGCTCTCTTGATTTAAAATTGTATTTAATATTTGGTTTGAATGCACATGGCATTCTTTAAAAACCAGTAATTTATAAATTATCAACTAAAATCAATATATTGAAATTAATACGCAAATTTATTTCATATATGTAGAAAATTAACTCGTGTACATGTTAATTGAATCCAAAACTGACTTAAATCACCATTGTTTTTCCTCTAAGCTATACAGTTTAGATCACTATTGTTTTTTCCTCTAAACTATACAGTATTTTCCATTCTCCAGAATCACTCTCTACTTTTAAAATAATGAAAGATCTGTGACTAAGCATAGGTATTGGCTGGATAGCCAACTGGTAGTGCATTTGCATACTAACCCAAGAGAGTGGGTTCCAGAATTTATTAAATAATATGTTTCTAAACATTCTAAATTAATGTCTAACTAGTGGAATAGTTATCACTATTCACTATGGATAAAATATGTTTTAATATTTTTAGTGTTTATTTTTTCATTATTAGGAAGCATATTTTTAATTCGATTAACTTGAAATAATTTTACACTGGCTTGTCTTAAAATAATAATCAATAACATCTAGAAGAAATCAATACAGATATCGACTATGAAGTTTTGAAAACTCATAATTTCAAATCTGAATTAAAACCACAGAAAAATTCAAAATAGCTACCCCAGGATTAGTTAAGGATTTTAACACCAGTAAAAATCGTGTTTCATTTGGCATGTCTATTTTGTGATACATTTTTTTGATAAAAATGTGTATTTTAATAGAAATAAACAAATAATTCTAAAATGTTATTTCATACGTAAGACAATATTTTTATTAGTCGTAAAATTAATATGGCTATGTTTCTTAGGCTGAAAATTGTATTGCAACTGGTGATTTGGGTCTTGGAAATCATCTTATGGTGACAAGAGTTCGTCTTCAAGGACCTGATGGCAAAGACATCTGATGAGTTGTGCTGGCAACACTCACACATGGTTTTGTCCTTAAGAAATTTATCAACTGGTTTTGTATTGTTTTGTTTGTATAATTTTAATAATAAACCAAACATAATATCACATTATAAACCTCATACTTCAATTTGTTTGTTGATATATTTGTAAATGCTTTTTTGACTGTTTCATGATTTTTTTTAAATAACATAAACCCTTTACATGGTAAAATCTGGATTAAAAAAAAATTGTTACTCCTTACCCTCCTTGCTCCTTCTCTCAATTCCACATATTCCCCTCTTTCTTCTTTTGTTATTAATTTTCCCTTTCTCCTCTCTTCTTTCAACCATTCTCCCCTTTCAACCTCTCCCTACCCTTACCCTTTTCCCCCCTTTCTCCCTCTCTCTCTCTCTCCTTACCTTTTTCCTCATTCTCATCTTTATCTCCCTTACCTTTTTCCTTCCTTTCTCATCTCTCTCCCTTATCCTTTCCTCTTTCTCTCCCTTCCTCTCCTCTCTCCCTTACCCTTTTTTGCTCCTCTCTCCCTTACCCTCTCTCCCCATATTCTCTCTTTTATTTCTTCTCTTTTTTCCTTCTCCTTACCCTCTTCACTCCCCTATTTCTCCTCTCTTTTTGCTAGTTTATTTACTCAAACTGATACATTGCAAACAATTTTATTTATACATATAATTACATGTTGTATTTAATATGCTAAAAATATTCTTGAGAACTTGACTGTGGCATCTTATATACAGGCTCACAAAACAAGCTATAAATTAACATATTTATTGTAGCTTCGAAACTTCGACTTGGCTTTGAAGCTTTGCCAATAAAATTCTTGGAAGCTAAATTTCTTCATTTATGTTCAATTATAGCCATTCTGAGTGTTTTGTACAATACAAATTAATGATTTATATGGAAAAAATCTGAAGAAATTGAATTCCATGTTGTGATAAATCTTGATTTGTCATAGTTACACAAAATATTACAAAAATTGTGTAGTAAAACATTTTCCAAGTAATATTAGTGCATAAAGTAATATAAATAACCACAATATAGTATTTTTTTCAAGCATAAAATAACTTTAAAAAAATTTTCGAACTTCGATTCAGCTTAAAGAATATTTCATATATTCATTTTGAGTTCGCTTCGAATTGAAAAAGTGGATATCGCACACCCCTATTTGATGTATGCAAGTAAAACTAAATATGAAAGTAAATAAAGTGTAATTTTGATTTGTTTGCACAAATAAGTAGAAATGAACAGGCACAGAAGTTGTATTATATTGCAATGTATCATTTGAGAGAATATGAGGAAAATTACTGTGTACATGGGTATAATTAATTTCAATGTATTAGTTGAGATAACATTAAGATAAAGCCTTGCATAAGAAAAGTATTATTTGAGGGGCTGAGAGTATAAGTATTAAAAGTGATGTTTAGACTGTTTTCAAGAAAAAACTCTTAGCGTTTGAACAAATCTTCTAAACTCTAGTGTTTATATGCTAATAACACATTAGTTTCATGTTTTATTAAATTTCAAAGTCACTGACAAATTGTGTTACACAAAATATATATAAGATAAGGGATTTTTAAGGGAAATAATTTTGAAAATTTCACGATACTTTTTAAATTACTTAATTGACAACTGTTTAAATATTAGCTTAGCTATTTTTAGTTACCGTATATCTATTACTATTTATTTTTATAAAACATTCTAAAAAGCAATTTAAGTAAGGAGCGTTATTTAAGATATGATAAAAGACTAGTATCAAGGCCATAGAGTTGGCTAAAAAAAATTTAAACAGAGAAAGTAATATATTATGATATAAGAAAGTCTTGGAATGCTGAGAGGCATTATACAACATTTTATAAGGCATTCTAAATAAAAATTCAAGTAAAGAGAGGTAATTTTTTTAAGATACGATATAAGACTTGTATCAAGTCTTATATATTCCATCATATATCCTATAAGTCTTATATCATATCTTAAATAATGTTCTTTACTTAAATTGATTTTTGAATGTTTTCTAAAATAATGCATAATGCCCTACAGGCAAATCTATCTTAAAAATTTCAAAGTGATATATCATAATATTACCATCTCTGTTTAAGTTTCTTAATCAACTCTCTGGCCTTAGCAACTAAAAATGTCATGACCATCAGACCAAAAGCCTGTCATTCAACCCTCTCCATCTATGAGACACTAACGTGACACCCAACCTCCTTCAAATATATTTTCACATTAGCCTCTTATTGATTGATCTTGTGTCTTCAAATTTCCTTGATAAAATTTTGTGTATACACCTGTCATCACTTATACACACCTCATGAACACCCCGGGGATGCATACAAGCCATGAAGTTCTTCATTATCTAACTTTCGCCATTTTCCTCTTTGTTCATCTACTATTCTAAGCACTTTGTTCTCAAAAATTTTCAATTTATTCTCTTACTACAAAGTTAGAGACCACACTTTACATCCATAAAGAACAACGGGGAGGATTTATACTTTTGTATATTCTCGGGTTAATATTTCAAGACAAAAGACAAGATAGCTTACAAACTGAATAATAGTTAGCCATTGCCTGCATGAATTCGTCTTTGGACCTCTTAAATGTGATTGTTCTCTTTCAAGGAACTAACTGTATATTCAAGTATGAACAAATTTTAAACTATGCATTACTTCATTTTCAATTGTCACTTTCTATGGTAGTGTCATCTCCACACTCTTGGGTGAAGTTTGAAATGACTTTCCTTGAATTTTTGTTGTGTTCTTGTCGGTTCCACCTTTCCCATTTCCATCTTTCTCTCTTGCACTCTTTCACTAATCAACATGTTATATTATTTGCTTCTAGATGTGGTGAATTATTAAAAATATGTGAAATATGGTGAAATACTCTTGAAAGCACGTCCCTTTATAAAATTATGTATATTTTTATTTTATCTTAATTCACTTTCTTTAAAAAAAATGTGACCTCACAAAAACTTTTTTTTATCTACTGTTAGAAACTCCCTTGTCTTGATTCACTGTATAGTTAAGTGAATCCCATCTGAAATTGATCCGCTTTTGAAATTTCCCTCCATCTTATCTTATGCCATTGATATAATCAACATCTTTAAGACAATTATTCTTAATGAATGCCTTCATTATAAAGATAGAAACACATTTCATCCTTTTCGTCTTAACAACAAAGGAAAAATGGCACCAAACTGCTATTTTAAATTTAACATTAAAAAGAAGATAGAAGGGCAAGGCCTACACACTTAACAGAAAACTGTAGGCCTCAAAGGTCACAATTAAAAACTCAACAATGTAAACAACAATATTTAATTGACCACGATCTATCTCTAGCAATGCTGTCATAGTCCAGTTGGTGTTTTACTCTTTTCTGCTAAACAAGGGGATTGGTTTAACCCAGAAATTTCATAATTATGTGGGGGGTTTTTGTGCTGTGTTTTTAATTGTGTACTTTGAGGACCACAGTTTTCTGGTAAGTGTGTAGGCCTTGCCCTTCTATCTTTTTTTCAATGTTTCATCTTAACAATAGAAAGTCTCATCAGTGCAACCATATAACCCAATAATTTGGTACAAAAATATTTTAAATAATGCTCAATTTTTTTTGTTCATTAATCTCATTATTAAAATCATTCTTACTGATAGTTCTGTAAAATACCAAAGGCTACCCCACTGTTTCTCAGTCTCTCTATATTCAAAACAAAGAGACCAATAAATCAGGAATTCACATTTACAGCTAGTTCTTGAAGCAGAATATGATTTAGTCTAACTCTAATAGGTACAGACAGTAATTATTTTATTTATCATACATAATTAATTATAGCAGCACTGTGAAAAAAATCACTTAGGCGGCTTATTCTCCCAATAAAGCAATATTTTGGAAGTATGTACAAACAATCATTCAATGTAAATTATACTTTTAGTCAGTTTGCAAAGGTTCCAATTATAAGCACTATCCTATTAGTAATGAGAGTTTCTACAGGATATAAATTCAAATCTCAGTTTAGGACTTTATAAGTCAATATATAAATGGTTTTGATTCCACTAAAATCAAGCAATTCTAGGCTTGTTAAGTGCCTAAATTATCTATCTTAAATCAAAGAAATGACTAGTTTAATTTTTCACATAGCATTTGTTAAAATAAAATTGTATTCACCATAAATAGTATTTGATTATTTGTAATTATTAAATTATATATATTTTATTTGTAAGAGCGTGAAATCTTATAACCGTGTTCAAAAAAAGACCTCTAATAGAGCACATTTAGCTGAATATTTATTAATGTAAGTTTTAACAGTATCACTATTTCAATGCATTCTGTAGTATTCATAGGTTAATATTTTAAAAAATAGTTTAAATTTGTACTAAAATAAATGTTAAATACTCAAAATTAATGGTAGAGTAATTCAATATTATTACCTAAAGCATAAGATACTACATACAGTACATATTTATATAAAATTAATCCTATTTTAAACTAACACAATATGTTATTATCATTTGTCTCTGAAAATCCTCCACTAAATTGCTATATTATTGTTGCTGTTTCACCATCACCCAAAAAAAGGTTTACATAACATTTCTTTCAAAAAAAAATCTTTCCCCTTCCCCCATTTTATCTTCTCTCTCTATCACTTAACATCTGATCAATAATATCTTCCCTTTCTTTCTTGTCAAACTGTTCAAATCTTCTGCAGTCTCTAGTTTACTTTTGAGGTGAATCTATGATAGTTTGTGGATAAAGCTCAATTATTGCACACTAGAACATTTAAATATGACTAAAGGAGTAACTGCAAAGAAGTAAAATAAATAATTTGATTTAGTGTTTATTACCAGGGTTGTTAAGTTAAACATAAACATATATTCAGATAATAATAAATATTATTAAATAAAAGCTTCAATAGTTATTGTTTTGATATGTATTAATTCTTCACTTATTGAATGAAATGGCTACTTAACTATCTCTCTACCTGTTTCAGTGGCCGCATGGTCTAAGGCATTACTCTTTCACTAGACTAGACTGCTGATGGTTGACAGGGAGATCGAGTTTGAACCCTAGTTGGCTATACTGAGGGTGGTTTTTCCAACATGGTTTTCCACTTAAGCTCCACACACATGCGAGTACTCTCTCTAAATTCAACCTTCCTCATTCCTAACTCACTAGTGTAATTATTAGTACACATGTGTTTAACCTGAACAATTAGTAAGACATAGTGCTAAAATTAAACATTTCTTTTTCTCATTAACATATTTCTGTTCATATTTTAATTGATATTAGCTACATCTTTATACACTCTTAATTTCTAGTAAATATGAGAAAGTTTCACCATTGGTATCATAAAGAAAAATACCACCAAATGTTCTTTATCCACTCTACTCCCATTATCTATCTGTAACTCAATTACAGTGTTTTTGAGTTCATGGAACTTGTAACCTTGGAATAAACATCCCTGACAGTGAGCCCTTGCACCTATATATATTTGGCCATTCGATTCACATTTACCGCATAATGGCAGTCCCTCACCTTTCTTTATTAATACAAATCAACGTGATTTCCAAAAATCCTGTTACATATGCCACCACATCACTAGTTAGACTCTTCCTGGGGTTAAAATCCCCTTTCATTATCTCATGTTCCAACATAAAGGTAACAATATCAAGGTTCCAGTGAAGCACTGTTGTCAAATGTTCTAAAGTCAATTTTTTAATTAATTGGTGTCCTTAAATATTATTATGTGTTAGATAATCAGATAAGGTTAGGTTGGGTTTATATTCATACAAAATGCCTAACTAATAGCAAATACTGTATAGCATACATTGTGATAGAAGTTCTAACACATTATTTTCATTGATAGCATTCATAATCTATATGAGATGAATAGTGCAAAATGCACAAAGTTGATTTAACATTAACGTTTTATGTGTTATGCACGGAGTTGAGCCTAGACTTGGAGGATCAGCCAATTAAAATGTAAGAAGAGGCTTTAGCATACTATATGCCATTATACACAGAAGATGGAAATTATCTTCTGTTCCTGTTTGAAATTCCTTGTCATAACCTTCCTTGTTTGTTATCAAAGAATTTCTTTTTTTTTTTTTTAGGCAATAACTAAGATTGTAAATGAAAGAAAATATAATATTTTGACTCTTATGAGAAGTTGGTTTATCATAATATTCATAACAATAATAAAATAAGAACCAAAAAAGAACTCAAATTAGATTTTATAGTACAGACACCCCCTAAATTAGGTTAATTTTATTTTTCAAAAGATACATTTCAATAAACATATTATTTTTGCTAACCGTTAAGTGAAGTGTTTTTAAATATCTTAGTCTAAAAGAGCAAAGAGGTTAGGCCAATTCCTTTGAATTAAAATAGTTAATCTAAATGTTTTATTATAAACGATTTTATTTTATAATGAATTGTGCACTATCACTTTTAGTTTAGAATTATGCGTGAATATAACTCCAGCCTAAGGGCCGACACTTTCTTAGTCAGATTGAGTACACCTTATGTTTGGTACTATACTAAATTACAAGACAGCGCCAGCGCCTACTAAACTCGAATGGAATGGGCCAGTTTCACATATGAAACTGGCCCATTCCATTCTGGTTTAGATAGTTGTCATCCTGCATTTAGTATAGCACCACACTTAAGGCCCACTCAATCTCACTATGAAACTGGCCCTGAGTGTTGTAAATACAGGGTAGCCACTTATTAGGAAAACCAGGAACTATGCTTGAATTTTGAGCATTGTGTAAAAGCCAGCAAAAGTGCTTACATGTTGCTGTTTCTTGGTAATTTTAAAATATTAAGAACCTTTATTCAAATGTGGCGGCACATGATAAATGATTTAGCCTAAACTTGATTTTTTATTAAATTTCCATAAAATCACACTTATTGAAATCTTACCATTTGCTTGGCTGCCTAAATTCTTACGTTAATCAAAAAGTAGTTAACATGCACAGCTACTGTCAGATTCAAATAGGAAGACAATTATTTGACTGTTAAAACATTTTACAGCAATATTAATACTTATATAATGTCTTGTGATCTGTAACTGTAACTGATCGTGTCCATATTTGTAAAACCCACTTCAGTGAATGAATTTGATATTTTCAAATTCTTTAAAATTTCAAAGTACGCACTATAACAGAACGATCGAGTTGAGGAGTTGTGAGAAAGACTGTATGTAGCACTCCTATAGCTTCGCATTCGCACGGTGGTTGGCGGCCTCTGCTGTGACACCATGCATTTATAATTTGGCAGCGTGGCAAGCTGAATATCCTTACATGCCATACCATACAGCAGTTTTATTGTTCAGTGGTGGTAAGGTTTTATTGAGATTTTTTGAACGCATAGGAGAGATTGAAATTTTTCTCAACGAGAAAAACCTCTCTCAACCACTATTATCGGACACTGAATGGCTATGGAAATTAGCTTTTGTTGCAGATATCATAGGATTTCACAATATATTCAACTTAAAACTACAAGGCAAAACAGTGCTCAAATGTGAAACTGATACTGTGGTGAAGTCATTTCGACGACAACTAGCGTTGATTGAGTCACAAATCATGTCAAGCTGCTTTGTCCATTTCCCATGCTGTCAAAAATTAAAAAAAGAGAAATCTTCATTCTCACACATTTGCAGCGGATATATTTTCTGAGGTCAAACTAAAGTTCCAGCAGCATTTTTTTGATCTTGATGCAAGTGCAGATTACATTTCCATATTTCAAAATCCATTATGACTGTACAATTGAGAAGCTTCCATTTACCCTTCAATTGGAATTGATAAATCTGCAGTGTGATGACATGTTAAAAGGCAAATTTCAAGAAAATAATCTGACAGATCATAAATTCTTCAAGCGATGAAAATGGTCAATTAAGATCATATGCTTAGGGTTTTATATCTGTATTTGGCATCATCTAACTTTATGAAAATACATTTTCAAAGTTGAAACACATAAAATCTCAATACAGGTCAGCATTAACAGATGAACACTTGCAATCGATTTTGATGATAAGGAGTACCTTGAACCCCAATTTGGTGAAACGTTATTTTAAAAAATGCGATTCCATTCTTCTCATTAATAGAGCCATTTAAATCAATTGTAGTCCACTTATTATTATTGTTGTTACATATGGCTTTTAATTGGAATTCAATCCTTTGCATGTCTGGCATTTCATTACAACTACATATTAAGCTGTACATACAGAATACAGAAAATACAAAACCAAATATTACCTTGCCTCTGAGATTCTGCATCTTAATCATCGCAAACTAGAAGGTGATCCGAATTCATAACACCGACTTTGCAAAGGGGATTCTTTGGTTGGAAGAATAATTATTCTATTTAGGTGTTCAGCCAAGCAATCATATCCTAAAGTCAATCTAAAGTTGGCTACTGCTTTCACTTACTATTATTACTATTACATTTTGCTCAATAAATTTGTGAAAACTTGGTGTTTTTTTTCTTGTTATTTAAGTTGTCTAACCTACATAAATATTCTAGAGTTTGCCTATTAGCCTGCAGAGCCAAAATATTTACCATTTGGCACTTTACAAAAAATGTTTGCCGACCCCTGGTCTAAGGTTTCATACTCCTGTTTGACTGGCCTGCTGATGACAGGGCAATTGGAGCTCAAATCCCTGTTGGGTCAAATGCGGGTAAATTACCCCTAAAACGCTTCCTTCCTCATCCATACCCCATTAGAGTAATTATCATATAAATATTATATGCATACAAGGGGACCTGGCAGTCTAGGGGTAAGGTGTCACACTTTTGTGATAGTGGTCCACGCTCAAATACGGTCCTGGGAACAATTTATTTGATTACCAAACCCTTCCTTCACCCCAGGCAAAGTGTGAGCTTTCACACTTTATGAACATATGGATTGCCAGGCGCCCCACTGTGGTTCAGAACCCAAGTTAAACTGTAGGTCCCTTCTGCTTTCGACCATCATCATTCTCATATCATCCTACCATCTGGGGATAATGGAATTCACTTTAATGGTATCCCCACCTCAGAAATGTAATTCCTCCATACGCCAGGAAAGTAGAGGTAAGATAAGATCAAATGGCCAAGATCTAGAGCATTAGGCCCACTCATATATGCATACAACCTAAAAATGTAGTAAGACTCGGTGACAAAAAAAAATCTATAACATAGCAATGTTGACCATATAAAATACGTTTGCATTTTATAAAAGTTTATTTCTACCAGAATCCTAATACAATTTTTATGCCGCCATAGTGATGTGTAACTGGTGGTAATTGAAGCAGGGGAATGATGGGTATTGCCCCCTCATGGGAATAATTCCCACCCTTGGAACAAATCTGCCCCTCTAGATTTATTTCACTCCATTTTGATAGTTTCAACTATGGAGCTGAATGATGATGGCCTTGCATCAAACTTCAAATAGTAAATATTTTCTGGAAAAGAACCACTCCAAATAGCTTCCAGATGTATGTAATTTTCAAAAAATATTTAGGTGTTGACCATTCTTCTAATTTTCAAAAAATATTTAGGTGATGACCACTCTAGTTTCTATAGCCATACAAATTTTGAAAACTTACTGAGAGAGGACCACCGGGGGTAATTTTATTAAATATTTCCAGATAAGACATATTTCAAATAATTTCTAGAGATATCAAATAAAGGCCACATGAGGACCTCTCTAGGTAGCTGTTAGGGGCATTCAAATGTATTCCTCTTTTTTTCTGGATAAGACCACTCCAAATTACTGCTTGATTAATCTAATTTCAGAAATTTTCCGGACTAGGACTAATATAAATTATTTTTAAGGGTATCCAAATCTCAGAAATTGTATGTAGTTTAAGATTAGTCTAATCTTCAACAAGTTTCCAGATTAGGGACCACCCCATTTAGCTTATAGGGGCATCATTTTTCAAACATTTGCCAGGGGAGGGAAGCCATTTCTTTTATTAAAAATTTGCCAATCTCCCCCCACCCTACACAAATATATACTATTAGTTAACACTCTACATGTGGCTGAGCACACATCACATATGGAATAATGAATCTATTATATAGATCTTAATACTATACCTGGAGTATTATTAATTTTGAGGGATAGGGAGAGCTCCTAATTTGGTGGCATGTGGCAAAGTCTTACAACAAAAAATAAGGAATAATTTTTTAATAACTGCCAATCAATAATACTTCGCACCGCGTCTTACTAACTGCCAATCTTTAAGTAATTTAAAATGTTTAAAAACACAATTGCACTTGCAGAGTGATTAATTGTGTAAAACTCTGATAATCTTCTAGCCTGGTCGGTCATTAGATAGAAATACTTATTTACTTGCTCAAGTACTAAAACTTTTCAACTATTTAACATACATTTTACCAAACGCTTTCATACAGGAATAATTTTTTTGGTCAGAAAAAATGGGAATTATGTTAGAATTTTATTCTAGAATTTATTAGCCATCCTGAAATGTTATCCTTAAAAGTATTTTCTTACAAAATAAACATTATTTGTCACTCACATACACAACCATTTTTATTTTGGAGTTTTATTTTGGAGAATGAGAAACTCCAAAAATACTTGTCGAATATAAGAATGATTCCAATTTTTATATAGGTATACATCTCGAAAATTATTATAGCTCTAATAGCCCAGTCACCAGGTAGTTTTTGCTTACTTAAAATCACAAAGCTTTGATAATTGAAAGTGCCACGTAGTTCCAGGCTCTAAATTATTTCTCTGCATTATCGACCTTGGCGTGCCGCCATCTTGAAAAAATTCAGGCCAAAATTGCTTATTTCATAATACAGTAGAGTCTCGGAAACTCGAGCTAATGTGGACTGAGATAGTGTTGAGTTGTTGAAATGTCAAGTTTTACGAATGAACTTACATAAGATGCGTGTTTACTAAACAAGGATGAATCAGAGTACAGTATCGAATATAATAGGTACAGTTGTACTGTACAATAACACTAATATATGTGCAGTACAATATATTACGTGTTAATATAATTTTGTATATACATATGTGTAATATACGGAAATGCAGTATAGTACTGTACATATAATATTGTATTAATTTGAATAACATGTTACTGAATTGGAAAACTAACAAACACAGCACTTGTAAAAACACCACAGCACGACTGTTCCACTCGAGTTATACAAACAAACTGAGAGGTTATACAATTGAATGACCTTGGATTGGATGACTGGCGCCAACAACCGTGTGCACGTGCATGTGTCAAGTTACACGAAATGTCGATTTTCCGAGACTCTACTCTATCTCCTTTCCAGTTGATCCTCCAATCAAGATAGCTTTAATCATTACTATAAAAGAGTAAATTTCCAACAACATTTGTCTAAAACATTTTTTTGTTGATTGAATAGTTTCCTATCTCCATTGGCATAAAGTGGAAAACATTCCGCGAATTCTTTAAAAAGCTTGTTTCTAGCAGAATTTTTTAAGATTAATAATTAATCCACATATCGACTCTTTATAACTAAAATCAAATGTTAACCAGCTAATTCCACACCACATGAGGTGTTTTGTACTGTGGTAGGCCTAATCCACAGCTTCAATCCATCTTAACTATCATTGCCTCTATGACTATTGCTTGATTCAAAATCTTTGTCGTTATACAAGAGCGATGTCTAGTCGATGTGCTTCGTTTTTCCTTCTTCACCCTCAAGTTGGTTTAAAATTAGAAATGTCACGAACCCAGTTTTTCTTGATTCCAATTCTCAAGTTCAACCTCGATTTTTTGATTCTCCGATTCTGAATCTTGAACATTTCTTTTTCCCATTATTTTTGCAAGTATTCAACCTCATATAGAAAAATTTGTAGGTATTCAACCTCATAACATACCAAAAAACTAATAAACCTTCATAATAATAAAAATAAAATAAAAATAAGTATCTAATCATATAATTAAATAAGAAGATAATTAGGAACTACATTATGGTAAACATGTATTATTACCTACAAATAAAGCCTCATTGAATCAAACATTTGTAAATAATAGGACTCTGCGAGTACTCAGATTTCGAGCTTCCCAGTCGAGATCGAAAGTTTTGTAGGCTCGTCATTTTTGAGCTGTCACTTTATGAACTTAATAATAATCAATTTTAAAACACAATAGTAAGCATAGGCTATTTAAATTAGATAATATTGCCATTTCCACTTATAAATAATTCGGTTACTCAATGAATTGTTAAAATTAATAACAATTTTCACTTTAATAACGTAATAGAGCTTTAAAACAATTTTGACCAATAAATTTATTCAATATTGTCATCCATTTTGAATTATCCTTGATTGAAGTTGTTTACTTATATTTCCATGACAAAGCAATGAAAAAGAAAAAATATATCACTTATTAATTGATTGATTTTTTCTACTATTTTTACCTGCCCTCGTTTTAAAATAATAATTTATGTTTAATTAATATATTTAACTACAAAACTAGCTTAGTTTAGTTACTATTTAATTATAGAATTATATTGGTTAACCTGTCTAAAATAATGTTGACCTTTACTTATTGCAATACATATTTCACCAAACATACCACATTTATATTAAAAAAGCATTTACTATTTCATATTGTTTGCTAGAAATATTATTTTAGTCATATTATTTTTAATTTTTAATTATGAGCATCAAATTTTATAAGCGTTAAAAGTTATATTGAAATAAATTTCTCAATAAGATAATGTCTGGCGAGAGCCCATACACCGCATATGTGCAACCGCACATATAGGAATGGAAATGGAACAGAAGATGTGATCATGCACGTTCATACTAAGGAATAATAAATTAAATATAAAACACTTCAAATTTCAAACTGTTTGATTCTTATGTTTTCTTATAGGATAAGTTAAGTTACTGAAGCATATTTTGGGGAAATATTAGCATATTAAAACGTCACTTTTATTAACTTCAAGACAGTGTAGAAACGCACTACAATAATGTAAAGTGATAGTGAAGGAAGCCAACCTACAAACACACTTCTCTATTTCTTCTTACACTGTTACACGTCTCACATCTTCAAACTTCCACAATTGCACATTGTTTTGTATTTTCGGAATTTTTTTTTTATATGAAGAGACATTAATGAAAAAGGAATATTTCCGAAAATTCAAAACAATGCGCAGCTGTGGAAGTTTTGAAGAAGTGGGAAGTCTAAAAGTTTAAGAAGAAATGAATAGAGAACTGTATTTGTTCCTATCCCGGCCTAACTTAACTATCCTTTCAGGTTGGCTTCCTTCACTATCACTTACTTTACATTATTGTGTGGTGTTTCTACAGTATCTTACTGTACATTTTCAAGCCATCGTGCAATTATTCATTATAATTACGTTTTTATAATTATTAGTGTAATTTTAATGTCCTTAAAGACATGAAGTGTTGAAACCATTTTAATTATTCTTTTTTTAGGCCCTTTATTTTTATTTAGTGTTCTTATTTTTATTTTTTTAAGTGTTTTTTTATAATTTTAAAACCGATATTTCTATTTGACTTTTTTTCCAAAAGTATTTATATTTATAAAAATGAGTGTCATTCATATTTTAAGAACGTGTGTTTTAGTGTATCTTTTAAATCTTAAATTTTAAAGATGTGATAGGTACATTTAAAATAAATAAATATATACTCTTGACAGTCTTAAAATTATGAATATACTCGAACTTAGGAGCTTTTAGAAATACTCGACTAGAGTGAAAAAACCCAAGCTCGCAGATCCCTAGTAAATAATAAAAAAATTCAAAAAACATAATAAACAGTTGTTGAGAACACAAGTCTATTCAATTCACCAAATAGGATTGTTAAATGAAAGTGCACTGCTTTGAATTATTAATGACATTGGAAATAAAACCATACCATACTGGTAGCAAGTAAACAAACAAGATATTTGTTGACATACCTTAATTATTTTTAAATTGTAAGAAATAAAATATTAAAAATATATTAACTTAGGCCTATACCATTTGTCGCAAATAAAACTGTGTATTTGTCAAATAAAAGAGATTAGTTTTGTAAAAACAGTAAAATCAATTTTCTTAGATATTTAATAATTATTACAACACATGGCCGCTTGAAACTTTAAATCTCACAATCTTATAGTTATTTATCAAAGACACTGAAAGTCTTCAAAACTTGAAATCAATACAACAAATTGCAGATTTTATAACAGAAAGAACACATATCACACGTTAAAAAAATGTAGTCATCTGCCATAACTGATCCTAGGCACGTTAGCTCGCCAGAAATTAGTGATGAAGTTTTGGCAACGATATATCGATACATAGAATATATCGATATATTTAATATATCTGTTTAAGCTTTAAATCTATTGAGTTAAAATAAAGATAACTACGTCGATTTTTATTTTATTAACTATGTCAATTTTTTTTTTCTACTTCTACTAAACTTGTCTTTTAAAAAATTTAAAATAAACATTTAAATGAATTGAAAAGTGGCAAAGAATATAATTACTTGAGAGGGGCCATCTTAATTTGATCGAAATATCATAGATTTCAATATACACGTTGTGACATTTCAATTAATGATGATATATGATATATAACAGAAAATTGCCATCCCTACTCTACGAATTATATAGCGATTGTTTGTTTAGGATCAATTTATGTATTCTGACAGTTTAACTTAACTCTTACTTTAATAAAAGTGTTTCAAAGTTAAGTTTTTACCTCTTATTACTTTCATAATGTCAGGTCGTATCATTCGTGTCGTACTATATTCGAGCCAATACGGTATATTTACAATTTGCCGGCATTAAAGGGAAATGGCAATTAAACTAATATAAGAGGTAATCGATTATCACTTATTCTGAATGTTGCCGTTTTGTTGCAGTTTTGTTGAGAGCTAAGAATCAAAGTAGCAAGAATCTTAATATTAAGATTAATTCTCGATTCTTTCGATACCATTAAGAATCAAGGGTATCGAGGAATCGAGTATGACGGCCCTATATAAAATATATTGCATGTTTTTGCATGTTTTCCGATAATAGAGAACTTTATGCCCGCTTTTCTACCACTACAAGCTGCACTGCATCTTATCTTGCATTTATACAAGATAGATTGGAGCTAAGTCTGAGGACAGTATCCTTAATGTTTCTAACTGGATTGTCCATTTTTGCTTCTTATCTAGCCCCACCCCTGTAGAATTTTGTGAATGTTACTATTTGTAATGTCATGAGGTTTCACGCAAAGTGGATGGTTGAACATTATAAAAAAAAAGTGAGTTGATCTAAGGCCTTACATTTCTCTACAGCATACAGAAGAGATGTATAGACAGTGTTATAGTTGCTGGGTGAAGCATTTATAAATTAAAGACACAATATCTTTGATTTTACCTAAGTTTTGTCAACTGTTGCCTGATCCATAAAGGCATTCATCTAGTATAGATGAGGAGCTCGACCACTTTCCACATAACCAATACAAATCAGAAGTTGATTGCAATACTTGATTAGAAAGAAGCTTGCCTAAAACTTTTCCTGATGGCAATCTATAAGAAGTGAAATTTTCTGACCAGGAAAACTAGTTTAAGGAGTCACAATGGATAGCACCCATGACTTGAAAAGTACTGGCACCATTCAGAGGGTTTATACCAAAATCAGCATTATCAAATGTGAACTGAGAGAATGCATTTGGCTTGATTTCAAGTTGTGAACACACAAAACATTATATTTCACACAGCGCCGTTTCACTGTATGATGAAAATCTCAATGCAAGCAAAATGTGAATAAGATTTTTTTTTTAAATGCTCCAACTCCAACATTTAACGGTGGTAAAAATGAATTAGTTCTCACTGCAGAGATTATGACATGCAACAAAGCAGTGCATTTTTTCCTCAAATGTACAGGGGGCCATGTTTTTTTTTAATTACACAGAAAAAAAGACTAATAAAAACTATGGTATTGATGTCTTGCATACAATTGTCCGAAGGAGGATGTTATTCTGTGTTGTAGACTTGCGATCTATGTCTTTCAAGATTATGGCAGCTGCGGTTCAAACAAGTCTCATTATTTCTTAATGTTGGTTAGATTTTTTCTCCTCATATTTTATATCCATTATTCCACAAGAAAACAATTGGCTGTTTGTCAACGGTTTTGACAAGAATAATATTGCCACTGTACTTTTGTAACGAGTGGGTCGATAATCCCCTTAAATTGTATTTATTAAATCATTGAGAGAGAATTGACACTCATAATTATTCTTACTTATATAAGAATAAATAGATTCCATCGCATCATCCATGCTGCTAACCAATCACTCTTTATTCCACTTGTTGATAAAATGTACATTTCTTTCATGCATGTATCATGGTATTGCGCATCCACCGTGACTAAATCCAAAACACATTTTATCTGGTCAGCACTCATTCAACCACATTTATCGTTGAGGTTCCTGCTACTGTCAAGTTGGTGTCTTTGGCCAATAGCTGCATTACTTCATAGTCTTTCCTACCAACTAATGAGGGTTTTTTTCCCATTTCTTTTTTCTTTCTTTCTTTCATTTTTCTTTCTTACAAATTCTTCGATTATTTCTTCAATGTATAAGAAGAAATAGCTTTTAAAACCAAACTTTGGCCTAGCAAATTACAGCGATATCCACGCCGAAGAATGTGAAATCACATCACTACCTCATCGATTAGCCACCAAAATCAATCTTTCATTACCATAACACTTATGGAATACACTGTACACCATACCTTTGTTCAAGTTTGTCAAGAAGCAATATTTTTTTATTATTATTTTGTTTCTTGGTACTCAGTTTTTACATCTCTCTTTTGCACTTAAACTACCTCACCTTTGTCTAAAGTTTTTTCCACATATGAAACAATCACTTTGGAAGCAGCCATGGCGAAATGCACAACACTCTCCTACACTACAGACACACTGAAAAGTAAATTCCATTCAAACTGAGGTCGTGGGGCACAAAGACCGGATGTTTAGGGAAGGGGGAAGAAGGTTTTGCGGACCTTCGACCTTTAGTTAGGGTTAACTACCTGAGACGAAATCCTACAACATTTCTGAGATTAAGAAGTCTCGAAGTAGTATGGAAACAAGTGTAAAATGTTGGTAATAGTTAATATGCAATTGTTAATCGATAATCTTTAAAAATTTGGTTAGAAACAAACATTTTCAAATATTTTGCAAAATATTCTTCACTTTATGCCGCTGAAACTCTGAACTTATTCAACCAATATAAAAAAGATATTGTCAAAAGTTGTAGGAAATGGTATCTTGTACTATATTGATAAGAGCTATCTTGATCGTAGGGCCGACCAAAAGGAAATATTGTGATGAAACAGTTTTGGCCACTATTTTTCCAAGATGGCAGTGAGAGTGGTGGCACTGCCAAGGTCAAAAACTGAGAAAATCATTTAGGACACGGAATTATGTGACCCTTTCAAATATCAAAACTCTGAAAAATTTTATAGGCAAATCTTTTTTTACAAAGCTATAATGTCATACTAACATCTCTAGGGTCAAATAGTTTTTCTTGTTTTTAATTTAATTGTATAAGATTGGGCTGTTTCCCACTCTTATCTACCTTTTCTTTGTACTTGGAGGAAACTAAAACATATAAATTTATTTTTTAAAAAGGTATGTTATATTGAACTTTTGAATTTGGTGGTCCTCATTTCCTGACATAAGTACTACCTGGCCATGGAGTGATTATTGATGCCAACCGCTGCTTACTACATTAATATTTAGTGGTTAGAAGATAAACTCACATGCCTAAAGAAGTTTTGAATATAATTCTTGCATATTGTAACCAACTCTCTCAAGACCCATGCCACATCATTTTTTTTTTAGCACCTCGTCTTACTATCCATTCAGGTTATACACTATGTACAAATTACTAAAATGGGTTATGTATGAGGAAGGTTGAATATAGAGGAAGTGTAACCACATTTACATGGAGAGAGTGGGAGACCATTTAGGAAAAACCACCCTCAGTACATCTGACTCGGATTAAACCACAATTTATTGCGATAGTAGTGCCTTAGACCATGCACCAAAGCAGGTGCCACATCATTGAGCTTTAGTAAAGCACATTAAAGTTACCTTTACCCCTCTTTATCTTTTCATTACCTTTACAGTCCAAAGTTATTTATTTAAAAATTTACACTATTTATCCCGATTCCTAGCATGTAGCTCGGAACCTAGATCTACATCTTGAATTAACATTACATCTTTTAGCTATTTCCTTTTTTTTTTCTTTTTTTTTAATACAATAATAAATTTAGAATAAGCACCTAAATCTGGGTAGTAAGTGGAGCGAAATCTCCGGTAGGGCGCCTCCCCAGGGGGCGGAGAGGGGATGCCCCGCTCTCGCCGTTCTGGGGACTATTAGATCCAGAGTGCAGTGGGGCAGGGTACCAGGGGCATGATATACCCGGGGCAGATCAACTAGTAGGTTAGGTATAGGAAATAAGGACAAATAGGACTTTAAGATTTAGGTGCTTATTCTAAATTTATTATTTATTATTGTATTTAGAAAAAAAGAACATAGCTAAAAGATGTAATATTAATTCAAGATTTAGATCTAGGTCCCGAGCTACATGCTAGGAATCGGGATAAATAGTGTTAATAAATAAATTTTTTTTAAAAGTCCAAAGTTATTTTATCATGTTCTTGATATTGGTCTTCCAGAGGGTTGTTATTTCTGCCTTCCTAGGCAAGTGTGTTTTCTCTCAACTTTGCCTTAGTTGTTTCACACTACACATCTACTACATATCCACCCAAGGCATATGAATATTTACTATCAGGATGACAGAATGAACCCATTTACAAATATTAAATATCTTCATTAGTACAACATGAAATAAAACCTAAGAAACCAAGCCTTTAGGTTGACCACCTTAAGCAACATTTTGTCTTAGTTTGTGTAAAATGCCAAATAATGTGGTTTTTCATCATGCTGGCCAATCTATGCCAATTATGTCCACTTCTTAATGCACTGTAATATGAAATTGCTTTATCTCTATTATAATTTATCCATCCGAGTGCAGTTACTGATGCATTGTATGAATTTTTTTTTATAATTTTTTTTTATAATTAATTGTTCCTCATCCACATGGTTTAGTTAATGTTATAATATATAAATGTATTGTGTAGCATTTTTGAAATTATTTTTCTAAGTTTTGTAATCAAACATACATAATCTAGCAATGGCATTATTTAATGATAATGCTATCAATTAATATGTGTGCAGGCACACACTACTTGTTGCTATTTATCCTCTTCAGACATTTTTATAACTCACTCTACTAAAGGAATGCTTATATTTAAATTTGTCCCCATCATCCCATCTATAATATTATGTTACACTTGATATTTTAAATCTTTTTCTCCTATGTTTCCATATCTTCAAAACTAGAAGTATCTTAATAGTTAATGTATGCATTCATATGTGCTCTATGCGTGCACGTGCACACACACACACACACACAACCAATGCCATAATTGTTGTGTAAGGAGGAAAGGAATTATATAGAGGGAGGAATAAATTAATTTGAAATAATATTAAGAGTATTTCAAATAGTAACACTAGAATATATTGATATACTATTATAAATGTTGTATACATAATTATATTGAGTTAAAACTGTTAATTGTAAAACTATGTATCAAAATATCTTAGATGTAGGCTACAGCAGACATCAAAAAATTATTCTAGTCATTACATAAAATATCATTACTATTTTTATAGATACTTAACGCAAGTGGGTGTACTTTATATAGCACTTATAAAAAACACTAATTTTTCACATCTCATTTGTAACATTATCTGTAACCTAAACTACTCAAACAACATTCAAACCAAAGTCTTGTGGTAATAAGCCACCATTTGAAACTTAGGTTCTTACTACAGCCTCTATTCAAAAATTCATTTTTAAGTTTATCGTTAAAGAATATTACATTTATATTTGATGTTGTATCACATACAGTCAAAGTATTAAAGAGTTAACGGGAGGTTAAAATGTTACTTATATTTTATTTTATCAAAAACTTATTCTGTGACTGATTTATCTGTAAACAAAGTTAATTTTCACATTAAAATAATTGTGTGTGGGAGTGTCCACTTTTTTTTGTTTGCACATGTGTGTGTATGTTCATAGAAGTCATTGTGTAATAAACACAATAAAGTGATTTATTTACCTAATCTGGGAGGCTCTTATTTGATTAAATATTGTTTGTATCATGAAAAAATACTCAAATTTATCATTAAATCATACCAAATTAGATTGTCGAGCAATTTTCACCTTAGAAGAAATATAAACTATTTAACAACAGTTTTAACATGTATTGAAAAAATGTTATACAGGATGATCTGAAAGTAACGCAACCCAAAGAAAAAAACTTATATTTTGTGCTATATAATATATACATCTAATGTAAACCAAACAATAAACCATAAGGAAATCACAGAAGGTGTTGAAAGTGTGATCTCCTTCCTGTACACAAATTCAGTCGTTTAACCATTATATCTTCTAGACACATGATGAATCATTGCATGGGGTATGGTTGCAATGCACCTCTCAATGTTGATTTACAGTTCAGCCAAGGTTTGGGGTTGTATGTATACACTGTCTGTTTTAAGTATCCCCACAGAAAAAAAAAAAGGTGGTGTTAGATCTGGGGAACAAGGTTGCCACAAACCCTTAGAAATTACACAATCACCAAAAAATCATCCAGCATTGTCATGATAGAATTGGCTATATGTGCAGAGGCTCCATCTTGCTGAAACCAGCAATCATGTTCACTTTCCTCCAGTAATGCAAAAAACTGCATAACAAATTCCTGGAAACGTTCAGCACTAACAATTTCTCTAAATAAGAAGACCCACCACCCTGCAACTGCAACAGGAAATTGCACACCACACTCCAATCTTCTGGCTGTTTACATAACCACTTAAATGAAACCATGTTTTATCTGTAAAGAAAATGTTGTTCAAGATGCTGATATCGTCCCTCACAAGTTCTCAGAAACATTCACATTATCACAATCTTTTCCCTTTGTCTGGTTCCTTGAGTTCTTGAATTGTGTGAATTTTGTAAGGCACAAGTTTCAGCCACCTCATATACCTCTACTTATTCCCTAGCTTAATTCAGTCTGCTGTGATAATCTTCTTAGAGACTTCCTGGGTGACCGTTCTCAGCACTACTTAACCTCATTCAAATTTTTATCAGGCATACTTGAAGGCCATCTAGAACACTTCTTGTCACTAACGCTGCCTGTTTCACGAAAACAGTGTACAATTCCGCATATTGTTGATTTATTTGGCACCTGTGATTCTGGAAAACTACGCACAAACTATTGTTGGCATTCCATATATGAATTGGTCTTAAAATAAGGGTCCAAAATGAATACTCGCTCTGCTCGTGAAAAACTCATCTTACACTTTCAAATGCTGTAACTTAACTGGGTAGACCTAGTGTATGTCTCAAGGCCACACGGTCTTCACAACACCCTGCCAACATTATAGTGTTGCCATACATATAAACAACATGTTAATTTTCCATGTTCTTCTGCTAGAAATATCCTTGGATAAACAGGGTTGCGCAACTTTTGGATCAACACTTTTGTGTAACTTTGGTTTAGTCTTTTAGCTACAAGCTTGTTAATTTACATTCACAAGCACCAGCCCAAATAACATGCTTTGTGCTAACATTAACAGTTAATTTTCCTTAAATCAACGAAATTAGAGTGAATACCAAGACACACAGTGTATAGTTTGTTTCATAAAATTACTGTTAACTCAAATGCAACATTCTCATGTTTTAAAGATGCCATATTTCTTATTTATAAGTGTATCAACATTAATAAAACCCTCAATAAATATGATTTTATCAAAAACGACTCTGATTATGATTTCTGTAAAATTTCTTTAAATAATAAAGGGGGGTGTCTTGATTAATGTTTTGTGCTATTGGTAATTTTAATTTTTCTCTGAACTTAACCTAATATCGAGATGAAAAAGAGTGTAAATTCTAAGCCTAGATTAACTGTGTAGTATTTTTCAGAATGTTTGTATTTGTTATTTTATTCATTAAAATATTAAGTAATCATAAAAATTAAAATCATACTATTGAAATACAACATAATCAAAACTAAATTATCACAATTACTCACATGGTCTTCATTTGATTGGCTAGCCACAAGGTCCTATGTAAACAACCACTTATCTACTATTTTGTGGATATTTTATCTTTCCACGTCTTGGCTTTATTTCCTATTGTTAATAAACTATCAGAGCAGATTTCATTTTGAGAAAAATATTTTTTATTGGATCTAATAGTCTTTATGCATATGCCATTTTCATCAAGATAGTTACTGTGTCTGTATACATTTTTGGTAAACAATTGGATTTCGGTTTGTTGCATTATACATATTTACCAAATTATTTTAGATTATCTAAAATGAAAATCATAATCAAAAGGTTTAAATTTCAAACTTTTAAACTTAAGTTTGATAAAAAAAATTGAAAAATAGTAAAGCTATGGATTGAGAAAGCCCGCTTGATTAAGTGTGGATTACCTTTTTTCTGACCTTAACCATAAAATTCAAATTTAAGATATTAAATGAATAAGTAAGAGTAAGTAAATTGTTTGTAGTTCAATCATTCAGCCTGGAACAATAATTGAGTGACTAGACCTTCCAGCATCTTAAAGAATTTTATTCATGCTTTTAAAAGTTTTTCTGCTGAACTAAACCAAATTATGAACTTATCTTCTTTAGATCTTGGTATACTTAAAAGTCTTTTGAATAACATGCCACCTTGTGTCTGTGTAATTTCGTTGTGCGAGTTTCTATATTTATATTCAATATTGTGTACTCTTGATGAAAGCACTCCCCAAAATGATAGTTATGTCTGCAGTATCCTACATAAAAAGCGAGACTATCTTTCATAAGCTTGTATTTAAAATAACAATACTCCTGTATTCAATCAGCATTTATATACAACTGAGCTCCCACTTGGAATTGATGGCTTGCCCACCCTTCCTCAGGATTTCCTATGTGGATTTATAAATTGTGGGATGGTAGCATACTTGAACATTTTGTAATATAGCTGTGTTGTATAGTGATATTACCATTTTTTGCAAGCAACTTTCTCATAACACCACAGAGTTGTTGCATTGGAATATGAAAAGTTGCCTAGAGTTTGTAAAGAATCCTGAATAGCTCACCGCTTGAGCTCTAGCACAATAACTCAAAATATTTTAAGTTTTAATCCTCTCTTCAGACTCATGTTTTTTATTTGTGATCAACAACGGTAACATTTTATTATATTATTAGTGTTATTTTATGGGTATTGATAATATAAATATATCAAAAGTGACAGCTGCAGATCACAGGACTTGACATATAAAGATTTAGTAGTAACTTTTTTATCTGCCAGATTAGGTTTTTTCTATTAAAACTAGACTACTACAGACGATTGGTGAACAAGCCTAGAATAATTTCAAATTTGGAAGATTTTCATTTAATATAGCAGGTATCTTAAAAATATTTTTTTTAAAAACTCAAAATTTTTATGTATAGTGATTTATATATTTAATCAACATGAATTGTTAAATTCAGTTCATTCAAACCACTAATTGTATGAGCAGTGATGTAATTCATCATTCGCTAGTAGTCCCTTGGTAATATTAACATTATCTGTCTAATCTTAAACTAATCATTATGAACCTTCAATGTACGTTAATAATTGGGAAATAGGAAGGAGGGCTAGTTTGGACAAAAGCTATATTTTTGGTATTTGCGATAGTATATACATCAATGTAGGAATGTTATGTAAATTATTATTAAATACAAATTTAATTAGAAATTTTTCAAGTTATTACTGACTATTTTAATATATGCCTCTAGTTACATTATATATTTTAACCCCATTGTTCAACAAAAACACTTCATGTTGAGATGGCTGTGAACATTTTACCTATTTATTTTTAACAAGAGTTTTTATCATTTCTACTTAAAGTATGCTTATGTAAAGAGTCTAATGGTAGTATTGTTAAAGTATTTTAAGGAGATATTTTTCTTTGTGTACCAAATTTAAGTCTTAGGATTTTTATAGTATTTATATGACATCATAATTTCATTTTACTAAAAAAAAAATTGATTTATTGCTTAAGTGATAAGATTGTTTTACTAGCTTACCCATCACAAAGATGTGCACAACTTTTTTTTCCATATAATATGGCAGCATAGTCTTAAATTCATCATTAATAGATTTATTTTATCAATTATATACATTAAGGAAAGTGAATATTTGAACATGTATAAAATTCTTTGTTTCATTTTTAGTTTCTAAAATATAATATATTTGTCAGATAAAATGTATTGGTATAATTTTATCAAAATATTCTAGTATTATTTATATATACACCAAACTCATCACTTAAATCAATGATATTTTTAATTTTTTTTTTGTGTTGCTTACGTAAGACTTGGGTTATAGGTGTTTACTGGACTTTTCAGGTATGTTGAAATGTGCTTCAAATAATTATTGACTACCCTTGAGAAACTGGTTCTGTTCCCCATTATAGTCCATAAAGTAATAAATGTGGTGTGAAAACAAATGTGATATGAGATATTCAAATCTAACTATAATGTTGTTACATTTCTAATAACAGTGTATTATTTAGGCGCCTGTAAAAACAATCATTTAAAAAATTGTATTCTTTTAAATTTGTGCATTAGTTATCAGTAAAACAAATATTAAGGGTTATATAGCCAAGAATTGTGTGTAAAACATGGTTTTAATTATTACTGTCTTTTTAAATATCATCATTAAACAACAATGTGAAGCTGCTTTTATGATTAGATAATGTAAATTAAGGCTAAATTCTTTAATCAAATTTTCCAGAGTATTTTTATGTTTATATTTTCCTAAATTTCCATAGAACTAACCTACTCTAATTGTTTGTGTAGCACCTTGAACTATTGTAGGGAACACATGACTCTTAGTTCAGGTCACACTTTGTGCAGAGGATACAACGTTTGTTGTTGTTGTTTGTTTGTTTGTTTTTGTTTTTGTTTGTTTGTTTGTTTGTTTGTTTGTTTGTTGTTATAATACAAATTTGCTGGCATTAGCAACTTAACCTAATTAATTTTATTTCACTCCCAACTGATTGATAATTTATCACTTGGGGCCGATGTTTCAATATCAGGTTAGGGTACTGATTAAATAAGTTGAGTTTTAATATATCCTTGAGTTAAACTTCAGGTTAACATAGTTTACTGTTTAAACGGCATTTTATGTGGAGGTTAGTTGAAGTTTATGTGTTGAATGCAGAGGTTGGTAGAATATTTTAACAATATTTTCCCAGGTGAAAACTTTTTTTGCTGGCAATATATACATTTGAATCGGAAAAACATGAATTTGATCATTACCTTATTTATTTTTTAATACATTTGTGAGTCTTTGATCTTTTTCAATCATTACTTTATTTAATTTTAAATACATTTGTTAGTGGTTGATCCATTGGAACCATCACCTTATCATTTTTAAATAAGCACTAAGCTACCACAGCAATGTGTGAATATTTTTTTTTTCCAACAACTGGGTTCAAGTTTCAAATGAAACTTTAATTACAGTACTAGGCCTATTTAATACAACTATGCCTAGGCCTCTATTAAGTGCTCGAAAAAGTAATTAAAAATTAACTAAGAGTTGTTTTTACAAATAATTGTGCAATATTTATAAAAATAAATTATTGTTTAATTTTCAATTGGTATGAATGGCCGACAAATTATACTTATTCTTATATACAAACTATTCAATCACCAAAGTATCTTGCATTCATGTTTAGTAAGGTAGGTTTCTAACGACCACCCAACATGTATACCTTTTTCATTCATTTGTTTTATAAATTGACAATAGCTAGGCTCTCATCTTTTTGTTGGTCTTTCTAATCTATCTTAAATAATCCCTAACAATTCTATGGCAGTAGTTTTTGTCAATCTGAAACGTTTAAACAAATCTAGCTCATCAAATTTTTTGAGATTATTTTGTGGTCGAAATGTAGGTCTTTAAAGCCTCTTAAAATACTCCATATCATAAATGTATTCAGCATCTGAATCATTTAGAATCATTTAACGTTTTTTATCTCGAATAAGTCCATCAACACACTCTGGAATGTTTTGAACAAACAGCTGAAAAAGTGGTGGCCATGTGGTTATCTATTTAACTTGAGGTTTACTCATTAACCTCTACACTTTCTTCAATTTAGTGGAACATAAAGCTCAAATATTGAAACCAGTAATAAACTTCTTAAGCTGGAGTCATAATTTAACCTCAACAAAATGGATATTGAAACAGTGGATCATAGTGAGTAGGAACCCGGCCAAATTAACGATCAATTTTTGGCCCTACCAGAAGTCAAATTCTATTTTTAAATCAGTAAACAGGCCTTCTACTAGCTAAACTTAGGTTCTTGACTGCCAAAAATTAAAAGTTATTATTAGTCAAGTGGCGCTAGTTGTATACTGTATACCTTATACACCTTTAAAATTAAATGTAGCCGAATTCAAAGCCTACCAAGATAGTAAGCAAATGTTATCTTTGTAACTTCAGTACTTAATAACGTTTATAAGCCTATTTAAACATAAGGTGGTTAAGCTATGAGTGTAATTCAGAAATATCACTGAATAAAATTTAAAGATCAAAATGTTGGTAAAATATATTTAAGTAACTAAGATTTTTTTTAATTATTAATTTCTGTTGCAATTGTATTATTACATATTAAATCCTTCAGGAGTTGTTAAAGCACAGGTTTATTTTTATTTTTTATTGTTTATTCCAGTAACCCAACCCCACTTATTAGTAGATAAAGTTAGTGTCATGATATATTTTAAACTATCACCATTTTGGAGTTGCAGCACTCACACATAAATATAAATAAAATTGTGTAATTTGTTTCGATCCACATACATATCTATACATGTTATAAATTTTGTTTATTATGAAACATCAACTTTGGTTTTAGTGAACCTAAAAAATAAAATGTCCAAGGAAAAATGTCTTTCTGACATTCTAACACTTTGAAAACAAACCTTTATTGGTGTTTGAACTTTGGACTAGAAGAAACTGATTCTTTACCAGAGTTCTTATCTTGGTAGCACATAAAACAACTGAAATTGAGGAATGGGAAGGGGACGAAAGTCTGGGTACAGACAGCCACTGCTACTGCTCCCCACCCTACGGGCTTGTTGTGGTTGCAGCAAGTAAAGACAGATTTATTTACTCTATGCCTTTTGCTGACAATGCATGGAGGAGTGTGGCAATGGCCACTATTCAGAACTGCTTCTGGATCTGTGACTTCTTATGCAGAGGATAAACTGTCACTCAATAAACTGCTACAATTCATCAATAAATATTCTTTAAAAATTAAAGACCTTATCGATATGGACTATGAAGTGTTTTTGCATGTTTTTAGCACCGCGCTTTACTACCCGTTTGGGCTGTACGTTTGTATACTAATTACGATCTTGTGTTAGGGATGAGAGGTTGTATACAGAGGAAATGTACCCATCTTTTCATGGAGTTAGAGTGGAAAACCATTAAGGAAAAACCACCCTCAGTACGCGAATGACAAGGATTCTAACCCCAATCTCCAAGTCTTCAGCAGTCCACTCTATTGCAAGAGGGATGCCTTAGATCATTTGGCCACCGAAGCGGGATAAACTCTAACGTTATATTGAATTAAATCTCAACAGATGAAGCCACCATTGAGACTTGAAAGGTGGTTCCAGCAAGAAAACAAAAGTAATTGAAGATGACTTAGACGAAAGTCAATAATATGTCCTGACAGTGAAAGAGGTGTTGAAGGATTTCGGGACAATTTTAAGGTTATTTAATGTATGTACTATGTGAAATCGAGTGTAGAAAGAACATAGACTCTTAAGAAGGATACAAAGTAAATGTTGGATAAAACATTGAAAGGAGGATAGAAGGGCAAGGCCTACACACTTGCCATAAAACTGTAGGCCTCAAAGTTAACAACTACTACACAATCTAACACATTTAATTTTCGGGGTACATCAGTCCCCTTCTTCAGCAGAAGAGAGTAAAGCACAGACTGGACTGGGGCAGCATGGCTAGAGGTAGGTCCTGTTCACTTAGATGCTGTTGTTACCTGTTTTTTGATTCACAAATGGTTTAGGCTTGAATTCTGCATTTGCCTGTTCAAACTTGTCTTTCATCCTGGTAGATGGATATAATGTTGTATTTATATTATATTTAATTATTAAATTATTTGTTAATATTATTTATACAAAAATTACTGACTGGTATGAGTAGGCCTGCTTGGAAGAAAAGGAGAGAAGGTTATCTAAGGTTGAGACCAGGTAGGTACCTGGATTTGGTGATATATTGGTAAGTTCCCAACTACAAAGCTGGGAAGCATTGCGACTATTGGGGAGGGCTTGTATGACTAGTACTATAGCATGAGTCCAAATCTGAATTATGTGTTTATGCATAGTTTGTCAGGGTTCATGTGGTGAAGCCAATGTATTCAGCAATGCGATAGTTTCATTTTAGCTGGTATATAATATTTTCTGTGGAGCAGTCATAGTAACTTTCAGTGAGTGTATTTCCAAATCCAAGAACTATACAAAGCTGGCACTTTTCAGGTCTACTTAGTGAAACCCGAAGTTTGTGCACCTCGGGTGTATTTTTAAAAATCATATATCTCTATTTGTATAACATAAACAGTTACTAAGAGGCGGCAAGAAAAAGAATTTGAGCCGAAGGTTTATAACTGCAGGGACTACTGGAAATTGCATCTTTAAATTAATTAACCAAGACATTTTAAACATTAAATAATAAGTTAGGGAAATCTTTATGTTATGCACTTGAGACTTTTTTTTACATCCATAGTATGAGTAATACATTAGACATTGTGATTACCTATTTGGACAGCTAAAGAACCAAGTGTTACAACCCTGAGCTAGATTGGGATGTTTATTTTAATTTGCATAACTTTGTTGAATCTATGTGACTAAAAGAACTGGCGAAGCAAACTTGTTGTAATGAATTAGTGTCTTCGTCCTCCAAGGAGTCTTGCCTGAGGATCTCGCGAAGTCCCAGGTTAGATGTTCCCACTGAATGGCGTTGGAGGGGAATGTATAGTGTCTGAGGAGTGGCTGGAGGAACGAAGGGAGGAGCGGGTGTACTGAGGACGTGGGCAGGTTGAGGTAATGGTTGGAGGGGGGAAAGGGTGTTGGATGATGTCATCTGTCCGGCCTAGGTGGATTTCTCCTTCTTCTTTACTCCTCTCCTTCCACCCCACATGAATTGAGTCATGGGAAGTCTTGCGATGGAGCGTGCTTTAAGATTTAGATGGGCACCTACTATAGAAAAAAACGATAAAGTTGTATAGCCTATTTCTCAGAAACCATGCGGTTTTTTTGTATTATATTTAACTTATAGATTAAATATTAACTATATTATATAACTATAAAATGTTGAAAGTTAGTATTTACTTTGTTACAATAAGATGTAATTTCGATTAAATTAAAATTAAATAAAACATGAAATACGAGAGTATAGTTTTTAAGTTATCAAATTATTCTAGAGAATAAAATAATGTTCTATCATACACGATGAATATTCATAAAACAATAATTTAAACAAAATTGGGTATTTTTAAATTAAATCATATCTAAACTGTTGAAAAAGTTCAGTAGTTTCCTGCTGGATAGGTCTGTCATCGGAAGCACCTCTACCTCTCCTCCCCAACCCCTTTTTGTCATTATCTATCTTTCCATCTTTTTGTAAGCCCCGCTACTCTCCTTCCCTCACCCCATTTATATAAGGTTGCCAGGTGTCCCGATTTTGAGTCTCAAGTCCCGGTGCCCCGGCTAGATCTTTCGGGACGCTCAAATATTCTGGCTTATCGCTTTTTAGATTCTTACCCATGTTTGGAGTTGTCAAACCGGTAGTGGCCACACTCGGCGTGTGGCACGCCACGTGTCTCGACCTTGTTCGGTATTTTTAGACATAAAATCCACTTACACACCCAGCTCCATGCTCACACCTCGCAACTCTCAGTCTGTAACCGTAGTTGGCAGCAGATTTTTTAGTTGAGTTGTAAGATTTGTGAGATTATTTCTGTGACTTTTGTTTTTGTTCCGAAAAATGTATTCCTTATACATATATTATATAGGCCTAATCAGTATTGTCAGCACTGTCCGTATAATTTCTAAATATGTGATTTTTAAGTTGAGTCCTGAGACTGTTTTGTTTTTGTTCTTAAATAATTTGATGTTTGCTTGCTCAAATACCTCTTTCCCTTTTTTTCTTTAGCTGATCACACTGGTCAACAAATTGAAACTATATTTCTGTATCTGGTTTGTAAATGGGTGGATATAACTAATTTTCGGGTGCTGAATTCAGTTGAAAATCAGATCTATATTACGTCACATTTCCAAGATACACAGCACTAATACAAAGACAATAATACGACATTATCAACTATTTACCATTTTAAATACAAACAAAACATAGCCCTCAGAAGTCACCTATATTTTCTTAAGCGTAAAAAACTAATTTAAACCAACAAAAAGCACTAAAATAATCCACATTAAGCCAAGATATTAATATTTACAAAGTTTAATGTCATTTTTCTTTGACAAAATGGGATGACGATGCTTTTCTTTAGTAAGGTGTATCATCAGTTTCCCTAAAAAGAAACCAACAGTAATCGTCCATCATTGAAGGGTTACAGTGTCCTTGGTAACGATGCTCCATGATCAGGATATCTTGGTGAAGAAGTTCACCCTGTTCGTCTCTAACAGCACCACAATTATCTGGGAAAAAGTCAAGATGCGAGTGTAAAAAGTGAATTTTTAGTGATATTTTACAACCCATGTTCTTGTAGTTGTCCAATAAACCACTCACTATGGAAACATATGTATCGTCTCTTCTGTTGCCCAAAAAGCCGTAAGCAATGGCTTTGAAAGAGTACCAAGCAGATAACTCGATATTTGGGTCTTTCAACAATTCCCTAATTTGTGACCCAATAAATATGCTTTATTTTAGCTTTGCTTCACTCAACGTGGGAAACTTTTTTTTTTTTTTCAAATGATTAAAGGCCTGACCTTCTTTGTCCAGAGCTTTTACAAAGTTCTTAATCAAGCCTAACTTTATATGAAGCGGAGGCAAAATGACTTTACTCGGCTCAACCAATGGAGTAAATTTCACATTTTCCTTTCCAGTAATGTATAATTTCCTCATAGGTCATTCCTAGATTTTATATTGGTTCTTGGTGTCTCGGTTGTCCCACAAGCACAAAAAACAATAGTATTTTGTGAATCCACCCTGTAAATCTGTAAGCAGTGCGACAACTTTTAAATCACAGCACATCTGCTATTCGTAATCTTTATATTTGATTCCCTCCATCAGCAAAGCCATACTTTCATAAGTTTCCCTCATTTACACCGCATGCACCAAAGGCACTGATGGAAATTTGTTGCCATTACGCAATAGCACTGCTTTTAAGCTTGCTTTAGATGAATCAATAAATATTCTCCACTCATGTGGATTATGTTGAACACCCAACTCTATCATCAAACCATTCACGTCAGTGCACACACACATTGAATTCTTCATTTCAAAATATCCAGACAAAGAGCTATTTCTTGTTCTAAAACTTGAAATCTTTGTACCTTGCTCTAGAAGGTTCCATTGTTGCAGTCTAGAACCCAATAGTTCAGCTTGCTGTTTAGAAAATTTCAAATAACGGACCCAATCGTTCAGTTCCTTCTGTTCTCTGAGGTGAGGTGATCTGTCATGAGTTTCAGGGATGTACTCTTTCAAAGGTTGTGCATCTTCTGATTCACTTTCCTCTAATGGTTCTGATGCAGTAGTTTGTAAGTGACAAGCACGAACAGGTAAGCATTCCCCATGAGTCACAGGCATATGAACTGAAGAAACATTAGGATATTTAATTGTATGTTTAGTTTTACTGGAATGTCCTGCAATATCTGTCAGGCAAAAATAACAGTCCATATGATCTTTTGGCTCGCACCAAACCATTGTAACAGCAAACGTCATGGCTCGGCGGTTTCCTTTCATCCATTCTATAAGGGAAGTTGTGCAGGTTATGCAAGCAACATGAGGTGCAAAGGGTTAATCCTGATCTCCAAGAGCACAATCAAAGTACAGTTTATGAGTCTTCTTAACTAAGTCGGTGATTGGCTTTCTTTGGGTTTTTGGAGTGAACTTACCACATACATATCAAAAGTTATCGGAATGGGTTTAAACAAACACGAAGTTTAGCAGTTGCCATTACGTTAAGAACACTGGAATAACTATAACCTAAAAATATACGAACGTCTCACTAGTTCACACAGGAAAAGTAAAAACACACAATAACACAAACTAAGGTATCAATAAAGAGGAATATACAAAGTGACTAACACAATCCAAGTTTCAACACGCACTAAACAGCAGGGCTAACGTGGCTAGCTGAGTCACCTCTAACGGCCAATGACAGTACCACCCCCCTCAACTAAATTTCCCTGGCATCTAGTGACTATTTTTATAACTTCTTCCATCATATATTGCATCCAAACGCAGAGTGCAACCAGCATAGTCAGTGATAATTCATGAAAAAAAACAGCAACACAAAAATCTAAAAAAAAAAAATCTCAAATATCTTAAAAACCTTAAGTGACATAGCATTTCTGAAGGTAGATTAGGATTCTACAACCAAAAATACATGTTAATTGATGTATCACACACCAGACGCAAAATGGCTGTTAACCAGTGTCATTGTCCCGGTTTGACGACCAAGAAATCTGGCAACCCTACATTTATATCCTGTTTAGGTAAAACTCTTGACTTGACACTAATTGTTTTTCACTTTGTTACTACTATTACTTCCAAACCTGAGTTATTAAAAATGTTTCCTGTGATGTAGTTGCATGTTAAAAAAAAGTTTATCGAGTAGACTTGATTTTGTTTAGCTTATAAATAATTTGAATAGACAATGTTTCCTTGACTAGATAAAACCTATTTGTATAGCATTGGTTTTGTAAGAAGAAGTGAAAATGCTTTTCCTAAATAGTTTGATTCATATTTTATAAACAAACAAGACCTTTTCTTACTTATAGCAGAATTAATTTTGATGATATTAAGATTAAGTGGCGCATCCAGGAATTTACTTTAGGGGCTTGGGGGTAGGGGGGTATTAAAACTATTATTTATGTCCCCTGAAAATATTCATCACATTATTTTAGTATTAAGCTATGGTACATTTTTTAAAAGAAATTACACAACACGTATATACAGGTTGTTAAAGAAAAAAGGGTTAAGAAACTATGGATCTTGTTGTACACATTAACATGAGTAAAATAATTTTAATGACGTTACATGACCTCTACTTGTGTCGATAAATCAGTAAACTAACTCCATTTATTATAATCGTAATAATACTAATACTAATAAGGTGTCTTAGAAAATATAGGTCCACAAACCAACTCACATAGGGTAAATGCAATTTTGTATTTTAGTAAAATTCAAATGGTGCAACGGACAGACTTTTTCTTGCTTTAATTTGAAATAGACATTTACTAAAAAAAACTCGTTAGCTTTGTGAAACTAAATAATAGGTTTATACGTTGTTGTAGAAACACTACACCAAAAATCATTCGAAAATAATATAAATTACACTGTTATTTACTCTATGTCATTAGGAACTAGAAACAGGTCTATACGTTGTTTAAGAAACACTACACCAAAAATCATAAATACATAATATACACTATTACTTACTCTATGGCATTAGGAACTAGAAAGTGTTACAGAAAAATTTAGAAAAAAAAAACATCTTTTTCAACCAAAGAGCATAAAAATCAAATTAATTTTCAAAGACCTAGATTAAAAAGTATATATATTTGTTTATAACTCAGAACTTATTGGTTTTATAAAAATAAATTTCAAATGAAAGATTTTTACCTTTAATAGTAGTACAGCTTTACAATGATAAGTTATTTCGTGTCTCAAATAGTTGCGGAGAAACGATGAAAGTTTGAAAAGCTCCCCTAGGTAAAGTACCCTCAGAGTCATGTACACTCCGTCGAGATTGTAAGGTAGCAACTTTTTCTGTCAGCCCACGTGGTATGCTATACCTCCACACATGACTGCAGAATAGTTTGCCTAGCTACGCCCAAGGCCGGATTTAGAGAAAGCCTTAAGTCCTTAAATTATTTCTTGACTGTTTGGAAGGAGTGATGGGGGAGGGATTATGTATTTTAGCAATGCCCAAATGATTTGATTTAATAAATGAATTTGACTTAATTGTTCTGATCATGATAAAATCAATAATTACTATTTAAATACTTAGTTAATTAATTATATTTGCTGTCATTAACATACGGGCTGGCATTTTTTAAGCTATTAAATATTTAACCACGCCAAATATTATTTTGACACTGCTACCCACATTAATTGTTTTTACATCGTACCATAAAGCAAGTCTTCCCCTTTTCAGAATCGTCTTTACTGTTTATATCTAATTATAAATTTATTAATGACTAGTTATTATATTTCACACATTTAACACAAATAACTAATTAGCTCTAAAAGATTTTTACTTTATTTGTAATAAGCTAAGTTTAAAAAAACTTATGTAATTTAAGGGTCCCAATCCTGATTTAAAATATTTATATAAAATTATTTCCGGGTTAGATAAAAAAAATTGTTGATAAAATCTTATCCTTTGGAAATATTTTAGTTATAAAAGTGTATTTATTTAAAAGTGTATTTATTTGTGTCTTCAAAGCTATTATGACTGTGTATTACTTTGTGAGACCATAGTTAAATTCCATATTTTATTTAATGTTACCAAGCCACAATATGATTATTAGTAAAAAGTTTTGATAAATAATTTGATTGAGAAAAATTGTGGTTTATTAAAATTTACGTTGACTATAATTTTTTAATAAATTTAATGTATTAGGTTAACTGTGAGTCCCAGTGAAAAGGCCAGCCGATTGCTTATATACATTTATGGAACCACACAATTATTGTGGTGTAGTTTTTATTAGTCTGTAGAGTATTTATCCAGGCATTTTTTAGAATAATAATTAAAATCGAACGTTTTGGTGTGAGTCCTGGTGAAATGTCAGCTGGATATTTGTATATATCTATGGAACCACTTAACCAATTGCGTTGTAGTTTTTTTTTTGTAGGATATTAATCCAGGCATGTTTTAGCATGATAAATCAGGTGTTTTGAAGTGAGTCCTGAAGAAGTTTAAACAGGATATTTTTTTCTGTTGCCTAATATTTATTATTCATTTTAGCCCATTGTTGTGCTGTGATTTATATCTGGATGAATTTCATCCATTCAATTTTAGATTTTATATATCAATATGATTGGACTGAGTTCCTGGTGAAGTGGTGGCCTGACAAGCGATGACATAATTTGCCGGTTTGCAGCAAGGTGTAATAAATGAGCCCAGTGGTAGTGGGGTGGGTTTGAAACCGAGAAAGATTTTTATTTGAATGATCGTATTTTTAAATCCAACTATATCGTTAGTGGGTGAGGGTGTGGGTTAGTAAAAATTTAATTTGTAAATGTCAATTGATTTTGAAAATAATTGACAATATACACGCAAACATAAAGTCCAATACTTAGGTCTTTGTTCATATGTTATTGGTGTTTATTTTCCACGTGCTATAACTTTTCATTGCCAAACAAGAATCATAATATTATATCCACTTCACATCTGTTTGTTTGAAGTTTCAGAGATTGTAATGAAAACTAAAATATACTATTTTCAAAAACATTCAAAGAAACGTAGACAATTTATTATATTGCAATTTTCCGTGCTACAACGAAAGGGCTAATATAGCCAAGAAAATATTTTAAAATATATTTATATATCAAACAAAATTAACAACCACGTCTTACTACCCGCCTGGGCTATACGCATATTAATACGCTAGTGAGTTATGGTAAAGGAGGTGAATTGAATGTGGGTGTATCCATATTTACATGGAAGACAGGTTCGTAACAATTCGTGAATAAACACCCTCAATAGGCTCGGCTGAGATTCTAGTCCTAACTTACTCATCATCGACAAACTGGACTAGAATGGCATGATATTTAAACACGTGTAATATGATTCGTTTATGCAACTAATCGATTGTTTGAGTTTATATATTAGTTATATTATAAAACAAAAGTGTGTCTTTATTTAGTTCAAAGGTTGGCTCTACTTGGCTGGTCTGTATAAGCATATCTTAATCCTCAATATCAATTTTCCCAATTCCATACATTACAATGTAGTGGGAAAAAGTGTGTCAATAAGCTCCAAGGACAGGTTTTATATCAAGGAGGTGGGAACAATCTACTGGTAAATTTTAATCAGCACACATATACTACCCCTATTAGTAAATATGTAAGAATTTATTGATGTAGGCCTACATTAATTTATAGGTAGGGCTCTTCACACTAAATTGGTTACTTTAAGCCGTATATTTTTTTTAAATTTTACGTTTAACATTTTAAAATAGTTTTTTGGCCATTACTGTGGCAGAGAACACTTTAAATGTGCTTATTCCTTTTTTTTTAAGAGAGCAATATAGTATTATGTAAGTTTAGATAATTCCACACATGATGTAGGTTCAGAATCAAATAACACACGCGCGCGCGCGCACACACACACACACACACACATATATATATATATATATATATATATATATATATATATATATATATATATTAGCGCTCGCTACACAGCATCCATTCGGGTTTTACGTCTGTATACGATTTACTCTAATGTGTTAATGCTGAGGAACGCTCAATTTACAAGAAGTGTGCACACATTTGCCTGGAGGAAGAGTTGAAAACCATTTAGGAAAAATACCTCTCAGTGAACCCGACCGGGATCGAACCTGGATCTCCTCGTCATTGTCAGTCTAGTCTATTGTGAAAGTAGCGTCTTAGAACATGTGACCACCGAAGCGGGTGAATATTGCTATACGTAATAGTCTTCTTATTAAATGATTTTTTTTAGTTTGTTTTGTTTGGCCTTCGAGTCAGTGCTTATTGGTCGATGCCGTTAAATGAGTACAGTGAACAATCTTGCTCAGTGGTTTAACAGGCCAGCTTACACTATGAGTATTGTCCTCTCTAGCCATGCGGTGTTGATAGTTTGGAGTGTAGTAATTCAATTGGATGTTACAGCCTAGGCTTCCAGAGTCAAGGAGGTACTAAACAAGAGAATTTTATGGGAGGGTCGAAATAAGGAGTGGCGATAGGGGAGGAACTTATATTAAGAAGAGTGAGGAATACAACGGCTTGGATGTCAAGTTAATTTAGTCCGTTTTGCCTGTGACAAGGAAGTCAGGGCTCGAATCCTGATTGGGTTTAATTAGGTGGTATTTCTTAAATGGTTTCTCATGCTGTGTATTCCAGTTAATCGTGGCGTGAAGGACAAGGTTCGAATCTTGTGTTAAAAAGTACGCACATAAAATACATCATTATTTTGAAAATGATTGTTTATAAATCATCATTATTATTATTATTAGCACCGCGTCTTACTACCCGTTCGGGTTATACGCACTTACGCTAATGTGTAATGGTAGGATGATTGTGAGATGAAATGAAAGACCTGTAGTTTAACGTGGAATCCGAACCACGTTGGAGGCCTGGCATTCCACACATTCACAAGTTATGATCTTGTCAGAGGGGAAGAAAGGGTTTGGTAACCGAGGATTAAAACCCGGACCCCCAGCACATAAGTCCGACACCTTATTCCTAGACCGCCAGGTCTCCAGGGTTTATTAATCTAAATTAACTTTATTCTGTTTAATATCTGACACCATTCTCTCATCGTCGGTTTTTGTATATTTCTTCTACTTTCCTTGCAAATCACGTTTTTACATGACAAACATATTATTTTATTCTATAACTGAGAAAATGTGGCAGCGAGGTTCGAATATTGACATATTAAAATAAATGGTACGGCGCACCGCACAGACTTTCTCTCTCTTTCTATAAGCTCGTAAGATTTCTGAACGGAATAATATACATTGTATCATCACCACTCCACATAAGAACACGCATAAAATAATATACAATGATATATAATCAATGAGAAAAGAGGCGCATCTTTGTCCACCTAAGAGCATTTCAAACAGTTTAATGTCTTCCGCAAGGGTCAACACTTCGTATTAAAATTTCGATATCTGGTTAAAATTTTAACATTTTATAAGGTATTGCAGATCTTCAAGTCATCGCATTGATATTTAATTATTCATTTATACATTTTGACCAATAAAAAATGTAAATATTGACTATTGAGTCTAAAATGGAGATAGATCATTGCTGTGCAAACATTTCTCCTGAGAGCTTTAAGGAAAAATAACATACTTTTTTTAGATACTTACTTATATTTAATTACTCTATGGCATTGGAGAATTATTGCGTTAAGACTTAAGTAGTATATCTTTACAACTAAAGCTCACAAAATTGTATTAATATATTTGCCAATATCTCAGAAACTGTTGATTTTATAAAAATATATGTCAAATAAAAGTTTTTTATTTCTAATAGTCCTACAATTTTGCAATGATAAGTTGTTTAGTTTCTCAAATAGTTGTGGAGATACGGAAATTAATGCTTCTGTAAAGTACCCTAAAAATCATTTTCATAGGAAAATGAAAATAGCCAGTTTATTTATAATCTTAATCAACGCCTAGATACGAATTTTAATCAAAAACGTTTAAGCAGATTTTGAGAAAACCAATTTTTTCTCTTTTCGCCCTTCAGTAAACTACCCTTAATTTTAAGTTTTTATAGACACACAGACAGACGGCATTGCAAAGACTAATTTTTAGGGTTGTGGGGGTCATGAGACGTCGACATCCATCAACATTTCAGATAATTTTTTTTTAACGGTCGCAATACTTAAACTTTAATGTCCAAAAAGTTTAAAAAAATTCATGTAATTGAGTATAGATTGAAAGTTGTTGATTTTATAAAAATATGATTCGGATAAAATATTTGTATTATAAATATATATACATATTTGTAATGCTAAGTAATTTCATATCTCAAATAGTTTCGGAGCTATTATAAAAAATGTTAATTAACCCGTCAGACCGGAGCCCTTAAAGCCATTTTGCCGAAATATTGAGGGTAGCCATTTTGTTTGGAATATTTATTAATGTTTATAAATGAAATTTAATCAAAATCGTTATAGCCGATTTTGAGAAAATCGACTTTTTCTCTTTTTGCCCTTCAGTAAACTACCCTTAATTTTATGTTTTAATAGACACACAGACAGACGGCATTGCAAAGACTATTTTTTAGGGTTCGGGGGGTCATGAGACGTCGACATCCATCAACATTTCAGGTTAGTTTTTTTTACGATCGCAATACTTAAGCTTTAATGTCCAAAAAGTTAAAAATATATATATAATTGCGTATAGATTGAAAATTATTGATTTTATAAAAATATGTTTCGAATAAAATATCTGTATTATAAATATATATACATATTTGTAATGCTAAGTAATTTCATATCTCAAATAGTTTCTGAGCTATTCTAAAAAATGTTAATTTACGCATCAGACCGGAGCCCTTAAAGCCATTTTTCCGAAATATTGAGAGTAGCCATTTTGTTTGGAATATTTATTAATATTCATAAATGAAATTTAATCAAAATCGTTAGAGCCGATTTTGAGAAAATCGACTTTTTCTATTTTTTCCCTTCAGTAAACTACCCTTAATTTTAGGGTTAGATATCCAATTCCAAAAATCCCTCGGGGCAACCCTATGAAAACCCTAGATATCAAGTTTCAGCTCAATCGGTAAAATAGTTTAGGCTCTAGTTGGAGGTACAGACAGACAGACATACAGACGGAAATTCAAAAACCACTTTTTCGGATTCAGGGAGTCATGAAACGTCAAGATTCATCAAAATCTCGAGTTCGATTTTTTTGACGATCACCATACTTTCTCTACCTGTAAGGTAGAGAGAAAGTAAAAAGGGATTAAAGTGAATATTATGAATAATTTCTCTAAATAAACATATTTTCATTTCGTTGTGTGAATTTACGGCTTCTATAAATAGCAGCCGTAAATTTTTCTTTGCGAGTCTAACTTTACTATAAACTCTTTACTAATTATTTATCATTCTTGGATACGATTCAAGGGAGAGTTTTAGGAAATCATGTTTCAACTTGAGTTGGATATAAAATATTATTTTTTTCGATGGGTTTGGCTTGTAACATTCCATGAACTACTATTGGATGTGGTGCATCAGGCATTCGATCTAAGGCAAATTTTTATTTGATTTTTCACCATCGCGTCTCACCACCCGTGTAACGTTTCCCGTCACACGGACCACCCTTCCGATATTTAGCCTGGCCCGCTAAATTGGATTTGCATATTGTGGTAGCATGCCCACGATAGTCGGATACTCCACGTGAGGCGGAGACGTTAATAAGGCCTAGGTACACCCCTGGGCGCGGCCGGAGGTCCAAAGATGATGCGCTGTCTCTGACTGGAGTAAGAGCCTGATCGGTCAGCTGTGGTGGGGAAATCTGAGGAGAGCGGTGGGTCAGCTGTTCCACGGTACGGATGGGTGTGTGTGTGTGTTGGATTTGATCGTGAGAGCGGTGAAGACCCTCGGTCTCCGTTGGGAGGATTTTGGAGCGGTGAAGACCCTCGGTCTCCGTTGGGAGGATTTGGAGCTGAGTTCGTGGCAGGGGATCTTGGCTCGGCGTCTGGGTCTGGAGTTTGTGTCCCGGACTGTATACTGTCAGCTACGGACCCAGCCGTGGTACTTCGTCACTGGTGGCCTACCCAGGGCGAGTGAACGGAGGCACTCACGAGTGGAGTTGGACCGAGTGGCCTACCAACTGGATAACCCTGAGGTCCCACGGGGAATGTATGGTCGCGCGCAGGACACTCGCAAGGACCGATAAGTTAACCCACTCGAGTGTTGTTGTTTTTTTTTTCCTGGCATCTAGTGTTTATATTTTTTTGGCAGTCGAAGATGGACTGGAGGTGGAATTGTTCTAGAAAGAGACTGCTTGTCCCGATCGTCGAACTAATGTGACGGTGGGACCTATGGTAGCTTCGCATTGGGTTTAACTGATATGTGTACATTAATTAATAGTTTTTTTTTTTTGCAGTGGCCACTCGCAAGTTAGAAATGTTGTAGATCATAATTAGTCTTGGTATATTGTTTGTTAGTTATTAGTATTGGAATCAACTTAGAAATGTTGTAGATCAAAATTGGTGTTGGTATATTGTTTGTTAGTTATTAGTATTGGAATTAACTTAGAAATGTTGTGGATCATAATTAGTGTTGGTATATTGTTTGTTAGTTATTAGTATTGGAATCTTCTTATTATCATGATTATAAATCTTCAGTATGATGGGCTATCGAGTGTTGAGTTAATTAGTCGTAATATACCTAACAGGTTTAATGGGGAGCCTCCTTGCCTTCCAAGCATTTGATCCCTGACCGAGAGGTCCCTTCTTTCACCGGGTCTACCTGACAAGGGGGGAGGAGAGAGTTGATCTTCATATAACATCTGGCGACTGAACGACTTTCCTCGTTAATGTTCAGGCTCACTATCACCAACGAGGTGGCGCCCAACCATCAACACTCTTTTGGGCTGACCGTGAATTTAGGGGACCAGTGCCAATAGCTCAAGGACAACGCCCTTCTCCACTGAAGCGACGCGGGATGTTATACCCGTTTGGTTCGGACGCCATCCCCCTCTTCAGTTGCAACCTTCTGAGAGTGATTTTGTTGAAATAATCCTACTATTGTACAAAATAGATATACAGAAGTAAATAAATGGTACGGCACACCGCACAGACTTTCTCTCTCTTTCTATAAACTCGTAAGATTTCTGAACGGAATAATGTACATTGTATCATCACCACTCCACATAAGAACACGCATAAAATAATATACAATGATATATAATCAATGAGAAAAGAGGCGCATCTTTGTCCACCTAAGAGCATTTCAAACAGTTTAAAGTCTTCCACAAGGGTCAACACTTCGTATTAAAATTTCGATTTCTGGTTAAAATTTTAACATTTTATAAGGTATTGCAGATCTTCAAGTCATCGCATTGATATTTAATTATTCATTTATACATTTTGACAAATAAAAATGTAAATATTGACTATTTAGTCTAAAATGGAGATAGATCATTGTTATGCAAACATTTCTCCTAAGAGCTTTAAGGAAAAATAACATACTTTTTACTTTCTCTCTATCTTACAGGTAGAGAAAGTATTGTGATCGTCAAAAAAATCGAACTCGAGATTTTGATGAATTTTGACGTTTCATGACTTCCTGAATCCGAAAAAGTGGTTTTTGAATTTCCGTCTGTCTGTCTGTCTGTCTGTCTGTCTGTCTGTCTGTCTGTCTGTACCTCCAACTAGAGCCTAAACTATTTTACCGATTGAGCTGAAACTTGATATCTAGGGTTTTCATAGGGTTGCCCCGAGGGGTTTTTGGAATTGGATATCTACCCCTAAAATTAAGGGTAGTTTACTGAAGGGAAAAAAGAGAAAAAGTCGATTTTCTCAAAATCGGCTCTAACGATTTTGATTAAATTTAATTTATGAACATAAATAAATATTCCAAACAAAATGGCTACTCTCAATATTTCGGCAAAATCGTTTTAAGGGCTCCGGTCTGATGCGTATATTAACATTTTTTATAATAGCTCCGAAACTATTTGAGATATGAAATTACTTAGCATTACAAATATGTATATATATTTATAATACAAATATTTTATTCGAAACATATTTTTATAAAATCAATAACTTTCAATATATACGCAATTATATATATATTTTTAACTTTTTGGGCATTAAAGCTTAAGTATTGCGACCGTAAGAAAAACTAACCTGAAATGTTGATGGATGTCGACGTCTCATGACCCCCCGAACCCTTAAAAATAGTCTTTGCAATGCCGTCTGTCTGTGTGTCTGTTAAAACTTAAAATTAAGGGTAGTTTACTGAAGGGCAAAAAGAGAAAAAGTCGATTTTCTCAGAATCGGCTCTAACGATTTTGATTAAATTTCATTTATGAACATAAATAAATATTCCAAACAAAATGGCTACTCTCAATATTTCGGCAAAATCGTTTTAAGGGCTCCGGTCTGATGCGTAAATTAACATTTTTATAATAGCTCCGAAACTATTTGAGATATGAAATTACTTAGCATTACAAATATGTATATATATTTATAATACAGATGTTTTATTCGAAACATATTTTTATAAAATCAATAACTTTCAATATATACGCAATTATATATATTTTTAACTTTTTGGACATTAAAGCTTAAGTATTGCGACCGTAAGAAAAACTAACCTGAAATGTTGATGGATGTCGATGTCTCATGACCCCCCGAACCCTTAAAAATAGTCTTTGCAATGCCGTCTGTCTGTGTGTCTATTAAAACTTAAAATTAAGGGTAGTTTACTGAATGGCAAAAAGAGAAAAAGTCGATTTTCTCAAAATCGGCTATAACGATTTTGATTAAATTTCATTTATAAACATTAATAAATATTCCAAACAAAATGGCTACCCTCAATATTTCGGCAAAATGGCTTTAAGGGCTCCGGTCTGATGCGTAAATTAACATTTTTTTAAATAGCTCCGAAACTATTTGAGATATGAAATTACTTAGCATTACAAATATGTATATATATTTATAATACAGATATTTTATTCGAAACATATTTTTATAAAATCAATAACTTTCAATATATACGCAATTATATGAATTTTTTAAACTTTTTGGACATTAAAGTTTAAGTATTGCGACCGTAAAAAAAAAAACTAACCTGAAATGTTGATGGATGTCGACGTCTCATGACCCCCACAACCCTAAAAAATAGTCTTTGCAATGCCGTCTGTCTGTGTGTCTATAAAAACTTAAAATTAAGTGTAGGTTACTGAAGGACGAAAAGAGAAAAATTTGGTTTACTCAAAATCTGTTTAAACGATTTTGATTAAAATTCGTATCTAGGCGTTGATTAAGATTATAAATAAACTGGCTATTTTCATTTTCCTATGAAAATGATTTTTAGGGTACATTACAGAAGCGTTAATTTCCGTATCTCCACAACTATTGGAGAAACTAAACAACTTATCATTGCAAAATTGTAGGACTATTAGAAATATAAAACTTTTATTTGACATATATTTTTATAAAAGCAACAGTTTCTGAGATATTTGCAAATATATTAATACAATTTTGTGAGCTTTAGTTGTAAACATATACTACTTAAGTCTTAACGCAATAATACTCCAATGCCATAGAGTAATTAAATATAAGTAAGTATCTAAAAAAAGTATGTTATTTTTCCTTAAATCTCTTAGGAGAAATGTTTGCATAGCAATGATCTATCTCCATTTTAGACTCAATAGTCAATATTTACATTTTTTATTGGTCAAAATGTATAAATGAATAATTAAATATCAATGCGATGACTTGAAGATCTTTAACACCTTTTAAAATGTTAAAATTTTAACCAGAAATCGAAATTTTAATACGAAGTGTTGACCCTTGTGGAAGACATTAAACTGTTTGAAATGCTCTTAGGTGGACAAAGATGCGCCTCTTTTCTCATTGATTCTATATCATTGTATATTATTTTATGCGTGTTCTTATGTGGAGTGGTGATGATACAATGTACATTATTCCGTTCAGAAATCTTACGAGTTTATAGAAAGAGAGAGAAAGTCTGTGCGGTGTGCCGTACCATTTATTTTAGATACTTACTTATATTTAATTACTCTATGGCATTGGAGAATTATTGCGTTAAGACTTAAGTAGTATATCTTTACAACTAAAGCTCACAAAATTGTATTAATATATTTGCAAATATCTCAGAAACTGTTGCTTTTATAAAAATATATGTCAAATAAAAGTTTTTTATTTCTAATAGTCCTACAATTTTGCAATGATAAATTGTTTAGTTTCTCAAATAGTTGTGGAGATACGGAAATTAACGCTTCTGTAAAGTACCCTAAAAATCATTTTCATAGGAAAATGAAAATAGCCAGTTTATTTATAATCTTAATCAACGCCTAGATACGAATTTTAATCAAAATCGTTTGAGCATATTTTGAGAAAGCCAATTTTTTCTCTTTTCGCCCTTCAGTAAACTACCCTTAATTTTAAGTTTTTATAGACACACAGACAGACGGCATTGCAAAGACTATTTTTTAGGGTTGTGGGGGTCATGAGACGTCGACATCCATCAATATTTCAGGTTAGTTTTTTTTTACGGTCGCAATACTTAAACTTTAATGTCCAAAAAGTTAAAAAATTCATATAATTGCGTATAGATTGAAAGTTATTGATTTTATAAAAATATGTTTCGGATAAAATATTTGTATTATAAATATATATACATATTTGTAATGCTAAGTAATTTCATATCTCAAATAGTTTCGGAGATATTATAAAAAATGTTAATTAACGCGTCAGACCGAAGCCCTTAAAGCCATTTTGCCGAAATATTGAGAGTAGCCGTTTTGTTTGTAATATTTATTAATGTTCATAAATTAAATTTAATCAAAATCGTTATAGCCGATTTTGAGAAAATCGACTTTTTCTCTTTTTACCCTTCAGTAAACTAGCCTTATTTTTAAGTTTTAATAGACACACAGACAGACAGCATTGCAAAGACTATTTTTTAGGGTTCGGGGGGTCATGAGACGTCGACATCCATCAACATTTCAGATTAGTTTTTTTTTTACGGTCGCAATACTTAAGCCTTAATGTCCAAAAAGTTAAAAATATATATATAATTGCGTATAGATTGAAAATTATTGATTTTATAAAAATATGTTTCGAATAAAATATCTGTATTATAAATATATATACATATTTGTAATGCTAAGTAATTTCATATCTCAAATAGTTTCGGAGATATTATAAAAAATGTTAATTTACGCATCAGACCGGAGCCCTTAAAGCCATTTTGCCGAAATATTGAGAGTAGCCGTTATGTTTGTAATATTTATTAATGTTCATATATGAAATTTAATCAAAATCGTTAGAGCCGATTTTGAGAAAATTGACTTTTTCTATTTTTGCCCTTCAGTAAACTACCCCTAATTTTAGGGGTAGATATCCAATTCCAAAAATCCCTCGGGGCAACCCTATGAAAACCCAAGATATCAAGTTTTAGCTCAATCGGTAAAATAGTTTAGGCTCTAGTTGGAGGTACAGACAGACAGACAGACAGACGGAAATTCAAAAACCACTTTTTCGGATTCAGTGAGTCATGAAACGTCAAGATTCATCAAAATCTCGAGTTCGATTTTTTTTACGATCACCATACTTTCTCTACCTGTAAGATAGAGAGAAAGTAAAAATAAGATTGCTTTGGACACTTTGTTCAATACTTCAATAAAAACATTTGTTTGTGTGAAATTATAATATATTTCTTAGTTTTTATTCAATTTCTTTATCCGTCAGTTTGGCTGAGGTGGTAACGTGCAATCTTAATGATCTTTAATTCGCGTGTTCAAATCCTGAGATTGCAAACTTTTCTTTTTATTTATCAGACTGAAAAAAACCTTTCATTTTGAATTATTGTTTTAATCAGCATATAATTTGTTTTAAAATTTTGTTTAGAAGTATATAAGGTATTTGAGCATACGTAGAATACCACAAAATTCTTATTTAAAAATAATTTAACAAGGTTAAAATCAGTACATTAATTTTGAAATTTAATATGTAGGTGATTATTTAAAAGTTAAATTATTGGGTTTATGATATAAAAATGTACACATTTAAAAAAATAAGGCTAAACAAGCTAATTATTAATCGCATAGTAAAATCATTCAGTACATGTTTATGTTTTAAAAATAGTTGCAAATATAAAACAATGTTTTACTGAATTCAAATTATTAACAAGTGATTTTTTATTCCGAAATAAAATTAAAACACTGTATTCTAGTTGGAATTGATCTGTTGAATTTCTGAGCTTCAGACAAGCACGCTACCAAGTGAACTAACGAACATATGAAATATTGTGAACGTTTAACTCATACTTAAATAACCCGATACATGTTTGAGAGAGTAAACTTAGATGCAATCAAATGGAAGATGGTTTCCTAATAAAACCAAACAAATCGAATTACATGATGCACTCAATACAATAATAGTGTTTACTTTCAGATACGTATCTTGTAGAATGGTGGATTGTGGCATCCCTTTGCTTTAATCCTTTGGTAAGTCAAGGTTTTACAGTATTGTCAGATTGAAAACTCATTCGCAAGCGAAACAACGCCACACCGACTCGCACGAAATTAGCAACCTTTCAAATTAGCACTGCTTTGGTACAGCCTGCGACTTGCGAGATCATTAGTAGCGAGGTTGTTTTTTTTTTTTTTTTGTAAATTTCAAAATTAGGAGTCCAGGGGTAGCCAACATTATTTTCTGTCATACCACTATCTACATTCTACGCTGTTGGCATTGTGCGTGTAACTATAGTCCAAAACCTCAAACCTTCTGACTACTACCTTCTTTCCCCATCGTGGACAGTAAAAAATTAGGCCTATTTAGAGATTGGAATAGGGGATGAACAAAGTTATTCAGATTTTAGCAGTTGATCGAAATAACTGATCTATTTGTTTTCTGATGTAATATACTTTATTTTTTATTTAATCTACGGTGACCTTAAGGGTGGAACTTAAAATGACTTGGCGTACCATTAGTCTCGTGTGTTGGTCATCTCTGCCCTACTTGACAGACAATACCTGTCTCGCAAGGTGTTCGGCTGGGGAAAACTGCCTGGATAGGCACTAATCTGACATCACCTATTTTTACAGCACAAAAGTTTCAAGATCTAGAGCCCTGGGCTGCAGGGTAAATTCCGGTCTAGTGTACTAAAGGAGGTTTTTATTAAATAATTTCCCACTATATTCAAATCTAACCTAATCACATGCGGGTAAGTTTACTAGTAACGCTACATTACTCCTGACTACACCATTACAGTAATGTGTAATGCCCGGACGATAAATAAGACGCAAAGTAGAGAAACATTTATTTTTTGATAAATTGGTATACAAGATATACAAAACTCGCTAACCAAAAAAGTTATTTATGGTTATTACTTCACTGTGAAGGTGCCTTAGCCTATAGGTAATTTATAACTAATAGTCTATTTATTTTATTTATTTGAGGTATTTAACATGCACTTTGTGCACCGATTGATTATATCAGCAAACGAGAATTTCTATGAGCAATAGCGAGAGAGCCTTCCAATTCTGCCGGGAAAGGTATGTTCACACACCTTCCAGGGTTCTTTTAAATGCCACAATCGACTTGGGACCGACGTCTTTACTTCCTATCCGAATGAAGTTGTGCTACGTATTTTTAACGCTCAAGAAAAATTCATCGACCTCGGCTGGGTTTGAACTAATAGTTAGGATCCAAGATATCAATCTGTATTAAGAAAATGTTTCGAAATTTTTTTGTAATTTTTTTTAGACACAACCATAATTATTATTACTTATTTGTCATATTATTATTATTATTGTTACTGATTGTAGGCCTACACATGTTAAATTGTATCGAATATGTATCTGATTAAATAAAAATGTGGACGAAAATTAATGGTCTTAAGTTACTACTAATTCTTCATAGCAACATGTAGTCTATTTGTTTTAGCTCAATCATTATTACAAATTAATTTAAAATACTCAAACTATAAAAATACATCCTTCAAGAGAATAAAACATTGTTGGTATACAATTATTTTAAACTATAATAATATTACTATACAAATTATGATAGAATTTAAAAAATAAACACATGTAGGTTAAACTCAAAGTCACAACTCATTTTTTGGGTTCCGTACTAAGAATAGAACCCTTATGAAAAACTCACGTTATATATCTTTTTTCGTCCTACACAAATCTCAAAATTTGAATGGTTATAAGTATAAAGCCAAAGCTTGGGTTGCAGCTAAGTGCTAGCGTGCCCACATGGAATGGGTTGGTAACAATTTTGAAAAAAGACGAATAACGGAATTTGGGAGTCATTAAAAGTAAGTTTACGCTTTATTATTATTATTATTTTTATCTAATGGTGTGGGTACTTTTGAAAACTTTTGCCGTGAGGGTTTCAAATATATATACATGTAAAATATTTTAATATAATAGCATACATATAATATAATTTTAAAAAAATAAAAAGTCTCATAAACGGAATTTTTAAAATGTTGGGAAAACACTGAAAAAAAGGAATATTTAAAAACATGTTTTTTACAGTAAAAATAATTTTATTTATATGCAAATAATACTTTTCAAAATAATTCTATATATTAATCTCTCTCAGTAATTTTACTCATAAATGCCACCTGTCGACAACTTTCGACGGAGCAAGACCGCATGAACGAGAAGAGGATGGTGAGCCTAGGCACGAAATCCAAATAACTTGCACCAAGTGCACACTTGACCCATAGTAATGCATACATTAAAGATACGTAAAGAATGAAAACTAGCCAAACAACGCATATTATTAAGCCATAAAAATTTTGCTGAAAATTTGTTTACTTTTTTGGTTCCTAGATAAAGCTAAAGTGATATTTAATATAAATGAGTACACCTTAATTTTTTTTCAATATGTCATAACCGATCTCACTTAGATAGACGCGTATCATCCTAAGGAGACGCGTATCATCCTAAGGTTTCATTTTATAAATTTTTTGAGGTATTTGACGTGTACTTTCTGAACCGACTGATAAAATCTGCACACTACTTTGATACTAGCTAAAAACTTGAAAAGACACAACATGCCCGTCCATTAGCTCCTCAGTTTAGAAGGGGAAACAAATGTTTCACTAAAAATAAAAGTTGCACTATGTCAGGGATCTAACCTAGCTCCTTTAGATCACTACACAACCATGCTATCGATTGAGCTAAGCTGTCGCACTATCTTATCGTTAAATAAATATGTAAATCGTGCTCTTGTATGATTCTTGGTTTATAAAGCATTTATAATGATAATCATAATAATAATAGTAAGGTAACCAATCATTATTTGAGGAGTATGATATTTTAACCTATAAGTTATAGTGCAGACTACAAAATACATTATTTATTTGGTCTTGAAATTAACTTGGAAGGATTAATAACTGTTGGCTTAATGCAAAACATAAATGTTTAGAAGATGTATGAATGTTAACTGCATTAGAAACTGTCAGCATTTTGCTAGTGCATTACTTGATAAAGTGAATAATGTGATCCATCCTCCTTTTAGACAAGCGCCATTTAACTATTATACGCTATACGCGGACATTCACGGCCAGCTAGCACACACAGAACGAACTATTTATTAATATGTTTGAGTGTCAGGAAAACTTCACTGTTTCTCAGATAAACTTCATATAGTCAATCTTAAATCAATATGTCAAGGAAAGAGTGTTTAAAGCAATTGTTGAGGATTGGGTTTTTTGTTTGTTTTTTAGCACCATGTCTTACTACCCGTTCTGGTAATACGCCTAAGTACTAATTACTTTAATGGGTTAGGAATTGGAAAGGTTGAAGTTAGAGGAAGTGAACCCGCATTTGCGTGGAGAGAGAGAGAGTGGAAAACCATTTAGGAAAAACTACCCCAGTTCACCCGAGTGAGATTAGAACCTCTATCTTCCCGTCCACATCAGTCGAGCTAAACAGGAAACTAGCGCGTTAGCTAACTACGCCACCGGGGTGGGTCTGTGAGTTGTTGATAATCTCATTGTAGTAAAAACATTATTGATTGAACTTAAAAAAAACCAAATTAATCATAGATTATAGATCAGTGTGTTATCTTCTCGGAACACTTACAAAATTAAATATTTAATATCTTATACTAAACAGAATTACAAAGTAAAATAATTATTCTAGAAAATAGGTAAATAATTTATATTTTACTGTATCGGTAGTCATGCGGACAGAAAATTTCTCATATGGTCCATTTTCAGTTATGGGTGAAACAGGGTTCTAGTCCTGGGCGGACATATTAAGACACGGTTTCCTAAATTGTTTCCCAACTTCTCTCCAAGCAAATGTGGTTACATCATCTTTAATTTGTATTTTTTTCATCACTATCCCCCAGAAATTAGTAGTAAAGGTGGTTGAAATAGGTAATATTATGTTACATATAAATATTCTCCTATAGTTCACTCTGGACTATATTATCCCCTTCGTGGAAGAACGTAATTTCACCTTCCGGCTAACCCACAAAATCCATTATAGCTAGGCCTGTCAGTATTTCCAGGGACTCACAGCAAAACACCTGACTAAACTAATGTTAAAACCTGCCTGGTATAAAAACTACGTGGACCTATATACACAACATCCATCCGAAACTTTAACAGGGATTCGAAACCCAAAACCTAAGTCTATCATGCTGCAATTTGCCTGATTGATATCCTACAGAAAATAATTAACTACGGAATCAGTTCACAAATATCCGGCTGGTTCTTCACCGGGACTCACAACACAAAACATGATTAAATCATGCTTAAACTTGCTTGGATAAATATTCTACAAAAAAAAAAAACATTGCAATCGGTTAAGTGGTTCCATAGAAATATACTAATATCTGATTGACACTTCACCAGGACTCACACCAAAACACCTGATTATAATTACTACACTAAAAATTGCCTGGATAAATACTCTGCAGAATAATAAAAACTACCTCACAATAATTGTGTGGTTCCATAAATGTATACAAGCAATCGGCTGACCTTTTCACCGGGACTCATACTGAAACACCTGATTACACACAAATAATGCTAAAACCTGCCTGGATATTGGTTCAGTACAAAAGTAAAAACCGCACCGCAATTGGTTAAGTGGTTCCAGAGATCCAAACTTACAGATATAAATAAATCCGACCGTATCTTTAAAGGAAAATCAAACCCTGACTGAATGTATGCGAGAGCCTCCCTTAGCAGACATCCTGATGAAAAGAAATAAATGCACTGCAATCAGTTATGAAGTTCCAGGAATCTTTGGCTATAGACATACATTCTTAAAAACCGTACAGAACTATAATAATTTTTTTTCTTAAATATATTTACATTCCAAACCTTAAAAAAGCAGAGATATCATGTAAAATGGTTTTAAGCTAGTAAACCAAATACAATATTTATCCTTGCTTTTCAATTATTATTTAAACCTCCAAACTCTGATATTGTATTAATACTTGCCTACGACATAGCCAGTTTTATTGTTTGTATTTCCAGAATTTATTTAGTAAAAAACAGATTTGACAAAAATAATCACAAAAATAATCAAAAATAAACACATAATTATTACCATTATAGATTAAATTTACTAGAAAATGATAATCAACGTAAATTTAATAAACTACACCTTTTCTCAATCAAAGTATTAATTACTAAAGCTTTTTACTAATAGTTATATTGTAGCCTCTATGGTAATATTAAATAAAGTATGGAATCGAACTATGGTCCCACAAAGTTATACACAGTCATAATAACTTTGAAGAAACAAATAAATTCACTTTTATAACTAAATTATGTCCAATGGATAAGATTTTATCAAAATCCCTTTTTTTTTGGTCAACCCGGAAATATTATAAAATATTTTTAATTAGTATTGGGACCCTTAAATTATTAAAGATTTTTTTTAACTCAGCGACTTAAAAATAAAGTAAAAATATTTTAGATTTAATTCGTTATTTTTGCACTATATGTGTGGAATATAATAATTAATCATTAATAAATTCACAATTAATTATTCATAGTAATAAATATTCTGAAAAGAGGAAGACCTGCTTTAAGGTTCCATGTAAAACCAATAAATGTGGATAGCACTGCTGCCAAAATAATGTGTGGTGCTGTTAAATCTTTAACAGTAAAAAAAAAAACAAGCCCATATATTTATGAGACAAAACATAATTAATGGACTAAACGAATAATTGATTTTATTATGAAGGGACAAAAAATCAAATTAATTTATTAGATCAAACCATTTGAAAATCGCAAAAATACATACTCCCTCCCCCATCACTCCTTCCAAACAGTCAAGAAATAATTTAAGGACTTAAGGCTTTCTCTAAATCCGGCCTTGGGCGTAGCTAGGTAAACTATTCTGCAGTCATGTGTGGAGGTATAGCATACCGCGCGGGCTGATACAAAAAGTTGCTACCTTACAATCACGACGGAGTGTACATGATAAAATGAAAATTTCTATCTTGTTTATAATGATAAACAGGGTTTAGTTATAAAATTTAGTCAAAATCGTTAACGCAAATTTTGAGAAAATAGATCCATTCTCTTTTTACCCTTCAATAAACTACCCTTAAATTTAAGGTTAATTTAAGGTAATGTCATTTTTCATCATTTGACAAACTTAACAGAGTGGTTTGATTTCTACTTCCCAGAACAGGAGGATCCAAGGAGAGGGACAGACTGGATGGATCCGAAATCCATTTATGACATGAAATGATGAGATGCCTGTTAACATAGAAGACTGTACAGCTGCTAATGAATGATTGAAAAATTATTTCCAAAGTGCAATTTCACTCGCTTCTGTTCTATCCTACACAGGATGCAACATTTATATATGGATAATCCTCCGGCTAAAGAAAAGCTTACCACTCATAAGCTTGGTCATTACAAGACACCAGTTTCCTCCGTTCTTCCTTCTCCGTCGTTTCCGATTGCGGCAGGCTGCCAACCTCTGCCAGTAGACACAGGGCTTCTTTTCCTTCTTCTTTTTCTCAAATACCACACCTTTCCCCTTCAAAAGAAGGACCTTGTCCCTCCTAACAATTTACATAATTATTCACCGTGTCACTTAAACTACCTAATCTAATTTACAAACTCTTCCCTATCTTACGTTCAGTCCTAGGGAAGAGAGGGGTGGTTGGATCATTACAGATCCAGCTTCATCGGGGACCTCCTTACCCGAGGAGTTCGCCTCACAGCCAGAGGGGTGCATGACCGAGGCCATTCTGAGGCACTGGGGAAACTGAAGGGTGGTTTCTCTTGAGAAGGATCATCTATTTGCTCGGGAGAAACTTCTTGTTGTGAATTATCTTCTACCAAAGGCAAATGCACTGCTTCCACAGGATCGTTGGTTCCTAGTTTTTGTCCCAACAGGGCTTCCGTCCCACTTTCTAACATTGAATTACGCAAGTGATCCGCATGCACAAACCTCACCTTAGTTCACACCCTAGCTAGATAGGTAACAGGATTTATAATCCTTATTATTTTCCCTGGCATCCATGTTTCAGTTTCTCCTCGAACCGTTTTAATCAAAACTACTGGACCTTCTTCAAATGTAGAGGTGATCCCGCCTTTCTATTCCAATTAATTTCAACTTTTTCTTTCTTTTCCGCCACTCTTGCCGCCAGATGAGGCTTCAACATTGACAACCGAGTTCTCGGTCTGAATCCATGAACTAGCTCAGCCGGGGTTTTACCCGAAATTGTGTGATGGGTATTCCTATAAGCAAAAGGGAAATTATCTACCCTATGCTGGAGAGTTCTTTTCCTCCCTTCCTGATGATCCTGCTTCAAGGCTCGTAAGAGCACCTTTTTCACTTTCTTCACCGAGTTTTCCACCTGTCCATTAAATGCTGGATGATAAGGTGGTGATACCATGTGCACCACTCATTTCCTCGCAGAAAATCTTCCATCTCTTATGAAAGCAACTGTGGACCTCCATCAGACACTAGCTTCTCCGGCATACCATAGGCTGCAAAACATTTCCTTAGTTTCGCTATTGTTTGAGATGTTGTTTTAGTATACATGGGGAACACCTCTGTCCATTTTGAATGAGCGTTGACCAACACTAATTATTCTGTTCCTTCCAGTTTTGCGAAATCAACATGAACTCTCTGCCATCTTATTATTGTCCAGATCCACTGTTGCAATGGTACTCTCGGAGCAGCATCTCGAGTCCCCTGACAAATGGTGCATTTCTTGCACATTTCTTCCATCTGCGAGTCAATTCCTGGCCACCACACATACCCTCGGTATAACGCCTTTATCTTACACATTCCGGGATGTTCTTCGTGTAACATTGACAAAATGATCTGACGGTACGCCTTTGGGACCAACACTCAATTCCCCCCGAAGGATACACCCGTCTTCAATGGAGATCTCACGTCGCTTCTTAAAAAAAAAAAGCATCCATTCCGGTTCTACCTTGAGAGGCCAACCATGCAGTGTTCAGTCTACATTTTTACAAAGACATAAATCCTTCCTAGTTTCTTTCCCAATTTCCTCACTAGATATTGGTAGTTCCTCTAAAGATCCAAAAGTAAAATTTACATCCTCCTCTAACATCTTCCCATCACCAGCCGGAAATCGTGACAACACATCCGCTTCAACGATCTCACATCCTTTTCTATACTCCAACTCATAAACATATGAGGACAGTAACAGCCCCCACCGCTGTATACGAGCTGCTGCCATCTCTGGAATACCATTCTTGGGGACAACAAATACAACAATGGTCTGTGGTCAGTAACCAGGGTAAATTTACGACCAAAAACATACTTGGGACTTTTTTACTCCGAAAATCAATGCTAAAGCTTCCTTCTCTATTTGCGGATAGTTCTTTTCAGCTTTTCATAATGTCCTGGATTTAAAATATACAGGTCGAGTGGAATCATCTAGGAACACATTACTCATCACACTCCCAAGACCCTTACTGGAAGCATCGCAAGTTATCTTAATGGGCAAAGAAGAGTCGAATGGCACCACCGTGTCACTTTCCACTAGTAAACTTTTACTTTTCTCAAACACTTGTCGCTCTTCTTGGTCCCATTTCCACTTCTTGCCAGACTCCAACAATTTATACAAAGGACTCAACTCTGTTGATAAGTTTGGTAAGAATTTTCCATAAAATTGCCAAAGTCCTAGGAATGCCCTCAGCTGTGTCACATCTTCTGGCGCTGCTGCCACTAATATGTCCTTCACCCTTTCCTTGGTTGGATAACTCCCCTCGCATCAATACTATGAACCAGATAGGTAATTTTATCTTCCAGAAAACACATGTATCCTTGTTTGCTTTCACCCCATAATACCTTAGTCTCTGAAGCACCTCATTTGTAGGTTTCATGTCCATTTCCACTGTACCTGATACTACTATTATATCATCGATATAACAAAAGGTTTCCTCTATCCCTAACAAAATTTCGGTCCATGACATACTGAAAAAGAGAACACGCACCCTTTATACCTGGACTTAGTCTGCGGAATCTGAACATTCCCACATGCGCATTCACAGTTAGTAAAGGTTGAGATCTTCACTAACCTGCAACTGTAGGTACTCCTTTGATAAATCAATCTTGCTAAATATCTTTCCCCCAGGTAGCTTTTCAAAAATACTCTCCAACATGAGCAACGGATAGTGTTCATCCTCCACAAATTTATTCATGGACACTTTAAAATCCCGCATAACCTCACTTTTCCATTTTTCCTTAGGTAACACACTAATGGTGTAGACCATAGGCTATGTTGAACGCGGTACATTATTCCCTCATCATGCATCAACTTTAATTCTTCCTCCACCGCATCCTGCAAAGCGTAAGGCACTGTTCTCGCTTTACAAAATATAGGCGTGGCTCCTTCTTTCATAACCACATCTACTGTTATTCCCTTAATAGCCCCCACCGGCCCTTCAAACATCTTTGCATGTTTAGAAATGAGTGATTTCACCAGACTTTATCGGTCCTGTAGCATGTTCCCAACATACCTAACTTCTGATTGCCAGTCAACAATTTCTCCCCAACAATGTCGGAGACTCCTTTCCGATTATAGGAAACTACTAAGATTGGCAACTAAATTTGGAGGATTCATGCATTACTTCGGCCCTAAATTCTCCTTTCAAATCTATAACATGACCAGAGTATGAACTTAGACCCACTGACGGTGGTATTAAGAGTTTTCATCCTAAAGCTTTTTTTATACACACCTTCTATCATCAAGGTGCCTGGACAACCAGTATCAATCACCATTTCTACTGGCTTACCATCCACTTTCACTGTTGTTACCCACTGCGCATCACTGTCCCTCATCTCGTCCACATGACATAATTCTAACTTACTAACTTTTTTAAGTTTAGGCCCATTCTTTTCTTTCTTTAATCTAAACGTTGTAGCTATATGTCCTACTTTGCCACATGTGTAGCATTTATTATATTTCAAAGGACACTCCGCAGCCAAATGCAAAGGACTGTTACACCTAAAACACGACCTCTTCCCTTGCAATTCGGATCTTTTCCAGTACTTTTACACACTTGCCTTCCCTTTCCTCTCTTCCCAACAAAATTCACCTAATGAGGCTCCACTTTATGAAAGGTCTTTAAAGCTGGTCGTTGGCTAAATCTAAACGCCCTGCCATTTCACACGCCTTCCTCAAATGGGAGAATCTTCTCCCTAGCTAACTGGCATTGAATAGACCACTTATAAACCGATCACGATAATGCATCATTGATAATTGCTCCAAAATCACAGGACTCTGCTAGTCTGTTTATTTCCACTACATATTGAACTACTGTTTCAAACTCTGCTTGCGAACGCTGGTTGAACACCATACTATCCAACACCACGGATTTCCGTAGATTACAATGACTCTTTAACACCCTAACTAGTTGCTCATAACTTTTGTCTTTAGGTGCTTCTGCATCAAAAGGTTTTTAAGAAGCCCGTATGTTTTAGGCCCTGCCCTATTTAATAGAAGTGGCACCTTCTCCACCTCCTCAGTTATATTAATATAAAATGCCAGTTCGAGCCTTCCTAGGTAATTATTCAACGGCTCCACCTCTTCTTCAAAATGTTCAAATCTAAAGGACGACATGATTAAAAAAAATTCAAAAATAACTCTATCACGTAACGCGCATATTATTAATGAAAAATACCTCCTAGCATGCTTTCACACTAAACAACAAAACTTCACGTTTTTTCTCATAAATGCATCCTCCAAACTCTAGCGAATAGTCACACATCGTTCACGCATTTTCCACTATTATCCTTGTCGCGATTTATGTTCTATCCTCCACATGATGCAACGTTTATATATGGATAAGCCTCCAGTTAAGAAAATCTTACCACCCATAAGCTCTGCCATTACAAGACACAAGTTTCCTCCGTTCTTCCCTCTCCGTCTTTTCCGGTTGCGTCAGGCTGCCAACCTCTGCCAATAGACACCCGATTTATTTTCCTTCCTCTTCTTATTCTCAAATACCACAGCTTCCTTCTGGATAAAATTGAAAACAGAATTCTCAGATCTTGGGAAATTTCCATGAAAACTCTTTTACTATTTTCCTCTACCTACCTTTGCGAGACTGGTTTCTCTACTATGGGTGTAATTAAGACGAAACATCGTAATAGTGTGGATATTCATTGTACATTACGAGTGGCACTGTCCACAATAGAGTCACGGCTTGATAAAATGTGAAAAAATAAGCAAGCTCATTTGTCCCCTTAAGTGTTATCTTTAATATCAATAAAACTGTGCTTCCATAAAAAAATATTTTAATACATATCCCACAAGGTATTAACTTTCCACCAAGCCGGTCACTGGATGCCACTGAAAAAAATATACTGGTCCACCACGCTGTAAAGATTTAGTATCACTGGTATAGAGATCACTGTCAAAAACAGATTTTGCTTTTCATCTTTAAAAAAGAGAACTGAAAGTATTGAAAAGCTGTTCACGTCACCTCAGAGAGAACAACTTGTTTCATCGGTTCCTAGCGTACTTCTAGCTGTACTCATAACGGGTATAGAACTGTCCTCAAAAGTGGACGCGAACAAAACTAATATTTAAAGAGAATTTAAGATTTGGTCACTTTACCCTGTGGTTAATTAATATATACTAATAAAGAACACGGTTACTTTATAGATTTCCCGTACAAATAACGGGTACACCAGCTAGTTTTGAATAAATAGGCGAGTTCTCGCGATTGATTTGGTTACGTCTTGGCATCGAGTGTTATAGACCAAGTGGTTCTGACCAAGTTGAAGTGCAAAAACAATGTAGAGAACATGTTTTTCTTAAACAAAAATGGTGGTTGGGGTCGAGTAGATCTAAGAGCTGGTAGGTGAATTTATGTAATCCCACTAAATATACTGCAAATCAACGGAAAATTAGCTATTTAATTTATTCTTAGTATTGGTGCTTATTTTGACTAGTCCTAATATTTAGATTGGCGCTTATTTGACTAGTCCTAATATTTACACAATATATCAAGATAAACATTTCTTCCCAAAAATAACCTTAAGAAAAAGAAAGTACGTAGGTATCTAATATTAAATAGGCCTAGATCATAATAGTATTCTCTTTTATCCATAACTAAACGGTTTTAAAATACCAACTTACTGCCATGTATTTGTATAGCTATAGAGAGTAATTGCTGTCCATTTGAATTTACAAAAAACTTGAAATTCATTGACTGCGAAATTTATTATTATTAGCAACGCGTCTTACTATCCGTTCGGGTTATACGCACTTATGCACGCATGCGCAATGGTAGGGTGATTGTGAGATAAAATGGAAGATCTACAGTTTAACGTGGAATCCTCACATTCACAAGTTGTGATTAATACACATCTTGTCAGCCGTGAAGGAAAGGTTTGGCAATTAGATAAATCTGTGCCATGACCGAGGATTGAACCCCGGACCCCCAGCACAGAGGTCTGACACCTTACCCCTAGACCACCAGGTCACCTCTGAATGCTAACTTATACTCGTTTAAATCTAACATAAGAAGTGATGCTGTTTTGAAATTATTATTATTATTATTATTATTAGCACCGCGTCTTACTACCCGTTCGGGTTATACGCACTTACGCTAATGTGTAATGGTAGGGTGATTGTGAGATGAAAATGGAGGACCTACAGTTTAATGTGGAATCCGAACCACGGTGGAGGCCTGGCATTCCTCACATTCACAAGTTGTGATTAATACACATCTTGTCAGAGGTGAAGGAAGAGTTTGGTAATCAGAATAAATCTGTGCTGGGACCGTGTTTTGAAATTAGCGTACAAATTTTTAGCTCTTTGGTTGTAGCCATACTGTTTAGTCTGGTTAAGGAATGTGTTACCAAACTGAGCTCTGTCATCTCGGTCATAAACATTTCGTTAACATCAAAAGTAGGTCAACCTTGAAAACGATGTGGTCGTAAACATCGATTACAGGTCAACGGCGAAAACACGCTAACTTATTTTCCCAAGGAGGTTAAAATAATCAGTCATAAAATCTTAAAACATGATAATACATTGGAATTAGCAAAATTATAAAACCTACCGGTACTTTTTTGGGTTCGGAGGAAAATAAATCAGATTCATTTCAAGATCGAAAATTTTAATTTTCAAAATAATTTCTCACTATGTGATAAATTAAAACAGCTCTGTCTAAGAAACGGTTGTATGATGATGTGTAGACTTAATAATATAGTTTTACTTTTATCGAGAAAAATATAATCTAGTTACCGTAGTGTAGTTTGTCATTGCGTTTAAGAGATAATGCATTGTGACTTGTGCGATTAGAACGTAACTTATCAATAACACGTCCTGTGCTGTGTAACAAACATAAAGGATTTTTTACATAGCTCACTGAAATGAATGAAACTGAACTCAATTGGAATTTTTAAATTGGAAAATGAAAGTCCTGTGGAACCTTCGTCCAAAATGTATCTCTTGATTACTAAAGAGAAGAAACCAAACATGATTGGTGAGTCACTCATAAAACCATGCATACTTACTGCATTCATGATTATTGTTGGCGATGAAAGCCGTCAAAAACGAAGAAAAATATAATTCTCAAGTTACACAGTGAAGCGTAGGACAAATGAAATTGCGAAAAAACATGTGATAGAAAAAGTGAATGCATATCCTTTTTTTCCCCTACAGTGTGATGAATCAACAGATGTATCTCTATGTAAGAAATACTTCTCTCCAAATGTCTAAAAACAACATCAAAGGGGTCTTATGTTTGTGAAACTCTCTGCGATTGTTTTTAAACATAAAATGGTCTTCCTTGGATAAAAATCGTAGGGATTTGTACAAACGGAGCACTTTCTATGATTGGCTCACGTTATTGCTTAATACAATTCGCAAAGGAAAGAAATACCAACCTTGTATGGTCTCACTCAGGGTTAACTGGTTTAAATCCCATTTTATTTAAATAAACCACCTGGTTTTTTTTTATTAAGGTAAACCCAATTACTAATAAAAGCTAACTTATTTATGTTACTGTATAAGTAGCCTAGTTAAATCATTCAATATACCTGCTTCGTTGTTCGCATGGTCTAAGACGTCACTCTCGTGTTAGATGCCGATGACAGGAGGATTGGGGATCGAATCCCGTCGGGTGTTCTGAGGGTAGTTCTTACAAAATTGTTTCCCACTCTTCCTCCATGCAAATACAGGTACACTTCCTTTAATTCACAATTCCTCATCTCTAACTCATAAGTATAATTAGTACTTTTTTGTATAACCTGAACAGCTAGTAAGACGTGGTGCTAAAAAAAATCATTCAACAATCTATTTAAACTACCCTACGAGTGATGAACCATTTCCTGGAAAATCCCCTTCTAATGGGGGTTCCCATTACAAAAGGGAGGTCCCATTTAATAAAATTAATATCGAGTCAAATACTCTTCTTTACTAGTGAAGCAAGGGGCAGTTTATGAAGTTAACTCATAGAGTGTAGACGTGTTGGCCTCCGTGCTAGGCTTGGAATTTTGGGCATTCTAAGCTCAACAATTTTAATATGACTATTAAAAAAGTTATATTGTTTACCTTTCATTTGATTATGTTAAAAAAGTAATCAAGAAAGTGTGTGAGGGCGTAATTAATAAAATGTTGATATGAACAAAATGTATTAAGGAGTCAATTTGGCAACTTATATTCTTTATATAAATGAAAATGCTTTTATTTATATTTCATGATTTCCTTTATATTTAGATGAATCGTTTTAATTATAATATAATAATTTCCTTCATCCATGATTTTTGTGCTCTTTATTTTAAAACAAAGGAATCTTTAATGTAGGCCTATGACCTCCGATCTTCCCTCTTTTTCTATCTCAAGACTCGAGGGAGTTTTCCCGCTAGCCTGGGGGAGCCACGGGTATTTTTACTTTATGCTTAATAATTTACAGACGCGGTAATGATTCAGAGTAGACCATATGTATGTTCAGGCTTGGAACAAACTAGATAACTCGACTCGTCACCTAACATCTAAAATTTCCTTCAAGCGTGTGGCTAAGCAATTTATCTTGCCTAACAAGCTAAACTGAGTTCTTGAAATTACTTGAGCTTTAAATGAATGTATGAATGAGCGTGCGAATATTTTTCTACTTATTTGAAAATTCCTTTATTAAAATTAGTTTGATTTTCAATAAATGTGATAGTGTATGTTGTATTCAACATTGGTTAAGTGGAAGAGAAGGCTAACGCCTTAACTTTGCCAGATAAATAAAGGCCATTATTATTATTATTATTATTTATTATTATTATTATTATTATTATATGTTCGTGTGAGAAATTTTGTTTCAAAGTAGGGTTGCATAACACCTTTACGCCAGGCATCGGTTGGAGGGGGGGGGGGGGGGGGGGGCGGAAGTTACGAACTCGAAAAAAAAACCTGAAAGCTGGAAAATGTTTTGATTAATTTATTTTGGGGGTATAATTAGCATATTAATTTTTCCCCCTCGTGCAAGGTCTACGTTCGCCGCAAAACGGAAAACACACTAAAATTAGATTTCCTTTCAATATCTCCTTTTAAATTAGTTTTAAAGTAAAAATAATCATTACCATAACTAAACAGAATCAGATTTTCTATAAAAATACTCCTAAGAATATTTATCGTGCGATGGATGGTTTCAAAGCTATAGGCATAGCCAGGTCTGCGTTCACCACACAAAAAAACAATCAAGCTAAAATTATATTTTATTCCAATGTCTCCTTTTAAGTTAGTTTTACAGTTAAAATAGTTATAACCATAACTAAACAAAACTACATTTTCTATAAAAATGACCCTTAGTATATTTATCATGTGATGGATAGTTTCGGAACTATAGCCATGGAAAGTATGACACCTTCATGGGACCGCACCGAATTATTGTTTTACCTTGTCGCATCTCGTTTCCTACGTTACATGATATATAATTGTAATGTTTGAAAAATTACAAATGCATTTATAACTAAATATTAATGGCTGGTATGCCAAAAAACTAATATTTATGAGTAATAGGCTATATAGTTTTAATACTAGTTTCCACACCACCATGAGGTAGGATATTTGGCGCGTATTTTTTAGCGACGTTTCTCCTATAGGCTTAATCCACTACAATTTTTTATTTCATCTTTATTCGTTTGGAAGTTTAGGGTTGACAAAAGTCCTTGGTCACTCCCGTGTGAATGTGTTTCATTTTTTGACTTGAAAACCACGCTGTTCTCCTCGGTCATAATGTAGACCAGTTGAAATTGGATTTCTTGATCGTAATCCTAACTCTCCTCTACGTTTTCAATTTTTTTATATGGTTGTCCCCAACAATGAAGCAAGTGATGGAACATCGTAGTACAACTTTTCTACAAGTGCAAACTCCTTTACAGCCTTTAGTATATTTGCAGGATATATTATTTAGCAGCCTTTGTGGAGCTGGATGTTTAGTGATGGTAATGGGAAGTAGGCCGTATTTCGTGTTCTTCAAATCCCAACCCAGCGGGCTCATACCATTGCTGAACATGGTGGTACGTTCAGAACGAATGCTGACGTGCAGCTGCCAGAGTAGAAGGTAAAGATGTGATATTGAATATACTTTTTGATAAAGATTTCGCTAATAATTGGAATCATAGATCGTCAAACTAGTTTTCACTGTTCAGGGCTCCACAAAGGGTTGCTATAATTTGCTGTCCTGCTATGTCTATAATATCCAAATGTACATCAGAGTCACTGAAAATCTGCACAATTTTCCGTAGCTCCTTGTATGTCAATAGCTTAAAACATTTTAATTTACTCTCCCTGAAAAATGAAGAAATTTTGTCGCAGCCACTAAATGCATTTATAAACAAAATATTGTTCTTTGGGGTGGGTTGCTTTGAGGAGACTTGTATTCGACGTTGATCAAGTCAGGTTTATTTGAGGTGATTGGGGGTCTGATATCTACCCTTCCTTTTCTCAGAGACAAAGCCAGTTTGCTTAGGACGGATGTTGTTGAGGCAGGCTGTATCCGAATAGTCCAAGGATCCTTTCCACGAATATAGTATAACATCTTTTAAAATTTGTAGATGTTTTGTGAAGTAAAATTCACTTATCCCATGAATGTTTCTGGATACTATATTTGTAGCATTTGGCTACAAGTGGATAGTCAAGTTGTAGAAGTAAACACGACTCACCCTATTTCACCGTCCCGGAACCTTGGGCTACGAACCGCGGAGCATCACACCAGCACTAGTGAACTTTGTAATAGCACGTTATAGACTGACCACGGCCGGCAAGGTTCAAACCACACCCACCAGAGTGAGCCATTACCACACAGTCCAAAGAACTTAATCAGTAAAGATTCTCGAAGAGTCCAGTTGGTTGTAGAGTGTTCTTTCCGTTACTATTGCCGCGTGCATCCCCTCCCTGTTGTTACCCATTTGTTTTCCCCCACCTTTTTCCTATTCTCCAATGTTCTCTGGGTTTCTGCATATATAGTGCCGGCAAAACTCTTGGTCTTCACTCTTGGACTCCACTCTTGGGCTTTACTAGATTAGAGGAGTGGGAAGCTTAGGCTTCGTTATCACGAAAATGTAAGGACAAAATTCCATTTTGGTATAAATAACTCTTTAAACTTTTATGTATATTTTTTTATGTTTTCAAAATTTTCTTTTCGGCTATTAATATTTCCTTTTAAATAATGAAAAATTATGAACAGTAGAACATTTTGCATTAATAAAAGAAAATGGAACTTAGAATCGATTTCTCTGATATATATCGATATGAGCTTAAATGTTTACTATTGGACATCGATTAATTGTATATTAATTTTTGTTTAGTCTTCGACTAATCGTAATAATGACTAATGATATTTATGCATTGATCCCTATACTATAAAGCTACTATCACACGACACTTGCTTGTACTAGAAATCAAGTGTGCTAGCTAGCGCCTAGATATCTGTATACTAGCTAGTACAATAGAAACGGGACTAGAGTATTCATACGCTGCTAGTTTGGTACTAGGTTCTAGTGCAAATATTTATGGAACATCAACAATTAATTTTGGATGAAGCAGCTGAATTAATTATTAATAATGATATTGAAAATTATGAGAGGGAACGTAGGAAAAGAATATGGACACGGAACTGGCTGGAAAGACGAAATAATGATCGCGGGATACTGAAAATGATACATTCGGAGGTTAGGTAGGATACATTCAGGGTGACTCTAACGTTTAGTATCTCCCCAAATTTGTATTCATTTATTTACGATGTGGTCAGAGGCACCTAAGACTATGGGTGTCCAAGTACAGTATCCTTAACACACACATGTTCTTTTTTAGGCCTACGCACACTTTATATTCTAAAAAATCAACCACCCAAGTTGGCATGCTATCAAGTTTATTTAAATTAAATTTGGGTCTGGAACACAGTTTGTCATTTTTAGATGACATGTTTTTAATTAAATATATATTTAATATATTTTCATATTGTGGAAATTTGGTATTATATAAACAAGGATATTTAGAATAATTTTCTGCCAACAACAAAATAACATCCGATGACCATGTCGGCGCCATTTCTATTATTTCTCCACACAAACTCACAAAGTCTCAGCGCGCTTTGATTGGTCGAATTACACAGACTAGTGTCAGAACTAGTACGAAAATAGCGCCTGTTCTATCCTCAAAACTAGTATGGTAGCCAGTACCAAGTGGCAGAACCAGTATACTTTTTCTGATTCACACGACGCTTGATGATGACGTGCTAGCTAGCGCTAGCTAGCACACTGGATTTCAAGTACGAGCTAGTGTCGTGTGATACGGGCTTAACTGAATGGACATCTGTGGCTGAAATTTTCGAGCTGTAGTCTGCATACCATTGGTTAAGAGAGAAAGAAACTTTCGGGTATCTCTTTCTCTCTTTCACCCATACAAGGCACTGTGGCATTTTGACATCGTTTATTAAATTAATTTGATTGAATATATGAGATACATCAATGTGAGAGTGGTTAAATTAAATAAATATGTTAGTTAAAGCTTTGAAGAGCATATAAAAGTTCAAAACTGATTAGTTTTTCTCTTTAAATAAGTTGATGTAGCCTAATATGTACGATGATTTTTGAAGGAAGCTTACTTTTAAGGCTTTATCTCGTACCAGAATCCTACCCTATATTTGTGTTTAGTTAGGATAAAAGACCTTCCAGAAGGAAATTACTATTTCTGTTCTAAATTGCCGTTCATCCTACCAAAATATTATATATATGATAGTATTCTGGTACGAAATAAAGCCTTACAGATTGGAATTATTACTAAAATCAGGGTTTAGTAGATACTGTACTTCCTACAAGCCAGTAACCTAAATTATCATTTGAACGTAAGACTTCTACACAAAGTGTGTCATTCAAACAAATGTAATACAGTTTTTAGCTAACTTATTTCATTATAGTTATCGAAATGTCAACATAATATGGTTTCTGAAAGATATGAACCAACTTAAAAAAACTGGTATTATTACAATAATACTTTCCACAAGCCTATAACCTATGTGATAGTTTGAATGCATGGCAACTATTCAAAGTTTGTCATTCAAACAAATGTAATCAATTTTTAAGATACCTTGTTCATTATATTTATCGAACTTTCAATAATATATGGTTTCTGAAACCAATATACAAGCTAATAACCAACTTTAAATATAAGTGTTGTCGTGGCAGACTGTAAACAACATTGATGATAACTACATAAAAATTGAAATATCTAAGGTTTTATTCGTATTTGTACAGTATTACCTGTAAAACTGGATTGTATATCCTTTAATGTAAATGTTTCTTCAGGAAAGTATGGTATAATACTTCACTATTTTCAAACAATAACACTTTTATTCATCAGAGACATGTTTTCGCATAAGAACATTTAAAGAAACCGTTAAATCTTTCCCCCCCTCAGTGTAGCAGACGATACACTTGAGCGTCACGCTTTTGTCCTTGGAATGTGCATGTGTATGTCCATCCAGTTATACTATAGAGATCAATGTATTCATGGCACGGACATATTGTAATATGACACTAAGGGTAATAATTGATCATCATTGATTATTTTTTTACTGTTATATGTTAAAAGGGAATTTAATAAATTTAATATATTCCTTAATGTTGGATGAACTTGTAACAAAATTTATGAAATGTTTCTTTTGGCGAAATATACAAATTGTAAGGTTAGACAATATATTGTAATGTTAGAAAGGTTAAGGAAAGCTAATGATACCTTGCTTTTGAGTTACGAGGATAGGTTTATAATGAAAGATGTTTTTGGCGAGTATCGCCTTAGGCTTTTAGTTAGTTTCCATGTGTAGTGGAGATAGCTAGATATTGTTGTCCCTTTCCTGCGCATTTATTAATTCTTTACATTCTACTTTGAATATTATTGAGGTCCTATGATCTTATCAGCCTGCTCGGCTATCTCTCTCTTTATATATATGTATGTTTAATATTTCGTTATTTAATTTAAAATCTCTATTTTTGTTGCTTATATGTTTAATTTTGATAGCTTGCAATAAATGCCACTAAAATGACTTCAAGTTTCCTTAATGCCACTGTACCCTTTGGATTAATGTCCGTATATGATTTTTTTTTATTATTTTTTTTTACATTTAAGACTATTTTGAGGGTGACCGTCAGCTTCTTTCCGCAACCAAGTGTGAGTTGCGTGTTCTGAGTTTCTTATGTCGTTGTTCAGACATTCTAAGCAAGAACTCCAGCCGCTCACTCTTGTTGCCTTTTTCTGCCCCTTGTATGTTATTTTGGACATCCAATTGCGCTGTTGCTCGCTAGGATATTAAAAATAACCTATGAAATTCGGAATATTCAACAATGCCTTGAGTCACATAAGGAAAAGAAAAAGATTTTTTTATCTATGAAGTCCTTGCATTAACCACTATTATTTATTATTAATCAATTATATTAGATTCTACTAGCACTCCCATAGTTATTTTAAAATATAAAGGTAAACTTTTTTGAGTTCGCAATAATATTTTACACCCTCCGAAAATCCAAGGTCTGCGCCCTTTTGGAGGGCCCAGTCCAACCCTGTATGGGGTACCTAATTTCAAGAGTTAGCCGGTAACATCAAATTGTGACAAAAATTTACTGCCCGCATTATTTTAATAAAAAAAATAATTTCCTTAATTACAGTACGGATAGCAGTTAATTAATGTAGAGCTATCGGTAGTGTTATAACTAGAGGGTCAAAATATCAGAATGAAAAATAACCTATCAAAATATACATGTGCGCATTTGGAAGTTGAAGAAGATGAAGATAATTCGGGGAAGATGTTTCCCTGGTGCAAATTCCGGTTGAGACTGGTTGGATTCTCAACTGTGTTTAACAAGCAATAATATGGATACATACTGTATTCAAACCGTTTGAATAATGTTCAGATTATATTTGACAGGATTCAACTGGAATCAACAATGAAGGCCATACCCAGACGGGGGTCACGGGGGTTCAAACACCCTCCTAAATAGAAAAGAACTTGACAAATTCAAACAATATATACTTGAAATCAATGCTTACAAGTGAGTTTGTTGTTAGCCTTTGCTTCTTGGCAAAGGTATTTTTCTCTACTTTGACATTATGTAATGTCCTCCCACCAATATCTTGTTTGTGAATTAAAGTCAGCAGTTGATCATGTCAAGTATGTTATTTTACATTTTGAAAATATTCGAATCAATAATGAAGACAAGTTTTCAAATACTTTCAAAATGGCCAAATCGTTATTGGCCGGTGTTCATGAAGAGATTCGTATACCACGAATGGCATCTCCCAGAGATATCACAGTAACATCGGAACTGATGATCCTGAGCAATAATTTGGTGTTACTGTAGCTATTCAGCTTCTGGACGATTTGATAGATCAACTGATAAGTAGGTTTATAGACCACAAGAAAATGCTCTCCAGCATATACAACTTGATACCATCCGTTTGCTCTTAAAAGTCATTCAATCTAAAACATTTAGAGATATACAAAAGCAAAGTTAACTTAGATCTATTGCAAACTGAGTTTGGGATGTGGAAAATTTTGGGGGGGAGAAAAGATTAATCAGCTCGACCATCGTGTGCCATTGAAGCTCTTAGTGAGTGTAATAGTCAATTTTAGCGGAACATTTTTGTGTTGCTGAATATATTTGCATCATTGCCAGTAACAACATGCACTGATGAGTGAACCTTCTCAACTTTGAGAAGACTCAAAACATACCTTAGGAACTCCTGTAGCCAGGAACGTCTCACTGAATTAGCTCTAATGTCTGTTCATAGAGAATTTAACATTTCAACTGAACAAGTCATTAACGAGTTTGCTATGAAATAAGACAAGTTTGAATTTTGTTTTATAAAGTATGCTATGTTGTAAAAGGTACCTCTTAATAAAAATTTGAAAACTTTTTTATTCGATACAATCTGTTATGTATGCGAGTGCTAACCGAGATCACATTATAACCGCGAATATAATTGGGGCAGTTTACGGCCGTCACCTCGTAGCAATGAGGCTACACTCGTTTGTCTGTCGTGGCGGCTGCGCACTTCACTTGTTTCTCAGTTGTTTACAATGCTTTCTGGCACACAACAATACTTGTATTATACATATACTACATACTCTAACTTATTTGTTAACTAAAAATATATCGTTTTTATTAGCTCTTATAGTTTTTGTTTTTGGAAACCCAACCTCCCCCCCTCCCCCCCCCCCCAGCCGCCCTCCTGAAAATAATCCTGGGAACGGCCCTGGGACCTACCCTAGTTCTTATATATATTAATGATTTACCTAATTGTATAGCGCAATCTAATACCTATTTGTTTTTTGATGACACTGCTATAATTAATCAGTATAAAGAAATCTACAGAGTGATTTAGAGGGCTTATCAACATGGCTTGGAGTGAACAGATTATCTTTGAATGTCACAAAAACTAAATATATTAAATTCCCAATTAAGTCTAAGCAACATAGAAATGAAAATATTGGTATAAAAATAAATGGAGAAAAAATAAAGCAAGTAAATTACGTCAAATACCTGGGCATGACTTTAGGTGATAACCTAAAATGAGTCTCACACATTAGTTCTCTAAGCAAGACTCTCTCTAAATATATTGGTCTTTTCTCTAGACTAAGACATATTTTCCCAGTATAGGTAATAAGAAATTTGTGCTTTACACTTGTCTACTCCCACCTTCTTTGCGGGATTGAAATTTGGGGACTCGCACAAACCATCTTCAACCATTAGTATTGTTATTGAAAATTTTTTCAGCATTATAACTCTTTCAGATTTCAAAGCATATGCTAAACTATTGTTTAGATTACTTGGATTCTTAAATATGAGATATAAGATGTTAATACTTATGTATTATATCATGCATAGTATAAATACTTCAACTTGCTTTGATTTGAAATATGTTAATCAAAGCTTATCGAGCAGGAATAAGACCACAAAAATCTAATAGTGCCAAAAGCTAAAACTAGTTATTTTTTGAAATCAAGCTTTCTTTGGAATGGTGCAAAAACTTAAAACTCATTGGACTAAAATATTAGATATTTATCAAAATTTAAATTTAAATCAACTTTATAATATTATACTATTCTTGACGATCCAGTTGTGAGCTATTAATATTAGTACTGATGATGATGATGATAATAATAATATATTATTAATAATAATAATAATAATAATAATAATAATAAATAATCGTCCTAACAGTATTAATAGAAATGTCAACAAAAGATCCCTATGATTTTGTAATACTCTACTACACAATTTGTTTAATACTATCATCTAGTTAAAAAAAAAAGTATACTCTAGTCTAGGTGTAACAACACTTTGTGTCAGATGAACACCTTATTTATATAATAAACAGTTTATTTTATGAAACAGCCTATCAATAGTTATAACCTTAATTTATATATTTTTACCTTTTTATCTACGATTTTGAGCCTTCACCTCTATATTCTATATAGGTACACATTAAGAGGCGCATTAACAAGATGTTCTGTAATGCCTCTAGAATAGTAATAATAATGAATATCTCTAAACTTAAATTAATATGTAAATTATAACAGTCTGTAATTGTATTGTATTAATTAATCGAATAATAAGCTCTCACTCTAAATAGTTTTGAGGAGCTTCCAAATTTTAAACAGGATCAGAAAAGAGGCAGTCTATAAATATATTTTAGGGACATCCAATTTTCTAACATTTGTCGGAGAATGTGGGATATTTGCGAGGCAATTCCCTAAAAACAGTTTTTGCTTGCCCCCACCTACACACATAACATTTATGTAGCTGTTACTTCTTCCTATTTCCCTCTTTTCATCAAGAATGAGCCCGTTCCAAGGAGTGAGGGCAGGGTTTAGTGTGTTCTATCCCACTCCAAAAGTATGATTTATGATCAGTAATGTAATAGTTCTGTATTCCTCGTCAATGTCTCGTATCTTACAAAATCTTAAAATTATTAATAGCTACTACCCAAATAGTGATTTAGAACTCTTTAGATAACCAATTCGCAGGATAGAAAGAAGTACAATTATGATATTTCTTTCTCACTTACCCACAAGACAATGTGGCACTTGTGCACTAAAATCATTATTTCATGTGATTTATTTTAAAAGAAAAATAAGTTTTTTTTATATCTAATGTAGTAAATATGTTTACAAAAAGGGCTGCTACCATAAATTAGTTCAAAACGTTTGACTATGTGGCATAAATAATAATTTATCAATTACTATGGGACAAAAGAGTTTTATTTTTAGAAAAGCGTTGTTTGACACCTATCCTTATCGGATGTGTATCTTTACATCCATTACTGTTTCAAGCCTATGACCTTGGTCAGTTTTTGTTTATTAAAGTTATATATTTTCCCACTACCAGTCTGCTAGGCCTGTCCTAGCTTAATATGTTTTATAATCTAACTTAAGACTAGGACAGGCACAACAGTCATTCCCCAGCCGTCAAATTATTAATGTGAAAGGGTAAACCCGTAATTTCTGTAATGATAATTTTTGGCCATGCCAGGAATCGAACCTGGGACCATTCGTTCAGTAGGCAGACACGCTACCAACTGAGCTAAGGTGTTGGACATGATGTATCTGCTTAGTGAATTAAGAGTTCGTAGTTATTGATTTTCCAACACGACCTAAAATTATATCACACTTCCTTGGGTCTTCGTCATCGAGAAGGTAGGTGTTCAAGTTCCGTTCCGATTGAATGCGGTAGAGATGCCTTCCCTATCCTCACTCCTCGCAAATCCGGATTAACTTCCATACTGTCAGTAATAACCCTTGTTTTAAATTCACTAACACAATATTCAAATCCCTCGTTGTTTAAAGGGTAATATTATTGATTATAGTAAAAACAGTACGATATTAAAATTAATAATAGCTTATGAATAGCAAAGTTGGTGTAGTGGCTTACATTCTGAACTCAAACTCGGGTGGTTGTGTTTAAATTGTGATCAGATTGTTTTAATAAGGCCTTGTTTGCTTAATTTTAATTCTAACGCTACTATTAGGTTCTTAGTAAATATTATTCATTCTAATGCAAATAACACCTTTTGCTTTTAATGTGCCACATTAGGAGCGACGAGTTTTTTTTGAAACAATAATTGGCCTAAATATTTGGCTCTACATTTAAAGCAAAGGAAATGCATACGTCGCTGACTGGTCAGATGTGTAAGATTTTTCATTCTCACCCCAAGTGCATGTGGATAACAGATTCACTTAAAATCCATCCTCTTTATCCTGCTTTCTTAAAAAAAAGGGTTTAAGATAACAGTTCCCATATGCCTATAGTTTAGATTATTGATAAGGCATAAAACGTATGGTAGATACATAAATATAATAATTCAAGCAACTACACATTTCTTATTTTACTATAAATTATTGAGCTTCTAATAATATAATAATGCATTTATCTTATTATAAAGCTAACATACTACATTCTTATTAATAGGCTACACACACAAAAAGCCTATATCATGAAAACCTCGTCAAAGACGTAAACATGATTGTCAACTACATGTTTTACTATATTATTCAGGTTTAAATTATACATAGTGACAATATTATCAGGGAATCATAAAATGTTATTTCCTAAAAATGTTCATGTTTCTACATCCAAATTCAATGGTTTAATATTTCATTATTTCTAAAAACCAATAGTAATATACTACCCGTTTCGGTGGCCGAATGGTCTAAGGCGTCACTCCGTGCTAGACCAGCCTGCTGATCACGGGGAGACCGGGGTTTGAACGCCGATTGGCTCTAACAAGGGCGATTTTTCATAAATGATATCCCACTTACCTTCCACGCAAATGCTGATAGATTACCTTTAAAATACTTCCTTACTCATCCCTACCCTATTAGAGTAATTATCATACAAGCGTATAACCTTAACGTGTACCGGTAATAAGACGCGGTGATGAAAAAAAGGTATTATATATTAATGAGACAATAGTCAGATTTATATTTTCTCTCTCATCATACAACAATCGAGCTAACTTTTTGTAAACTGTAATTGAGACTACTCATGCTTTCAGCCATAGAGAACTCATTAGTTGGTATAAGTAGTTTTTAAGAGAATGTGTCTACTGCCGTTTCCACGCTCTGTAACTATTTGTTTGATCTGTGGTCAACCTATCTAATCCTAATTAAATATGGCCTCTATGGTGTTAAAAAGTTTATCTGTTCTACTCGGAATTTTTTTTATATTTGTTGGCATAATGAAACTGACTTCACAAGTAAGCAAAGACTTGCACAAAGATTTGGTAGGTATAATTATAATCAATTTTCATTGCGAACGGCTCTTGACTGATTTGTTGAAAGGAGGGTTGTCCTTAGATTTTTTTTAAAAAAAGATACACAAACTGTACAATTAAGCTTAAAGATAAACTAAATTTAGTGGTTGTCAATGAAGTAACTTTCATTATTATGGTTTTAATGTTATTTTCCAATTACAATAAATCTTTTAATGTTTAAATACATTCATTTCTAATTCCTTACACCAATGTTTTTGGCAATGTGCCTTGGCTTCTAGACAAAAAGTGAGAAAGTAACATTTTTGCCAATATAGACCAAAGATCTCAAAATAGTCACTTCTAAACTCAATTCTGAATAATTCGAGCTTGAAACATGTGATATACTATGCTAAAGTTCTGTACGTGTTAGATTTCATAATAATCAAGGGGTCTACCCTCATTTCAAGATCAGATTATTACTAACCAATAATTATAGTTAATTCACCCTTTAGGAAACACAAACCAGTAATTTCTATATAAAATCTAATGGTCTAAATGTAAACATAACTCGTACAATCCCTGCTATGGTGGTCACATGGCTAAGACAAAGGGCATAATTATGCACAACAATACTGAAAATAAAGTTATAGGCCTATATTACATTAATTAACAAACAGGACAACAAAACTTAAATTGATGTCTCCACCCCTACATTAGAAAATCTGGAATCAATTCTAAGAAAAGATCAAATAATGAAATAACATTGTGGTCACAATACACTATCATAATAGTACCCATAGTCATATTGGCAACAGGAGTACAGTAGTCCTAAAGTAAATTCAAGAGTATCAAGACACTATCGGCAACATTCTGAGAGATCAGGAAGCTATCCTTATAAATACCGTTAGCATTGTTTGTGAGTGAATAGTGCTTGTTGGTCTCTTACAGCTATGAGGCTTTAACATAGGTCTAAATCTGATTTATAAAAATGGAGCTTTGGTTACTAAGCAGGAGTTGCTGAAGTCTTAAGTTTAATTACTATAATAATATGCTTTTTCATGCTCCTTCAAGCATATGTGTGTACATTTCCTCTAAATTCTACCTTCCTCATTCCTACATCTATGCAGATAGCTCAAACGGGTAGTGAAAGGTCATGGAAAAAATACTTCATACAAATTTAGGCCAAACTAATTCAATTGATTCTCTAAGAATAACCACCTTTTGCTCTATAAGGTAATTTTATTATTTTTTGGAAGTATTTACAAGAAAGATGTATAGAAACACATAAAAGGAACAAACTTTTATGTGTTTCTATCCACCTTTTGTGTAGGCCTACCTTCTTCCAAATATAATATAATTCAATTGATAGAACTTATCATTAGTAACAGATGACAGCCGTTCACAGGAATGTAACTTAATTTATATTTTTATGTTCACATGAATATTTCTAAATGTATAGGTAGTTGAAAAAGAACACAGGAATAAAACCCAAGACCTTTGACTTGGCGATTAGCGTAATTAGTATTTAAGCGTATAACCCGAACGGGTAGTAAGACGCGGTGCTAAATAATAATAAATAATAAGTACTACTCCTTCAGAATTAAAAATAATAGGCCAATACCAGGAAACCTAGATATTGAAGTGAAAAAAGAGGTAGAGGAAGACGAAAAAGGACTCATCATTTTAAAGAGTGAAATGGAGACAGCCATAAAGGACATGAGAAGAAGGAAAGCTGCTAAAGATGACGAACTACCAACTGACCTTCTGAAGGAACTGGGGAACAACAAAACTTATAAATAGGATCTATGAAACTGGAGATTAGCCCAAGAACTTTCTAAACGCAACCATGGTGACTCTAAAGAAGAAGGAGAAACCATCCAAAAAATGCAGTGATCACAGGACCATCAGCCTCATCTCTCATGTGGGGAAGATTGTAGCAAGAATACTCAACAGGCGACTGGAACAGAAAATAGGAAGAGTGGTGGAAGATGACCAATTTGGTTTCAGAAAAGGAACCAAAGATACCATTGGTATGCTGAGAATAATTTCAGAAAGAGTGCTGAAAGTCAAGGAAGAAGTCTATATTGGTTTCATCGACTGGTAAATGCGTTCGATAGAGTGAAATGGTCGAAACTGATGGAAATACTAAAAATGATTGGCATCAACTAGAGGGACAGAAGACTGATTGTAAACCTTTACCTGGGACAGCAAGTGAAGGTGAGGCTGAGTGATGGAGAGACCAACAGTGTAGAGATAGGAAGAGGAGTGAGACAGGGATGCTGTTTGTCACACAGTCTGTTCAACTTGTAAGGCGAAGGGCCGGTCAGGGAAGCCATGAAGGGACGTGACAATTCTGAACTGGAGGGCGCGTCACCAACAAAATAACATATGCAGGTGTTTTAGCATTGCTGGCCTAAAATAAAAAAAGAGTTGCAGAAAATGATGAACCGGCTGGTGGAGGTAAGGAGAAGAAATGGCATGGAGATCAACATCAATTGAGAAGTCAAAACTGATGATGATCTCATAAAAGGAAGAGCCGCTGAAAATCAACATTGGAAACCAGGAGTTGGAAAACATAGAGTGATTCAAGTACCTGGGAAGTCTGCTGACAAAGGATGCCTACCTAGTGCACCAAGGAAATTAGGTCAAGGATCACCATGGCTAAGGAAGCTTTCAACAAGAAGAGGTTACTGCTGACCAACAAGTTGAGTTTGGAACTGAGGAAGAAATTGATGAAATGCTACAATTGGAGCATCACACAATATGGAGCAGAAACTCGGACTCTTAGGAAGATAGAAAATAAATACTTGGAGAGATTTGAAATGTAGTGCTGGAGAGAAAAGAAAATGAGAAAATAAGGTGGACAAACAGGGTGGCAAATTGAAGTCCTAGGAAGAGTGGGTGAGAAGAGAACCATTTTGGATGTGATTCTTCGGTGCAAAGCAAACTGAATTTGACACATCCTTAGAAAGAATTGTCTTCTGCACGACATCATAAAAGGAAAGTTTGAGGGAAAGAGAAGCTTAGGAAGGAGGAGGATTCAAATATTAGATAACTTGAAGGAAAGAAGAAAATTCTGGGAGCTGAAGGAGGAGGCTGAGGACAGGGCACATTGGTAGTCTTAGGTTCACTGATAAAAGGAACAGACCTGTCATGAGACAGAACACCCAATAATAAAAATACCAAATTTGTTCCAAAATGTTGCTTACATGTTAAAACTGGATAGCTACAAACATTTCATAAGAAAAGCCCAACTGTAAAAATAAAACTGTAACTAGACATTGTGTGTATTATATATATATATATATATATATATATATAAAAGTTTAGGTACTGCCCAAAAACAATAAAATAATAGCTCATTGAGTAATTATTGGTATGCCTTCACTGGGTTTCCATCCAAACTCAAAAACTCAAAATTAATATCTGTATATTTACTTATCTTATTCCTTCCTTATCATTAGCCTCAAAGAATGTTGTCAATAACAATGCCACTATGTCTTAGTACTAATAATGGGCACTATCAAATAATTCGGTAGTACAATAGAACCTTGATAGTCGAAAAGTTTGGTAACCCGAACGCACCTTTACTTAAGTAAAACAGGCCAAAATACAGATGTATGAATTGTAGAAAACAGGAAGCAACGCTATTTAAAATGAACGTTTTAGCGAGCAAAGCATGTGAGCCCATGGCGACGTCTACACTCTACATGTCACTTGGATTTTTTTTAGTTTTTTTTACTATTAACAATTATTAGTGATAAGATTTGTTCAAAATATTTCACAGCCCATCTTTTTGTGTCTTAATCCTTCATATTGGTAAAAGAATCATATTTAAAAAATAATTATTGTACTCTACCTTACGGTACTACAATGTATTCTTTTTGTCTTGTTTATAAAATAAAAACATACTTGCTCATCCGAAGGAGTTGATAATCCGAACCATCCCCGGTCCCAATTCTGATTATCAAGGCTCTACTGTATTAGACTATTGATCTATTTGATAGCTTAAAAATAATTTGAATGAAAAGTATTCATATTTATTTGTGTTGATGCGGATCGATAGTCAACCTTAATGCTTTTAATATTTTACTTGTCATATTTACACAAAATATTTGCTTCCTTAAGGTCCAATTTTCGGAAGCAGTACCATTCTCTTCTTTGCTGCTTGATAGTCGTCCTTATGAATTCAAATGTATTTTTACTATCCTTATGAAAAATAGTAAGAAGAGGAAGTCTTGCATATTATATTATTTCAGTGCTTATTCGGTGACAATTTGTGGTTGTTTTGTTAGTTGATGTTGTTTTGTTATAACTGCAGCCATGGCAGTTACAAGAAATAGTCACAATCATATTGTTGGCAGTAACCAAGAGATGGGCGAGTCTTTGCTTCCTACCCGTTGTGATGTTTTAAGATATTATAATTTAGTTTGGGAAACAGAAAAAGTAATAATAATAATAATCCTAGCTTTTCAGCAGTTTCGAGTATAGTTCTAAATAAAGTAGCATATGTTTGGAACAGAGCTTCAATTACCCCAGTAAAAATATTACACTGTCAGAATTAGTTTTCATTGGTTACAATGGATGCCCCACAAACACTGGCAAATATAATGGTGTTATACACACTTTGGAAAAAAACTTGGGATACCCTTGCAATTGCACACAAATGAGCTTCCATTAAGGCATTTATTTGAAAAACTGGATGGATCAACAACTGGACCAAGTGGATATTTTACAGTAAAATTTGAGCTTATTGAATTCATTATAGATGATATCATCCCTGAAAATAAAAAAGATTTAAGTGCAGACCAACAATATCTTTATGATATTTGTAAAGCAGTTTCAAATGGCAAATGCCCAAGTGATTAGAAAATAAAAGCCCAGGAAAGTTCTCTCACATTAGATGGGTGACAACAGTGAATAGAATCTTGCATTATACATAGCTACTACAAAACCATTAGACACATTAAGAGCATTAGCTACTTTTCTTGTTAGAGTTTACGCTCCTTGTTGGTTCACCATCAAATGCAACCCCAAAATAAATAAATGGTACGGCACACCGCACAGACTTTCTCTCTCTTTCTATAAACTCGTAAGATTTCTGAACGGAATAATGTACATTGTATCATCACCACTCCACATAAGAACACGCATAAAATAATATACAATGATATATAATCAATGAGAAAAGAGGCGCATCTTTGTCCACCTAAGAACATTTCAAACAGTTTAATGTCTTCCACAAGGGTCAACACTTGATATTAAAATTTCGATTTCTGGTTAAAATTTTAACATTTTATAAGGTGTTGCAGATCTTCAAGTCATCGCATTGATATTTAATTATTCATTTATACATTTTGACCAATAAAAAATGTAAATATTGACTATTGAGTCTAAAATGGAGATAGATCATTGCTATGCAAGCATTTCTCCTAAGAGATTTAAGGAAAAATAACATATTTTTTTAGATACTTATATTTAATTACTCTATGGCATTGGAGAATTATTGCGTTAAGACTTAAGTAGTATATGTTTACAACTAAAGCTCAAAAATTGTATTAATATATTTGCAAATATCTCAGAAACTGCTGCTTTTATAAAAATATATGTCAAATAAAAGTTTTTTATTTCTAATAGTCCTACAATTTTGCAATGATAAGTTGTTTAGTTTCTCCAATAGTTACGGAGATACGGAAATTAACGCTTCTGTAATGTACCCTAAAAATCATTTTCATAGGAAAATGAAAATAGCCAGTTTATTTATAATCTTAATCAATGCCTAGATACGAATTTTAATCAAAATCGTTTGAGCAGATTTTGAGAAAACTAAATTTTTCTCTTTTCGCCCTTCAGTAAACTACCCTTAATTTTAAGTTTTTATAGACACACAGACAGACGGCATTGCAAAGACTATTTTTTAGGGTTTGGGGGGTCATGAGACGTCGACATCCATCAACATTTCAGGTTAGTTTTTTTTTTACGGTTGCATTACTTAAACTTTAATGTCCAAAAAGTAAAAAAATTCATATAATTGCGGATAGATTGAAAGTTATTGATTTTATAAAAATATGTTTCGGCTAAAATATCTGTATTATAAATATATATATACATATTTGTAATGCTAAGTAATTTCATATCTCAAATAGTTTCGGAGCTATTTAAAAAAATGTTAATTGACGCATCAGACCGGAGCCCTTAAAGCCATTTTGCCGAAATATTGAGAGTAGCCATTTTGTTTGGAATATTTATTAATGTTCATAAATGAAATTTAATCAAAATCGTTAGAGCCGATTTTGAGAAAATTTACTTTTTCTGTTTTTTCCCTTCAGTAAACTACCCTTAATTTTAAGTTTTAATAGACACACAGACAGACGGCATTGCAAAGACTATTTTTTAGGGTTCGGGGGTCATGAGACGTCAAAATCCATCAACATTTCAGGTTAGTTTTTTTTTACGATCGCAATACTTAAGCTTTAATGTCCAAAAAGCTAAATATATATATATAATTGCGTATAGATTGAAAATTATTGATTTTATAAAAATATGTTTCGAATAAAAAATTAGCATTACAAATATGTATATATATTTATAATACAAAGTAATTTCATATCTCAAATAGTTTCGGAGCTATTATAAAAAATGTTAATTTACGCATCAGACCGGAGCCCTTAAAGCCATTTTGCCGAAATATTGAGAGTAGCCATTTTGTTTGGAATATTTATTAATGTTCATAAATGAAATTTAATCAAAATCGTTAGAGCCAATTTTGAGAAAATCGACTTTTTCTGTTTTTTCCCTTCAGTAAACTACCCTTAATTTTAGGGGTAGATGTCCAATTCCAAAAACCCCTCGGGGCAACCCTATGAAAACCTAAGATATCAAGTTTCAGCTCAATCGGTAAAATAGTTTAGGCTCTAGTTGGAGGTACAGACAGACAGACAGACAGACGGAAATTCAAAAACCACTTTTTCGGATTCAGGAAGTCATGAAACGTCAAAATTCATCAAAATCTCGACTTCGATTTTTTTGACGATCACCATACTTTCTCTACCTGTAAGATAGAGAGAAAGTAAAAATGGTGCTCCAAACCTGTGGAAAGCAATTGTATGTTCTTCGTACTTGAGCAATGATAATAAAAAAAATTGTACACAAATGCCTCCAGGATAATGGATATTTTGCTCAACTAGAGAATGTACTTATTGCAATGCTTGCAGATGACCGAAAGCTCATCAAACAACTTGCTATAAGACGTATCATTTTAGCCAGGAAAAGCGAGAATGTAAATGAGGGAGTAAGAAGATTTGAAATTCCCGTCATAAACTTTGCTGCATATGACTACATAGATTTGATTTATTGGCAAGATCTGAATGTAACTGAACCACCCCTGACTAGACACTTATCCAATAATGACTTACAAAGGTTATTAAGAGCGGAAAGTGTTGATATATCCTCTGAGTCTGTACTTATTGGATTACCAACTCATACTCAAGCCATTGAAAGGGTGGTGAAAGAAGTGACCGCATCTTCAAAACTCATTTGTGACCATGCCAAAAGAGAAAGTCTAATAAAAACAAGCATGTTAGACCGGAGTGTACGTCCAGTTTTTGATACTAAGAAGCAGTTTAAACCTTAAAAAGTATGTGCCCTCATGGTTAGGAGATTGGATAGGACAAGTGTGGGACTCAACATGTACCAACCTCCCCGTGGTGAGTCCTGGGTTGTTCAATATGAACTAACGAAGAGTTGCATACCAATGATAACTAAATCTAAATTTGAGACTGATGTAAAAACTAACGATAGGGAAAAATTGATGTTGTTTTCAAGGTCTTTGTCTAGTATTTTATTACTACCCAAAAACTGTTAATCAAATTTAAATCGTAGGAATTTTTTTTGGGATAAATAGCGAATTTTAGCAAAAATTTAAAACTTTAGGCCTGATGCGCAGAATGAAGAAGACTTAAAAAAAAATTCGCAGAAATGTTAGTGGGCCTAATACACAACTATTGAGGGATACTCGTTTCCTCTAAAGCAATTTTTTTTTGTTCCACCCTAGTTCACAGCATACTCTTGAATATACGGTTTAATAAAAGCTTAATCAAGCTCACCATCTCTTTCCGCAGCTCTATTACCATGTTGTTCAGCGAACACAATCACTTTCAGCTTAAAGTCCGCAGAATAGTTTTTACATTTACCCATAATTGATTTTTTTTTATAAAGTGCTTCACATGTTTACATTGCTAGCAGACTATTACTAGTTTAGCTTAGGCAGTAAGATGAGTCTTATGCTTGGTAACTTCGTCTGCCAGCCCACTCCCCTTGCTACAAACCACACAATCCGGCTTTTGGAAATAAACCTAGACAATCCACATGCACTGATAACTCTAGGCTTGCAGTGTACAGGAAGTCAACTGTGTATTCAAGGTCTATAGTTATACTATAAATATTTAGTGCTGTGTGGAAATGTGGGGGAAGGAGGAATTAGGAAGTAGCTTGTCTCTGTTTATCTTTTAAATTAATGTTATGAACTGGACTATACGCGATAATTATGCAATGAAATTTTATAAACCAATTTTTGGATGAAAAAACAGGGTGCGATGACTTTGCAGAGTAATTTTCATAATTCAAAAGTGTACATTGCTACTTAGTACCCGCTTGGGTCATGTAAATGCTATAACAACATTAATGGATTAATAAAAAGACAGGTATAATCTTAGAGAAAAATATACCTGTAGTTGAGATACAAGGGAGACTGGGAAATCATTTAGGATTTCGAGCGATAGTAGGAAGTCCGTTTTGGAAAGCCTTACTATACAGTAGGATTTTGGTACAAAACAAGCGTCCTACAAAAATCATGTTATACATACATATACTTTGGAAGCTGGATATCCCTATTACTGTTTGGGGTTGGACTCATTGTTTAAAATAACATACTGTACTTAGAATGTAACAATGTTAGATATAAAAACTCTACCTAAATCTAAATTGTGTTATAAAGTAAATTGATAGTTTAGTGTAATCACTTGTTTGTATTGATATTAAAATACAGCTCTTAATTCTTTTTATAACTGTTACTAATCTATTAAAAATATACCATAAATGTTTGGCATTTTATAAAAATAAATACACTTTGAGAAAGATTGTGAAGAACATAAGGAAAGCTCTGAGGGAAAAATAAACTTAGGTCCAAATGGTTAGTGTATATTGTGTGTTTATGTATATGCACACATGCAATCTCCATCCCTCATGGCTTCAATTATATTGCTAAGGCGTTATGCCTTTTTGTGTTGCACTTTTACCTAGTCTTATTTCAAATCCGGTTCAGGTTGACGTTTCTTAGTCATAATATGATTTGGATGAACACGGGTATAAGTTTTTGGGCCTCACTAAAAGTGCAGTCCCAGATGCTAACTATAATGAGCTTATAAAAAATTAGTATTTCTCTCTTTTTCTTTCAGTTGATTGAATTCAGGAGCTGCAATATGTAATTTCACAACAAATGTCAAGAGTACTACCTTAAATGTTTTTGAATTTCCTATAATATTGAAAATATAAAAATAGTTTCAAAATATGTTACTTGATTGCAATAACAATTTATATGTATGCCTATGTATTGAACATTTTTTCTCATAATTTTGTGTAATTTAACAATTAAAAACTCTTGTTTCAGAGAAAAGAATATGTAAAATATGCGAAAGTATTTCCTTTCGCAGATCTACTGGATATAAAAGTTCCATCCAAATGGTATCGTAGAGCTGTTGGGACGTTAGAAATAATTTGTGGACTAGCCATGGCCTTTGTTCCAAGTAGTAAGTGGCTTCTTGAACATTTAAATCTTAGAAATTAATTTTTCTGATCAAATTTGTCATTTTATATCTTATAAATGTGGAAAATAACCAAATCAAAACTAAAGGAGGCATACAACACTATTTTTACCTTAAAAATAGGAATCTTACATTTTAAAAATAATCATGCCCACTTAAACATACAAATTCATTTAAGAATATATATCAAGGTTTCTCTGATATGTGGTCATCACCATAGGAATGTAAAGACTGTATTTTAGTGACATCTCCTAGAAAACCTAAGTTATGAGGTGTCTAACAATTGAATTTAAAAAATGGTCAGTCTTTGGCTATTGGTCAACATTTTGTAGTTTCTAAAAAAACAACCACGGTTCAGGTGACTGTCGATGAATGGTAATTCTCAACTAGAGGGAGTATATAATACAACACAATACTGGAATATTTCTTGCTCTGGTCAACAACAACCTTAAAATTCCACCTTCAGGCAAACTAACATAATAATTTGTCTATTCTCTGAGTATAAAAGGGTTATTCTTGGGGAGTGGGGCTATTTTCTTTAGTTTTCATAAAATAAGACAATTATCTGGTTGGTGATTTACATCTTTTGTCAAATTAAGCATACATGTTAATTTAATGTAGAGCTGCATATACAAATTAATTTGAATAAATCAGGTTTTTATTGAGCAGAAAAATTATACTTTAAGGCTGGCAACACACTAGCCTTAGTTATTTTTTTAACACATAATTGGTGCTCAGCACATTAGGTTAAAAGTTGTCAATAAATCTAAGTTAAAATGATTCAATAACATACTGGTAGTGTAGATGCATAAGTTAACCTTCTGTGACTGGCGCTATTGCATTTTTGTAACACTTGTAATTTTTTTGAAAACTAAAGGTAATTAGGTCATATTTCCTCCAAGTATTCCTTAATGTGTGTAATGCCATCACACATCCAAACAACTGTTTATTTTCTGAGATACGGGAGTTTGAACTGGCGCCATCCAGGAATGCTGTGAACATGTAACAGCGCCAGTCGTGATGTCATACGTCAGGCTCATTGCTACCCTATGTTTACATAGCATAGTTTGTGCAAGTTATATCACGTTGTTTTAGTGGGGGAGCTGAATTGTATCCATTCTGAATGGCAGCCATTCAGACATTTTCTTAAACGAGCACCACGAATAAAACGTCTGAATTGTATCCATTATCATAATACCCACAAAATCCTGAATTGTATCCATTCTGAATGGTAGCCATTCAGACAGTTTTCAAATAAACGACTTTAACAAAAATCCTGATTTGTATCCACTGAAATATTTGCATTATATCCACAAAATCCTGAATTGTATCCATTCTGAATGGTAGCCATTCAGACATTTTCTTAAACACGCATTACAAATAAAAAGTCTGATTTGTATCCATTATCATGATACCCACAAAATCCTGAATTGTATCCTTTCTGAATGGTAGCCATTCAGACATTTTCTTAAACGAGCACCACGAATAAAAAGTCTGAATTGTACCCACTAGAAATATTTGCATTATACCCACAGAATCCTGAATTGTATCCATTCAATTGCGGTACCACTTGTCTGATAGATGGCAGCAGGAGAAACTCGCCTTATATCATTCCATGTTTACTAGAGAGCAGCACTTATTCTTAACTCATTCCGAGGTAACTAGAGAGCAGCACTATCTCTATATTAATATAAAAAATATAATATTTTTAATTAGTATTGTCTTATTACTTTAAAATCGAAATATGGATTTTCCTACTTATTTTTTAAAACATTACAGAATATATCTGTGATTAAGGAGCTTGTTTTTATCTATAAACCAAAAAACCTACTATCATCTTGTTGGCAATCCTTTATTCAAATACTATTATTATGACAATTGACAGCAGTAGATTCTTTAACGACGCCATATTAGTTGCTCACAGAAAACTACTCTAAGCAAAGGTTAAATTAACTTAAATCTAAGATAAGGCATGGCAAAAGAAACAATATTTTAGTAATTAGGTGTCCTATATGCTTTTAATCTTTATAGATTTGTTTTAAAGTGTCATATCCTATTATCTACAGATAATTTCATCAGTTTATAATGTAGGTCTATCTGGGTTGGTGTTGAAGTTGAAGTATAGTTTATCGTACTCAACTTGAACACAGGCCTACTAGTTTTGTTAAGTTTGATTGAAAAACCCCGTAAGTGTTTATATTTACCACTCCTCGACAGCTACATCTCCAGACAATATGATTTTATCTATAGCCCTTTATCATTATGCCCACTATAAGTAGAAATGCCTAACCATTTATCCAGCTAAAGTCAAACGAGAGGAAGGGCAGTGTAAAAAAATTAAAATCTTTGCTTCTAACTATTAAATAATAAAGTTAATCTTGTGATTTGAAAGGAATTCTTGACACTATGGTTAAAAGTGGTAATGTAAGTTAGGTATCAGAATATACGTAGGCTCAATAACACTCATACGATTATTTTTTTTAAATGATTTTTTTCTGTAATAAAGACTTTCATAGTTAGTGTACTGTAAGACATAAAAAATGTAAGCCATCCATATTCTTAGACTATTTAATTAATTAATTAATGAGATTTTATCGGCTTATTTATTAAACATAATAATATAAAAACAATCTCTTTAAATGTTTGCAGTAAAAAAAAAAGTAAGCCAAGTAACCTTCAAGTCTATTAAAATTCAGTTCAAATAAATGTTTTGGTGGATTTTAACATTTAAAACGTTATTTCTATATGCAAGCTTGTCATGTATATATAACTTATCTGTATATTTTAACAAAAAGTAGTATCAATAACAAAGAGTCCCAGTGAACTGAATCTGATAAAGTTATTTGATAAATATAACCTTTTTAATTGTTTATAAATAAAATAATCAACCAACTAACGAGTCTATGAAAATTAAATTACAATACAATTTTAGATAGATTAATACATTTAGAGAAAAGTTATCAATTGCAAAATAAACATTTTGATTAATTATTCATAAACTTAACCAAAAATAGTATGTTAATGGCTTACATATTTTTCTTATAGGATTAATGTGTACAGCCCCCTTCCCCCGAGTTAATGTCGGTACCGGTAATGTAAATCTTAAAACTTAGAAATTTACTAGGAAGTCTTACCTGATATGTAAACGTAAAGTAGCCAAAGAATCTTCAGCCTCTTGTACTCATCCATTCGACAAGGAACAATAAAATTACTTTCAGTGCATATAGCCATATAGGAGAAACCGATAACGAGATGTATTATCTTCACAGCCAGGAACAAAATATTTGTTGGCACCCCAACATTAAATTAAAGGTTCAATTTCCCAACTTTAAACACAGATTGTTAAAATATGAGTTAAGGCGAGTTTCTCCTGCTGCCATCTATCAGACAAGTGGTACCGCAATTGAATGGATACAATTCAGGATTCTGTGGGTATAATGCAAATATTTCTAGTGGATACAATTCAGACTTTTTATTCGTGGTGCTCGTTTAAGAAAATGTCTGAATGGCTACCATTCAGAATGGATACAATTCAGAATTTTGTGGGTATTATGATAATGGATACAAATCAGACTTTTTATTTGCAATGCGTGTTTAAGAAAATGTCTGAATGGCTACCATTCAGGATTTTGTGGATATAATTCAAATATTTCTAGTGGATACAAATCAGGATTTTTGTTAAAGTCGTTTATTTGAAAACTGTCTGAATGGCTACCATTCAGAATGGATACAATTCAGGATTTTGTGGGTATTATGATAATGGATACAATTCAAACTTTTTATTCGAGGTGCTCGTTTAAGAAAATGTCTGAATGGCTGCCATTCAGAATGGATACAATTCAGTCGTCTCGTTTTAGTTTGCTATAGTTGTAATTCATGTGCAGTCACAATTATATATAAAAATACAAATAAAGGAAGGAATGCAAGTAAGAAAAGTCTTCTTTCAATAAAAACGTAAGTAACTTTTTGAAATAATCTTGTTTGCAATTTTTTTTATATTCAAAATACGTCCTAATTGAAACTTATATTTTATGATTGTTAGGTATTTTGTATATTAGGTTACAAAGTATTAGGTAATGTAGTCTTGTATTTATCAATTACCATTTACTAACTATTTTTTCAACTTTTTTTCAAATTATTAAGATAATGAAGGATGATATTTTACAAGTACTGCAGGAATTATCTGATGAAGATGACGACGATGTTGTAGAATATATTGCTGTATCTGGTGCTTCACAACAAGCTGACGTTGAATATGACAGTGACTTTAGTGAGCAAGAAATTTTATTTAGTGATCACGATTCTGACATTGAATAAGAAGGTGGAAATTTGGATGAAAGTGAATTTATTGATGGTGATTATGAGTTTTTATTTGTTAAGGATCAAAATACTTTTTGGAAAATGACTCTCTTGAAAAATTAATTCAAAACACTGCAAAAAAATTATGTAAAAATTTTACTGGCCCCAATGAATGAAGCTAAAACTGTAAGTACTCCACTTGATTCTTTCACAAAATTTATAACAATTGAAATGATAGATAAAATAGTATCTTGCAATAATATGTATAGTCAAACAGTCCAAGGCAGATATGTACATTAAAGAAATTGCATGGCTGCATCAAGATGTGAAATTCTTGCACTATTTGGAATATTATCCCACATTGGAGTGAAAAAAGGAAATTCCACTAATGTTAGGAAACTTTGGGCTAACGATGGGACAGTCATGCCGTTACTGAGAGCTGCCACGCGCTCTTACAGAGTCTTATTTCTTCTGAACTGTGTCAGATTTAATGATCATTCCACTAGAGATAAGATATGACAAACTGATAATCTGGCTGCAATCAGGGATATGTTTGACTTGTTTGTGTAACATTTAAAATTATTACAGCATGAGTGAATTTATAACTAGACAAAATGCTCCATGCCTCTCATGGTCATTGCTCCAGGATTCAATACATGCCAAAAATCCCAGCTAAATACGGCAATAAAATGTACGCTATGTGCGATGAAAAAACATGTTATCGCGGAAATTTAGAGGTTTACTGTGGAAAGCAACTGAAAGGGATATATAATGTTTCAAACAAACTATCAACATTTTGATGGGAACGGTAGAACCAATTTACATTTCTAATAGAGTTGATGGCAGAAAAACAAAATGCCACAGAACTACCAACCAAGATGGCTACAGTTTCTGAAAATATTAGGCTCAGAACTTATGAAGTAACTTATGCACGCACGTTCCAAAATTCCACATCCTCCGATAAATATTAGAGCATTTTTAAAATTAAAAATATCTCTCACCAAAAAAACTAACCCAACTGGAAGAGCCACCCTTAAAAAAACATGGAATGTGTTTTCTATGTAGCAGGCAAAGAAATTCAAGCACCATTGTTTGTTGCAGCAAATGCACTGGATTTATTTGCAGAGGCCACTTGAAAGTAATTTTTAATAACTGCAGCAAAATGGTTGATCAAGAAAATATGAGTGAATGAAATTGTATTAAAAAAATAGACTAAAGGTAAAAATAAGTAATCAATAATTTTGTAATACAGTAGTTGACCTGGTGGTCTAGGGGTAAGGTGTCAGACCTCTGTTCTGGAGGTCTGGGGTTCAATCCTCGGTCTCTGCACAAATTTATCAGATTGTCAAACCCTTCCTTCACCTCTGACAAGACGTGTATTACTCACAACTTGTGAATGTGTGGAATGCCAGGCCTCCACCGTGGTTCGGATCCCATGTTAAACTGTAGGTCCTCCATTTCATCTCACAATCACCCTACCATTACACATTAGCGTAAGTGCGTACAACCTGAACAGGTAGTAAGACACGGTGATGATTATTAATAATAATGATGATGGTGATGATATAAAGATAATAGATAATAAATAAATATAAAATAGTTAAAATAATTTTAATTATAAATATATTATAATAATAAACTTGTTATATATTTTTTCTAATAATAAGTAATATTTTTGTGACAATTTAACATTATTGTAATTTTCTTTATTTTTATATAAAATATTTATTTATTAATATTGCTTCAATAATAATATTATGTATTAAGGTATTTGCTTTTAATTATTATTTAGAATATTATTGGTTGTTACAAAAATGCAATGGTGATAGTAATGTTAATTTTTTAGCGCCACTCCCCTAAGGTTAAGAATTATATAGTCTTCAAAATTATCTTTGTCAGATTATACACATGCAATTGTTAAATTTCATACACAACTATAGTTACTACTTATAGATAAATAAGCCATCATCTCACACCCCTCTCCAACTTTCACTAAATATGATTATCTTTTACTAAGTATGAAACAAAAATGATCTTTACAAATTAATTTTAACTGCAAATTTGGTATATTTAGTTCTTAAAACTCAATACATTAAAACCAAAAGGCTGGCAAAGATAGGCTATATTAGAAGTAAGAGGTTTACTAGCAACTTGTGATCTTGGATGTATTTTTTTTAGCGTTGCATCTTACTAGCTGTTCAGGTTATACACCCTCTTGGATTTAGAATTTTCGAAGTTTGGTCTAACAAAATAGTCAGACATTTAATAAGCACTTTTGCAGTAGGACTAGACTGCCAATGACGGAGAGATCCAAAATGTTTTCCACTCTCCCTCCGCTCATGTGGGTACACTTCCTCTAAATATAACCTTCCTCATGCTAAAAACCATTAGGGTAATTATTACATAAACATATTACCTGAACAGGTATTAAGATGCGGTGCAAAAAAAAAGTTTGAGCAACACATCCATCACAGTTAAGAGTATGGGAATTCTTTCAACAACACATTACTAAATCTAGACAAGCCCTAAACCCAACATAATAGATTTAATACTCTACCACCTTCCTGCTAATTTTATCTATCTGATCCAAATGCTGCTAAATATATAATACAACTTAAGATAAACAATAAATATACATTAGACAGTTAACCATGTAGCACAACAAAGAACAGCAAGATACAAACAGCTGACCAGCACCTTAGTTTGGTTGGTAGATTGTCTGCCTACTAAGCTAGGGGTACGGGCTCGATTCGAAAATTTATTTTTGGTGAAATGTGGGTTTCCCCTTTCACAATGATGGATTAACATCTGGAGGTGCTGGGTGTTGTTTCTGTTCTGGATTTTAAGTTAGTTTCTAAGTCATGTACTGATATAATCAGTTGGTTCGGAAAGTGTATGTTAATAAGGCCTACCTAAAAAAAGTACACACAGCCACCATGTTTGTTATATGCCTAATGAAGTGGCCTACGACAGTGAAAGCTTGAATAATAATGTGTGTTTTTGTAAATATTATGTGTTCTACTAGAATTTTGAAACCAGTTAACCTCACAAAGATAAGCTGGGCCCTGATACTTTTGATTCCCAATAATTTCCAATGACTTTGCTTATGTTTATTATTTACTTAAACATTACTATAAATTTTAATCTCACATTAAATTATTTATGAATGCAATAAATCGTTCATGCAACAATGAGACGAAATTCAACTTGATTGACCTCTAAAATATAATCTTAGACGTCAAATTTGACCCATACCTAATTATAATCTACAGATTAGCAATAATATAATTTGATAGCGTGTCTGCCAGTAATGAGTCATGAAATGAGACTTTGGTCATGATTGTAGCTATAAAGTCATGAAATTAGCTTTCAAATCATTACAATTTTTATGTGCCAAATTAATTGTTCTAGTTAGAATTTTTTGCTCAAAATTACACCTCAGTGATGACAGTTCAGAAATGAGAAAATCTTAGAAATCAGATGTGTCAAGGATGTGGGTGGGCATTCTTTCTTCCTTTTTTTTTTTGGTCATGAATATGTATATGATACAAGACGTGTATTAATCACAACTTGTGAATGTGTGGAATGCCAGGCCTCCACCGTGGTTCGGATTCCACGTTAAACTGTAGGTCCTACATTTCATCCCACAATCACCCTACCATTACACATTATCGTAAGTGCGTATAACCCGAACGGGTAGTAAGACGTGGTGCAAATAATAATAATAATATGTATAGGTCATGAAAAAATCATCAAAAATTAATAAAAAAACTGTTTACATAATTCAGTAGACACCCTGCTTAAAATAAACTAGTCATGATTTTGTTAAAAATACAAGATAAAATGATAAATTAAGACCTCTACGCAATATTACTGTATATGTATTGTGGGGACACAAAGGTTAATGTAAATAGAGTTAAGCTTAATCTACCAAAACAAATATTGATTGATTTCTTAATCAAGTGCTTATATTCACTCACCTTGGAAAAAGAGTTGGGATTCATGAAAATATAAATAATAAGATTTACATATTTATTTCTGTTGGTTGCTTGAACCCACTTGTTTAGTTTTTCTTCCTCCTATGATCTACCAGGAAAATTGTAAAATATTATGTCTTTCTTAGTGTTTTTATATCAATTTGAACATCCTACAATACAACTACTCTTACTTTCTATTCTGACACTTTGTATTGAAATTAATTTAGTAAAAAAAGTTTTAACATGTTTGGAACATCAATAAGCAACACTTACTGTGGGTTTCAGCAATGGCCTTCACATAAGTATTTCAAGATTCTACCACTACAAGAACAGAATACTTCAACACACAATGTCTTTGTTACTGTAAAAGTCCAAAGACCGGCAAATCTTAGAATTTACTGGTATAACCTGGCTAGCATTTACCAATATCTGATGGTACAAGTCTGAAATATCTTAGAATATATTTACATTTTGAGTTTTAACTATCTCTATAGAGTCAGGTGGGAGAGAGGATTCCCAGTTCTAGCTTTGACCAGCACTCAGAAGTAAACCAATAGCCTAACCTAACCTATATTAACCTAACATAACCAAGCTTAATCCAACCTGACCCAAAGGTTAGATTAGGCTTTATTAGGTAAGGTTAGATTAGGCTTTGATATTGGCTTATTTTTGAGTGCTGGTCAAAACTAGAACTGGGGATCTTCTCCCCCACCTGATGCTAGTGATGGTTAAAACTCAAATGTAAACATATTCTAAGATATTCCAGACTTTTACTAACAGATATTGGTAAATGCTATGATATACCGGTAAATTCTAAGATTTATCGGTCTTTGGACTTTTACTGTAACATCTATACTATTAAATACTTCTGATTCCAACATTTATTCGATATTCTCCTATTACTCTTCATTGTCAGTTTTCATACTTAATCAACAGTTTATCACAACTGTTTTAGCACCCACTAGCTGCTGTTAATCATGTTTCTAAAAAAAACCTACATCATTAAATTATAATTAGTTTTCAATTTTTAACAAAAAATATCAAAATAAATATCCAACTTTTTAAAATGAACTTACTGTACAATAAGCTCTAAAGCAAGCTTAGAATTTACTACTTAATTTATGATTTGAAAATTAACTGTCCAAAATTGTTTTTTTATCTATAAACTTTTCAAAATTACTAGTCTAATTCATTTTTTTAGTTTTTGCTGTAATACAATACAATTTTACAAGTTTTTCAGTATTCTCAGCAGTGGTCAAGCAGTCTAAACTATTTGACTCGTATTACACTTGGTCATCATTGAAGGAGAGGTCAGGGTTTGAATCCTGGCCAGGGACACTGGATGTTATTTTCTACAGATGATTTTCACTGTGATTTTCCCATCCTCTTCGTACTGATGCAGGTGCAGTTCCTATCATATACTATCGTCATCCCTACCCCATAAATTAAGCTGTGTTAAATCTACAAATAAAAAGTTTATCGTTTCAGGACAAGACTTTCTTTCTTAATTTATTCAATCATTTCAAAATTAAAACATATTTTTCTTGATGTAGGCAAACTTTTAGCAGTACATCTGTGGAACAATTGAAAACATACCATATTTACTGTATGATGATTTTGTAATATTTAAATTATTTTGTTTTGAAATTTTCCACCGGTTAGGCATTAGAGGGTGATTGACTTTTCAACAATATTTGAGAGAATATCTTAATATATTGAATGTTTAAGTCTACTTATTATTGTAACCATTTAGAGTGATTTTTTGACAATTACATTTTAGTCTTTTATTTTTCTCAGGCACTTAGTCACCACTCACTTTGATGCATCAACCCCATTAACACATAAAGTAGAAAGTCACATAAGTTACTTAATCTATGATTAAGCTAAGACAAATACTTAGATGTTTGACATTGTCTAGTCCTATATGGTTTATTTATAGTAAAAAATCAAATCTTCATCAACCTTGAATATATAGTTTATTAGCAGAATAATAAGTTCAGGAATCTTAAAATAAGCACATTTGGTATCAAACACAATTAAGGATTATATTACATTTCTGTGATATAAAGAGTACAATTGATACAACCTATGTGATCAAATCTTCTTACAGGTAATTATTTTATCCGCATTCTTAGTTACTATTTATTGGTGTCTCATCGTTAAAATAATTCTAATCACATTCACACCTATCACATATTTATTTAAATGCACCTCCAACTTTTACACTTTCCTTATTTTCTATTTCCAAAATACTAGTATAATGGTCCTATAGGATGTCTCTTTGTAAAGTACTTGTGATACTTTGTAACACTATTCTGAGGTGACACTTCTTTTTCTATAGGCTACAGAAACTTAACTTTCACTTACATTTAGTCGTATACTGGCTAAAAGAGTTCTGATTTCTAATGATCAATCTTAAATTCTACCACTTTGCAAAAACTACTAATTTTTATTGTTTAACACTCTCAACATATAAACTGAGCTATGGGTCATGGGTTTGATCCCCAGTGTGGTAAAAAAATATATCATTGTTGAAATGTGGGTTTATCCTTTCAATGGTGATTTGACAGCCGGGGGCTGGATGTTTTGTCTGTCATAGATTTAAGTTAGTTTTTAATTGTTTGCTGATATAAATTTGGTTAAGAAAGTACATGTTAAATATCTCGAATAATAATATAAATGAACATAAAAACAGGGAAAAACATGTTAAATATCTTGAATAAATATAAATGAACATAAAAACAGGAAAAAACATGTTTAATTAACATTGTAATGTAATTGAAATAGTCTATGTGCCAGACAATTTTGTGGTATAATTTGGGGTGACCAGAAAAAACTTCTACCACTCATTCAGTGCGTCACTTAGAGTACAAAAAATCATGATGGCATCTCAGAAAGGTAGCAATCAAATATGGTGTCCATTCAAAATGCCGGTGGATGTTGATTTTTGAATGCCACTTATCTCTGGTTCAGGTTATCCAATTTGAAAAGTTTAGAAAATTAATTAAAGCTTCTTTAATGTTTTTTACTTTTGTTCCTTTGTAAAATTGTCGATACACCAATAATTTTCTTTGAAATTTAAATAAAATGAAAATTTTATCTGTATCGACTTGTTGAATTAGTATTTGATCAAATAACAGCTTGAAGAAAATCAGTTTATTAGAGGAAACAAGGAGCATATTGTACCTTTTAATTTAAAAAAAAGAACAGTCACATCTGATCATTTGAGTACAAGATATGAATTAATTACCATAAAAAGATAACTGTGAAGTTCCACTCAGGTAGCTACTCATTTAATTTGTAGGCAACCAATATTTCTTTTGCTCTTTGTTTAACTATATTTGTTTAGTAGAACATTAGTTTGAGTGTCTTTGGTTTTGTTTCATGTGTTTAACAGTGTGCATTAACTGATCAAAATGGCAGACGTTATCAAAAAACCCAAACTCAAACCATTGAAATGCATTAAATGCGGTTCAGATTCATCAAAATACCATATTTATCTGAATCTAAGAAGAGTTTTTTTCCCAAATTTCTAGCTTCAAAATCTAGGGCTGTCTTAAAATCGCAGACTAAGGAATGGGTCAGGCCTACATCAAAAGGTAACATTTTACATCTTTATTTAATATTTATACAATAGTGCAGGGCTGCATTTTTTTTTACAGATTTTGTCCATTTTTGCGCATTTTAGAGGTATAACACAGAACACAGGATATTTGGTTATTTCACGGAATTTTTAAGGCTATTTTTTAGGTTACTGTTAAAAATAACTACCTAGTTGTGACCCAATACGATACTTGATACCCATAATATCTACTGGTATCACAATAGTCGATACTATACGCTAAAAATCTCGATACCACTCTTTAGTATTCAACACGGTTAACTCCACAAATGGGTTGGGGATAGTGATAGACATAATCAAATTGAATTTTATTTCGTTGTGCTGTTTTTGATTACTTTTCCAATAACTTCACTATAAGATAAAAAATTCGGCCATTCACAGTAATCAAAATAGAAAATGTAATTATCAAATTGTTACATATTTAATTCTTAAAACTTTGCATACATAGCTAGCGCTTGTCAAGTAAGACGTAAGGAGAAAACTTGAATCGATTTTAAACAAACAATCGATAATATGTAGAGTTTACTAGACAATTTTAGTGATGTCGAACTTCAGTTTTAATTCGTGAAACTCCACAAAATATCTAACTTTTGAATAATATCAAGTAAATTATGATCTTTGATGAAATATTCCAAGATCATCGGTTTTGAAATAAGAATAAAGATGCTTGTTTAATTATCACTATTTTTTTTATATGCTTGGCTGTCATGGCGGCTGACTTTTACAGTAATTCACAGCAGACGTGTGTCGTTAGATTTTTTTTAACATGTGTTTATCTTTTCCTTATTAAAGCAACAGTTGTATATTTATCCTTTGATTTCTTCATATATCTCTTTACTTTATATTATTCTATTTTCTGTATATCATTATGAAAGTGAAATTGTCATGTTTTAGAAGATAGCATGTTAATGGTTGAGTCCAATGTTCATATTTAGGGGGATTAGGGTATGTATGAGACTCAGAATTTCACTAACGATTATCATTTGTTATAGTAAAAATTAACTTCTCATTGTTTTTATGAAACTTTTTCAAAGTTAACCTTCTTATGCTAAACCAACATTTGTGACAAAAAAATAAATTCCTTAGCAATTTTGCAACCCTAAATTCTACAACCCTAATTATATTTTAAGTCAACACAGGTGTTTTGTTTTATAGATAAAAAACAATTTCTTAGTGTTACAAAATAAGTCTACCATAATTATTATTTTCTTCATTCATGATAAAATAAATACCACTTTTAAAAAATCTATCCAGAACCAATGAAAAACTAGGGGTCGTCTTAGATTCGTGGTCGTCTTAGATTTGTGATCATCTTAGATTTGTGGTCGTCTTGGATTTGGGTAAATAAAGTACTATCTAATGGACTTAAAAATCCAAGAGTCATGGACTACATTATAGAATGCTTCAAACATTAGAAAATTTCAACTGATATTAAAATTTAAAGCCACCCTAACCAGCGAAGAAATGTCATCTATATATTACCATAGGGATTGTAAAGCTAAGTTTACACATAAGAACACTCAACAAGCTTTCATGCTCTATGCTCATACTCTGATGATTCATAGTTTGCTGAATGTTCTAAAAAAATTCTTCCTGGATGAAAAAATAGTAAAGAAGAAAGCTGAACATACCACCCAATATGCATATTTTGTGATAAAGTGAGGAAATATAATGAGTCAGAAAATAGGGGAAAGTTAATTCAAGCTGTAGATCTTCGAGCCGATCGGATTCTAAGAAGTAAAGCCATTCACTTAATGGAAGACAAGACAATGGCTCTCACTGTGAGCGACATTGTACAGCTGTGAAGCCCACTACCATAAAACTTATTATAAGGCTTATACCTGGAACAAGTTAAAAATATTTTGTAAACACATGGATAAACTGTAGGCCAAATGACTTTAGGCCAAACGACTTTAGGCCAAACGACCTTTAGGCCAGACGACCTTTAGGCCAGACGACCTTTAGGCCAGACGACCTTTAGGCCAGACGACCTTTAGGCCAGACGACCTTTAGGCCAGACGACCTTTAGGCCAGACGACCTTTAGGCCAGACGACCTTTAGGCCAGACGACCTTTAGGCCAGACGACCTTTAGGCCAGACGACCTTTAGGCCAGACGACCTTTAGGCCAGACGACCTTTAGACCAGACGACCTTTAGACCAGACGACCTTTAGGCCAGGCGACCTTTAGGCCAGGCGACCTTTAGGCCAGGCGACCTTTAGGCCAGGCGACCTTTAGGCCAGGCGACCTTTAGGCCAGGCGACCTTTAGGCCAGACGACCTTTAGGCCAGACGACCTTTTGGCCAGACTACCTTTTGGCCAGACTACTCTTAGGCCAAACGACTTTTAGTAAAATTAAATTTTAGGCCATTCATTTAAAGGGCTTTTATGTTGCCTTTGGAAACATTATACCAGCACGTCCATTAACCTGTAGTACCACTTTTGTATGTTGAACTTTTTGCAATGCCAAGTTTTGTACTAGTTTTTGTACCTTTTGTACCACAAATAAAAAGTTTTGTACCCATACCCTTTTTGAGTAATTAGCATATAAATGTGGCCACTCCATTTTAATAATTTTTATTTTATTTTGAATTTTGAACTTTTTTCAATGCCAAATTTTTGAATTAGTTTTGTACCATTTTGTACCACAAATAAAAAGTTTTGTACCCGTACCCTTTTTGAGTAGTTAGCATATAAACGTGACCACTGCTTTTGTATTATTTTGAATTTTGGCAATTTTTCAACGCCAAAGCTTTGAATTAGTTTTTGTACCGATTTTTACCATTAATAAAAAGTTTTGTACCCGTACCCGTTTTGAGTAATTAGCATATAAATGTGGCCACTCCATTTTAATAATTTTTATTTTATTTTGAATTTTGAACTTTTTCAATGCCAAATTTTGAATTAGTTTTGTACCATTTTGTACCACAATAAAAAGTTTTGTACCCGTACCCGTTTTGGTAATTAGCATATAAATGTGGCCACTCTTTGTTAATAATCTTGTATTATTTTTAATAATGAAATTTTTTCAGTGCCAAAGTATTTTTTTATCTGCCTTTCTGCATATACTTGTTTGTTAATTTTATTAAATGACTTAACCAACCAATCATGTTTTCTATAATTATATTAATTTACTAGAGTTTGCCCATGATTTCACTCACATTTAAGTTGGGTCGGTTAACTTATTTCTGTTGAATCATCTAAACTAAGTGTTCTCAAACCTTATGCATTTGAGCCTTACTTGAAATTTAAAAGTAATTGTTAAGCCTCAGATTCTTAGAATAAAAATTAACTTTTTTATGTTAAAATTAAAAAATGAGGCACTTATTATTTCAATGATTTATATAATTTCTGATAACGTTGTAGGAGTTGTGAAATATTAAGAATAGTAAGGTTTTGGAAAATATCCATAAAATATTAAGTTTGTTTTAACATTTTATGACGTAAATGCTAATTATGAAAAATATGTACTTGTCATTTGGAAGAATGAGTTTTTTTCCTATCAGACATGGTTCATGGCAGCTTCTGTTTTTATAACACACAAAGGAATGCCTTTTTCAACTTCCAATCAATTTCTGTAATTAAAATTATCATACTTGTTGAGACATTACGTTCATACAAATTGCATGTAGATGCAAACTTCAAAATTAATTTTATTGCTTCGTAAGTCAAACAGGATATTCATTTTTTTACAGCCAATCAGATCTTTAGCAAGTTGGAGGAAGTGATAAAACGATGCTGCGCCTCACCTGAAATCCCCTCGCGCATCACAGTTTGAGAAACTCTGATCTAAACTACCAAAAACACAATTTCAGGCATATGTTGGCGAGAATTTTTTTTGTATGTCAATGAAGCCACATATTAACTATTACCTATGAGAAGGAACCAAAATATATTTTTTTAATGTTTGCAGTCTGCATAAATATTTGCTTGCTTACATGGATACATTGTTGTAATTAACACAGGGTGTCTACCAATACTGTAAATATACTTGATTTTATTTTTTATACTGGAAATATTGGAATATACTGAAATTTTGAACCAGATACTGGAAAAATATTCAACCTTTTTACATTGAGTGAAATGTTGGATTAAGCATTTTGAGACCCCTAATATTATTTGGACTACTGATAGTTATATTTTGACCACCCCTCATTTACTCTCCCTCTGGTTTATCTTGTTTGCCACACAACTAGTTGACCTTGTAGATGACCTTGCAGTGGGGATGTTTGCCTCACTTGCTGACCTTTTTATTCTCAGTTTCTACACTAAGTCCTCCCACCCCCCTTCCCCTTACATACTAGAGAAAGAAACAAATAACTGTTTTGACTACACTAGCAGCCAACCTCCCCCTTACCACCACCCCCTAAACTTTTTTCCAGCAGTAACCATTATGAGTGATGAGTTACTTGTAACTGCTCAAGTTCAAACACCACTTCACACTATTGGAGTACCTGCCTGAACTTGACATTCCAATGGCACAGTACAGTATTTGTTGTGTTCTTCACTTCATCCCCCTCCCACTCCTCCTCTCCCCTTCTATCTGCCCAAAAGAAAAACTACCTTTCCTAAGCCTGGCCTGGTGTAACTATTCTTCAGAAATCCTCTTTTAAAGTCGATTGGTTGGACAGTACAATGTTTAAAGATTGATCGTGGTTACAAAAAATGGATTGTGATAAAAGTAAAGGCGATTATTCTTTGTGTAAAACTTACTTTGATATAAGTAGCATGGGAATATCTTCAATCTGATCTCATGCCAAGGGAAAGAAGCATGTTAACATAGTGAAAGCTGCTGGTGGGAGCAAAAAAATATTGGACTTGGTCCCTACGGCCAAAAATGCAGTGTCATCTGTAGGCCTACGTGAAGATGTACATTTTAGTGCTAATGAGCATGAAGTAATTTTGAAACCTGAAACTAGACCTAGTTGTTCTATTCAGAGCTTCCTTGTCAAAGATGAAGTTTCTCGTGCTGAAATATTGTGGGCTGTTAATCAAGTAATGAAACATTCTTCTGATAGAAGTTTTTCTGCTTGTAGTGATCTATTTAAAGTAATGTTTTTCGATAGTGATATTGCCCATAAATTTCAAATGCATTAAGATAAACTTGGATATGTCATTGTGTATGGACTAAGTCCTTTTTTAAAAGAGAGCTTGTAAATATTGTTAAGCAATGCTAATTTAATTTAATTTAATTTAATGAGAGCATAAATACTGTGGCTAAAAAGACCCAGATAGATGTTGTTCTCTTCTGGAGTGAAAATGAAATTCATACAAGAAATTTAACATCTTGCTTTTTAGGTCATGCAACAGCAATGAACTTTATATCTGTACTAAAAGACGAGGGCTTGGATCTTTGAAAAATGCTTCAAGTTTCCATGGATGGAACAAATGTAAACCTCAAATTTTTAAGTGATCTCAAAAGTTACTTGAATGAAGATTCTCCAAAATATCCTGAGTTACTGGAATTTGGAACTTGCTCTTTACACATGGTTCATGGTGCTTACAAAACAGCACATGCTAACTCTAGATGGACTATTGACCAGTTTTTGCTCTCACTATATTATTTATTTAAAGATTTTCCAACAAGACGTGTAGACTATCAAAGAATAACAGGATCATCTCTTTTCCTGATGAAGCTTTGTTCTATATTAAATGGGTAGAAAACCTAAGGGTGTTAGAGAGAGCAATGTCAATGCTGCCGTAATCAAAACAGTATTTTTTCTCTAACAAACATCCTCCAAAATCTGATAATTTTCAAACATTAAGCAATTTTGTGAAGAATGAACTTCTGACATCAAAATTCGGATTCATGTTGTCACTTGAGTTGGAGCAATTTCTCATTGAATATCAGAGCAATCAACTTCTATAGCCATTTATGTTTGTAGATCTAAATAGAATACTTGAGCACTTGATAACAGAATTGTAAAATGTGATGTAATGAATTCGGCAAATACTTCCAAAAAATTGTTAGCTGTTGATTTAAAGAAACATTCCAATATGAAATCACTCCCGACTGTAGCTATTGGGTTCGCAGCATCAGCAGTTTTGAAAGGAATTAAAGACATCAAAATACTTCATTTCAGAGGAGATTGTCAAAAATTCCTAGTTGATCTCTGCAAAAAACTTTTACATAAGTGTCCTCTATCCTTAAAAATTTTCAAGGGTGCTAGTTGTCTCTCTCCTGCAGTCATGCTCAATCCGTTAAGGCCAATAGGATAACTTTTGCATTAGAAGTCCTACTAGACAAGAAACAACTATCTAGCGTGCAAGCCGTTGTTGTAAAAAGAGACTACTTGAACTTTTGTATCAAAGCAAGAAGTTATTGACTCCCTTAAACAATTCACTTCAAGTGGCTGACCAGCTTGATAAGTTCTTCATGAATATTTTTTCTAGAGTAAATGCATCCCATTAAAATATTTCACTAAAAACATTCTTGATCTCTTCCATAGCAATGCAGCCGTTAAACGAAGTTTTTCTTTGAATAAAGAATGTCTGGTTGAAAACCTAAATGAAGACAGACTTATTACTCAACGTGTAAATTATTATGCAGTCAATGCAACCGGGGGACTTGTAAATATAACAATTTCAAAAAATATGATTCTTGCTTTGAGGAATGCATCAGGAATAAGGAAAAAAGTGCTTGAAAAGAAAAAAAAGATTGAAGTAGACTTAAGTCAAAAAATAAAAACAGCATTTGAAGAAATAAGAAAATTAGAAGTGAAAAGAAGAACAGTTTTGCAGAAATCAAAGAGAGAGGCAGAAGTGTTAGAACATGAAATGCAAAAATTGAAAAAGTTTGGTGGATGAATGAATTTTAACTTTTGTCTACATTCTAAAAAATATTTGGTTTTTGGGTTTTATCATCTTAATTTTTCATAATGTTAGGTAACTGCAATTATCTTTATTTTCAAGTAATTTTTATCAACATAATATTTATTGGTAATTTTTCATTGAAGATTCTGTATCTTTATTACTATATATTTACTAAACAAATTCATTATTAAAAATATAATTTGTGGAAAGTATCGATTGTCAAGGGGTGGTGGGGATAATAGTCAATTTTTGTGGTAGAGTAAACTTCCTGGCTGTAATCATTCTTTGAAGTTGCGCCACTAAAGCTGATTACTTGTACCTCTAAAGTTCTACGAGTAAGGTGAAATGACCTACCAATTTTGCCAGGAGAGGTATTTTCACATACCTTGCAGGGTTCTTTTACATGCCACATAGAACCGACGGCTTTACTTCCCCTCTGAAGGATGTTGAACTATGATTTTTTCTCGCTCAAGAAAAAGCTTTCGCCTCTGTTGGGCTTGAACCCACAAACATTGGGTCCTGAGGAGAGCACTTTACCCCAAGACCACCAAGGTCGACGGTGTTATAGGTCATTCAAAAAATGTAGTGTATGTGTATGTGTATGTGTATGTGTATGTATATGTATATGTATATGCACGTGTATTAAAGATGGGTCGGATCCACCTTTTTTCAAATCTGAATCGTCATTTTGCCATCAAATACCTAATTAAAATTTGAAATTTAGAAAATATTGTAAGCATAAGTGTTTAACTTTCCCAATAACTAGGATTTTTTCACTCACTTCTGATTTTGTTTACATTAAATGGTAAATTAATGATCTGGGCTTTGGTTGTTAGGTTTTCCCTATCATTATTTTAGTTTTAACCACAAGAAACTACGAGTCTTGAATCCATGAATATTCCTTGTAGGTTCGCCCATTCTTAATATATACTAGAATATATGTGTCAATACACTTGATTCTTGATGTAAAAATATTTAACTATGATAGACCTAGGCCTACCCTTTCTATCATTTTATGATTTTAGAAATAGTGATTGTTTGTCTCTGATTACCTTTCATATATATTGTATTTCTTAAAAAAATATACTGGAAATATACTGGAATTTCAAAACTATAGTCAGGTTTAAATTTACTATATAATAAACAAAACTAAATAAAACTAATTTCCACGCAAAACCATAAAATAACTGAAATCATACCTACATTTAAGGCACAACTGCAATTATGTTAACTATAGTTATTTCGCATGAAGGCATTGTTGCAATGAACACAAAAATAAGTAGTTTAGATTTACTATTTAACAAAAAATTAATTTGAAAGAATCACAATAGGAAGCGCCTTAACATATCAAACAAATTGTTCTATTAGTTTTGGAAATTTTCCCCCTCTCCTGCCCAATCATCATTTCTCTAACTCCCATTTAAACACTTATAGTTTTAGGACTTATTTCGTTATCTATTAGTTGTACTTCTACCTGCCAATCAAATTTCAATTTTTTACTACACCTAAAAATTTCTTTTATAACTTCTCTGCTCCCCCCCTTAATTTCCTGGAATTTCATTTTAAAATGTTCAGACTTAATAGTTATTTGGAATTGTGCATTTACCGGCCTGCCAAATTTCAATTTTATACCACATTGGGCTGAGATGTAGTTGTTTCTATTAGTTTTGTAGATTTAGTACATGAACTATACACCTTACCAGGATACATTGCAGCAACATACAAAACGACCCAACTACCAATCAGGAGTTTGGATTAGAAGTCTCAAAAACCCACCAAATGTTCCAGATCCTAATGATTATGGATGGGGCAATAATGAAGGAAATTTAACAGATGAATAGAGGACAGGACTTTCTGTGCCAGAAACGGTTCTTAATGAATTTCAATACCATTTTTCTTCAAAGAAATGCCGACTTATAAGTTGCACTTGCTTACAGAACAAATTTAATTGTGGAGACAGCTGTAGGTGCAAAGGATGTGAAGCCCAAACACAACATATTCAAGTAATCAAGCAGCAGCAGAAGAAGAATGCTTTGATGATTACGACAGTGATTCGAGTGTAAATGAGAAGTCTATAAAATAATTTAAAAATACAAATATGCAATGGAAACTTATAGAATATTGCACAATGAATCTTGTCACAAACAAACCAAATTTAATTAATAACATCAGCTTTTTTTAACACCTTAATTTAGTTAAATTAAATTGACAGTTTCACTTGATTACTTAAATTATGCTGAACTATATCATAAATAAATTCTAAGAGTAGTTTAATGCATCAAAATGAAAAAATCCATGTTGATGTTGCAAATATGAACAGATACATAATTGGCTATATCTCATGCACGGATTATCGAATTTGGATGACTTTTTTTTTAAAGTGAAGCTAACATTCTTTATCATGACTGTTATTAAAAACAATTTTTTTAAACATAGCAATTTTTCATCTAAATGCTAATAAATATTCTGCATGTACTTCAAAACTTAATTTTTGTAATATTTACCCAAAAACCCTTTGGTCTATGAAAATTTTACAAATGAGCAAAAGGAAAGAAATTTAAATACACTTTCATTTAAAAAAATTTCAAATCGAATAATCTGAACTCGAGATAAGTGGCATTCAAAAATCAACATCCACCATCATTTTGAATGGCCGCTATATTTGATTACTACCGTTCTGAGATGGCCATCATGGTTTTTTGTGTTCTAAATGATCCACTGAATAAGCGCTAAAAGTTTTGTCTTTGTCTCCCCCCCACCCCCACAAATTTTACCGGAATGCATTTTTTTTTGGTGTCTGGCATATGGACTAAAAGCTCTATTTGGACTGGCCAACTCATTAGAGGTCTTTAGTGCTTAGAGTTGTGTCATTAGCATGATATGCTTGGCAATAAATGCGCAGGGGTAGTTCAAAATGGTCACTCTCTTGTAAAACTGATCTCTTGTCAAAATGCGCCCATCAAAGGGTATCACTTTCACTTTCAAAGTGAATTGTGTTTTTTCCACTCATTGGTTGCTCACTTACTTTTGAGTGTGAAGTGATGGAGCATCTACTCATCATCAGTCATGTTTTGATTCAGAAAACTGGGTCCCTCCAATGAATAGGGCTGCAGTAAACTCATAGATGACATTTGTTTCACTTTGTTGTTTTCTGTCAATGCATGTGCCACCCATCTTGCACAACTTTTGAATACTGCAATTTATCCACTATGATGGGCTGCACAGTGCCAAGGTGGGTCGCAATACATTACAAAGCTATTAGTTTCTCCTCAACACGTGTTGAGCAGCTCGGTTGGCCACTTCAACCCAAACTCTTTGTCACATTTTCATGCCACTTTTGAAGGCACAACACTATTTGGCAAGGTTGCCTTCTCATCACTCCATTGCTATAAACTTCAAAAACTTGACATTGAATATTGGCTAAGGAAACATTCTTTGCTCACAAAAAGCGTATTACTCTGCGCACTTCAACACAAGACCAACTTTTCCAATTAAGTCGCCATTTTGAGTTGCCCCTGCACACCTCTTACTGCACATCTTTTACTATGCATACCATGCAAATGACAACTCTGAGAGCACTAAAGCCCTCTAGTGAGTAGGCCAGCCACATTTGTGCTCTAAATTACATCACATTGTTAATTACTAGGCTGTGTAATCTCTCTTTCTAGTCAACTCTTGTACATCTATGAAATAGGAAAATTTATGTAAATATACATGAATATAAATTAAGCTCATTATTTAAATATAATACATAAATTATTGCTTGTATTACAATCTATTTCCACACCATTCCTACATAATCACCAATCACATGGCAAGTTACATCAATATATTTCAATTGTAAAATGTAATAATGTTATGTCCACTCTTTACTCTAGGCTGGCTTATTGGTTCTATAAATGGGTGTATACAATTACATCGCATGCCCATTACATCACGTTTTTGGTGCAAATACATTGCAGGCTCATCACACCGTGTTTCCTCCACCCCTCTACACACAGCTAACCCTACTCTTGACGTACAACCAATAGGAATGAAGGGTCAACTGACTCCCCTTGGGAGGGGGAGAGTTTCTAGATTACCAAAAATCCAAGGTCCTTAAAAAAACTTGGAGACTTGAATTTGTAAATTCAAATTGCTGTGGTGCAACGAAAAGCAAAGATGAAATAGTAAAATAAGAATATAATCTACAGATTAAAAATATACCTTTTTATCTAGACAATTTTTTCCAGAGAAGTAAAAAAAAAATTATGGTGTATTTATTTTAGGATTGTTGTAGATCCATTTGCCTAGGCATCTCGATTATTCCTAAGTTTATTTAAGTTTGAAATAAGTTACACTATTCTTTTAACCAGCCCCACCTTCAACGTGAGAGTCAGAGGTGAGAGACAGGAACACTATCCTTTCAACCAGCCCCACCTTCAAAGTGAGAGTCAGAGGGGAGAGACAGGCACACTATCCTAGCAAAACGCGCTGTAATGGACACACACTGTATTTGTAACGTGATGCAATTTGTACATATACACCCCTTCAATCCTATTGGTTGTACGTCATAGTTGGGTTAGCTGTGTGTAGAGAGGTGGAGGAAACACGACGTGATGGACCTGCACTGTAATGGTGGTCCCTCATATTAATTTGCCTAAGTTACCATGTGCCTTCCATTGTTTTAAAAACCTGAAGTTCTCTATTAACTTAAAAAAGTTTTTCTAATGACACTGGTGTAAAAACATATTTTTATTTTCTTTGATATGAACAACTTTCCTATTTTACAGTTCACTTCAAAAATTTTAAAGTATATGTTTAAAAATTTTGCCTGAACAGGGATTTAAACCCCTGGACATTAAATTTAACACACCATTGCTATAACATTGAATTTATTCGGTGGATTATCCAAAGCCTAGACACATTCCTTTATCTCTTTTTATGTATGTGTGTGTTTCTGGCATGGTTAAGTCAAATATCTGCCTCATAACTATACTTGTCTCGGTCTTAGTCAAGTATCCAAAAAATTATGGTTGGTAAGGCAGTGAAACCTTAAGCAAAAGTTCCTGTGCTTAGATCCTAAACAGTACTTTTTTTTTTCAAATATAATTTTACTACCCAACATTAACATTTATTGAACTCTTTTAATAAGTGGGGAGTGTGGTTTATCTGCAGCTTTTAAATAAGTGTGTTTTGTTTGCAGGTTCGGTTAAACAAGGGGCCAATATTATTTTGTTACTGATGATGCTCGTGGCTGTCTACTCACATTATATGGTTAATGATAAGTTTGAAAGAATAGCACCAGCTTTGGTAAGATTGTTTCATTAGCTTATATTACATACTTAGTGTTGTCTATATACATATTTAGTAAATTTGATTGTCTTGCAGTTTAAATCCATCAATAAAATACAAGTTTTTGTGATATAGGCTTCTCTCGCTATGCTAATTGTCTTGCTAATGCTTTTAATAGCTTAACTATCAACTGAAACATGCAAACCTAAGGTTATTATTAAATATTATTTTGGGAAGCATAACCCATTAGTTGAAATTTTAACTATACTCAAGAATGGAGATGCACATTTTATAATACACCAACTGTAAATTAATTTTATACCCAACCACTCTTCAAAGCACCACCATTAAATTCTGTTCAAATTTCAAAACAAACATTATACAGCATCTCTCAGGGGGTCAAACAAATAAAGTACTGAAATCTTGTTTTCACCATGGTTTGTCTGTATGCCACGGTTTGTATTGAAAATAATAAGATATTTATTATTTTATCCTAGATTTTCTGATTTCTGAATCCAATTGGTCTCTCTTATATACAGTTATGCCTTGCTTACCCTATGGCATTAGGAAATCGAAAGTTTATTGCTGCATGTATTTACACCTATTGATTTATATCATACTAGCTAAATTATCTGTTCTTTTAATGGATTAAAGGATTGAACAACTCTTTGACTTTTGGAAATGTCCTTACTTGGCACTTTTTGATATGCTACATTGGCTTTCTACCCGGTCCACCTGAAGGATAGCAAAAAGTGGGTAAACCTGGGGACTAAAGTAAAAATTGTTTCTCATTGATCGTTTGTTGTTATATAAAAAAACTCCATGTTATCAGCCCTCAAACAAGCTATATCAACTGAGCGGCTGCCACATATTGGCGAAGAGAGAGCCAACATTTGCGAATAGAAGTTGTCATGTGGTCATCACAGCAAACCCCCCGGTCATTAATCTCAATTTTCTAGACCAGAGCTACTACTACTTTATTCTAGTAGCTCCTTAGTTACCCTCACGAGGCTGAGTCTGAACCTTTTCTAGTCCACTGCTTCACAGAAAAATCATGATGTATCAGGGATCAAACCCGAGACCTCTGGATCTGTAGCCAGGAACTTTAACCATTAGACCACAAAGGTACATGTTGGTATGGATAAACAAATTAAGGAAAATTGGTGGACTTTTTTAAAACACAATTAAAAAAAAGATATGTTAAAATTAGAGTTAATTTTAATATGGAGGAAATTTGGTATTGGATGGTTTTAAAGTTATCTAAATACGAATCCATTCATTGGTACTGTATTAGAAATAATTTCACAACATGAATCTTTATATGGATGAACTCATAAGGTAAGTTCATTCCAAATTTCAGCTTAAGAACTAAATTAAGGGCTCGTATGGTCCTTGAAAGACTTGGAATATAATATGTCTCTGTTCAAGGCCTGAAAAACTCCTTAAATTGCTCTGGGCCCTGAAAAGTCCTGGAATTTCCAGGTTTCAATATTTATTTTTGAAATGGTTGTGAAGAATGACTGTAAAGACCATGCTTTAAGATGCACTAGGTTGTGAAATATTTAGTGCATCCTCTTTGATAAAGCATTAGCTATTGTCTGCTATGTACTTAACTGTCCGCTGCTTTTCCCCACTTCTTTTGTTTTATTTATCACGTCATAAGCTCGGTGATAGTCGCACCTCTGAGATGGGATCTCTATAGGGGCAAGGGGAAACATTGTTAACTCCTCTGACAAACACATTAGCACTTCTGTCAATGAAATACGATGTTTTCTATAACTTCGATATTTAAATTACTCATTTCATGTGCTTTCATCATTTTTTTAATAAGTTGCTTTAAAACCATTATTGTAATAATTCTTTTAAGATTTTTGACTACCTTTTAACACTTAAAGGACTTATAATTACAGTTTGCACTAAAATGCCCGCTGGTAGCTATTAGTTCTTCTCTCATTCAGCATAGCGCTCAAATTACTGTTCTAGCCATACTACAATAATATATACTGAATCTAGAATGACTGCACTAACCAATAAACCAAGGAGATGAAGTAAATTACAACAAAGTTAGATTACTATTTTCATAGTCCTATCTGTTCATTAAATGGAATGAAAAAGTCATTGTTTTCCATATATTTAAAATTTGGTATGGTTTATAATTATAATTTTTTACTCGCCTCAGTGGCGTAGTTGGCTAACACACTAGTTTCATGTTTAGCCAGACTGCCGAGGACGGGGAGATAGAGGTTTGAATCTCGGTCAGATGAACTGCCTTCCCAATTCCTAATCCATTAGCATAATTAGTACTTAAGCATATAACCCGAACGGGTAGTAAGATGCGTGTTAAATAATGTAATTTTTTTTTATTGGCATATTTAGCTTTTGGCAGTACAAGACAGGTTTAGTCCTTAAAAGGTCCTTGAAACGTCCTTAAATTTAAGTTTCAAATATCTGTAAGAACCCTGTAAACGGAAATGGGGGAAATTGTTGAGATACAAAGTAAATTAAACCTTATGTTTACCCTGTTCAAAATTCTTTATGAAAGATTTTACAACTTAATTTTATTAGTGACTCGTAAGCTACAATTATACCAAATCTCAACTTTCTAACTAAGTGGAATATGGGAGATGAGTTTATGAGTCAATGAGTGAAGTGATTAGGACATTATATTTATAGCTACTTGAGCCAAAACCCACAGGTTATCTAGGAAAATTGGGTGAAATTAATAATATAGAAACCAACTAAAAAGTGACAACAATAAATATTACATAAATATTTAAATTTAAGTAAAATATATTCACTTGAAATAGTTTTTTTTATAGTGCTCTGAGCCTTGATGTCCATTGGGGGATCACCACAACCTACACTTTTTTTTTAGGGCACGGCAAGAAAAGAAGGAAGAATATGTAAAGAAATTAACACACACTCTTTTGGCGAAAGTATTGAAAATAATCAATGAAAAAACACACCCAATGCACCCAACCTAGGATTTGAACACAAAATTCTCATATAAAAGTCAAATACCTTAATGCTTCTCAGCCAGATCTTCAAATATTTGTTAATACACCTGTTGGTTTGTTTGCCATTTTTCCGTTTACTATTTAATATTATGTTGAAAATCTGAACATTTTTCAACTGTCAAATTTCACAAAACTTGTGGATATTAATTTACCAAGTACAGATTCTTGTAGAAGTGAATAGCTGTACCATACCTGTGGTGTTTAATCATAAGTTAGCAAAATTTATATGGCTTCCTTAAACCCCTTCTTGTATACTCTGCTTATGTAAGAGATTGGATCGTTTCAAACTGTCACCAGGTAGCACTTACAAATTTTGCATTTTTTAGTAAAAACTGCTCACTTACACTTCTGCAAATGAGCATGATGTCTCAAGGCTGACTATACATCTATATAAGTTTTATCCATGATATATCTTTTGCTCAACTAAGCTGTTACCCACACCAATGGGTACACAGACTAAGGCTACAGCCAAGCAAGCAGTAAATGTTGCTTGAGCGTGGAATGACAAATAAAATTTGCTACAAAAATCGCAGAAAATGTCCAGATGGAAGTGCGAAGTATGACTTGAATCAGATGTAAAATGTCATTACATCTGGTTATGTGCTCAGGTAAAAACCTATTAAAATACCAGTATAGAAATCACTCCACTTCATATATCGCCCTATGTATCCACAGTACAGCAATATTTGAACCTCTTCTTATCGACCCTTACCTATTCAAGCAGTGACATATCCTTGAAGATGCAACATTTACTACCTATGTCTGGCACATTACACTAAAAATTCACAGGGTGCATTATTCCATTGTCATTTGTTGCTTGCTTCAAACAACATTTACTGCTCTTCAGGCTGTAGCCTAAATGTCAAGCTCATCTAATCTGGATTGCCAGGAAGCTTGGAGTTCAAATCCTGGTGTACTGAGGCTGGCCTTACTTTAGTGGTTTACCACTCTCACTTAACGTATATGCAGGTACTTAAGTCTTAAGTGTACATATCTTACTAGTTAGCCACCCCGGGTATATTATGCCCCCAGTACCCTGCCCCGCTGGAAGTCCCACCGCACTCTAGATCTAATAGTCCCCAGATCAGCGAGAGCCCCAGCGGGGGCGGGCATCCCCCTCTCCACCACCTGGGGAGGGGCCCTACTCAAGATTTTGCTCCGCCTACTACCCAAAATATTACCACCTATGGACTTACAACTAACTTAACCTAAAGATTTATAAAAATACTTAATACTAACTTAATCAAAGTACAAATCCCCACAGTTAGGGGGCCAATTATGGTGACATGCTAACTGGCCCTATTCGTCCATCTTGGGGTGTTGACTATTGTACTACGCAGTTAGCACATGGCCTGGTGATAATTATGATTATGTTATACCTCACCCACTAAAGTTTTTTAGGAAATTTTGTTTAAATAAGTTCCCAAGCTAGTTGAGTTCAACATGAGTGCATATTTATTGATTTAAAATCACACTTTTATAGTAGAAATTTTATACTATACTGACATAGATCTTGTATGGCAAACCTGCGTGGAGGGAGAGCCAGAGATTCTCCAGCCCCTTATATCTGACCTACCCCTTTCTTCTTGGACCCCTTGTTTTTAGTGTTAAAACCAACCCATAAGAGAGCTCTTGATGGTCTGATTTTAAAAGGCTAGCTTCTTATGGTTGTCCTAGTACTGTTTGACCTAAAGGTGGCCAACTTGTCACTCACTGCACTTTTAAATGAAACAGAAAAACTTTTAAACAAGAAGGTTTAATACTTAATATATTTGAATTTACTTCTGAAAAGACCTTATGAGCTTAAAACATATTAAAATAAATAATAATTAATTAAAATGATATTAATAATAAATTTAATATGAATTAGGAATCTTGTACTGAAATTAATTGTTCAATTGCTGGTCATCCAACGGATGAATATTAAAGAAAGTTTACATATAGTTCTCTAAAGAACTGCACTTTTAAATGGAACAGAAAAACTTAAAAAAGAAAGGTTTAATACATAATATATTTGAATTTACTTCTGAAAAGACCTTATGAGCTTAAAACATATTAAAATAAATAATAATTAATTAAAATGATATTAATAATAAATATATAATATGAATTTAGAATCTTGTACTGAAATTAAATTGTTCAATTTGGCCTGGTCATCCAACGGATGAAGTATTAAAAGGAAAGTTTACATATAGTTCTCTAAAGAAAAATATACTTCATCCATGACTTTTCAAAGAAAACAGAGGAGGCCTAGAACAGGGTCATTACACCCTGCAATAATAATTTTTTGAATTTAATCTGATTTAAAGAATTGAGTTTAACCAGCTGTTTCATCGGGTCACCACATGAAGAGGCAACTGTTTTTTTACCTTTAAGGTAGTGTTTATTTAGAAACTCTGTGTACAAATGCTTACGCTTACAGGAATGATGATTTAATTTTATTCACAGCATTATTAAGTTCAACCAACTCTGAACGTGTAACACGTCACTCATAATCACCCTTAAAGATAAGGTACATTTTGCCATGTATCGAGCACCATCACTTATAAATGCTAAAACCGAGTCTTAAACCACATTATATTTATTTAGGGAATCGAGCACTGCTCTAGCACAATTTGTGAAGTCAGCCTTAGCCAAAAAAATGAATGCCAGCAATAAAGATTCTCTGTTTGTTTGAGGCTTAACACAATCTGAATAAACCAACAAATACACATCTTACTTTTTTGTCAGTGGTTTCATCAGCGAGAATAGTTATATATTTTCAACCAATTACTTTTTTAATGGTAGCTACCCTTTCTTCTGCCAGCTGTGGTACATACTTTTCTCACAACATCTTGACATTGCCTGGAAAAATGATTTAAACCAAGTTAAGTTACCATCTATCGTGGTACAGTTAACATAATTAAAAATAAATGGTACGGCACACCGCACAGACTTTCTCTCTCTTTCTATAAACTCGTAAGATTTCTGAACGGAATAATGTACATTGTATCATCACCACTCCACATAAGAACATGCATAAAATAATATACAATGATATAGAATCAATGAGAAAAGAGGCGCATCTTTGTCCACCTAAGAACATTTCAAACAGTTTAATGTCTTCCACAAGGGTCAACACTTCGTATTAAAATTTCGATTTCTGGTTAAAATTTTAACATTTTAAAAGGTGTTGCAGATCTTCAAGTCATCGCATTGATATTTAATTATTCATTTATACATTTTGACCAATAAAAAATGTAAATATTGACTATTGAGTCTAAAATGGAGATAGATCATTGCTATGCAAACATTTCTCCTAAGAGATTTAAGGAAAAATAACATACTTTTTTTAGATACTTATATTTAATTACTCTATGGCATTGGAGTATTATTGCGTTAAGACTTAAGTAGTATATGTTTACAACTAAAGCTCACAAAATTGTATTAATATATTTGCAAATATCTCAGAAACTGCTGTTTTTATAAAAATATATGTCAAATAAAAGTTTTTTATTTCTAATAGTCCTACAATTTTGCAATGATAAGTTGTTTAGTTTCTCCAATAGTTGTGGAGATACGGAAATTAACGCTTCTGTAATGTACCCTAAAAATCATTTTCATAGGAAAATGAAAATAGCCAGTTTATTTATAATCTTAATCAACGCCTAGATACGAATTTTAATCAAAATCGTTTAAGAAGATTTTGAGAAAACTAAATTTTTCTCTTTTCGTCCTTCAGTAAACTACCCTTAATTTTAAGTTTTTATAGACACACAGACAGACGGCATTGCAAAGACTATTTTTTAGGGTTCGGGGGGTCATGAGACGTCGACATCCATCAACATTTCAGGTTAGTTTTTTTTTTTACGGTCGCAATACTTAAACTTTAATGTCCAAAAAGTTAAAAAAATTCATATAATTGCGTATATATTGAAAGTTATTGATTTTATAAAAATATGTTTCGGATAAAATATCTGTATTATAAATATATATACATATTTGTAATGCTAAGTAATTTCATATCTCAAATAGTTTCGGAGCTATTTAAAAAAATGTTAATTTACGCATCAGACCGGAGCCCTTAAAGCCATTTTGCCGAAATATTGAGGGTAGCCATTTTGTTTGGAATATTTATTAATGTTTATAAATGAAATTTAATCAAAATCGTTAGAGCCGATTTTGAGAAAATCGACTTTTTCTCTTTTTGCCATTCAGTAAACTACCCTTAATTTTAAGTTTTAATAGACACACAGACAGACGGCATTGCAAAGACTATTTTTAAGGGTTCGGGGGGTCATGAGACGTCGACATCCATCAACATTTCAGGTTAGTTTTTCTTACGGTCGCAATACTTAAGCTTTAATGCCCAAAAAGTTAAAAATATATATATAATTGCGTATATATTGAAAGTTATTGATTTTATAAAAATATGTTTCGAATAAAATATTTGTATTATAAATATATATACATATTTGTAATGCTAAGTAATTTCATATCTCAAATAGTTTCGGAGCTATTATAAAAAATGTTAATTTACGCATCAGACCGGAGCCCTTAAAACGATTTTGCCGAAATATTGAGAGTAGCCATTTTGTTTGGAATATTTATTTATGTTCATAAATGAAATTTAATCAAAATCGTTAGAGCCGATTTTGAGAAAATCGACTTTTTCTCTTTTTGCCCTTCAGTAAACTACTTTTAATTTTAGGGGTAGATATCCAATTCCAAAAACCCCTCGGGGCAACCCTATGAAAACCCTAGATATCAAGTTTCAGCTCAATCGGTAAAATAGTTTAGGCTCTAGTTGGAGGTACAGACAGACAGACAGACAGACAGACAGACAGACGGAAATTCAAAAACCACTTTTTCGGATTCAGGAAGTCATGAAACGTCAAAATTCATCAAAATCTCGAGTTCGATTTTTTTGACGATCACAATACTTTCTCTACCTGTAAGATAGAGAGAAAGTAAAAAGTACTTGTTTTCATCACTTAAAAATGAGAAATTCTATTTTTAATTAGGTAACATGGTGGTCTAGGGGTAAGGTGTCGGACTTCTTTGCTGCGGGTCCGGGGTTCAGTCCTCAGTCCTGGCACACGTTTATCAGATTGCCAAACCCTTCCTTCACCTCTGACAAGACGTGTATTAATCACAACTTGTGAATGTGTGGAATGCAGGCCTCCACCGTGGTTTGGACTCCACGCTTAACTGTAGGTCCTTCATTTCATCTCACAATCACCATACCATTACACATTAGTGTAAGTGCTTATAACCCGAACGGGTAGTAAGACGCGGTGCTAATAATGATGATGATGATGATGATGATGATGATGATGATGATGATGATGATGATGATGATGATGATTATGATGATGATTATGATGATGATGATGATGATGATGATGATGATGATGATGATGATGATGATGATGATGATGATGATGATGATAAAACGACGACAACAATAATAATGATGATGTTTTTAATTTCACAATCTTAAAATTAGGGTGTATATCTACTAATGTGTAGGCCTAATGTGTCTGAAACAAGTAGAACCTAGATCTATTACTCATAGGTCTTGTGTGTGAAACATCTGGGACCTAGATCTAATAATTGGGAGCCCTAATGTGTGCATGCAATAATATAGGTTTAAAATTTTTAGGTCTAGTGCTTCAAACAAGTTACCCTCAATGTACTTTCATACTTAATGCCTCAAGTTTCTCAAGAGGGATATTTGTTTTCACAGATGCCACTGTGGTATCTAAAGCAGTGGCGTAGCTACAGAGGAGCGACTGGAGCAGTCTCTCCATGGCGGCATGGCTCAGACAGGCAAAGGGGGGCGGAACGAACTTTAGTGGAAAATGTATTTTTTCAGGCTAAGCTCAAGTCTATGAAAAAGTTATTTTAGTAAAAACACTCGTCAGTTATGGTAGGGTGTAACAAGGGAGAAGGTGGTGAAGAAAGGACTCTTAACAGAAAACATAACATGGTTCCTTTATCTTTTGTTAGGTGGGCGATGTCGGATGATGTCTTTCACATTTGCCGGGCAATGGCTCGAGCTGCGTCTGTTTGGCATGATGCCAATGGCATGGCCAACAATTTGTGAAGATTTTCACTACAAAATTTTGTCTTTTCAAAATTTTATTTTTATTTTTTAGAAGGCTTTTGTGTTGGTAACCCATTTGTTAAACAATTTCACTTTTAATTTGTGATGTATTTCCCAAATTAATGTCCTATTGACAAAAAAGTAAGGACCAAAAAACGTAAATGACAAACTTTTCTTTAAAAATACTATGTCGTTTGTTAATAAGTGTTACGTTAGTTTAGTTATATTTTTTTTCTATGTGATCAACAATAAATGACAAATGTTATCTATATTAAAATACTCTGTTTTATTAGTTCCAAACTCCAAAACTTTAGTTGTTTTATTGTGTAAAAGTAAAAAACTAAGCAGATTTGCATTTCAATATAACATACATTTCAGTAAATGTAAATCCATGCACAAAAAGAAGATAAATTTTTAATTTATTTTCTTTATGGAACAAGAATAATAAGAAACCACCAACATAGGCTACTTTTAAAGTCAGTTTAATCTGTTAGGTTTACTTTAAATTTATATGGTGTTATGGTTCAGTTCATTTTTGGATGGAAACAATGGGAGGGGAGAGGAGGGGGGGGGGGGCGCCCAAGTTAAACCGCTCCAGGGCGCTTCAGACCTAGCTACGCCACTGATCTAAAGCAAAATTATTTGCTTCAATCTTCCTTTCTTCACCATTTGGAAGCTTGAATTGTGGCCTTGCAGGGTGTATACCAATACTGGAAATATACTTGATTTTATTTTTATACTAGAAATACTGGAATATACTGGAATTTTGAATCGGATAATGGAAAAATATTCAGCCTTTTTACATTGAGGGAAATGTTGGATTAAGCATTTTGAGACCCCTGATATTATTTGGACTATTGATAGTTATATTTTGACCACCCCTCAATTATTCCCCTCTGGTCTATCTTATTTGCCACACAATTAGTTGACCTTGTAGATGACCTTGCAGTGGGGATGTTTGTCTCACTTGCTGACCTTTTTATTCTCATTCTCTACACTAAGCCCTCCCACCCCCCTCCTCCTTACATACTAGAGAAAGAAACAAATAACTGTTTTGACTACACTAGCAGCCAACCTCCCCCTTACCACCACCCTCTAAACTTTTTTCCAGCAGTAACCATTATGAGTGATGAGTTACTAGTAACTGCTCAAGTTCAAACACCACTTCAAACTATTGGTGCACCTGTCTGACCTTGACATTCCAATGACACAGTACAGTATTTGTTGTGTTCTTCACTTCATCCCCCCTCTCACTTCTCCTCACCCTTCTATCTGCCCAAAAGAAAAACTACCTTTCCTAAGCCTGGCCTGGTGTGACTATTCTGCAGAAATCCTCTTTTAAAGACGATTGTTTGGACAGTACAATGTTTAAAGATTAACTGTGGTTACAAAAAATGGATTGTGATAAAAGTAAAGGCGATTGTTCTTTGTGTAAAACTTACTTTGATATAAGTAGCACGGGAATATCTTCAATCGATCTCATGCCAAGGGAAGAAGCATGTTGACAAGTGAAAGCTGCTGGTGGGAGCAAAAAAATATTGGACCTGGTCTCTATGGCCAAAAATGCAGTGTCATCTGTAGGCCTATATGAAGATGTACATTTTAGTGCTAATGACCATGAAGTAATTTTGAAACCTGGAACTAGACCTAGTTGTTCTATTGCCCAGAAATTTCAAATGCATTAAGATAAAAGATATGTCATCGTGTATGGACTAAGTCCTTTTTTCAAAAGAGAGCTTGTAAATATTGTAAAGCAATGCTCATTTTATTTCATATAATGAGTGGCTCAAAAGACCCAGATGGATGTTGTTCGCTTCTGGAGTGAAAATGAAATTCATACAAGAAATTTACATCTTGGTTTTTAGGTCATGCAACAGCAATGAACTTTATATCTGCGCTAAAAGACGAGGGCTTGGATCTTAGAAAAATGCTTCAAGTTTCCATGGATAGAACAAATGTAAACCTCAAATTTTTAAGTGATCTCAAAAGTTACTTGAAGGAAGATTCTCCACAATATCCTGAGTTACTGGAATTTGGAACTTGCTCTTTACACATGGTCCATGGTGCTTACCAAAGAGCACATGCTAACTCTAGATGGACTATTGACCAGTTTTTGCTCTCACTATATTATTTATTTAAAGATTTTCCAACAAGACGTGTAGACTATCAAAGAATAACAGGATCATCTCTTTTCCTGATGAAGCTTTGTTCTATTAAATGGGTAGAAAACTTAAGGGTGTTAGAGAGAGCAATTTCAATGCTGCTGTCTTTAAAATGGTATTTTTTCTCTAACAAGCATCCTCCAAAATCTGATAATTTTCAAACATTAAGCAATTTTGTGAAGGGTGACATCAAAGTTGGGATTCATGCTGTCACTTTCACTTGAGTTGGAGCAATTTCTCATTGAATATCAGAGCAATCAACATCTATTGCCATTTATGTTTGCAGATCTAAATAAACTACTTGAGTACTTGATAACAGAATTGTAAATGCGATGTAATGAATTCAGCAAATACTTCCAAAAATTTTTAGCCGTTGATTTAAAGAAACAATCCAAAATGAAATCACTCCCGACTGTAGATATTGGGTTCGCAGCATCAGCAGTTTTGAAAGGAATTAAAGACATCAAGATACTTCAGTCCAGAGGAGATTGTCAAAAATTCCTTGTTGATCTCTGCAACAAACTTTTACATAAGTGTCCTCTATCCTTAAAATATCGGCAAGAGTACTAGTTGTCTCTCTCTCCTGCAGTTATGCTCAATCCAGCTCTACCATCTTCATCTTGTCCAAAAGTGTTCTGAATTCTAATATATTATTAATCTGCAAATAAAAAAAAATTAACTAATTCATAGTGTATGCAGTATGTATAAATAATAACAATAAAAATATCGATTTTAATATTCTCCATTGACTGTAAAATAATTATTACTTAAAAAATGGAAAAATACCGTTCTTTCCACAAAATTAAATTCTCATTAATAGTTTGAATTTTTAACAGAAAAGTGACTTCACAAATAAGCAAATATTTTTATTAAATTTATGATTATTTTATTTTTCAGTTTAAAATGTTGAAATTCACGAATTAAATGTTAAATATGTTGTAATTCACGAATTAAATGTTAAATATGTTGAAATTCATTTTAAAACCAGTAAACATCCAATTCATTAAAATTCGCGGTGTAAAAAGTGATAATAAACAGATTCCAAAGTTGAAATAAATGTTTGAAACTTAAAAGCACCCTATAAACGCATTAAAAAAGAATGACATTTTTCGTGGCTGTGGCTGTGAAAAGTTGAGTTCTTTCTACCTATAATGTATTAAATTGCTGATAGCACGGATGGAATAGTAAGATGTATTGGAGAATAGAATATCTATATAAAAACTGTTACATATTTTTTATTATAATATTAATTGTACCCCACTAATAATGTAGCAGTTGAAGATGTGGAATGTATGTTTGTGCATGATATAAACATTGAAAAATTTTAATTGATTAAAAAGACACAAGGCTATCTTTATTAGCTTGCACTCTTGACTTATACAAAAAGTAAAAACTCAATTCTTATTGGTTACACTCAGTGTAATTTTTCTCGCTTCATTGCTAGATTTACCTTTATAGTTGTGGCGTTTTATTTTTGCCTTCATGACTGTTCACAGCTAAGTTAATAGCTACACAGCTACAATAAAAACATACTACATAATAACTATTTCTTGCATATTTGCTCCTAATTTTTTTTTTTTTGACTTTGTACTGATCCTAGTGGTTCATTCCTATAACTTAAGATTGAGACTAATATACCAAGCATGGTACTAATACATTGTCTTTTTCTCTTTGTTTGCATGTGTGCATGCAGCTGTGAATTCCTATTCAATACTCTGACTGCATGTCTTGCCTGAGTCTCAATTGCCTCCTGCTATCAATCACCTCACTACTAATCGCTGGTGGAGGTAAGTAGGTCTTGGCAACCATCCCTAAACCCTGGGCTCGACTCAACAGATCAACGAGCTTTTTTTTATCGACTCCCATTTTAATTTTGATTCTTTTTAGTTATAATGATATTTTAATTTATTTTTTCTTGTAAAATATTGGAAAAATGTAAGGAATTGGATATTTTTAAAATTGTTACCATACCGCAAGTGTTTTTAATACTTTAATCGAAAAGGTATGGATGAGGAAGGTTGTTGAGAGGAAATGCACCTGTATTAATATGGAGAGATATTGGTAAAACTAAGGTTATAAATAATATCTAGAAAACCATCCCTGGTGCACCCAACTAATGTTCGAAATGGGCCATTCCATATCAAGTGATACAACAAAAAAACCCAGTAGATCTTCGATTCTAATGAAGTTTGGCATAGTTATTCCTGCAAAGATAGTTAAAAATCTAAACTTTCATAAATTTCCCTTTAGTTTTTGAGCTACAAATTAAAAAAAAAAAAGATCATTTTGAGCACCACCGTCCATGTTTTATTTAATTTTTTCAGATAGAAATAAGATAGAGAAATGAAGTAGAAACCATTATATAGGGTTTTCATTGGGCTTTAAAAAGATACATCACATGACTTTTTTAGGGTGTTTTAAAAGTTCCATGTACACAAACTCGAAATTATGAATTAGAATTGATCAAAAATCATAAGTTTTAATATAAAAAACACTTATTTACTCATCTCTTAATGGCATGCTTACTGAATTTCTATTTAAGATGTCGTTGGGATCACATTTAAATCTATTTTTATTAATATTATGGTCACCAAAACAGTATCATGACAAAGGTTCTCATCACAATAAGTTTAAAAGCTCTAATTTGTAAACTCATCATAATGAATTTATGCTCATTAGCCTGGATTTTAATAATGAATTTTGAATAAAAAAATCAATAAACTCATTAAAATCCTACAAAACATTTATATGTTTTGTCTTTTATATGGTGTATAAGAAGATAACATTTAAATTATATATACCTACTATAAACAAAACAAAGATATGAAAAGTGATATTTTAAAACAATAACTTTAATTACATTCATGTGTAATATTCACTTTCAATGACAATTATTCAAAGCATTATTTGAAAATTATATTTCTTTGTAGGTCAGTGTTTAGATTCAGCCAGTTGCGGTTGTTGGTTCAGCTTTGGTTAATATTTATTTGACAGAAACAGGGAATGTGTCTGGTCTTGGTGGGAGCACAAAAGATGTTACAGGTCCAGCTGGATGAAAATATGTTGGCATTGCTTTTCACTCTGATAATTTATATTTAAAACATAAGCCAGCCATCATCATCGGTTATCTTATTCACATGTAACAAATCCTGTTATTGTGTCCATTGCCAATCTTTGTGCAATTTCATCACCAGTCAAATAATATTTAAATGACCCATTTGTTACTTTATTTAGTTAAATAACTATATGTGGCAGTATTTGAAAATGAAAACATTATTTATATCATTAATTACGACCATGCCAGGATCATGGTAGATTTCAACACTTATGTTTTGAAACTCACCTGATAAATTTAACCTTTTTTTTAATATGACTTGTATTATTATTATTATTATTATTATTTAGCACCGCGTCTTACTACCCGTTCGGGTTATACGCTTAAGTACTAATTACGCTAATGGACTAGGAATTGGGAAGGTTGAATAGAGGAAGTGAACCCGCATTTGCGTGGAGGGAGAGTGGAAAACCATTTAGGAAAAACCACCCCCAGTTCACCCGACCGAGATTCGAACCTCGATCTCCCCGTCCTCGGCAGTCGGGCTCAACACGACTAGCGCGTTAGCCAACTACGCCACCGAGGCGGGTAATATGACTTGTAATTTAACTAAATGCACACTTAACGCAACACATCATACCTTAACTCACTTACATGGATGACCTTATTGCGGCTTCTAATATAGATAAAATACAAAGTCACGAACATAATTCTACATTTGGCCTCTCACATTATGACTTGATATCTATATCTTATTCTATCCTCATTTCATGACCAAACCATCTCAGCCTTGCTTCTTCTACTGTCTCACGTTCTCACTGTACCCCTATTATTTCCCAGTTGGTTTCATTTCTAATCCTTATTCTTCTAATGATAGCTAACATGTTCCTAACAAACTTCATTCCCAAAACCTTCACTTTGTCTCTCTTACATTCAATGCCCGAATTACTGCTTCATATGTGACTATGGTGACAAAGTATGCCCTATACAGTACATCTCTTCATTCGTCCACACCTGTGCTTTATCAGTTTCATCCTCTTTAATGCATTCTACACCTCTTTTCTGTGCTGGGCCCACTCTCCCACACCCTCCTCTTCTGCTAATTCTTCATAACACCTCTTCCCAAGTACCAACCCTTTACGGTTTGAACATCTTCTCAAAATATGCCCCACATAGTTTTCCATCTTCATTCCATTTCTCGCATACAGTTCTAGTAACCTTCTAACTTCTTCGTTTCTCTCTCCCCGTTTGTCATGTCCCAATACTTCCTTAAAACCATCTATTTCTTTCCAAACTTGGGCATTAAGGTCTCCCATCACCTCTTTTTTCAAGTACCTTTATAATTCTTCCTCATATTTTTCCTTCTCTTCCAAGGGGCATCCAAGTTTGGGTGCATACATCTGCAGCAATTCTATTTATCTACCTTTATCCATAATGATCATTTTAATAATTCGATTACTGATCCGCTCCACCTACTCTTCCCACAACCCCTCCTACACCGTTTCTATTCCCTTCATCATTTCCCATCCATTGTAAGGTGAATTCTTTTGTCATTTCCCACACCCCACTTTCTCTCCACATAATCTTGGTCTTCTCTCCATCATCTATACAATATCCTCCACTCTTCAAGTAAGTGTACCAATATGCAGATTCCCTATTCACATCTTATGACTGTCTTTGTTTCTATTCTGGCATTCAACATTATTTTCTCGTTTTTGTTTGCTTCTGCCACCGGCCTACTAAGCTTGTCATGCATGGCCAACACCTGAGTTGCGGGGCTGCTGCTTTTAAGTCCTTAGGTGAACATGCTTTTTGTTCTATTAAATAGGTAGAAAACTTAAGGGTGTTAGAGAGAGCAATGTCAATGCTGAGGCTACAGGTGCTATAGATGAGTTAGTTCACTGTCACCAACCCTCGCACTCTTAAGCCCACCAAACTGGGAGCCAAATTTTCAGGCCCTGCTCCAAGCTTGTTGGTTTTGGTCCTGACCTGTCTCCTTTCTCTCTCTGGCTCCTGCAGGGGTTCAACCCAACTTCCACCAGGTTGCTCAGGCCTCGAGGTACACCACTTGGAAATGAGATCAGGATTCAGTAGGAGAGACCAAGCAGGACCCCTTGTATCGCGCTTCACTGCCCCGTTTGTACCCCTATAAGGAGAATACCAAAGAGAATAATGGATATGATGTATGTGATAAAAAGACCACTTGGAAAACCAAGAAATAGGTGGGAAGAGCAGAAAACTTAAAAATGTGTGAGAAGAGAAGAATGGTGGAATGAAAGAGCAAGATGAAGGCATTTTACTAAACTGACCCGGCCACAAACTGTAAACAGTTGAGGACTATTTATATCATATTCTTTGAACATTTATAAATTTCAACCTAAACTAATTAGCACTAGAAACTTTAAAAATTTGGACAAAGAGTCTCTAATTAAAGACACATCTATTTCTTGGCAAAATATACTAGCTTTTAGTCTCTTACAGTCTAAATGTAAGTTGCAACTTTTTTGTTGTTCACCTATTGCAGCAAGGGTCCTGAGTTTTATTCCTAGCAGGGCTGTAAAGTTATCATTGGTGAATTTACTGTCAGAGTTCTGATTGTTTTCTATGCCTTAAAAATAAGTTAGTTTGTAAGTTGTGTGTGCTGATAACAAATCGGTTTTAGAACGTGCATGTTATAATGAGGAAGACAAAAAAAAAACCACTAATTATTACCAATTTTGGATGATGTCTCCCTCAAAAGTTGGTAAAACATTTCTAGAATTTTGTTATGACTTGAGGGTGATTATAGTCCCTAATTTATTAAAAATTATTTTAAAATGTCCATTTAAATTGTTTATTTGTTGTATGTGTATATTCACATAGTATTTGTATCAAAATAACAGCCTAAACAATATTATTTTTGTGAAAATCTGCAAGTATACCACCACCTTTAGAAAAAGTCCCATGTTATGAATTATGGCACTATTATCTAACAAAACAATCAATACTATCTATCAATTAGTTTTATTTTATCAAATGTAATGTGTTTAAATAGACTCAAAATAAAACAAAACTTTAGAAGAAAATATTTCATTCACACAAGTATACAGTGAAAACTAACTGGGGTGTAAAGAACCCGCATACCTGCTCATGTTACATATACCAGTGTGTCTGCTCGAGGGTTAACTCACATTAGCATGAACAAAGAATCTTTTTGCACTCGGCTGAGATTCAACCCCCTATCTTTTTGTTCATGACCAAGTGCAATATGATACATTTTCATTTCACATATCAAACTTGGGACTCTTAAATCATTAGCCGTACAAACAATCGAGGTTGGGTATGAAACACTTGTCTAAAAACTTGATCATTTTGCTAGATAGGCCTATTTTTTTTTGTCAAATAAAACAACTGAAATAATTATTTAGTCCTTATAGTTATTGGGTTTGAACTTATTTATTCTGATCAATCAGACCTTTTATAAACAAGTTTATTAATCGGTCTCGTGGTATAGTGGTCAGCACACCTGGCTACCAGCCAAGGGGTCCTGGGTTCAATTCCCGGCTGGTACCATAGGTATTTCTTTCAAAAGAGGAACCATCCCAACTTGTCACCAAGATCTGATTAGTTAGGCTTGAGTTAGGTTAAGAGTTTATACTGGTTCCACACCCTCATATTCACTATCACCTTATCTCATTGAAACATGGAAAGAGCCTCCATATTATTTATACTGGTTCCACACCCTCATATTCACTATCACTATCACCTTATCTCATTGTGATATGGAAAGAGCCTCCACAGAAAGAATGTATGATTAGTGCATTTGGGGGTTCCCTAGGAAATGGTACATAAGTACTGGCTTATCTACCCACCAACTGAGCTACGAGTGATGTAGTCCAGACATGCATACATACATTACAAAATACATTTATTTCATTTAATATAACTGACATTGATTTATTTAAAAAAAAAATCACAAACATAGCTTAGTTTTCAAACAGTCTCCTTATATGTAAGAGAGAAAGTTAAACCAAAAGATGTATTTCTCTTTTACACATTTTTATGAAGACAATAGTTCAAAAATCTCACTCTCAAATGTCTGTGCAGCTGTTATATAGAGGTAACTGATAGTATTTGACTTTCCAGCGCAGCATTATGCAAAATAGTATCTGGAATACTTTCAAATCCATACTTTCCAATATTATACCCAATTACTTCTTTCACAGGAGAACAAAGGCAACCTATCATCATGATGGTGTGTCAGCTTCCTTCATAAGGAAATAGTTAAAGAAAACATAAAAAAAATTACTCTGTTATGTTGAGATGACTGGAGCTACTATTAAAAAGAAGCTACAAACTAATGTGCAGTATTGGTCGAAGAACCAGTTGAAAGTCTTAACATAGTACTTGCAAACATTCCTTATTTGGATTTCCATGTTGGAGGACCTGCTTGAAAAACTGAGTAAATCCACAAATAAGTCTTCTCAACCTCTACAAATTCTTATGATAAGCCGTGTTGCCACAAATATGAATAAGAATGTGACACATTTGAACAATAAATTATTTGTAAAAAAAAAAATTGCCATTGCTTGACATAATGATGTTTAACATAAATTTTCTGCACAATGTTCATTTTAATATAAGAACTGGAAGAAGATGCCTCATATTTTATGCTTGCTTGTCTTTTAGCATTTCTTAAAGGGCAGGTGTCCATTTGGAAGCTGTACACCAAAATTCAGATAGTTTTGTCTTCCAACAAATAAATAATTTCTCTCCCGGATGGGTAACATTAGAGGTTGCTTCTAGAAGACTGCTTTAGTGGTGTACCACTGTCCATAAATACTTGATAGAAAAAATACAACACAAACATAAAGTATCTACAGAAAAATAGCCTGCTTATTGAAAAAAAAAATATCAATAGAAAATTATCTTTTGCTTAATCAAGTGCACATATATTTAACCCATTGGAGTAGACTTATGGAACTGTTCCTTATGATAAGAATGTCCAACGGCTTCTTATGGAACTGTTCTGTTCACTTCAAAGCCAAGCAAGCTCTAAATTGTATTATTTCATACCATTTTATTTTATATCATGGTTTGACATCAAGTAGGCCATGAAATTGTCATTTTTGTAGTGAGCATGTTTATTAGTTGGTTTGTTTATAGGTTAGCTATCTTTGGATTTACTCCAAACAAACATTGACCATAATCCCGGGAAAAGTGTTTTGCTATCAAAATAAATTGAAAATATATTGGTAATTATGGGATTAAGAACTGAAATAAGTGAGGAAAGTGATATAGTGTTGTGGACACTGTCACACATAATGATTCAAGCAGTGAAGAAGATGGAATAGTTAGGCCAAGGTGATTGTATTACAAGATTGTCATACACTAATAAACAATTAAAGTTCTTTGTGTCAGTATGAGACATTTTAAAAAGTATTTAATTAAATTTAAACAAAATAATAGATTCAAATGAAAGTAAAAGCCAGAAAACATTTATTTTGTAACCCTGCAAAAATAGTATATATTTTTATGCACATTTAATTCCTGCTACTATTTACAATTATGTTAAAAAATATTACAACCTAAGGGCCGGCCGGTCTTATGACTCCTGGATAAATATTAATCTGGCCTATAAATATTTTTATCTGGTCAAAAATTATTTAAATAGGAGTACGATAATTTAAATTTTGTAAATCTTGTACCAAACTATTGACCACATTTTGGAAGACACCAAAATTAGTACTTTCAAGACACCTAGCTTCTGCGCCCATGTGACGACATCTGTTTTCTTGCACTTGTTTAGCCATCATTATTTAACAAATGTTAAGCATTGTAGCCACTAGCCAGGTTGTAGCGGTAGCAGTAGGGCTTATACGCATGCGCGCACCAGTAAAAATAGTACCAACCTTGCTTTTTCTGCATAGAAATATATTTTCCTGCAGATAAATTCAGTTCATAATACACATAAAATATGAAAGTGGCTGATAACCTTTATCTGGAAAATAGTTACTTTTTTTTGTGCATGCACACACTTCACTGTGGGTAGTTAAGGGTTCGAAATATTACCAGCGTATGGTGTTTTTTCCTAAAGGGTTTCTTATAAATTATTGGCACATCTCCTCTGATTTCTACCTTCTTAATCCTTACCTATTTGGTGTATTTAAATGTAGTTAGCCCATACAGGTAGTAAGCCATGATGAAAAAAAAAAATGAATATACAATATAAAATAAGGTATGATTGGAAAAGTTTTATATTTTATTTTTCACTTGGTCTCATAACCCGGTCGGGCTATACACATTATTTGTGGTTTAAATAATTTTAGACATTCTATTTTTCAGGTTTTCTTTTTTATGTTAACCGGCCGTTTGGTGATTGACTGGCAATTAAGGCGGAAAAATCTCTCTGAAGTTGCTACAATTAATGGAGAAAAGAAACAAAACTGAGACCCATCTTGATTAAAGAATAAGCTGACACCAACTCAAAAATTAAATCAAATGTAGATAAAAATTAATAAAGCCATATCACTGTATCTACATAAATAAACAGGAATTGAGTTTGTAAGCTGTAGTTTTTCAAATTTACATTAGTTTGTAATACTACTTTATAAGGCAGATCAAAAGTTTCAACTAAATACATTGACATGGTAATTATCTTTTGATATATACATACTCTTAAAGTGATTATACAAAATAAATATTACTCTACTTCATAATTTGGCAGATAAAAAAATCCTAAAAGTATGAACTATCCACCAATACTTTAATATATAGTTAAAATATAAGATTAGATAAAAAGCGAAATTAAATTGGCGACTGAACAATGAAAGTAGCTACTGCTGTAGCTGAAATTGCTAAAGCACTCAGCTTTAGCACTGGCCTTTCTCCAGGGGATTTGTGTTGGAATTCCATATGGAGACTAGGCGTGTTTAGTGCCTGAAAGAAAAATAATATTGACAATTTCTTCTTTTCATACTGAGTGAAGCTAATCTAAACATTAAAGGATATTTAAATATATGTTGAAAATTGATATATAGACACGGGAACCGAATTCCTGACAAGGTGTAATTTTCCAACCTATATTTAAAAAAAAATATGTGTATACAGCAACTATCCACGCTAAATGCTACTTTCAATGTATTGTGTATAGACATTAAAGGGTTTTTAAAAGCCCTTATTCTTTTATGATAACTAGTCATTAATTAAATAAGTTGATTAAAATATTTTAGTTTTTAAATGGTATAGATTACCTTTTTTGTGTGTGTTGACTTTGTTTGTTGTGACTTATATATTATGACCAAATTTGCTTGATAACACATGTTAAAGATGTTATATGATCTCTATAAAATAAACCCTATGTACAAAGACTTAAGCTTAATACAGGATTTACTAGAACTCGACGGGTCTATCAGATTCTGTTTGAAAAAATAAAATTTGTGAATCAGGAGTGTTAAATAATACTTTTACAAATTATCATTTGGTCATCTCTTTGAAAGTAGTTAAACTCAAGCTTTTGCAGGGTGGCTACTTATCAGGAAAATGGGGGTTTATTTTTGAAATTTGTCCTCTGGAAAGAATTCAAAAATAGCTTTTTAAGCATCCATGTCCAAACTACATGAGTATACCTAAACTCGATTTTGTATTAAATTTTCATAACATTCGTATTACTTGAAATTAACATGACATTAACTATATTGTGTCTAGTTATTATAATTGTGGGGATTGATGCCTCTTGATTGTGGTAGAATGCACATGTTTAGTCAATTTCAGATAGAACAACTTTTGACAACTAAGAAATTACTTACAATTTCATGTATTTTTACATCAAATCTTGTGATATGCAGCTATTACTTTTGATAGGTATTGATACCTATTAAATAATACAGTAAAATTCAGAGATAATCCAGCACCCAATGGTTCAGCACACCCGATAGTCTGGCATGCACAGCCCTCCCACCATTCGTCTTTTAGGCAGTGCCATTCATTTGCCAGTTAGGGCCGTTATTATGACTCCTGGATAAATATTAATCTGGCCAATAAATTTTTTTAGCTGGTCGATAAATTAAAAGTGAATCTTATGACTGCCAGATAAAATGTATTTATCCATTACTTTTTATCAGGAGGTTTAAGTTCCCGATAACTTTTATTAAAAGTTAAAACGGGTGTTGCCATAGTGACACGTTGATTTTAATGATGTTTAGCCTATCATAATCAGTTTTTTAAGTTAACATCTTGGTTCACATGTTTAGTAGGCACAGGCTTAGGCTCTAACTATTTATAAAGCTAGAATAATCATACTTAGCAGCGCGTCTTACTGTCTGCTCGGGTTATACGCTTATAAAGTTAGAACATTTAATTCACACTTTTATAAAAACTGACAAGCTATTTATAGAGTTATAGTTATATAAGAACAAATTATTTAAATGTGAGTACAATAAATGAAATTTTGTAAACGTTGTACCGAACTATTGTTCACATTTTGGCAGACAACAAAATAATACTTGCAAGACAACCTAGCTTCTGCGCCCATTTAACGCCATCTGTTTACTCGCACTCGTTTAGCCGCCATTATTTAACAAATGTTGAGCGTTGTAGCTACTAGCCAGGTTGTACGCATGCGCGTACTAGTAAAAACAGTACCAACATTGCTTTTTATGCATAAAACTATATTTATCCTACTCATAACTATCCAGCAGATATAGTCAGTTCATAGTCATAATACGCGTAAAATATTAAATTGTAAATTGGCTGATAACCTTTGTCTGGTAGCAAACTTAAACCTCCCGATAGCAATATTCATCCAGTAGTCATAAAATCGGCCCTTAGTCTTTGTTTACATTAAGTAAGATTGTGCTTATTTTTATATATTAAATAACTTGTTTGGAAAGGAGTGTCTAGTTCTTTAAAATGTTTTATAAACCTACTAAAAGTGTTGATATAACTAAAGGAATGAAACAGAAACATGTTACAGTATGACATGCAACAATATTCATTCAGCTTTATATTTTATTACATCATCGTTATCAACTGCCAGGGAGCACAATATTAAGTCAATACATATATTATTCCATTAAATATTAACCATGAATGTTCTAGAAGTTATTTTCCTCGTTTTTACTGCATTGCACCGATAGTACGATAATCCAGCATATTTGGTAACCCGACATTGCTGAATTCCTGAGCATGCTGGATTATCAAACCTTTATTATACTAATAACATGGTAAAATAATATCTATGTTGACTGCACTTTTTTTTTTTTGTATTTTCTAAAAGTTTCTTTGTACCAGAAATATTATAGTTTTCATGTTGTGATTGTCAGGTGCAGCATGCATACAGTAAGATTATTATAGGAGGAAGTCTTTTTTGTTCTGCAGTCAACATTTTACCATATTAGTATTTTTTAATAGACATTGATAATATACTCTGAAATGAGTCAGAGATCACTTGACTTGGTGTATGACTATACTAGTTTGATTTTAGTAAATTCTTTAACTGTTAAATACTCTTCTGTTTACCAGCATAGGTAGCTTAGCTTACATCACAAATTTCTGATATAAAAAAAATGGTGATAAGCAGGTAGAATAATCCAGACCTCTACGCAGGAGGAGGATTCCACCTATTGTGGCTCATGGTGGTCTCCCAAAATGAGATGACAAGGAACTTTTTATTACCATAAAGTTCCATTTTTAGATCCAAAGTTTTTAAAACATGTTTGAGGTTGTAAGTGGTATGAATAGTATAAAAGACCAATAAACAACTAACCTATGCATTGAGTAGAAATTCTTATTAATAACAGTTGCTCAAGTATTAACATTTGGCGGTGTGTTCAGCACACCTTTTACAAAACATTTTAATTTGTTATTATGTTCAAAATCACACAACTGGATTAAAAACTTTTTTTTAAATATTTGTTTTACAGGAAAACTGGGAACTATGCTGACATTTTATTCTAGAGTTAAATTGGTCACCCTGTTTTGGTAGTCAGATAAGCCAGAAGAACTATGGCCTTGTAATAAATATGTTTGTTTACCTGTTCAATCCCCCCCCTTTGCCATCTAAATATATAAATATTCTAACTAATTGGGCTGTTGACAGATGACCATATGAACCTCTTTTAATGAAAGACAGGTGGTTGGAAATTGATGGATATGACGAGTTGTTGTAAATCAGGGCTTTATTTATTAGATGCAAAATAAATAATATTGTAATATATATATTTATATCTTTTAAAAACCATGTATAACATTTTCTTTAAATTATTCCTAATTCTGAGTTTTAGCAAAATTTTTGGATATTGAAACTGTATTATAAGTGAAGTGTGTTTCTTGCATTAGGTAAATAAATACTAGTGTTTCACCATAATACAGAAATAGAGTATAAACCTTGAATAAAATAATATGATTACTATAATATCTAATTGATCTAATGTCAAAATCTTGTGTTGAAAATATATTTCTTTTATGAAACTTGTCTTTGTAAATTGAGAAAAGCTGTAATGATCATCATACATTTTTATATGATTTATTTTTTGCATAATTATTCAAAAAAGTTATGAAAGTAATTTATGTCTATAATTTGCTATGTTAACAAATTCATTTTTGAAATAGTTTGTCAACTTTTTTTATTAATCGACTACATTTTATTGAAAATGATATTGTATGTAAATAACTTGTAATTTAGAAGAAAAAAAACATGTTACTAGCCGTCGGGCAATTAACATTTAATAACAATTTGAGGAAAGTAGAATTGAGATGAAATGTATCCACAATAATTGGTTTTCCACTCTCCTTTCACACAGTTATTATATGAATGGAAAGTGGGAAACCAATTAGGAAAACAACACCTTACACCCAGAGAAATTAAAACCCAAACCTTTCTGTCACTAGACAATTTTTTGCATCACCAAATAAATTAAGGCGGGTAGTAAGCAAATGGGTGTCGAGTTGGGGTTAGTCTAATGCATGCACTTTATAATACACTTTTTATATGCTCTCTCTCACAACACACATGCCCACTTACTCTACCTTTCTCTAACACACAAACTTTCTCTTTCTCTAACATGCACACATTCATGCACATGTTTAATTAAAGGGAAAAACCAGATTGCAAACATATATTTTAATAATATAATTAAAAAACTTTTATCTTTAAAAACTAGGATTCTAAATATAAGTAGGGTGTTGCGAAGCTTCAAAACTTCAACTTGGCTTCGAAACAAACATCAGCTTCGACTTAGCTTCGAAACAAATTATGGCTTCGAAGCCTCACCAATAAAAACCTTGGAAGCTAAATTACTTAATTATGTTAAATTATAGCCATTCCGAGTGTTTTGTACAGTATAAATTAAATTTATATGGAAAAAATCAGAATAAATTGAATTCCATGTTGTGATAAAAACTTGATTTGTTAAAGTAACACGAAATTTTACAAAAATTGTGCAATAAAAATTTTCCAAGTAATTTTAGTACATAAAGTAATATAAATAACCACAATGTAATATTTTTGAAGCATAAAATAACTTTAAAAAAATACTCTAACTTCGATTCGGCTTCAAGAATATTTTATATATTCATTTGAGTTTGCTTTGAATTGAAAAAATGGACTTCGCATACTCCTAAATCTAAGTAAATATTTTATATCATAGCAGATTATCTACTAATTTAGTGAACATTGCTCAAAAAAGCTTTTTCCCCCATTTATTTATTTATTTATAAAAAATGTATAGTGGGACAGTGTAGAAAAAATCTTATTGTAACACTTTGCACCATAAAATATTACTGTTTAGCTCCTGTACTTTGAAGAAAAATAAGGAAAGTCTTTTAACAGCTGTGAAACTTACACAAAACGAAAATTGTAAAAATAAACTTTATACAGCTCTTTATAGTCTACTTATTTACTTTACTGATGTCCAGTAATGCATTTTATTGTGATTTAAATGTATGTCATTCCTTCCATGAGGAATTTCGTCCAGGTTACACAATGTGGACAGACCTTTTTCCTTCATAATTTTTGTTAAAAATATGTTATGATGAGGTTCATTTTCTAACTTTGCGACTCAAATAATTATTGTGGAAGACATTTGTTTGCCAAATTTTTTGGTAGGAAACAAGTTTGCAGTCCTTATCATTTTCCAGCACATAAATACCATTCCACCATTTATAAATTCATAATTTTTGTAGATTGTGCAATTATAACCTATGTTTTAATGTTTCAAAGCCATATAATTAACTATAAGCGAGTTTTCGCGATTGACTTGGTTACGTCTTGGTATCAAGTGTTTTTTTACCAAGTGGCTCTGATCAAGGTGGAGTGTGAAAACGATTTTGAGACTTTTTCCTAAACAAAAATGGCGTTTGGGGTGGAGTAGATCTAACAGATGTAGGTGAATTTATGTAATCTTACTACATGTACTGCAAATAGATGGAAAATGAGCATTTTAATTTTATTCTTAGTTAGATTTATGCTTATTTTGACTAGACCTAATATTTACACAACATGTCAAGCTAAACATATCTTTCCAAAAATAACCTTAAAAATACATGAAGTATGTATGTAATATTAAATAGGTCTAGCTCATATAGTACTCTCTTAAATCCATAACTAAATTAACTCAATTACCTACTTACTGTCATGTATTTCTATCTAGTAATTACTGTCAATTTTAATTTACAAAAACTTTAAATTCATTGACTACAAAGTTAAACTCGTTTGAATCTAACATTAGAAATGGTGCTGTTTTGAAATTGGTACACCAATTATCGGCTCATTAGTTGCAACCATACTCTTTAATCTAGTTGAGGAAAGCGTTACCAAACCGAGCTCCGATATCGTCTTGGTGATAAACATTTCGTTAACATTCAATACCAAGTCAACCGCGAAAACTCTTCTTATAATGCATTGCTCTGAGTCAATAACAACATAATCCTCATTAGTGAATCTGCACTATAAATGTCATTATTTTGTTGTCTCCTTGCTTAACGTGGAGAAGTTGGGGTTCGAATCCTAGGCAGTTGTCTTGAGGGTATTTTTTCCATATTCTATCCAATGTTTCCTTAGTAAATATGCAGGTACATTTCCTTTAAATGATTTCTTCATCCCTTTCAGCATAGTGCAATTAATATAAATGCAGATAAGCAGAAAGGGTAGTGAGACGAGGTGAAAAAAAAAGAACATAACATTTTTCTGGGCACATTGCAGAATTCCCAATCCACTCTAAAGGAACATGAACAGGACCACAATTCCCAATACATTTTTTAAAATACAGGAATACATTGAGTAAGTCATTTTTTGTATCTTTACAACTAGGAAATACTTTTTGATGTTGTTTTTAATTTGATCTAGATGCTGAACCATATGTGCTTAATAAACTAGTTCTTATTTTGTGATAAAATCAATGTAAAAAGTATATATATATATATATATATATATATATAATATGCTGTTACTTGTCCTATTGAATTCCTAAACACAAGATGTAATCATTTTTATAGCTACTTTATTCTTTAATTTTTTCATGTTTAGAAAAATTTTGAACTGAGATTTTACCGATTTAATTTCTTTTTAAAATAATACAGTGAAAAATCTCCTCCCATAGGACCAAAAGGTTTACTAATAAGGTGGACTTTAAAGTTTTGAATCAGGCACGTGCTTACAAGCATTTGGCTGGAGATTTAATTTTTTATCTTTTGAGTGTATTTCTTTTAAATATAAAAACTGTTGAACTGTTCAACACCAATAATAAAAAAAAAAATGGTAACTGGCTACCAATGGTTTCATATATATATATATATATATATATATACACACACACACATATATATCCTGTGAACAAGTTGAGCTAATTTATTTCGTTTTTCACTTTTAACAACAAAGAAGCAGTTATAAATTGTAATGTAATGTCATGCTTAGCTACAAGTAAAGCATTAATACATTATTATAGGATATCTACAAAATAATGGGTATTAGTTTCCATTTTACCTAAACAGCCCCACTTCACCCTCAACAACCTAAACACTTGATCCAGACACGTCTGGTCGCGCCTATACATACTGAAGAACTGAGCCACTTAGCCAAAGTTCAGGCGTTTGCCGCTAGTGGGCGTGCCAAAAATTCGAACCAATGAGTGGAATAAGGATGATCGGGAAAGGTCTAGAAATTTCTACAAGTAACGAGAGACCGAAAGTTCCAGGACATCTCGATCCTTATGTGATCCCCCTTCACACATCTCTCCCTTCACCCCCCTTGTCCTATTTTCCTTATCACCCCTCTCTCTGAGACTAATCATATATATGCATGGGGGTTATTGAGAGCTTAGAATTCTCCATTTGGAAAAGTTTGTAGCATCTGAGCTACGCTTGTTGGTTAAAATATAAGCAAAATTTATTTTCGACTTCATATTCATTTAATCTTTTTTCAAAATTCAATTAGGTTATAAATTTAAGCTTTGCTAAAATTTAATAGGAAGAGTTTAATTCGAGATATCAAATATTTTCATATTGTAAACTAGAACTTTAATAATTTATTTCAACATTTGCCAAAGATTGCTAATACTTGATAAAGGTCATACCTTTGGTAACATGCTTTGCTAAGTTCATCTATTTTTCTTATAAAGCAAAGTTCATGTTAGTTCTTTTTGGGCATTTAGGAAACTAACTTTTTAAGATATTGGAAGTTACTGTAATGCAATGATTTTACAATTATTTCTTATTAAATGTAGTGTGCTCATTATATACATTGAGGAAACAATATTTTTGTCACAAATGCTATTGCTGAGAATGATGAAAGTTGGTATGATTTACAGTTAGGGATTAATTTCTCCTTTAGATTTGATGGGAAACAAATAATTTGATAATATTTTTGGTCATGTAGTTTCGTGCTGGCACACATGAAGGTTAGCTTATTGACAGGAACTTATTGATTATTTTTAAGATATTGGGATTAGGTCTGCGTGAATATAGAGTATATTTTAGGAAACAACTATGTTTATCCTGTTTTGATTGTTTGTATTATATAAATGAAAAGTGAAGTTTCTATGTATGTATAGGTTACAGGAAAATTACATTTTTCTTAAACTAGAGTAGAACTGTGCTATACCTTGTATGGGGATACGTATTTCTGAAAGATTAACTGTTCCTTTTCATTATATATTCTTTGTTTATAATATTAGATGTTTCCAAATATTATTGTTTCTCAATTTAAAACGCTTAGTTTTACAATACCTTAGTAATTTTTCATAATCGGTTGTGCCCTTTTCCTGATAGGTAAACTAAAATATATTCATTGGTAGTATGGTTAAATATTCGTTTTTATTCCCTTCTCCTTATTTTATATATATTGTTTCGTTTTTTATTCAAAATAAAACCTCTATGTGGTCTAGGCAAGATTATACATAGTATATTTTAATCATAGGCATAATATACTACGTTCAAACAATTTTGTAAATAGTTAGCTATATAATAGCCCATTCCTCATAGCTTAATCAACTTTGTGAGTGTCCTATCCTAGATGGATAATTAACCATCACCACCATCATCTTTATCTGTTTACAGCCTGTGGCTGGGTCATTTTAGTAAAATGCATCTTGCTCTTTCCTTCCACCACTCTTCCTACATTATTTGCTTTCATTCTTATCTCACTCGCACACTTGCTTTTATCTGCTTCTACTATCTCTTTCTTGGTCTCCCTTGTGGTTTATTTCTACATACTTCATTTCCACAATTTTCTTTGGTATTGTTTCATTTTCCATCTTCATTACATATTCATGCCATCTCAGCCTTTCCTCCTTTACTATCTCATGTACTCCCCACTATTGTCCAGACAACTTAATACCTAATCCTGTTTTTCCTTGTGACATCTAACATGTTCCATGACCTCAACTTTCCTTGTTTCTCAAACATCCAATGTCTATGTTTCTTCTGTATATGTGATTATGGGTACAAAGTATGCCTTATATTGCACTTCCTTACACTTCAGGAGCACTTCTCTCCATAGCAGGTCTCTTACACATTTATAGAACAACTAGCCGTGTTGCTCTCTTATTATTAAATCTTTACTCCCACCCTTAGTGTAAAATATCTGGAAAGCCTGATTTTGGCTATCACTCTGTACCATTCTAAGATCTACTCCAGCCAACTTTACAGATTTTTTAGACCTTATTCTCTTTCTTATCATTATCATCACTTCACTCTTTGCCATGTTAAATTTAATTCCATGCTCTTTCATGTTCACATTTCATTCATTTAGTTATTTCTGTACTTACTCTTCCTTTTCCCCCATATCACTAAGTCAGCAGCAAACATCATGGTTTTCATTCATTCCTTCCTGGTTTTTTTGCCACTTTATTCATGACCATTTTCATTATAACTACATAGAGTAGTGGTGAGAGCCTACTTCACTCAATTTTTATTTGGAACCACGCATCCACTCCTCCATTTTAAAACAACTCATGTTACATACTCTTTACTCTTCCTCTGTTTCCTCATTCATATTCTGTAAAAACTCCTTCTGACTGATTTGTTCTTTCTCCTCCTCAACTGATTTGTTCAAAATATATAGTACAAAACAGGAGAGTGCATTACTATTTTTATATGAACCAATTAGTGGTCTAATATGTCATTGGAATGTAATGGTGTTGAGGTTTAAATCTTGGTCTTGTGTACTAGGGTGGCTTTTTTTTTATGGTATCCAACTTTCCCTCCAATGAGAGTATATTTTCTTGAACTGGTACTAAGATGTGGTAGATAAAAATATATTTCTTGTTTATAGATAAAATTTGGTGGATTTTTTTACTATTTTATTATAAAGTCAACTTTTTCAGGCATCCCAGAAAAGTAATTAATTGATTTTGTTTGTTCATCGTTAAACATTTTAATTATTATTCAAAATATATTGTAAAATTGATTGTCTGACAACACAAATACCCCACCCCCATAATTAAATATCCACTAGGCAGATAATTTTTATCTACATTTAATATGTAACCATATAAAATGTTGTCTATTTAATATATTTATGTGTAAAGATGCAAGATAATCGCCCAAATTTTGTATCTACTTTTATATATTATTTAGTACTACCACATATTATATGCCGGGGGTTCATTTGAAAACTTGCCACCAAAATATTTCGACAACAACGCTGCAAAAAAAAAAATTTTTAAACAAAAGTTGTTTATTTCTGAGGGGAAGTAAGGTGGTAAGGGGTTTGATTTAAAGTGACCTAAAGGTCACTTTGTTTTTTTAAATTAAACTCCCTATTTTTTTATTACATATTTCTGTAGATCACGTGCCATTTTCACAATGATTTTTTTAAGCTTTTTAAAGTAAAGGCTTTCACAAGAAATGAGCTTCACAAGTTTCTGAGTCGCCGGAACCGGGTTCAGCATTAGAATTTGACCTATTCAGACATAGCTTGGGAAATACATACATGTGTTTGTGTGTAAAGTTATAAACAAAACATTGGTTTTACCATCAATGCCATTTACAAATCCATTAGTTGTCTCGTTTGCTTTCTACTGTTAACAGCCAATCTTGAAAAATGGTTTACAGTCTAGAAGAGAGAATATGAGAACTTAATTGATTTTTATGTGTGGAGCCGAGGTTCACTATACTCGAAGAACGGCAGCAACATTCAACCAAAGACACCAGGGTAAAAACGTATCACATAGTTTTGTTTTGGATCTTGTTTCAAAATTTAAATAAACTGGATCCGTCGCAAAAAAAAAAAAAAAAACTGTGTGTACATTATTGAGTGAATTAACTTAAGTGGAAATTTTGGGCATTTATGTGGAAAATCCCAAATGTTCAGTGTGGGAAGTGGTACACCCACCGGTGTATCAATTGATTTGTTTCATAAGACATTAAAATTAAATGAGTTTCATCTGTATAAAATGCAGGTGGATTAAACATTAAGCTAAGATGATTCTGATAGGTGAGTACAGTTTTGCGAAGAAATGATTGAATTATTGAATGTGAATATATTGTTAATAGAATGTATTTGCTTTTCTGATGAATGCACTTTTTCTCCTAAATGGTTTTGTAAATAAACAAAACTGTCATTATTGGAGTGATCAAAATCCTCATTTTTTTACTGGCGGACACACACAATGGTCAGAAAAAAAAAGTTTGGGCGATTATATTAGGTGACACGATTATTGGTCTGATATTTATTGACTGACATTTTACATGGGAAAAATATTTGAAAATGCTTGAAGAAGCTATTCATCCTCTCATAGTGTACGCCCTAGAAAATCAACTAGACAATCATGGAAACATGGAGCTTGATGAAGATCTTTTACATTTTCAGCAATATGGAGCCCCCCTTCCCCTTCTCCATACACTACTCGTTTGTCAATGGTTAGACAACAGATTTAATGAACAATGGATTGGCAGAAGAGGACCAATTGAGTGGCCAGCAAGGTCACTTGATTTAACGCCCCTAGATTTTTTTATGGTGACATTTAAAATCCACTATTTATGGGACTAAATCAGCAAATATCAAGAGTTAAAAAATAAGATAACAATGTCATGTAGAAGTACTACTAAAGTAACCCTGCAAAAAGTCACAAGTGAATTCGAAACTATACTATATCATTGTTTAGATCAAATTGGAGAGCATTTCGAAACCCTCCTTTAAACTTAAAATTAAAAATGTGTTTTTCTCAATAATATTTTACAAATCCACACAAATGTGAACAAACACATGTGGGTGAGCACACAGCACACAAACACTTGTACCTTCCTGAGCTATGTTTGAATAGGCCAAATCCCAATGCAGTGCCCGGTGCTGGCGGCTCAGAAACGTGAGGCTCATTTCTCTTGATAGCTTTTACTTTAAAAAGCTTAAAACCACCATTTTGAAAATGTCACTACGTGATCTACAAGAATATGTAATAAAAAATAAGGAGTCTCGTTTAAAAAAATCAATGTGACCTTAACATCACCTTAGCAACACCACCCAAGGTCGTAACAACCTTACCACCTTACTTCCTCCTCAGAACCAAACAAATTTTGTTTAAAACATTTTTTTCTGCAATGCGTTGTTTTCGAGATATTTTGGTGGAAAGTTTTCAAATTAACATATTAGAGGACATTGTGTAAGGAATGAGCTTGTGAGAATATTAGATAAGTTGAAAATAGGTTAATGTGAAACGGTTTATAAGTTAAAATTTATTATAGAAATTTAAAGTTAAATATTAAAAATATAGTTAGGATCACCACATACAATAATTGAGAAAGAGACAATTACAGTAATCCTATTAATACAAAATAGGCCTTAATATTAGATTAGAAATTGAAATATAATGATTAGATGAAAGACTTGGTTAAAATATAATATGTTAAAATTATTGACATACTATGTGAAATTACAGTTTTGAGTATAAAATAAGAAAGTAAATTGATAAGTTAAATTTAAGCCTATTTATGATCAGTCAGTTGCTAATCAAAAAACAGTAGTTTTAAAAATACAATTAACAACATCAGAATGTATTAAAATATAAGATAGATATATAAATTTTGATAAAATTAAATTAGGTTAATAAGTGCTCATATAGGACGTTCCTTAGCTAGGTTGCTTAATTCCTCTCCTTAATATTCCTTCGTTGGGTTGAAGTTTATTGACGACATGTTTTGGCTATTCAGCCATCATCAGGTCTCTTAAATCTAAAGTGGGGTTGAGATGTTCTCCCCTATGTTATCCGGTAGTGGTATGTATAAATTATAAAATTGTAACCATTGAAGAATTAATTTAGAAATTCTGTTGTCAAACATTGTTTATTTAATTAATTAGAAGAATTAATTTAGAAATTCTTCAATGGTTACAATTTTATAATTTATACATACCACTACAGGATAACATAGGGGAGAACATCTCAACCCCACTTTAGATTTAAGAGACCTGATAATGGCTGAATAGCCAAAACATGTCGTCAATAAACTTCAACCCAACGAAGGAATATTAAGGAGAGGAATTAAGCAACCTAGCTAAGGAACGGCCTATATGAGCACTTATTAACCTAATTTAATTTTATCAAAATTTATATATCTATCTTATATTTTAATACATTCTGATGATGTGAATTGTATTTTTAGAACTACTGTTTTTTGATCCTAACTATATTTTTAATATTTAACTTCAAATTTCTATAATAATTTTTAACTTATAAACCGTTTCACATTAACCTATTTTCAACTTATCTAATATTCTCACAAGCTCGTTCCTTACACAATATCCTCTATCAATTTCTCCTTACTAAAGATAATATGAATATAAATACAAATATTAGAGGACGATTAAACAACCTAAAAAAAAGACCAGGACAATATTTTCAACATTACATTACATAATCATTAATGTCACAAGCAAACATTGACAAATTTTTAAGTGACAAATATGTCTAAACACATTGAGATTGAGAATCCTCATATCCATCCCAATTAAAATAATCTCTCGCAACAATTTTTTTGGAGAGTTTACCATAAAGATTCTTAGTTATATCATTATAAAACATGCCATACAAATAAACCCAAATGGGTGCATCTCTGATTAATATTTATGTCTATCAAAATATTTAATAAAATAATAAATTTCATGACTTGAACTTATCAGCATAAATCATTAAGCTACACTTATCATTTTGGTTTAAATCTACTGTTGTTGGTATTTACCTATTTTAAGAGAAGCATTATATATTATATTGGTTACAGTAACTTACTCTAGCCGACTCATTTACGTAAGGCCAGGGGTCCGTTACATCTTCAAACATTGTGACTTGATTTAACAGATGGCTACAAGTTATTGGATCATCGCACTTTCCTGTGTTAATGTAAATCAATACAGATAAACGAGAAATTTATATAAGCTTGATTTATTATTATTAAATTTTAACAGCAAATCATAAAGCAACAACCCAATTTGGCCCGAATGTAGTATGACCTCACACATAATACGACCCTAAAACTTTGAAGGTGTTCTACATGAAAAATAAAAAAATCTTGAATATAACTCAAGGTAAAAACTTATCAAATATGACAGTTTTACTGTAGTATCATGTATATTATTCTTTTGTTTACTTGAGATGCCGAGGAAGCCTTCTTCCAACACTATCACTCATTTGCAGATCTCCCATGGATGATTTTTTAATATTAGTAACAGAACACCGATTGTCACCAACTAAAACTGACCTACTGAATTAACCAGTTCAGTGACATTGAAGGCTAGAAAGACTTTCTCTCACTTTGTTTTGACCTTGAGTTTATTATTAGAGGCGTGTGACAATTCCCGCCAGCCAGTATAGTTCCAGCATGCTACAAAATAAACTTCTATAGGAATCTTGATTTTTTTTCACTAAAAAAATATTAGATTGTATATATAATATGAATAGAGTTTTCAGAATGACATTTTTAGGAGAAAAACATCACAATATATTTGGGCCAATGCGGTATTTTGAGAGTAGTTAAAAGCATAACATTGTGACAACTTGTTGTCCCTCACTGTTGAGTCAGCCCCTTGTCTCTTTCCTTCGCACTTGCACAGTCCGCGCCACCCAACCTCTCTACTGCCTGGACCGCTCCACAGTCCATGTCTTCGAAGCCGTCCGTGACGAGTGCACCTCTATACACAGCGCCAAAGAGAACTCTGCCTCTATTGGCTCGCGTGATGGGCACTATCCCTTCAATTTGCACGCACCAATGGGAAGCCCCTGTTTCTCCCATTGGACAAGGCCAGGCAGCAGTAGAGGGTATTTAACACGGTGATTCCTTGGTCTCAAGACCAGTCAACCAGTCAGACTCGGTTAGTTAGCCTCGGCCAATCAGTGGTGGCCCACCTGGGTGCACCACTCATACGAGAGAGCTCATTAAATTGTTATATGTTACTAAAGAGCAATTTGTTTTACCCTCTCTCTCCACCATCACCATACCTCCCACCGCGACTCTCACGTTGCCGGGACTTCCTCATGTTCCACCGCGACTCACGTTGCCGGAACATCCTTCCGTTCCACCGCGACTCACGTTGCCGGAACATCCTTATGTTCCACCGCGACTAACGTTGCCGGAACACACTCGCTGACCTTTTTCCTACCCACGCATGTCTGACTATGACGTCACCACCGTCGGGACATCAACTACATCAACCAGTTACCCCCGAGCCGAAGGGATGGATAACAGTTCTGGCACCTAAACGTGGGGCGACTCAAGACAGGACGGATGTCCAACGGACCAACGACACGACCCCAGAACACCACACAACACTTCCGGGAGTGAACAAAACCCGGTGGCGCCCAAACAACCTCAGCAAAGAAGACAAGACAACCTCGCCGGAGAAGACAAGATGGCTATGACCAGAAGTCACTTATGCATTGGGTGGGAAGGCGAGCCACGTGACAACAACGAATCAGCCTACCGTTGCACTACCTGCGTTGAGTCACCAGTGGAAATACGTTATTGCCCAGGGTTAACCTGTACTGGAGAAAATGGCAAAGAGATTACCTGCGAGGACTGTCGACAATACTACCACTACCAGTGCCTGGGATGGAAAGATGAGCCCAGGGACCTCAGGGGCCTCTTCTTCCGATGTCCGCCGTGCCAAAGGTCCACTTCATCAACCGCCAGCGCACCACCATACTGGCCACACCTGACTGCCACCCACCAATGTCCGTTTCCAAGCCCCTACCCCCTACCAACTCTACCAGACTTTCACGGTCGAGGACATGAAGACCCTACCACCTTCACTCAACGCTGTGAGCTCCAGCTCAGAACCACGCGAATAGACCCGCTAGAATGGGTACCTATCATCCAACAGCAACTGAAGGACACTGCCGCCCATTGGTGGAAACTTTACGGGGAATATATTACGACTTGGGAAGAATTCAAACAACGACTAACGCACCATTTTGCCAGTACAACCACCATAGCCTCCCTCCACGCGGAGCTATACGGGAAGGAACAAACACAGACCGAGCCTGTCGAGATATTCCTACATCACAAGATACGGCTGTATCAACGCTTGGCCCTCACTATCCCCTCAACGGAGATAATCCCTATGTTAATCGAACTAGTACGACCAGGACTAAGACCTTTTCTTCGAGCCCCACACCCTCAAGAGTTAGAAGAACTTATCACTAGGGCTGTATCCGTGGAACGAGATCTGGCCAAAATTCCTGCAACAACGACGACACGCCCCATCAAGTACCCAACAACCACATCTGAACCGCGACCTCCAAGATGTTACCACTGTCCAGGGTACCATTTCCACCGTGACTGCCCAGTGCTAATCCAACGCCACCAAGAGGAAGAAAGACTGAGAAACAACCAAGCCAGAAGACAACAGACCCCCACATCTGTGAGGCAGGAACCGGGGCCACCTCAAGTGATAAACAGCGTCAATCCTTCTACATCCCAACCACTTCCCAGAGTTCTGTGTGAAACTCCTCATGGTCCTCTACTAGCCCTATTAGATACCGGGGCTACCGCTAATTTAATACAAGGTGTTGCCTTACCCCTACAAACCTAAAGCATTTAATTCCCTTCTCCACACCCATCCACCTGGCCAAGGTTGGAAGTGACCTCGCCATCCAAGGCAAGATAACTTTACTGCTTACTATGCAAACACTAGAAGTCAACGTCACATTCCTGGTGTCCGATGAGCTCCGAGAACCACTGATTTTGGGACAACCATGGTTCACGGAACAGAAGGTAGTCCTGGACTACGAGAACAGCCGAGTACAATTTGGTAACCATGAACGCCATACGCTGTACTGGACTCCAAGACTTAATGGAGATCCCCTCTGGTTTCTCAAGGCAAAATCAGGCAACATACTTCAATAGAACATCAAGAGCAACTCCTCGGTCTACTGAACCAACACCGAGACAACACTCAGCGACCTCTACGTAAAACATGCAGCGTCCACCATCAAAGTCGACTCAAAGACAACGAGAACCCCAGCCAAGGAGCCATCCAAAGAGAAGAACGGGTGCGAGTCAATCAAGCAAATTACCAACAACGGTACACCCACCCTCCATCACGGCACGCCAAACCCTTCCAGAACGGCGATCTAGTGCTAGTTCGAACCCACCCCCTCTTTAATGCTAATGAAGCCAACTACGCCGGATTTACCCCCAAATGGGAAGGACCTTATCTGGTGAATAAACAAAGAGGAGGGATATACTTGATTACCTACCCAAATGGGAAATCAAGAAAGAAACATAGGGGACAACTACGTTCTGCACCCCATGGTGAGAACATCAGAGACCGACAGCTACAAGAACGACCCACAACAGAGGACCCCGAACCCACTACCTCTGAGGACACAAAAGGGCCGGACCCTCCCCTATCAAGCAGTACAGATGGAGTATTTGTCTTCGACCTCAACGACTTCCGATCCCGCCAAAACATGGTGAGATCAAACAATACGGTGCGTGGTTACCATAACCCGGTGCGTGATGCCAACATCACAGTGCATGGCTACTTGAACCCAGTGCGTGACCCAAACCTCACAGTGCGTGGTCACAAAAACCAAGTGTGGGAAACAAACAATACAGTGCGTGGTTACGCCAAACCTGTGCGTGACGTAAACACATTGCGTGGTTACCATAACCCAGTGCGCGATGCCAACCTCACAGTGCGTGGCTCCTCGAACCCAATGCGTGACCCAAACCTCACAGTGCGTGGTCACAAAAACCAAGTGTGGGAAACAAACAATACAGTGCGTGGTTACACCAGCCCTGTGCGTGATGTAAACAACACAGTGCGGGGTTACCATAACACAGTGCGCGATGCCAGCATCACATTGCGTGGTTACACCGACCCAATGCGTGATGCCAACATCACGGTGCATGGTAACACAACCCAGTGCGTGATGCAGACATCACAGTGCGCGGTTAAACAACCCTAGTGCGTGATGAAAACCACACCATGCGTGATTACACCCACTCAGTAAAACACTGTCAAAGTGTGGCCCTAGAAAGGGCCGAGTATAGGTTGTATATTGGTGGCCCTAGAAAGGGCCGATTTTGGGTGGTATATTGGTAGCCCTAGAAAGGGTCAAGTATGGTCACTTTCTGTCGTGTAAGTTTTGTGTTGTGTATTGGTGGCCCTGAAAAGGGCAGTTTTCTGTCACGTATTTGTTGGCCCTAGAAAGGGCCGTGTTGTATTTTTTATTTTTATCTGTCATATATTAACGTTTATTTTGTTTATCTGTGTTAATAGGAACTATTGCCATCAATCTATGTTAAAATTATAATGAAATTATCTCTAAGAATGCATATGTAAATAATTCATTAATTTAGAAATAAGAAACATTATATGATTACTAGGTTAAGCTTTGTATAATATGATGTAATACTTTTGTAAGCCAGGAGTCACCCGTGTGCAAGTGCGCAAGCCAGTGTGGGGGATTGTTGTCCCTCACTGTTGAGTCAGCCCCTTGTCTCTTTCCTCCACACTTGCACAGTCCGCGCCACCCAACCTCTCTACTGCCTGGACCGCTCCACAGTCCATATCTTCGAAGCCGTCCGTGACAAGTGCACCTTTATACACAGCGCCAAAGAGAACTCTGCCTCTATTGGCTCGCGTGATGGGCACTATCCCTTCAATTTGCACGCACCAATGGGAAGCCCCTGTTTCTCCCATTGGACAAGGCCAGGCAGCAGTAGAGGGTATTTAACACGGTGATTCCTTGGTCTCAAGACCAGTCAACCAGTCAGACTCGGTCAGTTAGCCTCGGCCATTCAGTGGTGGCCCACCTGGGTGCACCACTCATACAAGTGAGCTTATTAAATTGTTATATGTTACTAAAGAGCAATTTGTTTTACCCTCTCTCTCCACCATCACCATACCTCCCACCGCGACTCTCACGTTGCCGGGACTTCCTCATGTTCCACCGCGACTCACGTTGCCGGAACATTCTTCTGTTCCACCGCGACTCACGTTGCCGGAACATCCTTCCGTTCCACCGCGACTCACGTTGCCGGAACATCCTTCTGTTCCACCGCGACTCACGTTGCCGGAACATCCTTCCGTTCCACCGCGACTCATGTTGCCGGAACATCCTTGTGTTCCACCGCGACTAACGTTGCCGGAACACACTCGCCGACCTTTTTCCTACCCACGCATGTCTGACTACGACGTCACCACCGTCGGGACATCAACTACATCAACCAGTTACCCCCGAGCCGAAGGGATGGATAACAAACTTGCCTTCATCTTTCTCAACATATCACAACTTGACCCAGTCAGTCTACAAGTTTTCATATGTTAGGACAACTCGAAAAAACAAAAGGAGGATTGTCTAGTTGAAGAATTTTCTATTTTATTTAATCATCTTAGGATTACTTTGAATCTACGACATTATTTCTCTCAAATAAGACAGCTTTCGGTGTACAGTCATATAAGAAATTAGTTTTTCAAGAAAATGAGATTTTTTTTGTTTTATAATATAGAAGATGTAATAATACATTATTACAATAAAAAGTTTATGATCACAAGAAAAAATACTAATATAATTAGTTTATCAGAAATGTTTCCCTTTATTTATCTAATTGGTAAAAGGGTGTTTGTCAAGTGATTAATATTCCTACTAATTTTCCAAATCCACAAATGATACCCATGCCATAATGTTTTAATACAGTAGGTCCCTGCTCATACGATGAGTTAGGTTCCAGAGCCTTGCTGTAAAGGTGCACATAGCCTTTTTAACTTTCAAATACATATCACATTCTTAACAAGTTAACTCTAACACACATAAAATGTGCCAATAAAAACAATCGAATGAAAACTATCTAATGATCATCAAATAATTTTCATCATTTGATAATCAATAGTGCCCATCAATACTGTAAACAGAATTATTTACTGACACAAAATGGCGGCTAAAGCTGTCCACTGTGCGCGTCAAGTCGAAAAATGCTGGAGGAGCGAGATAAGCACCTAACATAATGAGCATGTATATAATTGAAACCCTGCTGTATTAGAGGAATGCTGCAAAGTGGGCTCTACTGTACACGAAAACTTGATATTGTACTAATTTGTAGCCATGGCCTTTATCATTTCACTTTTATTTATTGTCTTTCAAACTGAACCAAAAAATTTCTTATTGGGTGATAAAAATGATGAAATTATTACAAGTGTTGGGCAGCTAATTTTTAATTCTATTGTGTTTTCACCTTGCTCTAGTTACATCTTTCCTAATTTTTAACCCCTTTCATTGTTTCATTAAAATTTATAAAATTATTAATTATACTTAAGTAAAGGTATGAACAAATTTCTATATACATCATTTTAAAAATGTGTTCTTTTAAGCTGATATTTAATTTAAAATTATATACATGCTCAAGTGGTAGTAATAATAACAATAATAATAATAATAACCCATTTAAAATTATATATAGTATTTAAAGTGTTACTTGGTAAGGTGAGTTGACCCTTTCTAGTTTTTAATATATAGATAGCTAAATGATTTAAACTGGTTGATGTACAATTTTTTACACACATTTACAATGCTATATTTGTATTATATGGCCACAAAATATATATTTAGTTTAAAGAATAATAATAAACACTATAGAGTATTTGTTTGGGAGTAGTCTGATAGCTCTAGTTCATTGAATTACATTACTTTTTACACTGCAAAAGTTAATTCTTTTTTTATGAAAGTTAATTGTTATACTAACACCATTTTTGTATATAAAATTACACTTATTACTGTCTCTGGATGGACTTGTAATTTTAGATACAGTTTAACTTGGTTATAGCATCATATAAGGGATCAAACAAATTTTGACATTATGTCAGTGACATTATAAAAGCGGTACCAATTTCACAAATTACAAATTGCATTTAATTTATATAAGAAGTATTCTGAAAATTGAAAAATGACACCTGAACACGGGAATCAAACCCGGGACCTTAGGCTTAGTACGCCAACGTTCTAACCACTGAGCTATCCAGGAGTCGTCCCGTGCCTAGGGTCATTCTTCACTCATATTTTAAGGCAGAGTCTATGATGAACGTGCGGAAATCGTCAGCTTTATTCACGAGCCATCAGATAACGCAGCCATCTTCGACTCAGTAGTTGGCTTTTTACTGCCATTTGTGAATTATTATTATAATTGTACGGATAATATTAAGAATCATAGAGCTGAAGCTGTTATTTATTTTAGAGAGGAATTCACCATTTAGATATATTCTGAAAATTGAAAAATTACACCTGGACACGACAATCAAACCCGGGCCCTTCGGCTTAGTATGCCAATGCTCTACCAGCTAAAGCTGACGATTTCTGCACATCCATCATAGACTTTGCCTTAAAATATGAGTGAAGAATGATCCTGGGCACGGGACGACTCCTGGATAGCTCAGTGGAGAGCATTGGCGCACTAAGCCAAAAGTCCCGGGTTCGATTCTCATGTCCAGGTGTCATTTTTAAATTTTCAGTATATGATACCTAGATGGTGAATTCCTCTCTAAAATTAATAACAGCTTCGGCTATTTGATTATATAAGAAGAATTCAAATTTAAAAAATATGTACTGTATTTACATAACTTACATTTAGGCCTATTCTTGGTAGTAATCTGTAATTTTCTTTTGGACTCTCCTTTCTGTAAAATACCCAATCACCTGTAACATTTAGATCTAAGTTTTTCCTCACCACAAATTTTTGCAAAGGAAATTGAATGTAGGGCTTTAAAATGACCTAGCCATCTGTTGGAGCATGTAAATTCATTACCAAACAATTTTCCAATTATGTAGCTTTTTCTTTCAAAATTGGTCCACTCACAGAAATATTTGAACTTCAACAGTGTTTGAACAACTTCAAATGTGCTGCATCCACATCAGTATGTTAGCATTTCCTAATTTTTTTTACTTTTTCTCCATCAAATTTTTATCCTTTTTTTTAGTTGTACCTACAGTAGAATTCACTAATAAAGACTCACGGCATGCCTTTTTTTGTCCTCTTTCTCAGGCTCTACTTGAATAGACAGAACTACTACAAATTGCCATAATTAAAAAAAAGTAGGCCTACATGTAAAATCCACAATGACTACCAAAACTAAATTTGAACTCGTAAAACACACAAAAAAGACTTAGTATGTGCACACATAATAATGTTACAAACAATACTGAAAACAGAAGTGATGTTCAGTCCGAGGGGTGAATATGCCTACCCAGACTGGTTTGATTAGTATAGGCAATAATTCAAAACAATAAACAAATTATAGAGTTGTACAGCTTCTTCGCATTGTAACAAGTGCTGTTTAAAATAAAGTAATATCTTTCCTATAAACACATTACATTAAAATTTAAAGTGAAATTTAACATTACATATACATACACTTAAATAAATTTAAAGTAAAATATCTAAGAAGCTACAACCAAGTAGAAGAGACACTAAACCAGAGGTTTCTATAATGTTAATAGATTGCTGAAAAAAATGACGCTACACCTGAGTTTACAGAAAAGCATTTGCCGTTATAACAAAGTTCGACTGTATGTAGTTATGAATATAGATATTTGATTGGACTTTAGATTTAATAAAATATTGAAATTTGAATTATCATGATCATTCGATTCTGTTTTCCATCAAATCTAGCTTATGGGCCTCTAAACTTCCTTAACATATTCAGAAATGCTCACTTAAATTTACAATTTGAAAGGTCCTAGAGAAAGTTAGAAAAGCTCTTCCACTCAATTTGATTCAAGGCCCCAAACAAGAAAAGTAATTTCTCTTATAGGTATTTAAGCATGTGAGAGAGGAGTGTAAACTTGGCCATCCTATTTTTGGAAACAACCATTGTTTGTATTGCTCAAATTTCATTGCTAGTGCTGCAAATATGAGAGACTTATTAACCATTTGAATTGGTGGATAGGAATCTTTGAAGTGTAAGAAAAAGGTGGCTTAGGTTTGCTAAGTAAACAACTTTAGATTAAATTAAATTAAGTGTTCTTTCTTAGGATATCTGCAATACATTATTACTCTGGGCCCATTTTGAGCAGGCCGAAATATAAAAAAAAGTTTTGAAAACAATTGATTTCTTGGGGTGAAATGCTTGTTGAATTCTAGCTTTTTTTAAAATTACTTTTCTAAGTAATTATAATGATTATAGGAAGGTGTCAACTTCAAATAGAAATGTGAGCTGTTACAATAATAAAAACTTCTAAGTTAATGCTTAGGTTTATTTTGGTCATCAAACTCTGACAGTATGCTTACTGACCTAGTATACATTAACAGTTTCATGTTTGGGTAAATGGCGCTACTAGCATAACTTGCAAAAAGCTGCTAGACTCGTTGATTCTTTTTAGCAACATCTCGGTCACATTCTTATAGTCAATATATAAGTATTAGTGGACTGTTGGGCTTTAATGTCTTGCTTGTTTGATTTGGTTTGTCTGTGATGGAGAGTTAAGGGTTCAAATTCAGACCGGGTGTACTAGTATAATTAAATGCTGAGACAGCCTGGACAGGCAGAACATGAAAGTAAATAATAATAAAGCATTGCCGGCACAAGTTTCTGGTGTTGATGTTCATAACACCATGACCAAGGGCACTCTACTTTTGTGGCCTATGAGTGTAGCAGAGGAATATTTGGAGGGCGTTGTACTTCTGGCGGAGGGAAAGCGTGAGTAAAGTCCGAATGATGAGTGTTTTTTTAAATGATGGGTAGTTGAATGAATGCAGAATGGGAAGACAATTGAGCAGAAAAGTGGCGTTGTTTGGGTGGACTTAGGTTTAAAAATGAAACAAAATTTAGTGTTAAGGTTTGGCTACATGTACTTTACAGTCCTGCAAGTGTGAAAACATGGCGGGAAACTTAAAAGACTTTTCAAGAGAATAGGAGACTGAGGTTTTCTCACAAGTTTGTGAACACATGATTAAATTTATGAACAGACACCAATAATTGTCTTTAGTGTGAGATTTTATGGAACACCAATTGGTAATTACTTCTTACCCTTATGCATACAAACCCTATGATCCGTAATATCACAGATACTTCAGTGACGCATGATCCAGATACCGAAGGCGAAGAATTATCTATCCAAATCCACCATGCACTGGACATGTTTTGGTATGCTAACTGGGAAAAAAGGCCTTAGAAACAATATGTATGATTTTCTGTGCTTAATTTTCTTATTTTATTTGGATTCATAGCACCTAATTCTTAAATAATCTTTTTGAGATAGATATTGGTCAAAATGTTCAAACACTTGTAAAATCAAATAATCAAAGCCAACACCAAATAAATATTTTTGTGAAAAGTTAAATATTTAATCCTCATACACAGATAGCCAGGACGAATAGTAAAATGCAGTACACACAAAAACAATTTTTTTTATCCATACATAAATAAATGATAAAAAATAAATAAAATTAAGAGGCGGCAAATAAACATAGTTTTAAGCTTAAAACAATTTAAATGAACCTCTTCTGTGGCAGCATGGTCTACTCTTACATTAGACTAGACTGCTGACCACAGGGTTATTTAGATTCAAATCTCAGTCGGGTGGTTTTACTCTCTCCCTCCACACAAATGCAGGTACACTTCATTTAAATATAGCCTTTCTAATCCCTATAACAATTAATGTAATTAGTACATAAGAGCATGACCTAAATGGGTGGTAAGACACGGTGCTAAACGAAAATTAATGAATATGTCTTGTTGAAAACAGTTTGTGAACTATCATAATAGTCAAATTAATATTAATAACTGAAATCTACTGACAGTACTTAAAAAAATATATGCACATGTTGGTTACAAACCAGTACACAAAATATTCTTTAAATTGAAAAATAACACCTGGACATGGGAATAGAACCCAGGACCTTCGGCTTAGTACACCAATGAATGCAATGATTGATCTAAGCACTGAGCTATCCAGGATTCATACCATGTTTAGTCATTCTTCACTCATATTTTAAGGCAAAGTCTGTGATGAACGTGAGGAAATCGTCAGCTACATACATATATGTGATCAATAAAGTTCATGAGCTGTCAGATAATAGCCATTTTCAACTAAGGACAGCTTTTTGCTTTATGTAGCGGACAATTTCCGCATGATTCCCATGCATAGGCGTCATTTTTCAATTTTAAGAATATAATATTTAGATGTGGCTATAACCATAACTTACAAATATAATAGCTTGGCTATTTAATCCATTCATATAAAACATGTAAAATATTGTTAGTTTTTCAAGTTGTGTTTCATTGTGTTAGAGATGCTGGATTTAAGAGTTGGTTATTAACTAACAAAATGATACAAAATATATATCGAGTTAAAATACATTTAAAGAACATAAAAGTAAAGTTCAATAAAAACAAATTTATTTTTATTTTTAAAAAGTATTTGATAAGGAATGCAACTAACCTTAATTCAAGTAATTATTTTATTTGGTAAAGCTTTCAATGTTCAACTTAAATCTTGATTATGGTGGGTAAGATTTAACTCATCAAACTTTAATAGAAGATTGAACAAGCTTCGGTGGCCGAATGGTCCAAGACAGGAGATCTTGACCAGAGTTCCGCAAAATTTAGGGGTTACGCGAAATCAGCCAGAGGTGCTGTGATATTTTATGGGGAAAAAAACTTAAGAAAATGAAGAAAGTTTTGTTTTTTAGTGTTTCTCTGATAACCCCCCCCCCCCAAACATGTGTGTCTAGTTTGAGGGGAAAAACTCCACAATCAACCATGGTGTTAGGTGTCTGCAAAGCTTCAATAATATTGATATCGATTCGATAACTCGCATCAAACCAAACTAGAAAAATATCGATAAGGCTTTATTTTAGGCCGTTGAAAATCCCACAATATGCCTAAAATATTTTAACATATTTTTAATAACAATTTTTGTGTGGTAAAGTAAGTGCATATTAACTATTACTGTATTAATCAGAGAATAAGCCACGCTTTTGTTTATAAAACCTTTGCATAGCTTATATTCACACCCTTGGATAATATGTAACAAATGATGTGTTAACTTTTAGGACTAAAGATATGAAATAGTTTATAATCCCCACAACAGATGCTAACACTTACATGATAATAAGGGGGCGGATTTAGCCCTAAATGCCTTTTTATTCTTATGTTTTGAAACACATGCTTTTGAGGTATAAGTTTATTTTAGATGAGTACAAAGATGCTGAGTGTCGAAGATAAAGTGTGTAGTGGTGATGTGGCGATCCCTCCCCACCCCTTTCTATCACCTTGCAGTTGTCTGGCACAGCGCTGGAGTATGGTTACTAAACCAGCCGCTAGAGCTGACGCCGCCAAGGTGGGAGGAGACTCGTCTGGCACTGGAACTCGTGATCTGGCTCGCTTGGATTGTGCATGGACTCGACCAGATCAAGGAAGGAGAATAATTTTGAATGTATATCAAAATGTGGCAATGTATGTGTTTCAATCAGTGGGTTGCAAGGCTGGGTTTTGCTTGGCAACAAATTCAATATTAAAGAGGAAACTTACAGGCTCATGGAGTTAAGAGTGTCGGGAGTTTCATGGGACCAGAGCAGCAGGATAAGTTCAAGGGTTAATGTTATAGGCCTATAAATGCATATTTTGTTTGTTAATGCCTGGTGTACAAATGAAAGCATTTTTTTCTATAGCTCTCTACCAACCCCCCCCCCCTTTTTTTTCTTCTAAATACTGGGAAGTTCTGTTGGAAATACCTTATATACCAATACTTTGTAAGTCAAGTATGTTCTCAAATTTTCTTTATATTTCATTCTCTGGCGCATTTGCTGCCTCCCACAGCTATCAGTCTCTCTTCCAAATGTCCATGCCATGTGGATTCTCATGATAGTTAGGAATAGCCTGTGGGTCCAGCGGTTTGATAGGTTCAGACATCAGAGACTAATGATGAAGATTTTTTTTCTGGCGCACAGTAGTTTCAGTTAATTCAGTGGATGTGTATTTTATAATATGTTTGTTCATTAGATGTGCATATTTGTTTATTAAAATATGTAAAAAATGCTCAAAGTGAACTTGTGTAAAATTCTATTATTTAGACAGTGGATTGGTGGTGTTAGGAATTTCACAACAGATGTTAGAATAATTGTTTGTCAAGCATGTTCCAAAGAGGTAATGGAAATGAAATTGTTCATTTTAAAGCTCAAGGTTTTTATTAAATATTTTGTCTACTGTTACAATTCTTTGGTATCATTCAAATTAAGTTTAATTTCTTATTGAAGGAATTCAACCCCAAACAAGGCAGAAAATTGTTCTAAAGCATAAACAACATTACAATGTTACCAATTATCTCTTTTAATCTTAGTTCTCTTGTTTAGTGATAATTTGTTAATTTGTAGAATGCAAATAGATTTATAGATGAAAATGTCCATTCATAATGTTAGCGATGGTAGCTGAAAATATTCCTTTGAAGAAGCTGTAGAATCCAGATTTCAATGCTTCTCTTAACAAATATATTAACATGAAGATACTAGACGAATCAGCTTTGAGGATGTACTACTTGCATTCAACTTATTTTTCCGTAAGTTTTTACAAATGCAGTTTTTCTTTCTGACATATTTAAAAATTATGTGTTGTAAGTTTGTAATGCATAAAATAACTTATTGGTTGATTCTTCAGAACATAATATAACTAAATCTGTTTAGCTAAATATCAATTATGGAACATAACTAAATTGGCTTCAAATCAAAAATATTTACTGAGCACTTCAAAATATACTATTTTTTTTAAGAAACAAAATGGGAAAACTATTTTAAATAATTCGTATGATCTTCTGTTAAAGGTATTTTATACTATTGATTTTTAACTATTTATGCTAAACATTCTTTTTAATCCTTTAATGACAGTTGAGAAGATCTGAGAAGATATTGGAGAGTCATACTTCTGGGCTACTATTGATGAAACTACTGACCGCTGTGGCAGATATGTTGTAAATGTTCTGGTTGGAAAACATTCGGGGTGAGGGGGTACATGGCGTCATGCTGAAGTGTACTACAAAAATTATTTGGGCACCATTCAAAATGTGAAATATGCAATACACTATTTTTAGGTGCGCTCACAAAATAAAATTGTTTACCACTAGTTTCAGTGAGTCCGCCTATCCGTCCGCATTATTGACTAATTGTAAATGTGTTATACTTGTAGTACACAATATATTGACGGAACAAGCTGTTGCCATCACAAAAGCAAAAGCTGCTATCTCCTGCTAAAGTTTCTGTGCTGATCTGGCATATGTAAAAAACAATTTTGGGAACCTTCTTGGAGTAATCGCAGCTTCAGAAGTGAGGATTTGCTTCTTGTGGAAGCTGTGAGCATAATGTGGAGAATAGAGGGAAACCTGAAACAGTCTTATGGCTCAGTTGAAACAGCCATTGTCTACAAAATTAACATAGTATTGCATTTTAAAGTATTGTGAACATCTAAGGGCCGGTCTTATGACTCTTGGATAAATATTAATCTGGTAGATAAATATTTTTATCTTGTGGATAAGTTAAAAGTGTCTTTTGTGACTGCAAGATAGCATTTATCTGCCAGATAAAAAGCATTTATCCATCACATTTTTATCAGGAGGTTTAAGTACCTGATAACTTTTATCTGAAAGTTAAAATGGTTGTTGCCATAGTGACGCGTTCTTTTCAATGAGGTTTCGCCTATCAGAATCGGTTTTTAGGTTAAAATCTTGGTTCACTTGTTTAGTAAACACAGGCATGGGCTCTAACTATATAAAGTTAGAACATTTAATTCACACTTTTATATAAACTGACAAGCTATTTGTAGTTATATTTATATAAGAACCAATTATCAAAATCTGAGTACAATAAATGAAACATTTGTAAACGTTGTACCCAACTATTGACCAAATTTTGGCAGACATCGAAATTAGTACTTGCACGACATCTTAGCTTCTGCGCCCACGTGACACACTCTGTTACCGCCATTATTTAACAAATGTTGAGCACTGTAGAAAAAAAAAATCTTGGTTCGCGTGTTAAGTAAGCACAGGCCCAGGTTCTAGCTATATATAAATTTAGAACATTTAATTCACAATTTTACAAAAAACGACAAGTTATTTGTGGAGTCATAGTTATATAAAAAAAAATTATTTAAATGTGAGTTCAATAAATCAAATTTTGTGAACGTTGTACCAGATTATTGCCCACACTTTGGCAGACACCGAAATTAGTAAATGCAAGACAACTTAGCTTTTTCGCCCACGTCACGCCATCTGTTTACTCGCACTAGTTTAGCCGCCATTATTTAACAAATGTTGAGCGTTCTTGCCACTCGATAGGTTCTAGCGGTAGCATCTCTGGGCTTATATGCATGCGCGCACCAGTACAAACAGTACCAACCTTGCATTTTCTACATAAAAATATATTTATCCTACAGATACAGATCCTACAGATTTATCCGGCAGATAAATTCATTTCATAATACGCATAAAATATTAAAGTTGCTGATAACCTTTAACAGGTAGCTAACTTTAACCTCCCAATAGCAATATTTAGCTCGTAGTCATAAGACCAGCCCTAAGGACAAACTACATCCCTACCAAAAGTCAAGCTTATCTCAGCTAAGCTAGCTTGTCTAAAGTCTTGCCCGATGATTTCATGTTATTATTATTAGCACTGTGTCTTACTAACCATTTGGGTTATACACACTTCTTACGCTAATGTGTAATGGTCCTGGTGATTGTGAGATGAAATGGAGGAGCTACAGTTTAACGTGGGATCCGAACCACGGTGGAGGCCTGGCATTCCACACATCCACAAGTTGTGATTAATACACATCTTGTCGATTTCATGTTAAGTTGAGAGAAGTTTCTCGCAATATAAAAACATTTTGTCAAACAACAGAACTATATGTACACCAGAAAATCTTGAGAAATATTTGGTAATTAACTCTTCTAACAGTAGTTAATTTGTGTTTAAGGGAAGTGTGTGCTGGAATATAAGAATGAATAAAAAGTTTTTTTCTGAGGATTTTGGTGTCTTTTTTACTTTATAAAGTCTATTTATGTACCAATTTTATTTCTTTTTAGTGCCTATTTGCCTGATATTTAAAAAAAATGTTTAATGCCTATAAAACTAATCTGATGTTCTTTTTATATAATGTACAACTCTTTTTTTATTTACCATCATAATTTTATAATATTTAATTAGGACATTATTCAATTCGATAATTTTTCGAAATTCGCAAATATTTGCTTCGACTCGAGATTCGATTTAAATTCAAAAACCCTGCTTTGTATATGTCTAGCCATAGTAGTGGTACCCAGCAAGCCAAAGCAGCATTTTACTACCAAGCACCCTCATGAGTCAGAGAAAAGTTTGTATTATTTTCACATTTATTAGAGAGGCAGAAGAAAGAAGATTGTAGAGTGGTTAAATGAGTTACCATAGCTGACTAAACCTCCAACTTCAGGGTAGGACCAAGGATTTAGGGGAGATGCTATCTGATGTACAAGCGTTTTCCAAGAAATTTGATCTCTGGGAGAAGAACCTTAGCCGAGGAGACTTCAAACATTTCCCCTATTTGAAGGATAATGAAAGAAATTTCGAGCCTTACTCTGGTGAAAATCACATTGAAATAATCTCCAATTTGAGAGCAGAGTTTCAACAGCGGTTCAGTGATTAAAAAATAAAAATTGAGCTTTTAGCACAGTTTGTTTCAGCTCCTTTTATGGACATTGACATTGAAATCTTATCAAGTTGTGTAATACAACATTTTCAGGAAGATGGCTGTTCATTAGAAATGGAGCTAATAACTTTCCAAAGTGACTTATCGTTGAAGAGTGTTTCAAGTTTACAATATGCAAGGCCTCTTGTATCAAAGGAAAAAAATCCAATTCTAGTTCGTCTTGCACTCCGATTGAAGGCGTTGTTCTGCTCAACCTATTTGTGTAAATCATTATTTTCAACTAAGAAAGTTGTGAAAAACAAATACAGAAGTAGGCTCACAGATGAACATCTCGACAACTGTATTCAAATGGGGGTTACAAGATACTCATCTAACATTAAACAAATTGTGGGTGAAAGTGAATGCCATTCTTTTCAGTAAGAGTATACATCAAGTGTTTTTTATATTCGACTTTAATTTAGTTTTAAAAATGAATAATCATTATACTTACATTTTTATATCATTTGAATTACAATAATGAAACCAAGCCACAGAACTACCTTCATTTATATACAGTTATTGTGTTATTATCTTTGTACAGGAAACAATGATGACAATTTTTTTAACCTGGGTAGCTCCCGAAACAATGTGATATTTTAAAGTAGCTCCCAGACCTAATGAGTTTGGCGACCTCTTCTCTAGACCATAACCAACGAAAAGACCTCTGAGTCTACTGCTTCAGATGTCAAGAAGCAAGGGAGCCCTATAACCTCAAGTAAAGTTGTCTTAACACCACCCATTTGTTTCAGATATCTTACCTGTGAGAGTGGTGTAAAATTTTCCTTATCAGAGAAGGTTTTCTGGCTTGGAATGAGAAGGACTCTTGAGCCTAAAAGTACTGAGTGGCATATACATCCAAGCCTGTCCAACCCAATAGTCTGAGTAATAATGTATCGAGCTGAACCATTGTAAATGCAGTGAGAAGAGTGGATCTCTACTCGAAAGGTCATAGCTCAAAATGAGTATCAAGGCTAGAGGAGCTCCAGGACAAGGAAAAGTTTCAAGACAGTGCAGAGACAAAACATGAACATGTACCACTACATAATAAAAGTAACAAAACCACATAACATTTTTGGATCAATAGATAATTTAACATTGAAATTGAATATGTAAACTCCATCTACCCTAAAAGGTACCGTATCAGTCTTTACTTGACAGAATGCACTGTTATATTTTAAAAATTACACCAAAGCGAGACCTGCAAGGTAAGATTGCTACCTTTCAGGGTAAACGGAGTGTACAAAGGTAGCAAAATACATTACTATATTGCTAATTAAACATTAAAATGAATTTGTATTGTCAAATAATATGTGTATAAAATTTAATATGCAAACATATTTGTACACAATAGTCAAAAAGGCAAATCAGCTTACTAAACCATGGAAAAAAGTCATTATTGAGAGACAAAAGATGCGAGTAGCATATCCAATAGTGTGAACAACAAATTTACCTTATAAAGAAATATAAATTGTTAGTTGCATATAAGAAATATTGGAATTCTTAGGATGGCCACTTAGCTTTAGATGACATTCTTATTTAGAGACTAAGCATTATCAGGTTATAGCCGGTAGAAAGTGTATGATTTGAATGTGTGTGTATATCATAAGTAAATAATGTAAATAGGAAGTGATTACCAAAATTATTATATTTGATTCTAATGAATGTGTTCCTCCTTTGTTAATCGTCGACCGGTCATAATCATCTACTAAATTTTCATTTCCCTTTCTTACTTTTTTGTTATTTATTCACACTTTTTCTATTTACCTACCAAAAGCAATAAAATCCATATTTATAGGGTCAAGTTGTATGTTAACCATTACTAAACAGGATATTTTGAATGTTATTTTTCTATTTAGCATAATACATGTGGGTATTCAAAATTTTAACACTTCATTAAATCTTATGTAAATACAAACTATAAAATTTAAACTCCTAACTTCTTATATAAAAATTTCAAGTCCAACTTTTTCTGATTCAATGTAAAGAAACTTGATTCAAATTTTTCAAGCATCAAATTCTCTTAGGAACCTTTAATTTGTGCATCTGGTCAGGATTTTATTCCAGTCTTCTAGCTTAAAATGAGGAGTGCAAACCTAAACACACAATCTGCTTAGTAATTATTATTTTTCCACAAAATTAGTAGGAATAACTTTTAGCTAATGAGAGATTTCCTCCACAGCTTTATGTAATACATCAAGTAATAATCACTAATCTTTAAAACCTTGTTTAAACCTTATAATTATTTACCTTGGGGGGGGGGGGGAGGGGGAGGGTTATGTGGAAAAGCATTGTGCGCTTAGGAATTTCAAACTATTGACACACCATACATATTTAAGAAAAGTAACTTAAAATAAATAGTGCTTATCAATATATCTTAATTTATAAATGTGCAATTAAATACAGTAAAACCCTCGCTAAACTGAACCCGGTAGTCTGAAATTCCGGATAATCTGAAAACACTTTTCGGAAAACGGGGAAAAACTTTAAATCAAATGGAAATTATTTTATTGGTTAACAAAATCAAAGTAAAAAGAGAATTGTAAGAAACACAATATGTTTTCCTGTAACTTGAAAATAATTATAGTATATAATACTTATTATCCATCAGGTTAATGAATGAAAATTTAATTTAACTTATTCAATTGTAATTTAAAATTTGTGAAAATACTATATTCCTGTATCCTCCTGCTTAGTTCGAATTTTTGCTAGTTCGAAAAGGCTTCAGTCCTAATTAGTTCGGATTAACAAGGTCCTAGTGTATGCCATAAAGACAATACTGCACCAAAATATAATAATTTGAATATATTATAAAAAAGTTGAAAAAAAAATTCAAAAGGTAATAATATTCAGTAAACATATTCCAATACTCAATCAATTCTTATATTTAAACTTTAACTAAAAAATGGACAGCAGTTAAAAATAAATGTGAGAAATTACATACTCCATAAAACCAAATCACACTAAATAACCTACACTCTAACTTGGGTATGAACATACAAATTTACATCACAACCCAAACAAATTTGTAGAAAATAAAGGTGGCAAGAATAGTTTAACATTTTCTAAGTTTTCTACAAAAATATTCACTCACTAATAATTTTATAAATGGAAAAAAAGAGCTCTAAATTTGTAAATATAGAATCTTATAAAATTTGTAAAAGGCTAAAGAAAGAGACAAAAAGGTTATGTCTAAATAAATTATATTAACTTATTTTTCATTACCGTATTTGTGCACATTTTTTTACCCAACAATATTTGTAAAATTTCTGTATAAGTTTTCTCTAAAGAATTATATTAAAAAAAAAAAATATGTGCATACATATAGACACTGCCAGTTCTATATGTTAAAGTAAATATACAAGGACTACCTCTTTTCAATTTAGAATTTAAAAGTTGTAGTAACAAAGGTTTTTTAGTGTAGGTGAGACACTTGAATAAAAATAAACTTTTGTAATAATATAATAATAATTTGTCATAATATTGTATAATCTCAATCATAAATAGTGATTTTCATCACCATAAGTTAATAATACACTATGAGATAGGTGGTAAGTAAAATGATTGGATTTTGTCAAATAAAAAGCTGGATTTCAGTATAAAAAGTAGGTGAATAAAATATTCATTTTGGTTAAAAATTGTAGTATTTAAACTCTTTTAAGTGTAATGATTTAAGAAGTTACATTTATTCCATTTTAAAAATTAAATTTAATAGTAATAAATAATAAATTTCGAGGTACAATTTAGTACATAAAAATATATTTAAATACAGGTAGATATTATGGAGGCCATTAAAGCTTTAATGGAAATTAATAAAGAGGCTTTAATAGCAAGTAACAAGGGAAACCAATAAAATCTTAGAAGTGATTAATAAGGAACTTTATGCTGCTAGAACAGTACAGAACAAATACCTAAAACAGATGAGAACGTTGAATAATAATAAGGTTGTTACTGTAGAGAAAAGGCAGGATAATTTAGAGAAAAAAACAGGAAAATTTAAATAAAAAATATTTGATTTAATCAATACTGTAAATAATAATACTACTGAAATAGAAAAGGTAAAGAAAATAGTAGAGCAAGACAAACAGAGTGAAAAGATAATAGGAAATCTAGAATTAAAGATTGAAAACAATAAATTCAGAATAAAAGGGGTACAAGCGAATTTAGAGAGAGAGAGAGATATCAGTAAAGTCAGGATTACCCTAGCACACCAAGAGGACGTAAATAAAGACTACATATGGGATCAAGTAGAACATATAATTAGAGAAACAGGATAACAAACAGGTGAAAATTTAAATGTTTTGGTTACAGGATGTTTTGAAAATGTTGAAAAATTGCAGGAAAAAATAAGAGACTTAGAGGTAAATTTAAGTGAGGTAAAGGATTCTGGGGGGGGGAGGTGAGTAGTCATTCATGCGCATCAGGAAATTTTTCAAGGGGTGTGAGTGATAGCAGGGGTAGACAGAATGAAATATCTGCGACACAGTATGTCCAGAGGATTGAGAGGATAATTAGGGGAGAACATTTATCTGAGAAACATTAGATTGAGTTATTGTTAGCAGGTTTAGATAATGAGGCCAAAATGTGGGCTAATAATATGGAAGACGAATAGACGGATTACCAAGAGGCCAAAGATATATTTCTGGAAAAGTTTTGGAGTCAAAAGATACAAGATATGTTCTTACAATATATTTTCAATGGATGGTTCAATTCACGCCAGGGGACTTTAAGTGATTATTTAAGAAAATTTTAGTATAGGCCAAATATTTGACATATCCTGTAGAGGAACATAGGCATATAAGTAATAAGATCAGTCACTTTCCGGTGGTCGTACAGAACGTTTTAATTGGCAGTGAGTTGAAGAGCATAAAAGAGATGGATAGAATACTAGTTGCCTTCGACAACAGATGGGCGAGAGAGCAGGATAAAGGAAGTATAAATGGTGTGAGGAGAAAACCGAACAAGGAGGGTCATTCACATTCTTCATGCTTTATGACTCCAAAGGAAGGAAATAATGCCAAGCTACCCCTATGTGTTGACAATATTCCTAGAAGGGTAAACTATACTGAGAATAGATTCAATAGGTCAGCTCGAAATAGCTTTTAAAACCAGAGATATTCACAACCATTTAATTCTCCCAATTCATGGAAAAGAAATAGGAACCAGCGGCCCCAAACTTCTTCAAAAAACATAAATAAAGAGAATAGGAGAGAAGACAACACAGGTCACACAAGAGTAATAACAGCTAAAATACATCATTCACCTAATTATGAGGCTATTGAAACAGATACAAAAAGGTCAGTCATGTAGGAAAATAGGTCAGAATGTATATTGTTGCTGAATTCTGAAACTTGAAGATTAAAGGTACTTATAATGTTACTGAGCTGAAACAATACTATTTTGAACTGAATGAAAATATAGATGGCCTAGAACAGCCCGAGAAAAGGAAAGATAACTTGGGCAGTAAAGATGTGAGGTGGGATGGAGGATAGATACAGAGAGTTCTTTGTTTAAGTCCCTTTTACGATCTGGTGGTATTTGCTTTGACAGAGAGTCAAACCCGGCTATGTTGAGGAGTGATTTGTTGTTTAAATATTAAGAATAATGTCTCACATTTTATAAATTATAAGCCATGTTAGTAAATTAGATACAGGTGTTTGGAATATTATGAAACATGTTAATAGATTGGATACAAGTGTTTGGAATCGAACTAGTGCCTATTAATAAAATATGAAAGTGTTTTGTGTAAGGACGAAAATATGAAAGTGTTTGTGTGTGTGTGTGTGTGTATATATATATATATATATATATAAAGACATGATATAATGTAAAATTGAAAGTAAACAAACAAAATTGAATAAACTTTTAAATATTCTGATCTGACAAGTGATAAATAAAGAAAAGGACAGGTGAACATTTATTCTGTTTTTATTCTAACATGTAATGATAATTCATGTGTGTTATTTACAGTGATTTTCTTATCATGTGTCATTTGGTTATTTCTGGATATATTTAAGTTGATATTTAGGTTAGTTTATTTGAAACAAGGTGATATATAAAGATGAGATCAGAAAAAGTGGTATTTTCTGACTAATTGAGTTAGAAAATAAATTGTTTTGGTAAATATTTCATATGTTAAATGAAGTTAAATGAATCAGCTGTCAGAGTTTAAATAGTGAAGCTTTGAAACAATATTAATAAAGTTTTAATACATTTGGCTATAATAGAGAGTAATATATATTTCATTTTATTACAGGTTTTAACTTAAATAAAAATTAATAAAATTAATAAAGCCAAAAAACCTAAATAGACATGTGACACCACATTTAAAGCTGAATTTAAGCAAATAGAAAGGAAATATACATCATATTTTATAAAATAATAATAAAAGCTTGTGTTTTAAGGGACTTGGTATATATTTTGTTTTTGGTTGATCATGTGTGGTCATAAAGAAAAGTTTGAAGGTGGACAAAGGAAAGTGACAATGAAAAGATATTCTTTTATTCTGTTTATTTAAAGAACATTTAATGACGATATGAAAGAGACAATCACAAACAATAATTCATAAATTCTTTTTGTCATTTTGATTATGAACTTATGTCAATATGTATGTTGATGAGATATTGCAAAAGGGTATATGTGACATATATGTTATATTTAGTGTGTCATACAGTGAGATTTTGTTTCTCAGAGAACATCGCAGGCTCGTTCAACTCTGAAACAAAATGGGAGTAAAACTGTAATGTCCCAACTTGTAAACCCCTATGTTGTTTTGAAAAGGAAGGATAAGACTGCAGTTTTTATATTTTATTTGCATTTTATATTTAAATTCAGGATAATATTATTTTTAACTATTCATTTGCATTTTATAATATTTAAGCCCTTCAGGCAGTTTGGAGGTCAATACATTTATTTTAAATGTGCTTACTGGATATGTTGGACAATGAAACCAAAACAGAAATAGCTGATTTTGCACTTAGTTTTTGTTCTAAGATAAATAAACCTTTTCCTTAGTACGGAGCGGTTGCATTGTCCAGCCAACCAGAAAGCCAGAATTAAAACTACTCTCATGTGATAGGTCGAGATTATCAGTCCACTCTGGTGCAATCGTTGATGTCACCAGAATTTGAAAATACACAAGGGAGGAACGAACTCTGACTGTTACACCAAAAAGAGACGCGCAGTGACTGGCGTAGGGACGGGTCAATTGTACAAGCCGAAGTTGTAAATTGTTATAGTTATAACGTATAAAGGAATACGTTCTAATAATAAATTAATATAAAAGTGTTCAAAGTATATCTATTGTATAAATGGAATTTACCATTTTTGATAATCGTGTCAACAAGAGAAGCTGAGCTAGCCAGGAACAGATGTTAAGATTAAAAGTCATATTTACATAGAGTTCTATAATTGGCAATCCAACGAAGGGGCAACAAGACTTCTTCAATTGGGGACCCAAACGCGGGGTCATTACAATTTTACAATTGGAGACCAACAGTGGGGCTTTCAGCATATAGAAGCTTCATTTAGTATTTTACAATTGGTTACCCTTTAGAATACATACAATTGACGACCCATCGTGGGGCTCTTTCTATCACATTCTTTTTATTCTTTTTATCACATTAATAACATATTCCTAATTCTTGACGCACTGCATTTAATTTTTTTTTCTATGTAATATATTGAATATCTCAATTGACAAATGATGTTCTATCACATCTTTTTGACCACTTAGCACTTGTGAAGCAAAAAGGATTGTGATGTATTAAGTTAATAAACATCTCGAAATTTATTATTTCTTATCACAAAAAGAATTTTGTAGCCCCTTAGTAAAAATTAATATGTTCTTTAAAAATAAAAATTACAGCTAAAATTTGTATACACATTACAAACAAAATATAGGATGTTAAAAATATATTTAATTGTTTTAAACATTATTTCCTTTTCTTGTGTTTCTTTAAATATTTACCTTAGCTGGTAACATAGACACTATAACAACAAGTTCAATCACATATTTTACCAAAGCTATTTGGTTATAGGACATTTAGTTCCTTTATTGAGGAAACTCATTTTAGTTATTGGGATGTTGTTATAGTTCACATTTAAATCAACAAAATTGATCATAAGTTGTCAATAAAAGGTCAAGTAACCAATTTAATTTTATTTAGTACATGTACATTCATTAAAAATGCTACAGCGAATTTTAATATGTTTTGATAGCCATTTTTGTGTCTCTAATTATCAGTAACAACTAGACTCCTAAACTAAGTTTTCTCAATGTTCCTTGGTTGGGAAAATAATGAGTTGATTAATAATATACCTACCAAACATAAACCTTCATCTAACATGTAAATCAAGTTTATTGTTAGAATTTTCATCATTAGCAGTATTTAAACACTTGACTACTATTAAAATAAAAACAATTTTTCCATACAAAAATGTCTAGGAATACAAGATGCCTGGCCACAATCCAGGGCACTTAAGTTCGATTCCCAAGCAGTCAACCATTCGATAAAAAAATACATTACATTATTATAGTATGTCCAAATTTTATGACACGTGTGCTTTAACAATCAAAAGCTAATCAAGTTAAAATCAAGACATTAGAAAGAAATTCATAAATATAATTTAGATACATCTTTTCAATAAAGATTTGTCTACACAAGTATGAAAATTAGTAAAAGAATATACAAGATTTAAGTGCCCAATTATTGATGAGATAAATTCTACTTATCTCGATAGTTATCACTAATATATTGACAGCACTTTAAAACTAATAAGGTTATTAGACCTTAGACCCACACCTATAGTGAAGCTCTAAGTCACTCATATTTTGCATCCCTTCACACAATATGAAAACATCCCAACATGGATTTGAACCATGATATGTACGAGAAGTTCCACACATCAATAGTACTGACCATGTTTAAGGTTCTTTCATAGTAAGAAAATTCATTCAGGAAAGTTGTTTGTCACAATTAATTAGTTAAATATTAAGAACTAGCGTTGTGTCTGATTTTACACCAAACAAAATTGACCAAGCATATGATGAAAACTAGTGTTAAGTGTCCTTAGAAAATGTTTGTGGTAATTTAAACATTGACGTGAGCTTGCCATGGCGGGTCACTGCCCCAACAATTGGAGTACCGGCAACTTGACAACGATGAACCATTGCTTCTTGGTAAGCTTTGCGAACAGCTTTACGATCAGTTGGTTTCCTGGACTCAATAAGTTTTGCTTGATCCACTTCAAGTGATATACCAAGTAGTTCCAGTTTATTGTGAGGTAACCACTGCCTGGAATGATTAATAAGGAGTTTTGACATTTTAAATAATGCTGGTCATTAAAAAATTTTGGCTTCAACTTAGACATCTAATTAAAATATGACCAATATTTGTGTCAGCCAATTATACTACTATAAAGCCACATGGTTGACTCACTCATTCACTCACTCATTCACTGACATAAATGTTTACCCACTTCCAGATGAGCTAGAAACTTGAAATTTGGCAAAATTATAGCTTTTTGCCTGTATCCGACGGGAAAATTCCAAAAAGTTAAAAATTTTAATTCTTAGCCCCTGAAAAAAATTCAAAATGGCGGAGCAACTTTAAAGTCAGTGGAGTATATACAATACAATACCGGTAACTTTAAGTTGTTACGTTCAAAACAACGCTGAAATTACATTAGTTTACTTCCACTTGCAAAGAAAACTCACTGGGGGTTTGAGGGCAGAGCCCCCAACGAGCAAAGTGAGTGTAAGAAAATAAAAAAAGCATTAAAACAATACCGTAAACTAAAAAAAACCAAAAGAAATAAATAGTATTTAATAGTTAATAAACAATGAGAAAATAATCAAACATTTCAATGATGAAAAGAAATGAGAAGATATAAACAAAAGTGTCTGCTTGATAAGAAATAATGCCTCTCTCATACTTCTTGCAAAGTGAACAAAACTGTGAAATTAAACAATTAACTATTCAAAGCAAAACAAGTTTATTAGGGGTAATCCACCAAAATTAAAAACTGTAGCATTCATATAAATATTTGGTAAAGAATTAGCCTATTAACAGTGATGAGAGCGCCTGCCTACATCCCACATGTTTATACTCACAGTACTTGTTTAGATTTGTCCAAACTACTGACCCCCTCACGTGCTTTTAGTTGGATAACAGCTGTCAGTCGAAGCGGCCTTAATTTATAAGTATAGTTGAGTTTGAGTATAATTTAAATGCCTACTGCACATTCTTTTACATAGGTCGTGAATAATCACTTGTGTTTGAAAAGAAACAAAAATATTTTTTTCAAAAAGAGGAGACTTGTTCATTGCTTGCGTATACAAAGTGATATTAAGAAAAAATAGTGGAAGAGTCTCAAAAAGATGTAGTGACATGGAAAGAAGCAAAAGTACAGAATTTATCTCAAGGCAAGTTTGAGGAGTACATCAATAGTGTTATTTCTTCATACCAGCAGCATGTTATGAAAAGTAAAACTTCAAATATCACTAATTATTCACAAAAGGTAGATGCATTTAAGCCTATACCTTTTCCCTTCTAATAAATCTAATGTGTATGTATATAAATGCAACTATTATACATACGTTATGGTGGCTGCATTGTCTAAATAATCATTCTCTCAGTAGACTAGACGGCCAATGTTGGGGAGATGGGGTTCGAATACCAGTCAGGTCTACTGAGGGTTGCTTTTCCTACATGGTTTCTCACTCACCCTCTATGCAAATGCTGGTAAATTTTCTTTAAAATTCTACCTTTTTAGTAAACATTTTGTAGGGTGGTATAGTCTAATTGTAGTTATTCTAATTATTTTTTATTATATTTATCTAATGGAGTAGAAATGAGGAAGGTAGAATTCTAGAGGTAATCTACCCTCATTAACGTGTAGAGATATTATAAAACCATTTAGGAAAAGCCACTCTGAGTATACCCGAAAGGTATTTGAACCCCGATCTCTGCTTCATTGGCCATCTAGTAATTTTCAAGAGTGAAGCCAGGATCCAGGATTGATGTTGGAACGAAACAGAAGTCTAGGTATTGATAAGTTAATTAAAGTAAAGTTGTAGATTAATCCAATAATAATTTAGAAAAGTTGTGTACTTATAGTTCTTTAAACAGCTATCTATATGATGATAATTATGATAATTACTATCATAAAAAGTCCACAATATTAAGAAAGATGTCTTCCCCAGCATCAAGAATATTATGTGGACACTTCAACATCATCATCTAGCGAGCGCTATTATAGAAAAGGGCCATCTTAGTCAGCACACAGTAGTGCCGTTTGGCTCTTACTCAGATCGCAAACCTGACATCCATAACATAAATATAGCAGAGGTATTTCCTCATGAACCTGAAGAATTTGAATTCAAAGTCTTTATGTCTGTACTTGTCTGTCTTATCTATTTGTATGCATAGCTATCCATAAATAATAATACTTTCTGAAATAATTTATGTTCAGGATTTAAAATGGATTTTAAGAACTATTAATTCTGAATCCCTCCTTTAGTATCACAAATCTTCCCTATGAAATAATGATTAATTCTTGGTGAGAAAAGTTATGTAACACGGGGGGGGACGACGACGGGGGGTAGGCTAAATGTCTACATGGTGTTACATGGGGGGAGGGGGGCTAAAAATGTTGGAAAAGAGCGTTACGTGGTTTATGGACGACTCCTTAGCTCAGTTGGCAGCACATTTTTCAACTGTGCTAAGGGATATCATAGTTTGAATGTCTACATGAATGAAACATTTATGACTGGTAAAATTGAGGTTTTAACATGTCACATTGATTAACTGATGTCCAGAGGACTGAGAGCTTTGTATGTTATAGAATTAATCTATAAATCATATGTTGTATTATCATTTGGTTCGGAAAGTACTCTTTTTTCATGCTTTGTGTCTTTCTGCCTGTTTAGGAAATTCACAATGTTTACATTAAATACCTTTAATGAAAGAACCACAAAACATTGTTAGGCGTTGAAAATTTGTTATTTGAGTAGTAGACTAATGTAAACTTGACTTATCACATACCTATTATTGGTTTATTGGTTTATCTTGAAATGTTCTAGTTTCATGTTTCTAATAGATGGGGTTTATTAATATCAGTTAAATAGTATTTCGAGTAAGTGATAAGATGTAAATGTTGGAGGTTGTTTCTTGACACTTATAAACTTCAAAAGGAAATAATATCTAGGTCATTAGTTGTAACAAAGTAAAAGGAGTTAGTTTTATTCCCATTATTGCTGTTTTATATAAAGTTTTAAATTTAAATTTTATTTGCTTTCTTCACATATTTACTGTGTCTTCTCATTCTGAGCAAATTTATTAGGTGTTTAGAAATTAAGTTAGTTACAATAAAAATTTATTATTAAGAGTAAAATGAATTATTGCCTAATGGCTTGGAAATATATAATAAGGCAGTATAGGAATACTGTATATTAATGTAAAGTTAGTGAAAATTAAGGAAGCCAACCTGAAAGGATAGATCGCTTAGGCTTAGATAGGAACAAAGAAGAGAAAAGTGTGTTTGTTCCTATCTAGGCCTAGCCTAACTATAACTATCCTTTCTGGTTGACTTCCTTCTCTATCACTTACTTTACATTAATAAAATATTACTCGCTTCGGTGGCCTCATGGTTTAACGCGTTGCTCTTGCAGTAGACTAGACTGCCGATAACGGGGAGATCAAGGTTCGAATCTCTGTCAGGTGTGCTCAGGTCGATTTTTTACAAAATGGTTTTACACTCTTCCTCCGCGCAAGTGCAGGTACACTTCCTATAAATATAACCTTCCTCATCCTTAAAACCATTAGTGTAATTAGTACATAAATGTATAAGCTGAATGAGTAGTAAGATAGATTCTAAAAAAAAAATAAAAAAAAATATATATATTATGATTCCTTTTGGGAATGTTGTTATCATTTTCTTGAAGATATTTTAAGAACATGTTACACATATGAATTTGATCAGGTCCAAACTGTTGAAAAAGTTCAGTCGTTTCCTGCTAGATGGATCTGTCATCGGAAGCCCCTTTTCCTCTCCTCCCCAACCCCTTTTTGGCATTATCTATCATTCTATCATTTTTTGTAAGCCCAGATACTCCCTCTTACCTCACCCCATTTATATCCTGTTCAAGTAAAATCCTTGATTTGACGCTAATTTATTGTCTGTCACTTTGTTACCACTATTACCTCCAAACCTGAGTTATTGAAAATGTTCCCTGTGATATATTTGCATAGCCTATGTTATAGGGTAGGCTTGATTCAATTTAGCCCATAAATAATTTGCATAAAAAGTGTTTCTTGAGATAAAACATAATTGTATAGCATTGGTTGTGTAAGAAGAGGTGACCAAGCTTTCTCTAAATTGTTTTATTCATGTTTTAGAGACAAACAAGACCATTTTTTACTTATAGCAGGATTAATTTTGAAGATTTAGTGGAGCTTCCAGGAATTTAATTTAGGGGAAGGGGGCATGTGTGTCAAAGCTATTATTTCCATCCCCTGAAAATACTCATAAGATTATTTTAATTTAAGACTTCATTATTTTAAGAGAAAACACACACACACACACACACACACACGCATGCGCGCGCTGTTAAAAGAAGGGCTCAGAAATTATGAATCTTGTTGTAAACATTAAAATGATTAAAGGAATATCAACGACAACGAGGATATTACAACAATCTTAGAAAATATAAGTCTACAAACCAACTCACATAGAGGTAAAGGCCATTTTGTATTTTTTGTAGTAAAAAATAAATACTATGGTGAACCGCACCGACTTTTCCCCGCTTTTATCTTAAAATAGATATTTTTTAGTGAAAACTAGTAAGGTTTGTGAAACGAGATAATAGGTCTATGCATTGGTCATAAGTGAAATAAAATACACTGTTACTTATTTACTCTAGAGCATCAGAAACTAGGAATACTATTACAAAATATTGAGGAAAGAGAATCATCTTAGTCCACCAAGCATAAGATTCAAATTCATTTTCAAAGACCTGGATTAAAAAGAATATATAATTATTTGTTTATAGCTCAAAACTTTTTGGTTTTATAAAAATATACATGAAATAAAATATTTTTACCTTTAATAGCACTACAACTTTACAATGATAAGTTATTACGTATTTTAAATAGTTGCGGATAAATGATAAAAATTGGAAAATTACCCTCGTGTAAGGTACCCTCAAATTCATGTTCATGAGAAAATGAGAATTCACATCTTGTTTATAATAATGAACAGTGTCTAGATATAAAATTAATTCAAAATAGTTAGAGCGAATTTCGAGAAAATTGTTTTATCCTCTTAAATATAGAGTTAGATATCTAATTCCAAAAAAACCCTCGAGGGGACCTTATGAAAACCCCAGATATCAAGTCATAGCCCAATCTGTAAAATAGTTTTAACTCTAGCCTCAGGTACAGACAGATGGATAGACAACATTGCCAAAACAACTTTTTTGGTTTCAGGGGGTCATGAAATGTCGACATTTATCAAAATCTCGAGTTCAACATTTTTGATGATCACAATAATTTCTCCACGAGGTGTCGAGAAAGAGTAAATATTTGTTTACAAAGCTTAGTTACCCGCAGTGGTGTTCTATAGGTAGAGCCGTAGGCTTGATCCCCATTGACGGGGTGGTTGAGGTTCGAATCTCGCAGTAGACTAGACCGCCGATGATGGGGAGATTGAGGTTCAAATAATAGTCGGGTGCATTGAGGATGGTTTTCTCTAAAATGTGTTTTCACTCTCCTTTCATGCAAATGCGGGTGCACTTCATTTCAATTAAACATACCTAATCCCTAAATCATTATTGTAATTAGTACAAAGGCGTAGAACCCAAACAGGTAGTAAGACGAGGTGCTAAATAAAAAAAAAAAATTAAGCCGTTAATAACCTGTGTACTGAAAGTAACAATAAAAAATAACTAATATTTCTAGATAGTTTAAAATCATTTTTATAATAATAATAAATTAATTATTTATATGGAAACATGGTTTACTGACTTTTATTTAATCCAGATTATTTTTTTAGATCTTAGAATACAATGTTCTTGTTAGGAAGAAAGGTGTTCAAAAAAATGTGAACAGTATTTTTAAAGTGAAATAGGTGTACAGTGTGTATATTCTATTTCAGTGAGATAAAATTTAAAATATTGGACTTGTTCATCAACTTTGGCCACTTTTTTCTGGCTCATTAATTTTTTTCTAAGATAGTTCTAATTTTGTTTAACAGCCTATTACCTAGAGCAAAGTGGGGTTTTCACTTGGTTTTTTTCTATCTTCTGTACAAACAAATGGTGGTGCTCTTATTTTAATTCTTACCTCCCTATACCATGTATTTAAATAATTATCGCAAACGACCGTAAAAACTATGTCACTGAAAAAAATAAAAAGGGCTATGTTTTTTTAAAATATAAATATAGAGAAGAAAAAATTATTTTATATATTTATACAGTAATAGATAAACCAAATAAAAATGTCAAAATTTATTGTAAATGATGATTTCCTAAGGTAGCTCAGAAAAATTATACTTTGACAGGGGTTCTAGCCCTTGTCCTTTGACGTCATTTTATAAAAACCCCGAGATGCAGCTCAAAACTCGGCACTACTCCTTGGAGAGTACATGGATAATGGTTTGTATTTTGTTTAGTAGTAAGCAATAAGGTGAATGGATTAGGAGTGGTGGTGGCTGCCTGGATTAACGGTGGTATGCAAGGACACGCTGAAAGGGGGGGGGGGAGGGGTAGTATAGGAGGGGTGAGAGGGTTTGGTGTGGTGACTGCCCTAGCTACTACAGTAGCGAACATTTGATGAGGTGTTAAAACATGGTACTACTTGAAAGCGAGACTTGCAAAACTTCGAGATGTCCATCCAAATCTTAAGGCTCAATGTTTTATAATCATGAACTCAGCAAGACAAAATTAAAAAGGTTCATTAGAAAAAGCTTGGTAGTGATTAAATGACACTCAATGATTAAATCTCACTCACTTCTAATAAATATGTGAGTAAGAGTTTTTTTTGTGTTGCCTTAACCACATCAACTAAATATTGTGAGTAGATAAAGTCCTAAACAATATTTTGTTTCATTGACGTTTGACTCACATTCTCAACAGACACAGCCTGCAATAATGAATCTGAAAATAATGTTCTCATCATTTATAGCTTCTAGATTCTTAACAATCCAAAATATCAAAAAAACAAACACCAAATTTATCTCACCAAGTGTTGTAGTCTAATATCAATGGGCAAATTGAAGCTAGAACAGAATGCTATCGAAAGGATGAGGGTGATATCTGCTTGGTCATACTAAGTTCTGTAAGCTGTCTTCCCATAAATATTAGGGTCCAGCTCAGGAAAATTTCATAATGGGAATTAGACATAGCCTAGCACAGATTACATATATACATTTTCACTTAAATTCGAGATAAACAAATACAACTTGTAGCTAGCTATCAAAATAAAAAGAATATGTAAAAGATATGTTCAAGTATTAGCAGAAGATATTTAAAACTGCATGTTTTGAAACAAATAAAGTAGTGTTTATGAAACCGCATTAATTGTCTTCATATTAACATAATCTAATTTAACAGTTTTTTTGGAATAAAATGGTGCATATAATATAGTTAAATCTGTATGATGCAATGTATATTTAGTTTTAGAATGTTCAAACTCAGATTGAGTTTGAAAAGCAGGTAGTTACACTCATGTATGCACATGCAACTTTGTCATAGACTTTAGTACATTTACATTGTCACTATTATGCTCATACAATTAATGAAACATATAATACAAAGCTAGTAGGTAGTTCCTAAATACTGCCTTCCAGAATAAGTTAGAAATATACCTTTCCTATCAGGCTTAATTTAAAGTGAATCTGGGAAAAATTATATATGAAGATACAGGAAAATTAATTCATTACCTAATTTTCTTTGTTTTAATATCAATAAAGGAAAGTGGAACAAAGAAAATTAGGTATTGAATTAATTTTCCTGTATCTTCCACTTTCCTTTATTGATATTAAGATGTTTTGTTTAACGATGCAAGAAAGTTGACTAGCTTCACCAGAGAGTTTTCAAACATTTCCTGTGTTTCTTCTGATAATAATTTGTGTGAATGAGTGTATAGATGGTAGGTTAAGGCATCTGATTTATATTTATAAGCCTCTTTAGTTGGTTTAACATCATTCACATAAAGTTTAATGAGACAGAGGAATCTTGTTTTAGTAAACACTAATCATGTTTGCAAATAAAAACATTTGCAAAGAAAATAAATTTGGTGAACAGCAAAGAGGTTTATTCAACAAAAAAAGATGTTTGAAAAAACACAAAAAATAATTAACTTGATGATCAATGATCACTTGTAGAAAAATGCAAAAGTTGGAAATTACATTACTAGAGATACAAATATAGTAAAAAGCATACACTTGAATATTGAAAGCAATGATATATTTAATATGATTGAGTAAAAGCTGGTGCCATCATTAATGTGCTCCAAAGAAAAAAAACAAACGAAGAAACACTTTGAGTTTGAGAAATAAAAGAAGATAGCAAATCACAAGTGTAAAATTAATATCATACAATTAACTATTTTATTTATAAAAAGAAACATCATGAGACCAAAACAAATGATTAAATAAACAGCACCAATAATAAAAAATGTCCCACATAATAATTCATCAATACCAAACATATATTAGTGTAAAAACAAAAAAAGCATAAGGTGTAACACACAGCTATTAGGCTTACCTCTTCATCTTCAAAGTTGAATGTTAATGATGATTAGGCTTACCTTACAATGTGGTGGGTCAAGGAAAGGAAAGAGTCAGGAATTCAGGTAGGTAGAGCATTTTCTGCACTCCATTTATCCAAAAACAATCGTTAACTCTTGTTGCAGTTCTGCTGACAGATATTAAAGGAATAAATTACGGCAATTTATGTAGCCTATGATGTGGTTATTTAACTTATTTAAGACTGATATATGCTTCTGAAAAATCTCCCTCCTTGATACATGGATATCAACTGACTTTTCTTGACAAATACCCCCAAAAATGTGGGAAATTCAAACTTGTTACAGGAAACTAAAAGGAGAAATTTCATGATGGGGATATTAAACAATAAAAACATAACAGAGATAAATAAAATGCAATGTAACAAGGAAAAGGTATAGCAAACCTAGAGCAAGGTAGAAATAAACTATTTAACAAAGAAATTAGTACATTTGTTCAGCTCTAAGAACTGAACAAGACCTTTCTAAATATTAATTTAAACTAAATATCAAAATCACTATACAAAAATTTTCAATCAAAGATTAATGGGAATATTAATAAACATTGATAAGAGGATATTAGAACATTTATGATGGTCATTATCGAAATGACTGGTGTAAGTAAGCCTGCTTGGAAAGAAAGGATAAATAAACATTTGGTTATTTAAGGTTGACCAGGTGTTTTTCTGGATTTTATTATATATATTGGGGATAATTTTCTACCAACAAAGCCGTGAAGTAAAACCTTACAATCGTTGGGGAGGGCTCATATTGCTCAGATGCTATAGCATGAATCAAAATCTAAATTATGTGTTTGAGCATGAAGTTCTACTAGCTTAGGTTATTGTAGTTGGTATCAAAACAGTGACTATTAATTTGTTGTTTGGGTGTTCCTGTAGTGAGGCCAGGTCATGTTAATACACCAATGTAGTGGTTGCATGGTAGATAGTAGATTCAATTTTTTGTGAAACATTCATAATATCTATTTTGTGTGATCTGTTGTTGAATGAGGTAGAAGGTTAATACTTTTTTAGGTACTGCAGTTTGTTTTGTTGAATGATGTGATTTGGGATTTGATGTTGTGACCGAGTCAGGCAATTTTGTGTTAGCCAAATTGTGGGTGGGGGGGGGGGGGGGGGGGGGGCTGTTTGAAAGTGATCTTTGAAGATCTTTTGAGAAGATTTATTGTAAGTAGGACTAGAGTGATGAGTGGTTTTCAGTAGAAGGGTGTTTCATAATACAATTTAATTTGACTGCTAACTATATGTTTAGGGTGTCCTCAGGCTGTAAAGCTTTGAATAGTTGTTTAATTGCTTGCTTGGATCTTGTTCCTCAGAACATTTAGATAAAGTACTGTTGATGTTGAGTGTCTTTGGTATGATGCAGGATTAGACAAACCTAAATTTATCTTAAACACAGGCTACAAGATCCTGACATCATGATCCCTCATACCAAATTTTCCAACAGATCTGCAACCATAGGAACATTAAAACCACGAATGCGTCACCCTGTTTCTATAAAACACACTAACCCAGACAACCCAGTAACACTTCATGTCCAAACACATATTTATATTTTGACTAATTGTTATAGCACCAGAGTAATAGAGCCCTCCCGACCAGTCGCGAGGCTTTTCACTGCCTCATCGTTGGTAGTTTGTCCATCAATATATAACCAAACCCACCTGGTCTCTTACTCTATCCTTTCTCTCCAATCAGGTGTACTCAGGCCAGTCATCTCTATAATAACAGTAAGAAAAAAGTATCTATCTACATTAAAAATTCAAGATACAAGTTTGAACAAGAAGTTACAGAACCCAAGAAACAATAATCAACCTCTAGCAATAACCCAGACAGTATTTTACTTACTCTCTTTTGCTAAGAAAGGGTCTAATATTCTCTGATAATTACTGTGGTGTGCTTTGCTGTGAATTTGAACTTTTAAGGCATACATTTTTCTGTTAAGTGCGTAGGTCTTGCCCTTATATCCTTTCAATGTTTATTAAATACAACCATTTGGCACCATACTTTCTTAGATTTATGTAAATGACCCAGTGTAAAAATAAAAAAGTAGATGTTAATACACCTGTCCAGTGCCTAGAGATTTGAGATTATATATTTGTTCTTTGAAAATAGGCCCCAACAAAGTTTCATTCAAAGTGATATAACAACCATACCACACATAAATATATTCAATAACATTCAATTTATAATTGAATAGTTTTAATAATTGCATTTATGACTGCTCAGCTACAGATAGCAATAGAATGTTTTTTTTAAAGTAAATTATTTATTCAGTTTTTTGTTGGGAAGAATCATTAAAACTATTTCTGGGAAATCTTAAGAAATGGTGGAGGGGAACACAAGATAAAGCTTGAGCAGTTTTGTAACTTAACACTTTTTTTTTTTACCAAAGTAAATATAATATTACTTAGGTATATGTGTGTAGTTTAGTTTTCTACATACATTTTCTCATTGTTTAGAAAGTTTCTGTTCAAATGTGTGCTGATAATGTCTCAGGAAACTAGCTAATGATAATATTGTCACAGGTCACATGATATGTGATCAATTAACTAGTCATAATTACTTTTCTTGGTGCTTGGGAAGGCCGTTGTATTCTACATAGTTCTAGTTCTACTGGCAGGGGAGGAAAGAGGGAAGTAACTAACGTTCATACTGACAGAATGTAGTGAGGGACTTTTTGGACAGAGGTTCCTGGTGTTGGACTTTGTAATATGGACAGCAGGCAAAATGTTGTGGTCGGAAGTGAGAAAACTGGAATGTATAGGTATATGAATGGGTCTCTGACGACAGACTTGAGAGTCTTACAGGGAATACAGCGAGTTGGGGCATTCTCACAAATATGAATATTTATAAGGACTTGCAATGGGATCTCCTCCTATATCATGTCTCATGTCAGAAATTTTCCTACAAAAATATGAGCCAATTATTTACAATAACTTGAATAATTTGCTCAACATCAAATTTTATTGCAGATATGTAGATGACATCCTAATTATATATGATAACAATTCTAATTTGTCTAATGTATCCATACTAATCAACAATATTCACCCTAAGTTAACTTTCACTCTGGAGAATGAAACTAATGGCAGTATCAATTACTTAGACCTTAATATTTCCAAAAATTTGCATAACAAACTCAGCTATAAAATATATAGAAAACCCACTCATACCGATGCAATTATTCCCAAGGATTCAAATCATCCTACCTCTCATAAGCTTGCTACCTTTAATAGCCTGATTCATCGATTACTAAATATCCCACTCAGCAAATCCAACTATAAAAGTGAATTCAATATAATCAAATTATTAGCCACAAATAATGGTTATTCCCATTCAACTATTTACAAAATCCTAGATAAACAAATAAACAAAATCAGATCCAATAACTTCTCTACCACCCTCAATAATGGTAACCCAAATGATTCTAATTGGAAAGTAAAATGGACGAAATTCAACTATACTTGTCCTGAAACTCATTGTATCACCAATATTGTCAAAAAGTACAACCCCAACATTGCTTTTTCCACCCAACAACACAATCAAGAAAAATCTTAGTAACAGCAATTTAAATAAAATTGATAAATATAATAAAAATGGAATTTATTAAACCGACTTGTGAATGAAACAGTATATAGAATGGGCTGGTGCTTCAAGGTTCGCTATAAAGAGAGCACATTTCTGATATCAAATACAATAGACTCAAATCAAAATTTGCAGATCTTCTAAAAACCCGAATCATCAACCAAAACCAGTAGGTGTATGAAACCCCTTCAATTATCTCATAAAGGTACAAAATTAAACACAGCTGAAATTTTCTTTCATTCAAGCAGCTTTATTAAACAATAACTCAATTCTCAATGAACAATTACAAAGATCAAATCAAATTCTCGTCAACACATTAAAACATCTACCTAAAAACGTTTAAATTCTGTAACCTTATTTTTCCTGATCTACCTTCCATCATAGAAAATGACCCGTCCGAGCCGGAGTCGAGAAGATTAATTCCTTTTTATTCCTATTTTCATCCAGTACCATATTTTCTATCTATCCTTGATTTCATAGATCATTCAACACTCCAAGTGATATCAATAGCAGTTTCTCAACCTAACACTATTCCATCACGGTCTTTTAAACTTTACCTTGTATAGCTCACTTATCACTAGTCTTTTGTTTTTTCACACAGATTTTCTTCTCTCGGACTACACCTCAAATCAGTTAACATCTCGCTGTTGTATCAACACATTGTGTTTTTCACAACGACTTTTGTAAGTTTGTTTAGTAATTTTTATTCTTTTTATGATTTCATGATTGCATAACAATATTTCTCATTCACTATTTATAACTCTTTATATCCTATTTTGTCTTTAATTTCGTTTTACAGTTTCCATGATTATGACACCACAAGTGTCAAAACATGTTGGAATAAGTATTCCAGCATCTTTCCAATGCGGGAAATTCACAAGGATTAATGGGACAAGGAAACAGATAAGGCTTAAAATATTATAATACATTCTCTACTTCATTCAAACTTGTTTCACATTTGTTAACCTATAAATTAAATTTCATACTTGTCAACTTTAATTCAAACTTTGTTTAAACTTTAAACATTGTTTCATTATAAAAGGTATATTCTCAAGTCGTCGTATGACAATATTCCAATATGTCATTATAATCTATTTCGCAGATGTTAACCTCTTAACTTTAATTTTATAACTCGATTTCTTAACTTACTTGATCTTAAACATTGTTTTGTCCAACATACTTTATTATCTATAAGTTACACAACAACCTTTTAACATGTTTTCATGTATTTTAGATGTATCATCACCATATATATAACTAAATTGATGATGAATTATTCATTATGTGTTTAATGTTAGAATGTTTTCTAAAATGTTATAAATATTAGTAGTTAAGTCATGGTCTTAACTTAAGAAATATTTCATTTCATTGTTGGGTCATTGTCCAATTTGTCAAGTAGTGGGACATGGTATTAGGTGCGAATAATAATTAGGTTTTACAACTATTAGATTACTATGCAGGTGAATATAACTGGTTTAAAAAGACTACAGTATGAGTAGAGAGAACACCCTAAACTCATTTGTTTCTTCTAGACACTCTCCTTGGTGTGAGCTGAACAAGATTGGTATCTTTGTTGTGTATATTTTATATCAGTTAGTAAGCTGTCAACTCTAAACAAAGACAAGGATATTATTCTGTACAGTGAGGCCGGATTAATTACACCCCTTACCCTTGGAGACTAGGTAGAATATGCCACCACTAGGAATCTGATGGTGAAGAAGGCGGAAAGCAGTGGTGGATAATTTAGCTACTCTTGGTCTGAGCTTGGTCAAGCGCTTCCTCAAGGGATGTTCAGGAGATAAAAATGGACAGAGACATACAACAATAAGAGGAAGGCCCGGGCAGAAATACCAATATGTCCATGACAAGTATTCAAGAAAAGTTGAGATTAACATGTGTAGACATTGAATTTAAATATTTACTGAAGCAATATTTTATTTTATTTGGACAAAAAAGATTTTTTGTTATAAAGCTGCTTAAGACTGACCTAAGCTTGCAATCTCTTTTAGGCTAGCTTAGGAAATAATATAATGAAATAATACAAGTGAATGATAATTAAATGCCCCAATCATTAAGTTCAGGCTGTGCAAAAGAAATCCCATAAGATTATTCTTTGGTGATCTAGGTTATTTTATTTGTAATATTGGGAGCTGTTAGTTTGAAATAGAGTTATGTAGGTGGTAGTGAAAAATTTAAAAGTAACTTTCGAGGAAAATGTTTAGAATTATCTTTGATATGTAGATAGTGTGAATTCAAGGAGCAAAAAATGTTGAGTTAATAAATATTCTCTTAAACCAGGGTTATGTAAAGTTAAAATTCTAATATAAGGATTAAAAAATCCAGATCGTCACCAAGCCACTATATAAACTGGTTCATACCCAGAACTTTTATTTTGGGAGAGGGAAGGTGTTCTGATTGCTGTGGTTTTGGAGCAGTTTTTCAAAGAAGATAAAAGGTTTTTTAAATAATTAATCCTCTTGAAGTAATTTAAAATTTAAGCTTTTGGGGATGTGGGCATTATGAGCTCAGATTAGCTACTAGTCTAGTTAGTCAAACACACCCTCATGATATGGCCATTTTAAATAGTTGTGAACACTAATACTAACATTATATATTAACTGATAATAAAGTGTTTGGTGTTAAGAGGGGGCTAACCTATTCTTTGAAAGTCAGTACGCAGACACTTCTTTCTAAACTAATGTATTGATAATGAATAAAGATACAGATAATTTTTTGTAGTATTTTGCAATGAAAACACACAATTTTAATTATATGTTGTCAATTTTTATAAAAAGTTTTTAAATTATCATTAATATATATGTCCCAATTTGACTAAATTCTTATATATTGAAAATTATAAAACTCAAATATTTTACTTTAAATTTAATTTTTAGAAAAACTAGTTCAAATTCTACTTTTTTTCTAAAATGATTGCTATCATTTGCCACCATTGTAACAACACAAAAATAAGAAAAATTAGATTAATCGATGGTTCATGTTCTACAATTTCTTTGCCAGTGAGACTTTGCCATGTTTTGGAGAGCAGTGTGACATAGTTTTGTTCTTTTTCTCGCTATGTCTCATTAGTTTATGACTTAGCCTGAATGTTTGGGTGTAGGAATCCCGACTGACCTGTCAAATGGCAGAGTAAAATCGGACAAACATTCACTTCCATGGTTAGTATTTATTTACAAGTTTTGCTCAGAACCATATTATGGAGTGTAGACATAGAAAATATGAAAGTGAATATTTTTAGTTTTTTTTATGAAAGTGTCTCTGAAATGGATGAAAAAACTTAGAGGTTTGTCATTATTAAACTGGATGAAGAGTATGTAAGTAAATTATATTAATAATTTTGCAAAAATAATAATTTGGAAGAACTCTAAAGCAAAATTTATCTTTTGCAATGCAAAGTAAAGTTAAAAATAAAATAAAATAATTTTACTAAATCTAATGTGTTATTAAATAAATAAGTATAGATAAAGTAAACGTATGTTTAATATAGTTTTGGAATTATTTCAGGAACGTCATTAGTCGTGAACTTGTCTTCGGTGGGGTTTGGAAGGGGGGACCTTTAGTGACCTTTCTTTGAAGGGACGCGACCAATAAGACTTTCACCATTCCAAGAGGGCTTGACTTTCATGTTTCATCTTCTTACCCTCAATTTTTTTTTTCCCTTTCAACCTTATTAGACTTGCCTTTCCTGTATTTTTTCTTTTCTCTTCTTCCATATGTTTTCAGTTATTTTTAATATAGAGTTTATGACGTTAATGGACTCTTATGTATCTACACGTCACTAAACCCCAACAATAACCACCTTCATGTCATTTAAATTTAAATTCTAAGATAGTAAAAGTTACAAGCTTATATTTTATAAAACTATTAACATAAATAATAATTTTAATCATTTCTTTTTATTAATTTATACAGATTAATAGTATTTTCCACAGTATCTTCTTTTATAACTTTAGTCTTAATTAATCTCCAAACCTTCTTTAAATTTATTTGCAGTATTCATGATTATGGTACCATAGTACGAAACATGTCAGAATGAAGTAATTCAGCCTCTTTCCAGTGCTGGATATCAAAAAGGAGTAATGGGACAAAGACACAGATAAAACTAAGATTATTCTACATTACATAACCACTTCATTTATTTTTTTGGTAATTTAGAAGATGTTAACCTAATTTTTATTCATTTCTATATCAACATATATGAACAAAAGAACATTGTCCGTACCACACTATATTGTATCTTATATTTTTGTATTAATATTTTAATGTGTCAACTTAAGTTTTAGTCTTTTCATCAACTCGTTTGAGATCTATATTTTAGTTGATGATGCATTATAATTTTATATAAATTGTTCATATCTTACACCATGTTTCTTCACCAAAATTATATTTTAATTATACATTTTTATGCTTATCAATTTTTACTTAATACATCTACCACTTTATTAACTGTTTAATTTATAAATTAATTATTTATCTATTTTTCTAGAATAACTTATCTAAGTATTAACTTTTATTATAACTACTCCTTACTTTCAAACATTCTTTAAAATGTTTTCTAAAATATTATTAACATAAATCTACTGATTAGAAAATTTCCTAACAATGTACCAATATCATATCATATCCATGAAAAGTAAATTTAATTTTATGACCAAAACGTATAAGTGATCTTGATACATTTGTGCAGTGATAAATTTGTTCTGATCCTCGCAAGATTTTTGGCTTATATACATAGCATTTTCTTGCAAGTCAATCAATGTGTAGCTGTTGTCTAACCTAAAGAAAGTGAAAATAGGTTCGAAAGGGTGAAGGGTGAAGATGGGGCCGAGGTGGGGAAGAGCGGGGGGCGGGGGGGAGGAAAGTTCTAACTCCAATCTCCCCATTTGTTTCAAATAAAAAAAACACATTTGTTTTGACTTGGTTTAAAATAATAAAATTAGGGGGAACGTTACGATAGTACAGCTAAAAAGAAACACACTTTCAAAACATGTTAGACCTATAATTTACTACGATTAATTATACCCATATGTGTGACTCAGATCATTTCATAGCAGTTTGATGTATTAAAATAAAGCATTATAGCTACATAGACTGTGTGAGATTTTACCCGCCAACTTCCTTTTGACCTATTCTAAGCAATAAGGATAATTTACTACAAATTCTTATTCATTATTGAAAGCATTAATTTATTCAAATACAAATTTACAAGGCAACTAGAGTATGATGCTGCACTTTCTAACATGGTGCTATCTTTTATTACATACGTACATCCATACTTCTGTCATAATTTCAAAATTATTAATTTGCTTCTTATTCTTTATTTACTAGAAGAGTGTAATTAATTTTGCTTGGAGATTTGAAAAAGACAGATATGCAGATAAATGATTTGGAACGGGCGACAGTCAACCAAAGTAGATGCCACCTCTGGAAGTCTGAAAGACTGAAGAGATTGACTGCTTCTATGTTTGGACAAGTGTGCCACCTCCGACCAACTATGTCCTGTAGAAATACAGTATTTGCTATACTATATAACAGAAAATCAACCCTTGCAAAAATGGCATGGTATGAAGCAAGAGGAACTTGCGAAATAGAAATTGAAAGTGAAAATGGCTTCCAGTCCGTAGATTGCGGATTGTTCGTTGATGCAGATCTACCTTTCATAGGAGCTAGTCCAGGTAGTTAAACTATGACGAATGATTTAATATTATTTTTAATAACACATTTTATTTACAAGCAGGAGTTGATGCAGGGCTTGAGTTTACTTCAATATTAATCATATTTATTTTATTGCTCAATAGTAGGAGAAGAAGGAATCCTTGAGATTAAGTGTACTTTATCAGTATATGACACAAAGGATCTAGAAGAGGCTGTAAACACGGGAAAGGTAAATTTAAAAATAAAAATATGTTTAAATACTAATGTAAAAAAAAATGCTTTTTATAAGGATTTGTGAACATTTTTCAGATAAAATTCTTGAAATTATTGTGTGGTGAATATCATTTGAAGAAAGAGCACAATTATTTCTACCAAGTGCAAGGCCAGTTGCATATAACACACACAAAATAAATAAATATGCCTTTTGGTTGTCCAGACACGCAACTGGGTATTTATTGAGGAAATCGAAAAAGACAATAAATTTTGGGAAAATAAAATGGTTGAACATCTAAAAAGGTAATAGGAATTAAATATAAATAATAATGAGTTGGAATATTCTACATAAACAATCTTTTTGCTTTAATTTTCAATTAAATAATTAAATCGATAATTTAATGTAAGTATTCACTTTTTAAATTATTTTTACATGTTTTATTTTGAGTGCCTACTCCTGGAATTAATAAATCCTCAGTATGGCAAATGATTAAACAAGAAAGATATAAAGGATTCAATGTATATAAAAGAAGCAAGTATAAACAAATCTAGGAAGAAGAACCTTCATTTCTAAATGCTACTGAGTAATAGTCTCCAGGTAAACTTAAATATCAATCTAATTGCTTTATATCATGCAGAATATTGCAAGACATTTTTTCTAACAAGTGGTTATTATTTCTTTATTTTTCAAAATTTTGTCCCTAGTGTGAAATCTTATATAAATACATTTTTAAAAATGTAATTATTAAACCTCACAAATTATAGACCTCGTGATATGAAAGTTATTAGCCTAGTCTATTTATTTGAAATTTTAAACATTTTACTAATTTATATTTTCTTTGTTTGTTTCTAGATTAGCATGTGCACTGTACAGCAACCTTCTTGGAGCCTGCTTGGATTAATATATTATTATTATTATTATTATTATTATTTTCTATATGTTCAGCAACATTTATTTACCAGATTTGCTTATCTAAAATTTTATAAAGTTTAATCTGAATAAAGCACATATATACAACAATGATAGTTATAGTTATTTTGATAATTTTCCAGTATGTCAAAATTATAAATATTTTGTCCAAACAACTGAAAATAAAAGCTTGGTTCTCTTTCCTTCTCTATTTCCAAATCAGCCACTCTCTTTATCTTATCATCTTTCCCCATCTTTTCCCACCCTCTCCTTCCCCATATTTATAGTAATAATGTATAATATTAATTAATTATGTCAAGCTTAGACTATGTTATGAGTTTTTTTTAGTGTTTTTCCATTGGTCTTTTTTAATGTGCACTTTATGAACAAACACATTATATTAGCACAAAACTTATGAACTAACTTAATAATATTACATACACAGCACCCAGTCCTAAACCGACAGTTTACCAAATATAAATTATCGAGCATGCGGGAATCGAACCTGGAACCCTGACACAGTAAGAGTGGTTTCTCATTATTGGCCATCCATAATCTCCTTAGTTTAGTTAAATGTTTCTTAAATTAGAGGCTAGGACAGCATATTACAAAAAAAAAAGTTCTAGGTAGTTGACTTCACTTCTAAAAGGGAATCCCTCCTTCCTTATATCTTTTAACATCTTAATAACTGGCAGGAGTTTGTGAGGGTTCAGGGACAAAATAGACCTAACTGCCAGATATAGGAAACATTGAATTGTACTGTTCAGATCTAACATTTGAGAAAAGGTTAGTCCAGTCTTAAGCCCTTTATGGTTGACATAAACAAAAATTAAAGGCAGAACTATCACAATTTAGTATGAAGACTCAAGGGCAGTCATTGACAATCTGTGGCCCTTGACCTCACGCTATGCGGCCCACACGAGGGGTAGAGAGAAAAGTTTTTAAGAGTCAACATATAATATAACATTTCTTGTTTTGCATCACCCATTGATGTGTCGTGGATTCAATTATTTTACATTATCGACATAACAAAACAATCGCTGCATTATCCAGGTTAGGTGGTGGGGAACAGTATAAAGGACTGCTGTCTGAGCATACGTGAGCTGTAGTAGCAATTACCATAATATTGGTTTAGTTAGTCAGTTGATAGTTGACGGCAATACATGCATTATTGTTAGTTATTGTATACCTGTCCGGCTTGGCGCGATATATTTATTTCGTAAGATGACCTGTAAAAAAGCGTAAAGTTACTGATGAGCACCAGTGTTTCAGGAGAAATGGAGTGAGAATTTTTTTTATAGAATATAATGGCAAAGCAGCACGCTTAATTTTTAAAGAAACAGTGGGTGTAATGAAGGAGTACAATGCGAAGAAACATTATGATATAAAACATGCTGACAAATACAATGAATAGACTGGACAAATGAGAAAGGATAAGGTAAAAGAATTACAACATAAATTATCAAGCCAACAACATTTTTTCCGAAACGTGACTGACGACTCAAAAATTGCAGTCAAAGCAAGTTTTGCTATAGCTAAAATTTTAGTAAAAAAAAATAAAATTAAGACATACAAAGATGGAGAGCTAATAAAAAACTGTCTGGAAGAAGTGGTAAACATATCTTCCCAAAGCAAAAAAAAGTATAGTTCAAAAATTAGTTTTAAATGTATGACAGTATCCAAAAGAAATGGCATCAAACATTGAAAAACATTGGAGGAAAATTTATTAGAATTTAAGTATTTTTCATTGGCCATCGCTGAAAGCACAGATGTCACTGACACTGCACAGATTTCAATTTTTATTTGTGATATTGATAGAAATTTTAACATTAAAGAGGAATTGCTGGCATTAGTTCCTATGAAAGATATAACCAAAGGCTCAGACATTATTGTGAAATGAAAAACAAACTTGGAAATGTATAATTTGAACCTAAAATTATTACAAGAAATTTCAACATGCCATGGTGGGAAATAAGCAAGGGGTTATGAACTATTTAGCAACAGGTTTGCAAAAACATGGGCAGCAATATCATTCATTGCATGGCATTGTATTATACATTGAGGAAACCTATGAATAAACAACCCTAATATGGAGCACATGATGAAAGTAGTTGTCAGAGTAATACATTTTCTTCGTTCCAGAGGACTCACTCATAGTAAGTTCCAAGAATTCTTGTAATAATTAGACTAACAGTATGATGATGTTTATTTTACACAAGTTCATTGGCTTAGTGCTGGAAAAATGCTGAAAAGTGTATGATCTGCGTCAACAGATAATTAATTCTCTTTAGCAGACTTTGAGAGCAATGTTCAGGTGTGTGATTATCTGTTTTAGTTGACATGACCCACCCAACATCTTTTCGAGCTAAATACCAAGCTTCAAGGAAAAAATAATATGATACACAACTTGTTTTAATTAATAAAGTCGTTTGAGGTTAAACTGATACTATGGCAGTCACAAGTGAAATCTGGGCAAATGATGAAATTTCCAACAGTAAAAAGTTTTGCTGCAAGTTCTGAAGAAGAGCCCATTAACTTCACTTAATATGGCTCACTTGTAGAGAATCTTCAAAATGAGCTTAAATGTAGATTTCCAAATGTGAGAAAATTTGAGAAATCGTTTAATCTCTTTGCTCTACTGTTCACTATTGATGTTGGGACAGTACCCATCAATTTCCACATGGTGCTAATTGATCTTCAATGTGAGAATGAACCGAAGCCAAAATTTTCAAGTTTTTCTACGATTCTTATAAAAAAAAAAGTTGTCTAAGGAATTGGTAGCATTGAACAATAATGCTTTAAAAATGTCAACATTATTTGAAACCACCTACTTATGTGAAGAGACATTTGGAGGAAAACTTACAAATGCTTTGTCCAACAATGAATCAAATAAAGAGAGACTAATAAAAAGCAAACAGTGTCAAGTCTCTCATTAGGCCTACTATAAGTTAAAATTTTTGGTGGCCTTTATATTTTCTCTTTTTTTTAAATGTGTATTTTTTCAAATAAATGTACATTGAGTGCAATTGTTTGTATGTTTGTTTTTTAAAAGTGTTTCCATACAAATTAAAGTTTCTATATTGGAATCTAATAGCTAACATGTAATTTTAATATGTCCTATAAGTACACTTTTCAAGAATAATTTTTGACTGTAATATATAGGCTTATTCGTAAAATTAGGAAAAGAGGAAAAGTTGGGTGGGTGTTTGGCAAGTGAGGGAGAGGGAGAATTTCCTTGTGGCCCGGCATTGATCAGTTGATAGTAAAAGTGGCCTGCAGGTGATGAAAGGTTGTTTACCACTGCTCAAGGGCATGAAAGGATATTATCTAATGGGGTACACTAATGAGTTGACGCAATATGTCAATAATGTTTACATATAACTAACTAGATATGTGAACGAGAGGGGATGTGTGTGTGTGTATTTAAAACTAATATGTCAAATGTGACAAATTTAACATGACCATTTAATTTTAAAGATAGTGTTTTATAACGTTTGACAGTCTTGATATGTTACACACCCTAGTATAATTTGCAAACAAAGATTTGTGTGTTTAATTTTGAATAAGATTAAGAGTTAGGACTCTGCAAATACCCGGATTTCAGGCTTTAAAACCAGCTTAAAATAGATATTAGGGCTCTTAAGATTTATGGACTCACAATTTCAAGCTCCTTGAAATAGGTTCTTTATTTGCCTTGCATTGTGTGTCTGGTGATGAATGAGTGAATGTTTACTCTTCTTTCTATTTGTTGGGATGTGTTTTGTACTGATAAAGTTTGAGGGTTTGTGTGTGGAGAGAGGAAGGGAGAAGAATTTAACAAAGAGGGTATTGTGCATATGATGGCCATTTAAATGTCAAGGTCAATAACAGGGTGAACTGATTTTGTTGTTGGAAGGAAGAAAGTATGAGGCTTGGATATAAGAAGATATAAAAAAGGTATCTCCCTGTAGTGATTTTAAAACACAAACAGCTTAATGCAAGATTTTATAAAGTACACCTTAATACAAAATGGTTTTATGCAAATCTTAAATAATCATTAAACCATTAAGGTTGTAATATTTCCCCCATAATTGTAAATAGTGGCAGGATTTAAATTCGTGTAAAAATGGGCTATTTTTACAGCGTTTCAAAATAAATGTTTTCTTGCTTTTAGTTGAATTTATTATTTTATTTTAAATGTAATTAGATACTTTTAAAATGTCACATACCGACACAAAACCACTTTAATAGTTCATTAGTGTATGATATGTTTGTAATACAACTCAAACTCTAACTCTAAAATTCTATCTTCTTCGCTGCTTGAATCATTATATATGACACTGTCCACAACACTATCTGTATCAATTTCCTCACTTATTACAATTTTTGAATCCCATAATTATTAATAAATCTTCAATTTATTTTGTCAGCAAACTGCTTTTCCCGCGATTATGGTCAATGTTTGTTTAGATCGAATCCAAAGATAACTACACTATAAACAAACCAACCAATAATCAAGCTCACTATAAAGATGACGATTTCACGGCCTACTTGATGTTAGACCATGGTATAAAATAAGATGGTATGAAATAATACAGTTTAGAGCTTGCCGAAAAAAAGAAACCTGTAGTTTTTGAAGTGAACAAAACAGTTCCGTTTGTCTACTCCAATGGGTTATTTCTCATTTCTCTTTCTGGTAAGAGGCCAGCACCAAGTGAACAGCTGTACTACAGATATATAGGTAATAATTGGGTTATTTATTTTTAGTAAAATATTGCTAAATCTTCACACCCAAAAATACTTTCATCCATAATTTTTTTTTTTTTAAACTTTCCTTAGAAACATTAAATTGAATCATATTTAATTTTTTGGTTACTATCACCGTATATTTAAAATTTAATTCTATAATTTATTGTGTCTTAATATTTTTAATCATTTCAAAATAAGCAATTTTAGAATTTAAAACATTAAAAAAAATTATATATATATATTTGTTTTATATTACTTTCTGGGCCAGTGGTCAGAGTTCCTGGCTACAGATCCAGAGGCCCCAGGTTCAATCTCCAGCAACTTAAGATTTTATGTGAAGAAGCGGATCTGGAACAGGTTCAGCTCAGCCTTGTGAGCACAAATGAGGGAATACTTGAATAAAAAAAGTAGAAACCCTCATTTAGAAAATTGGTATTAATGGCTGAAGGGTTCAGTGTGCTGACATCATGACACCATACATCCACTAAGTTGGCCAATAGACGGCAGCCGCTTGGTCAGTATTGCTCGAATGAGAGCTGAAGCCACGAAGTTCTTTTTATTTATTTTTTATTGCTAGGCAAAGTAGTGATCGAAAAACACAATATGTATAAACTATTGCTAACACAATTTATAGCACGGCCGGTACAGCGTTTGGCTGGAACATGACTAACGGTTTATTATTTGAAAAGGCTTTTAAGACTAAATTCATAAGACATCTGTCAGCGTTATAGTGAACTACAAATGTAAACAAGCATGAATGTTTTGACGGTAATAATTGAACTCCAACACCCCCCCCCCCCGCCACCCCCCTCAATTTTGAGTCTAAAAGGTCAATAGGTAACAATCAAGCACGTAAACCCAATTTGTTGACATATTTCTCGTGTTAGGCTGCAGGAAGAGGTTTTATTAAGATGTCAGCTACCATATCCTCAGTGGATAAACCTTAGTTTGTGATCTTGGAGAGCTTGACGAATAAAATAAAATTTTATGTCTATAAGTTTCGATCTTGAGTGGAAGACGGGGTTATGTGCCAATTTTCCAGCTGATTGATTGTCATTGAAAATAATGATGTTCGACAACTCCTTTAAACTAAGTTCTCGCATGAAGATCATCAGGAAGATTGCTTCCTTCGCAGCTTCGGTGAGACTCATATACTCTGCCTCGGTTGAAGATAAAAAAAATGGTTCTTTGCTTTTGTGAGCACCATGATACCACCGCTCCGGACAAGGTGAAAGTGTAACCAGTATAGGACTTTCTGTCAGTGTCACAGTTTCCCCAGCCGGCGTCTGTGACACCTGTAATGACTTCATCATCCCTGGCGTAGACCAACCTCTTGTCGACGGTTCCTTGCAGATTTTTAGGACACGCTTCGCTTGAGTGAAGGTATGACAATTGTTATATAGACTCAGCATGTTGACTGCGTAAGCAATGTCGGGACGGGTACCGATGACGATGTATATGAGGGCTCCAATCAACTCTCTGAATGGATATTGCTTTGTTTCTTCTGTGGTAGTGGAGGAAGAATCAAACTTAGCCCTGGATGATATCAGTGTCTTTGCTGGTTTGCAGTCATCCATCCCAAACTTATGTACGACATCCCTGATGTAGCCACTCTGACAGAACATGACTTTGTACTTGGATTGGTTCACTTCAATTCCTAAACAATGATTTATATAGTTCCAAGGTCCTTTACGTCAAATTTGTTTGACATTTGACAGTTCACCTTTAATGTCTCTGGCTCGCTCCATGTTTCCAGAAGCGATCACAATGTCATCAACATAAATGAGCACGTAGACTGGGTGTTTACTTCGACTATCGACGTACACACATGGGTCAGAGTTTGTGGGCTGCAACCCGATGGCTTCTAAGATTGCACTTAATTTAGCGTGCCACTGTCGACCAGCTTGACGGAGCCTGTAAATGGCCTTTCGAAGATTGCAGACTTTGTTACTAGATTCCAGTTTCTGAAGCATGTCTTTTGCTTTCTCAACAATGCTGTCATCCTTTTCAGTCTTAATCATCTTTTTAGTGCCTCAACAAGCAAATCCGGCTGTTCTATGGATGTTAGTAGTGTGTCGTGTCACCATTCAGATAGGCCATTATAATGTCGAGCTGTGAGGCATGTAAGTTGAGTTTATCTGACAATGCTATGAGCAACCGAAATGATTCGAACAGGGTAACCAAAGCAAGAGTGTCCACAAAGTTGATTCCTGGTCTTTGGGCGAAGCCTCTTGCAAGCACCCTGGCCTTCCTTCGAAGTAACATTCCATCAGGATTGTACTTGTTTCGGAGAACCGCCCTACAGTCGATCACTCTATCGTTGGTCGGTCTATCAACGATTTCCCAAGTGTCGTTGCCAACCAAGCATCTGATTTCGAGCTAGATTGCATTGAACCATTCCTCACAATCTGGCCCCTTCATGGCGGTCTAGGACAACTGGGCGCCGCCATCTGGGCGCCGCCAACCGGGCGCGGCCAACTGGGCGCGCGCGAACTGGGCGCCAGGACAACTGGGCGCCAAGACAACTGGGCGCTAAAATAAAACTTTTTTTAATTAACTTGTGCAAATTTTTTTAGAAAAAAAAATGCACAATTTTTTTCATATATTTTTCAATTGAAATTAAAAAGTGACGGATAAAAACTAAAATTGAACTTTTTTTGAATTAATCATATTTTTCAGCGCAACATCATATATTTTTCAATTACGTAAATATTCATTTTTGGAGTTGTTTTAAAAAAATCTTAGTAGAGGAAACTTAATTAATTTATATTTATAGAGTTAGACTATTGATATGATAAAATTTCTAAAAAAACCCACAAAAAATTAAAAATAATCCTTATTTTTGGTCGACAACGTAATCTGCAAATATTACGTGACGCAGAGGCCTTATATGGAGATGGAACATAAGACTGCCCCACTACTGTTTGCACAAATCTATACTGTGCTTGGTAAGCAATTTGGAGGGGTGCATCCAATTATATATGCATTCCTACCTAATAAACAAAGAGCTACGTACGTTCAACATTTTGAAATGTTACAAGAAATGGAACCTACCTTTCAACGACAAACATTTTCATGTGACTTTGAATCCGCTGCAATAAGTGCTAATACAGAGTGTTTTCCACAAGTTGAACTACATGGTTGTTTTTACCATCTAACACATAACATGAGAAAACAAATATGTGCGTTGGAACTTATTCAACAATACAACAACAATGCCGAGTTTTGTTTGAAAGCAAGGATGATATCAGCTCTGGCATTTGTATCAGAAAATGATTTAGACCAAGCTTTAGATTTGTTGGCAGAAGAACTTCCAGACAATTTGCAGCCCCCGGTAGACTGGTTTGAAGATAATTATATAGGTCGCAGAAATCGCAGAGGCGTTGGACGACGAGTAGCATTATTTCCACCAAATATGTGGAATCTTTACACAAGAGTATTAAATGGTACAGATCGTACTAACAAGCATGCTGAAGCTGCACATCGCAGGCTAGGAACTGAGCTGGGCATGCAACACCCCATAAAATTTAAATTTATTGATGCTCTACGTAAAGTACAAGCTGCAAGAGATATCTACTATGAACATCTTGTAGCTGGACATGAGCCCACGGCGAAAAAAAGAAAGTATCAAGAAGTCGATGCTAGAATTTTAAGACTAGTAAGGGATTATAATAATAGACATTATTTCGTTTTTACGTGGTGTTGTACATAATATTGCAACGCATACAAGCCAAAGAACATTTAAATAAAATATGATACTGCGCATTATGCTATTTTTTTACCCATCACTTTGCATTATGATAATTTTTACCCATCACTTTTTAATTTTAATTGAAATATATATAATGAAAAAAAGAGTGCATATTTGTTTTTACTAATCACTTTTTAATTAAAAAGAAAAAATGCATTGCAAAAAAGTGATTTTTTAAAAAAAGAAAAAATTGGGGCTACTTGAAAAAAATGCATTGCAAAAAAAGTGAATTTTAGTTAAAAAAGAAAAAAGTGGGGTTACTTTTGGCGCCCAGTTGTCCTGGCGCCCAGTTGTCCTAGCGCCCAGTCGTCCTGCTGCCCAGTTGGCCGCGCCCAGTTGTCCGGATTCCCCTTCATGGCACTGTCAATGTGAATCTCTGAGGCATTCATTTTAACTGGGGCATTATGAAACAATCCATCCTACCTGTTACTTTGAACGTTGATGTGCTCCAAAGTTTGTTGAGATGATGTGGAGTTTGAATGCCCAGTATTTTTACTGTATGGCGGATCATTGTTGCGAGCAAGGTTTTGATCGGCCCGGTTGGCTGCAGGCTGGTATATTTTAGTGGGGCGACCCCTTCTTCCTGTACGTATTAACTTTGGTCTGCCGGGTCTTCGCTCCACCAGCATGTCGCTCTCCAATGTCGAGCATGCGGTCATCATTCACCTTGAATCCAAGAACTGGTTCATCGTTTTCCAGAGCATTCAGACTGATCTCGACGTCCTTGTGCGAGGACTCTTCTTCATTGAACTCCCCTCTTTCATAATGACAAGATGTTTCTTCTTCTTGAAGAAAGTCTGCAGATGTGCGTCCAGGCCCAGGCTTGGCGCAGAATCTTATGTCCCTGGAGACACAGATCTTTTGTTCACCTGGTAGCCATACCCAGTAGGCCTTGGAGCAGTCAGAGTAATCGACGAAGACCCCTTTGTTGCCTTTGGGCTCAAACTTTCCTTTATCAGGAGACTTGTGGAGGATGATGGCTTTCTCCCCGAATATAAGAAGATGCGAGATATTCGCCCGTCTTCCCAACCACCTTTCGTATGGAGTTCCTTCAGACAACCCTTTTGTTATGCATCAATTTGTGATATGATTGGCTGTCGCTATGGCTTCAGCCCAAAAGGACAGTGGCATTCCGGACTCGAGTAGCATGCACCGAGCAGCCTCAACCAGAGTGCGGTTCTTCCTTTCCGCAACACCGTTCTGTTGTGGGTTGTGCGGAATTTTTAGACGTCGTTGGATTCCTCCACGTTTGAGAATGGGATCCATTTTATCGTTGCAATATTCTTTGCCGTTATCCGATTGAAGAGCTTTGATCTTATGCCCTGTCTGATTTTTGGCTAGATTCTTGAACTCGACGAACTTCTCGGTGACCTCTCCCTTGTGACGTAGGAAATAGACTTGACACCATTAACTGTAGTCGTCTATGAAGGTTACGAAATAACGTGTGCCACCTTGGGATGCTTCCCTCATCGGCCCGCAGACGTAGGAATGGATTAACTCCAGAAGCTCTTTTGAGGTTACCTCTTGTTTGGTGAAGGGAGATGATGTTATTTTTCCTTCTAGACAGGTGTGACAGTTTTTTAAGTCAGTTAAGTCGTTGAATTTCAAACCGATCACACATTGGTTCTTGAGCATATTGACCATGTCCCTCGAATTCAAATGACCAACTCGAGAGTGCCAAACTTCCAATTCCCTTTTTGGAACTTTTGATCTTGTGACCATGCACGCTTGCTGATCGCTTTCACATGAGTAGAATAAGTCACCAATGCTATTTGCAACAACTTTAATGTCACCGTTTATGTCTTTTATGGTCGCGCGATCTTTCTCGAATATCACCTTGTTATTATCAACAATTTTTGCCACAGAGATGAGGTTCTTTTGGAGGTCAGGTACATATAAGGTGTCCTTCAATGTGATAGAGTCTGTCACACTGTTCACAGTGGTGATTTGCACGTTACTTTTCGCTTTTACTTGCATGGCACTGTTATCGGCATGTTTAAGATTCCTGTGAATTTTCTTCGCACTCATGAATGCATGTTCATTGTTGCATAACTGAAATATGCAACCACTATCAATGCACCAAAGTTTTTTTTATGTTGCTTGATTTTGTAGTTTCTTTGTCGATAAAAAAACAACAGTGAGCCTTGTCAGCTTTATTTGCCGTTTTTTCGCTCAACTTCTTTTTAAAGAAACAATCAAACAGCATTTGGCTGGAGAATGACTAACGGTTTATTATTTGAAAAGGCTTTTAAGACTAAATTCATAAGACATCTGTCGGTGTTATAGTGAACTACAAATGTAAACAAACATGAACGTTTGGACAGTAATAAATGAACTCCAACATTTATTTACATAATTAAGTTTGAAAATTATATATTTATTCAACCCAATCTCAACTAGAATTGATACTAGGGAGTTACACAAGAAACTAGCATGAGATCGACTCAAATCTAAAATGTAACCTCGCAGACTCCTACTTAGAGCCATATCTTCTGAATGTATATATGCGCCCCAAACAATTTTCAAGAATGGCGGTCCACACTCCACCCCCCTCCTCCCATGATCCTTCAACTTCCATGTACGTTATGTACCGCTACCGGTAAAGGTCTTGTTATAGAAAATAAAAAAAGTAAATAAAGAAAGAGGATTTTCCCTAGTTTGTTGAATGTTAAATTTTACTCTTTAAACAGGTGAGCAGCGTTTTATCTCCTGTCAAAATTCATTGGTTTAATTATAATATTTTCTATCTTTAACATTGTAATTATTTGTTGTTGCCTATTATACTTTTATAGATTTATATAGCATTTAAAATACTAAACTTTGTATCTCACCATTTTTTTGTAATAATTTATTTACAATTACTCACCAGGTGCGCTTTGTATCAAAGAAAAGCACCAAGTAAACAGGATCTGTATAGTTGTCAGCCAAAGCCAGAACATCTAGTGGTGGGGCTGGGATAGGCACTCCGTTATGTAGGTATCCAATTCGAGGCATCTTAGGGTTGATAATCTAAACATTATGAAGTTTACATTTATTACCATTTCCAACCTGTGGCAGTTTTTTAACCAAGTCATATATTTTCCACTACCAGATTACTAGGACTGTCGTAGCTTCATATACCTTATAATCTAACTAAAGACTAGGACAAGCACAGTACCCATTCCCCAGCTGTTAATTCATCACTGTGAATGAGTAAACCCACAGTTTGCCAATTATAAATTTTTCAGCCATACAGGGAATCAAACCCGGGACCATTAGCTTAGACAGACTTGCTACCGACCGAGATAAGGTGTTTGATAAACATTATGAAATACAGTCTATTAAACAGTTATGAATGTCTATGCAAATATTTTATCAATATATGTATCAACCTCAAGTGTGATGCTACAATAGTGTTTCTAACCTGGTTATCCATGTAATGTAATAACATGTAACCTGCCTAGGTGGCGTAGTTGGTTAACGCGCCAGTCGTGTTGAGCCAGACCGCCGAGGACGGGGAGATCGAGGTTCGAATCTCGGTCGGGTGAACTGGGGGTGGTTTTTCCTAAATGGTTTTCCACTCTCCCTCCACGCAAATGCGGGTTCACTTCCTCTATATTTAACCTTCCCAATTCCTAATCAATTAGTGTAATTAGTACTTAAGCGTATAGCCCGAACGGGTAGTAAGACGGTGCTAAATAAATAAATAAAAAAAAAACATGTAATAGAAAATAGGTAGTCTAATTTAAAAAAAAATTAAAGTGACCTTAACATCACCTTAGCAACGCAACCCAAGGTCATACCAGCCTTGCCACCTTACTCCCCCCTAATAACCAAACAATTTTTGTTTAAGACATTTTTTTCTGCAATGCGTTGTTTTCGAGATATTTTGGTGGAAAAATTTCAAATTAAAACCCGGTCTATATTTTAGCACCACGTCTTATTACCCATTCGGGCTACAAGCATAGAAAATTATATTCTTTCCAAATCACGAATACCTCTTTTAACAAAAACAAATTTGTTCCTGGAAAGGGTCCTCCATTAGGAGATTTTACTGTATTTACATAGAAAAGACTAAACAATTTGTGTTCACATATTATATGTATAAAGGTAGCTTATTTTATCATTATAAAAAATTGGGATAAATTGCACCAAATGGCTATATTGTATTAAACATTGAAAGGAGTATAGAAGGGCAAGGCCTACATACTTACCAGAAAATTGTATGCCTCAAAGTTCACAATTAAAACACCATAAAACACATTATGTAATTTTCAGGGTTCATCAGTCCCCTTTTTCAGCAGAAGCGAGTAAAACAAAGACTGGATCATGTCAATATGGCTACAGGTTGATCATGGTCACTTAGATTCTGTTACCAGTTTCTTGATTAAAAAAAAAGTTTATGCTTGGATTCTGCAATTGCCTATTCAAACTTGTCTCTTTATTCTTGGTAGATGGATATAATGTATTGATATATTTAATTATATAATTATTAAATTAAATTATATATGTTATTATTGTTTGTATAGAAATTACTGACTGGTGTGGGTAGGCCTGCTTGGAAGGAAAGGGGAGAAGGTTATCTAAGGTTGAGACCAGGGGGGTGCCAGGATTTGGTAATATATTGGTGAGCAAGTTTCCACCTACAGAGCTGGGAAGCGGTGCAACTATTGGGGAGGGCTCGTATAACTCTAGTCCTAGCATAAGTCAAAATTTGAATGATGTGTTTGCGTATGAAGTGATAATGTTTTGTCAGGGTTGTTGTAGTTGGTACCAGAACGGTGACCATTCATTCAGTGTCTGAGTGGCAATACAGTAGCAATGCAGCAATGCAATGTAGCTGATATATAAGATTTTCCTGTGGAGAAGTCATAGTGGCCTTTCATGAGGTATTCCATATGTGGGAGTCTGATGTTGAATGAGGTGGAAGGTTGGTGAATAATGATGCAGGTACTACATCTCGGTTTATTGCAAGGGTAGGAACCTTTGGCTTGATATTGTTTGTTGTTGTTTGTGGTTGGATCGGGCAATTTAGAGTGAACCAGTATGTTGTTGAGATTGGGGGGGGGCAGGGGGGGTTGAATGTGATTCTTGGAGCACTGTTGATAAGATTATATACGAGATGTGATGAGTATTCAGGATAAATCTGAGTTTATCTAGTCCTTCCTAATACTGGGGGGTGAACAGTAGGTCATTGGAAAGCTGTTTCTCGATGGGCAATTGATTACTTGGGGCTCTGTTTATTTGACTATTGACTAAGTGTTTAAGGTATCCTCAGACTGTGAAAGCCCTGAAGATTTGTTTACAATGCATGTTAAGGACTTTTTTCTCAGAACATATATGTTGGCTCTGCCTCAGCTGAAGAAGGGGACTGATGTACCCGAAAATTACATATTTATGTGTTGTGTTGTGTTATGATTGTGATCTTTGAGGGCTACAAATGAAGAGTGTAATTAAATAATGCTCTAAGTGTAAAAAAAGTAAAATAAAAAAATAAACAAAAAACAACAACAGTGAAATGAGATCTATGTTCCATTGCCAATCCACCCATAACCATATTATGGTCTAAGTGCCAGATGCCTTTGGGAAGTATTAGTAACCACCGCAAGAATACACCAGTGCAATATCCATCCGTTGAATGTACTTTAAAATACTCTATGTGCCACAAGCATGATACAGTAGCCATCATGATCATTGGGTTTTGACTCATCAACATGGAAGATAATTCTAATAATATTAGTGTAACTCTATGTAAAAACGGGGATTTTAATGTATCTCACCTCATAAAAAACATAAAGGCAAGAGGTTTGTAATACATTTTGTCTAAAAATAAAAAAGTTCCTGCTAAAAAAAGCCAACTGAGCTTAATGTAGGTAGGTTCATTATTATCTACTAATTTAGGTTTTGATTACAATTAATTTAAGTTATTAATTTAAGTTCAAATTATGAAGTAAACATTTCACCAAACCTAAAGGGAGGTGTTTATGTTGCAGGAGAGCTGTAAATGTAGTTTTCAATGTAAGTCTCTAGCTGTTGAGTAAAAGCAAAAGTTATTCTGCAACTTCTATAAGATGAACAGAGAAGAGTAAGGGACCTCTATTTTGGGATTGATGACCATTACACAGGTGAGAAGGAGGCATGGGAATTACGTGCAACCAGATGAGAGTCAACGACAGGCATCTGTTTTCTATTCTGTACCAGATGGCAAAGGAAATATTGTTTCTTTTTGTCATGGTGCATTTGCCGATATATTTGCCTTAACCTAAAAGAGGATTTAAGTGTTGACAAGGAAAAAGAAACTAGGCCTCTAACGTGCAGTAGAAACGAGAGGAAATAAAAAGAAAAACATGAAATTTTCTTTGGAAACTAAGAAAACTGTGATCGACAATACAAACACCCTCCTATCCAATGAAAGTCATTACAGCAGGAACAAATCAAAACGTGAATACTTAAATCCTGAGCTCAGTTTGAACCATCTCTACCTCACTTTTAAAGAATGTTACCCAAACACCAGAGTTTCTTCCCGTTGCTACAGTAAGTGTTAAAAAAAACTTTCCGAAATTGTGTTTTGGACGTCCTCGCACAAACACTTGTGGTACATGTGATATTTACACAGCTATGATCAAAGAGGGTCAAGCAGAAAGTCCAGGCCAGAGAAGAAAAATTGAGATTGAATTAGAGCTACATCATTGTTGAATGCAATGAACAAAGATGAGCAAGAATCCCAACTATCCTTGAGTGAAGAATGCACATCTTCTATGGATTTACAGCAAGTCCCTTTCACACCTGCTCTAACTCAATCCCAGATGTTTTAGTCAAGGCAGCCATAAAATTTTAATTTCGCTATTCATATTGGAGATACCAACAACACGTTTAAGTGTGTCTGACATGAAGGAATAACCAATAGAGGATCAAATGAAATAATATTGAGGAATGGTATTACCAACAAGAAAATCCTTAACATTTGGAGTGACATCTGCTGCCGCCAGAATAAGAACAGAGTTCTTATTTTCTTATGGGTCTACCTAGTCAGCAAGGGTATTTTTTAATGAAATTAATCACAAGTTTCTAGTCAGTGGATACTCTTCTATGTCTTGTGATTAAGAAAATCCAACTCTTGCTAAGACACGAAAAGGTTTGGGGGAACTGGAAATGTGGCAAGAGGCAAATATCTTGAAACGATCACAGAGAAATCGGGAGATCAAAGAAACAGAGCTCCCATGATTAAACAGTCAGTCAAGAATTACTAAAGAGATGAAAAAGGATTTAAAAAATGTAATCCCATTCTTTTCTAAAGAAGAACAGAACATAGAGTTTTTTACAATAACTTAGTAAAGTGATAATTTTAGCAGGAAAACTAAAAGTGAAAAGAGGATTATATAAAAGTGATTTCTTATTATCATACTACTCTTTTATAATAATGCCAAGTGAAAGGACTGATTATGTATTTGTTTGTAATATTTTTTTTAATGTTTGCATTTTCAATAAATGTGGATTATTTCATTTACACCAATGACACTTAGAGCGTTTCTGTTGGCATGACCTTTGAAATATAGTGTTTTTCCATTATTCTTAACGTATCTTAGTTTTTTTTTGTTTAGTGTTAGTCAAAAATTTGTCTCAATTGGTGTGCTAGTGTAAAAATAAAAAAGCCTTTTAATTTACAATAAAATATTAACAAGAAAATATTTATATTTTTCTTGAAAAATAGTGTTTTGAAGATAACTATTTTTATTGAAAAATAGTTTTTTTGAAGTTAACTCAGAATAAATATTTCGGCAATTAGACCCTTATTTATTTACATTCTTCAATTTTCTGGCAAGTGTGTAAGCCTTTGCCCTTCTAGCCTCCTTTCAATGTTTAATATAACATAGTCGTTTGGAGCCATTTTTCCTTTGTACTAATTTTGAAAGAATTTTTATAAATTATTAATAATTAATGCTCAAAGTTTAGCATTTTCGATTTATTTCAGAGGTCTAAAACACCTATCTAATTTTTACTTACCTCTCCCCCCTTTTCAAATAGTTGCCACAACATCTTTTTAAGTTATTTATTATGATTTTTAAAATATTTTGTTAATATTTTTAGTAAGAATTTAAAGAAGAATAATTGTGTGTATTCAAAAATTTATTTGTGTTGTTTTGCTTACTAACTTTGTAATATTGTAAAGAAGATAAAAAAAATGATTGGCATTAGTAATAGGCAATATCGGCAATAAATGATTGGCATCACCCTTTCCAACTAGGCAGATTGGCCCAGCCCGAATTTTTTACTTTCTTTAGAATTATAACTGACGTGGAACTATATTTTCATTCTTTGCTAAATTAAAATATTAAATTATACACTTCACCCACACAAATATATTTGTAAATGGTGTTAATAGAAATAAGGAAAATTTGATAAAAAATTAAAATTTAAATAAAAGTACATTAAAATCAATTGGACATTAATATCTTATTCAAGAAAATGGAAATTAATGTTTAATGTTTGCTTATGTTTAGTAGTAAATAAAAGTATCTGGCACCTTAGCTCAGTTGGCAGGGTGTCTGCCTACTGAGCTAAGGGGCCCTGGTTTGATTCCCGAAATAGCCGAAAAATTTATCATTGGTGAAATGTGGGTTTACAAGGGCAATCACAGTGATGAATTAATGGCCAGGGATTGGATGTTGTGTTTTTTCTAGTCTTATGTTAGATTATAAGGCATATTAAGCTAAGACAGGCCTAACAAGAAGAAAATTTATGACTTGAATATAAAAAACTGACCCAGTCCACAGACTGGAAACAGTAATGGATGTAAAGTAAAAGTAAATAAAAGTATACCTAGATTATTTCATAATAGCTAAGTGTTTTAGTAATGGTAGCGTTCATAAAATCATAACAAAATTTACAAAATAAACCCTTCTTTTAGAAGATTGATTAATTTTTTTCCCAGGATTTTACTACAACAGAAAAATCACAACAAAAAAAGTATGACCATATTTAGTACTGCTATATATGTTTAATAATCAGCCTGACATCTTTAAATTTTTTAAATGAATTAAAAATGAATGTGACTATGATTGCTATGTTCTATGCCATGAAAAACACATACAAATAATATTACTTTGTTTAAGGTGACCTAGCGGTCTAGGGGAAAGGTGTCAGACTTCTGTGCTGGGGGTCTGGGGTTTAATCCTCGGTCCCGGCACAGATTTATCTGATAGCCAAACCCTTCCTTCACCTCTGACAAAAAGTGTATTGATCACAACTTGTAAATGTTTGGAATGCCAGGCCTCCACAGTGGTTCGGATCCCACGTTAAAACTGTAGGTTCTCCATTTCATCTCACATCACTCTACCATTACACATTACCAGTTGCGTATAACCTGAACGAGTGGTAAGACGCGGTGCTAATATTAATATTACTTGGCATACTAACCAGAGCAGGATACCATGGGTAGCCCCGACATTTGGCCCAAACTAAAGTGAGGGGTTCCAGATGTTCACTGATATATCTTACAATAGCATGATCATCATCTGCCGAAGATTCTTCTTGTGAGTGACGGGCAAGGTCTAAGCTAGAGTTTTCCCCACTGGAACTACTGCTGTTATCAGAACTTGAACAGCTAAAACAACTTGAATCGGATTGTGTTTCCTCATCAGTTTCAGTAGGCATATCTGAATTAAAACAAACAAAATCAAAGAAAATAACATTTGAAAAACTTTCTCATTTAGTAAACAGCATTAAAAAAAGTGTAGATATACACACTTCTGAATTTGATATAAATACATGCATTTCCAACTTTATTATCATTTCACTAAGCATTGTTTGAAAGATGACAAGATTCAAATAAAAATGATTTTATGTTAAGAAAATGTAAATAAAGGTATTAGAAAATGTAAAGATTAGAAAGATGTAAAATGCTGAACCCTATTTATAAAAAAAGTTAAATTCATTCAAACTACAATTAATTTAACTCTGGAGAGTTCAGTGGTAGAGCAGTGACACGCTAAACCAATAGTCCTGGATTTGATTCCTACATCCAGGTGTCATTTTTCAACTAATTTAAATTAAATGAATTGTGGCCCCTCCATATGGACTGCGACATTTACGATAATTTGCAACCTGTGTGTTGATATTCATTCAATAAAAGTAGTTAAAGCACTTTTTGAGATAAAGTGAAAAAAATGTATTGGGTAGTGTGATAATTTGACCGCTATACCAAGCTGGTTATGAACCTATTGGGCAAATATCTAAAGGTCATTTCTAAACGGTGCTACCCTCTCGGCGGGAGAATCCCCAATACCACCCCCTTTATATAGACTATGGTACCGACTTATTTTTGCTTTCAATCGCAACCTGCCAAATCTAGGCTGAGCATATCAGTGAAGTTCTCTGTTGCATAGCCAACATTGAGAGGAAGTGTATATAGATTGTTTAGAATAAAATGCATTTTACAGTGATCTTAAGATTTTAACTTTGTCCTTTTGATTGTTCCAAAGTAAGATAACAACGCATTTCTTCAAATATTACCTCCTCCAGTTCTATAAGTTGTGAAGCTGTCAGAGCTTGGTAAAATAAGTGCTGGCATCATAACACTCGCATTCTGTTCAGTGTTGAGAATAAGAGAGTTGGGTTTGAACTTTTTAAGTAGACTTGGACTGCTAAATGAGCTATCAGTGAGGTATTTCCGTGGTCTCCCAACACGTCGTCTGTTGACTGTTGATGTTATGCTGGCTAAAGAGCTTCTACTCCTGAAAATAAGTACAATTTTAATGCAAGATTAAGTGAATCAAACTTATTCATAAAAACAATATAAAGTAGTCAAATTGAAAGAAGTATCATTTAAATAAGCCAACACCTTAAATATTAAATATATTTTCTTAAAGTCTAGATGTCTAGATAAATATTTACTTTACAATTCTATATTTTAATAGACTTGAGAATGATCTTATCTTTATTCTAAATAGAAAAATTCCAAACTAATCCTCGGGCTCTATTCAGGAAAAGGTCAATATATCTGCTTTTTAATATGGTTAGCTCTTAAAAGGTCTATGCCAAAAATCAAAATATTATTAAGAGTTGTTTGAAATCAAATACTAGATTTTAAATTCATTTATTATGATTATATGAATCAGAAATTTTAATATTAGTATTAATACCATTAATTTTTTTTATAAAATAAATAGTTACTAAATATAAGATTCTAGAAGTATTTTTTTATTTAACACAAGATGTTTTATTAAGAAACTTCAATTTTATTTTAATAATAATAAATTGATTTTTTTTTGGCTCCACAAATTTTACTCTGTAACAAAACCATGGTTTGGCCTGCTAAGGCATCCTTATGTGAACCATACAAATTTGTAAAACAAAAAATAAAACCCTTTTATGTATTTTATTGAAAATGTATAGGACACTAGCTATAAAATAGGAGAATGTTTACTCATTATAATAATCCATCAATTAAAATTCCCAATAAGTTTTTTTTTGAAAGGCTGAGTATAATTAAGTAAATTAAACTATCTATGTTTTTAAATTGAATACATTATTATAATTTCAATGGCCACATTACTTGTAATCAGTAGGCTACTCAATACTGCTCTAAGCACAGCAGGAACAAACAGTATTAAACAATAAATGACTGTATCTGCAGTAATAAAACAGTTTACAAAAAGTATGGAATGGTGGCACACAGTATCAAGCAGGAGCTAGCATTAGTATAAAGTCATTTTCAAACTGGATCTAGTAGTAATAATCAAAAATAAAGAATATGATATAATAGTAAACAGAACAGAATCCATCAGGAATGAGCAATAATTTTAATAGCAGGAAGCTAAAACAATCAAGATTAAACAGTCATTTTAATAGAATGAATCAGGAACATGCAGGAATGAACAGTCATTTTAATAGTATGAATCAAGAACAAGCAGGAATGAATAGTATTTTTAATAGTATCAAGAAAAAAAAAGAAGGAATTAACATTAATTGTGATAGTATAAAGCAGGAAACACAATAACTTTAATAGTATGAAGCAGGAAAGTGCAGTGATTTAAGCAAAAAGTAATAGGAACAAGAAATAATGAGCATTAATTTAAATAGTATATACAGTAGAACCTTTTTAATTCGAAGTCCAAGGGATATATAAAAAAATTCTAAATATCCAAAATTCAAATTAACCAATGGGTATCTAAACTGTTTGTACACAATAAATAAAAAACCTCTAAATGAAATATTGTAAAAATTAACTCAACATACAAAAAATGCAGACTTTATGAATTAATGGGCCACTTAAAGGAATGTTAAGGTTGCACGATTGTTTGAACCAATTTAAAACACACTCGTCAACCTCAGGATAATCACAGCTTCTAACACGTTTTCTTGTTCCTCCATTTTGCATTTTACAACTCTCCATGATGTTATTCTTTTTTTAGGTTAAGTCGCTAAAGTGTATCGGCTGTATCCCATATTATTTTGTGATATCACACTTGTTTTTAACTCACTTTTCCAGTTCTATAATCACTTCAACCTTCTTGGCTATGGCTAAGGTTAAACTTGTGTTGTAAGTTCCACGCTTAAACATCGTTAAAACACGGCAATTTACACTTGTCAGATGACAATGAGCGACTGTCACTGAAAGACAAAGGTGCCTGATTAGGACAAGCAACATAGACCTTACCCCTTCCATGCTGGGCGTCACGTGATGGCATTGTCACACAGAAGCGATTAAAGCAGAGCCAGTCCAGGAAAATCGCTTGTAGCTGGTGCAAAATTCCCCACTTTTTCTTTTACTATGAGTCAATAACTCTTACCTGTATTTAACATTCCTGGGATTCTTGGGTTTAATAGAGATTGTTAAGTTAGGTTTGAAGTAAGTAGAAACTCAAAAAAATTAACAATATACTGTATAAATTCAAATTATCCAAATATTTCCTTGTAAAACTTGAATTAAATGTTATTTTTTACCATTGAATTAAATAATAATTTTGTGGGGAATAATGGTGGATTTGAATTAACCAACTTAAAATTAGCCAGACCCTACTGTGGCAGGTTTGGATATTACAGTGAAATTTCCCTTAACAGAAACCTATAACGAGAGGATTCTTCTTGATAGCAGGAAGCTTAAATTTCTCAAGCAACATAACATTGGCTCTTAAGGTAAAACAACATCCCAATAACAGACGCGGATACTTCTAGAGATGCATATTTGCTTAAAAATTTCCAAGCAGCGTGCAAAAATTAAAAACACTAGTAAATATAAAGTATTTTGCTGTAGGAATGTTAGGAAAACCATTGTCTTGCATGAAGTGTGAGTGGTCCAGCTTCCCCTCTAGGGAAAGTTTATAAAATAGCCTAGGTAGTAATGACTACAATTCTACAAGGTCATATCTTCATCCCCTTCTGAGTCTTCAGCGGGAATTATTCCATCAGTTTAGTCTGTGCTTATGCACAAATACATACCCAAGGTACATATAATTTGCGTATTGTTCTGTGTACTATGCAATATTTACATTAAGCTACATACAATATGTAGTCATTTGTCATTATTAGCCTACATGCAATAATGCACAATGCAATAATTACAGTAGATTGTTTTAGTTAATACCCTCAGTACTTTATACAGATTCCTGCATGCGATGCGCAATGCAATAAGTTACAGTAGATTGTTTTAGTTAATACCCATAGTATATAGATTCACATAAAGTCCATTCACCATAGAATGGTAACTGACAGCTAGCAGAAGATGTAAAAGCAATAAAACAAATATTGTTTGTTATGAAAGTTTTGACTACCAAATGTGACAGCAGCTCAATCTATGGTCTTGCAAATCATATGGTTTAGCAAATGGGTACATGAGAGTTGATTTGGTAACTTTAGTTAGCTGTCACATACCTACAGTTCTACCATAGATAGAGTACATTTTAAATTATGTCCAATAATAATGTTTTTAAGGGGAAACATGGTTTTGATTTTTTTTTTTCGAGAAAACAATTTTTTTTCTCAGCAAAACTAATTCTAACTGTGTTTTGATTAAAAAAAAATATTTTTTTCAATCTTTTTAATTGCTTTAAAATTTGGTTTAATTGATGAAATTTGATTAATTTATTTTTCTAAAACCATAATTTCTATGTATTTGATTTTTTATCTTTGACCTAATAAATTGCTTTAGTTTAAAGTGTAAATATTTCAATATAATCACCTAAATACGTTTTAAATAATTCAATATTACTTCTAGATCTAAAAATACAATTTTTATAAAGCAGTTTGTAATTATTTAATTAATTTTTATCTTAGGTATTAAGATTTTAAATTTATTTAAATTTTCTGGTGGATTAGTTGTGAGCTAGTAGATGTTTGATTATTGCCTCTAGGAGGTCAGCTTTTAAGACTATAGACGAATCAATCTTGTAGTGTAAATCCCTTTAACACATCACTTCGCTTAATACATTTTTGTGTGGAGCTTCCATGTTTGACTGACTTGAAATACCTGAGACTAGCGGAAAATATTTAAAACTAGGTTCTAACATTTAGAGTACCTATCCCCCTCACTATTTTCTTTCACAAATTGAACTTGTTATGACTGATGACAGCACTCCCAGCTGTGGACACCGTCACTCAAACAAGAGTATCAGTTTATCCCATCTTGTGTTGCAGTTCTTAGAAGGACAAGGAAGCTCATCTGGTCAGCTCATTCCACCATTTAGTGATTCCATATTTTAGCTTCAGGGCAGTAGGTTTGGTCGTGCACTTTTGAACCTTACCGGTCATCTTTTATAGATATATTTTTTAATATGGTTAAAAACCCTCCACCGAGTCGTACTCGTAAGAGGAATAAATTTGCTAAATATATGGTCACTAGATGTAAAAAGAAGCTAGCTGGAAAGTAACTATTTTTTAGTAAATACATCTCTATGTGGAATATCCTAAACTTGATAAACACTATCATTCTTGTTTTAAAGATACGTATTTTATTTATAAATATTTTTGTTTTAGAGAAGTCACTGAGTCAAATGGCAACATTATAAATATGAAGTTTGAACAAGTCAAGATATCACAGCGAACCAGTGCAACATAAATCAGGAGATAATCATTTACCCTGCTTTTACTATTCAGTTATCGACTATACTTGACATTGCAAATAACAATAACAGATACTATCACAAGGTGTACCTTAAAAATAGTACTTCAATGCTGATACAAAATTGAACTCTTAAAAGTATTAGGCTACTACATATCCTTCACTGCTCAGGCTCTTAGCTTATTAGTGTCTACGAAACCATCCTTTCCCCTTCCATCAGGGGCAAATCCACGGGGAGGGGGGAATTCCTCCCTCCCCCCCAAATGGTCATGTGACAGACGAAAACATTGGAATTTAGAATTAAACACATCTGAGCGGATCCGAAGTCAGGAAGAGCATAAAATGTCACTTCTTTGGAGTGTTGAATTTGAAAAAACTTGGTAGATATTTCATACTCCTCCTCCGGTAAAAGTTCCTTCCCTTCCTCCACAAAATTGCTTCCTGGATCCACCCCTATCTTTACCTGACCAAAATAAACACAGCTAGAAAACATATATTGAATATCAGTTCCTCAACACCGGCAAGTTTGTTCACCAACTACTAAAAATCCTTATTTTAAAAATATGTTTGATAGTACCAAATTTGTTCCTGATTGATCTAAAAAAAATAATAGTTTGTTCAAATATGATTCTTAGATTAAATGTTTACGTACGTTTAACTTTATTTCAGAGTCTCCTTATGGTTTGTCTACAAACAACATAACCGCTTGTCGGATTCGTAATTATGCATTTGCAGGCTTACTCGTAGTTACAATATTCTTAAATTCAAAATAGACTTTCTACAATGAAAAGTCGTAAGACGTAATTTCAACCAATAGGAATTAAAACAAATTAGCCAATTAAGAAAACAACAAATATAACATACTATGCCAAAAGAATCATTGAAATAATGATCAATAGACCATTCAAATATAATAGATAGCATATTATTATTATTACAAATTTGTAGATCATAGTTTTATTTTATTTATTATTACTATTATTAATAATATATTAGTAATAGTACACAGTACTGAAAACACATGCTCTTATTTCATGGCTATTGAGTATTAAATGTAATGTAACCTTCTCACAACTACCCAAAAACCTAAGCAACCCAAATATTGTTTTAAAAGAACTTTAATTTATGTTATATTAAAATGAACATTAACTTGGGAAGCTCTTGTTTCTGATACATTTGATGAGAATCATAACCAGCCTGTATTAATATTTTGAAAACAATATTAAATTATTACTGAGCCTAAATTTCACCTAGTAAACATTCTATGAAACTATCATTGAATCCCATTTTAAAAACTTAAGTACCAAACAAAAAGAATATATAAAAGGCAAAGAGCAGACATACACAACCATAGACTATGACTACATAATTAAAGCCATATTAAAGTTTCAGCAATACAACACTTCAGATAAATAAACATTATAAACTATTAAATTTTTTTATTAGTTAATTTTAAAATATAATATTTTCTATTATATATTATTGCCAAGAAAATTAGATTATTTAACTAGGTATTTATTTTATCTGATTATAATGGTCTGATCATTTGTTTATTATTGGCTGAACGCAAGCAAACGTAGCTATGCACTCGAAAGAGATGGGCAATGTTCAGTTCTGACATACGATTGTGTTTGCGTGTGTTATTGTAGAAAGACAAAATTAGTTAATTGCGAGTCCGATAAGCGTTGGTTTGAAGACGACCTATTACAAGCAAAAGGCTGAGAAAACTGAACAATCTAAAAGTTGCTGTCAATTATTGAATAGTAATTAGTAAACAATAAATAGAAAATGTTACATACAATATAGCCTTGTATTGACAGATGTAAGATGTAAAATTTTCTGTTTGGCCAGACCAATATTCCAGTCACCCGTGATTAAATTATACAATGTTTTTAATGTAAATTTTTAATTTATAATTGAATCATTGACTTCAAAGCCTTACTACACATTTATAAACCCTATGTATCAATTCATAAACTTATAACATTGTATTAAAATTAGAACCTATATTTGTGTGTTTGTTTGTATGTGCCTTCTGTGTGTAGGCGCTACACAGTATCTCCCAAACCAAGATACCTAGAAAGCTTAAGGTGGAATGGAAGGGGACGCAAGAAAAGGCCTGTGTTTTTGCAGTTTTTATGGCAAAATATTTTTTTGGCCAAAATAAATAAAATACTGCTCTAGTACAAGCATAGAGTTTAATTTTCTTCGCTAGGGACCTCAATTTTTTTAAATATCTGTCAAGGGTGTTCTGGAATTTAATGACAACTTTTTCTCTTCATTTAAAAAGTTTGTTAGATAATGCCGCCCTGCTCATGACAGATATTTTGGAACGAGTGAAATCACCATGTGAAGGAAATTAAACTCTATGTTCCTATTGAAGCAATATTTTATTTATTTTGGCCAAAAAAATTGCAAAAACACTGGCCTTTTCTTGCGTCCCTTTCCATTCCACCTTAACCATTACTAATACAATATACAAATTTAATATTGTCTGTCTGAGTGTTATTCAATCACACCTAAATCACTGTACAGTTTTAGGAAACATGGAAATCTATAAATGCCAGGAATATAGTGGGATTACTCCAAATAACCCATTAATTTTTATATATTTGAAATTTCTAATTGGAGATTGGTAAAATTTGCTTCTTTTTCTAACTAGGCCAGAAACGGTTGAGAATGAATTATTCCTTTTTCTAAAATGTAAAATGTTACAGTACTATGTAACTTTAATTTGTTTTAAATCTTTAACAACCAATTATTAATACTCTGTCACTCTTCTTTCTTTTTTTACTAGCAACATAAGCAGAGTTCAAAATATTGTTGTGCATAGAGAAGTTAATCTTTAAAATAAATGTCAGCTTTTGACACTTTTTAGATTATATCTCTATTTTGACATTGTGGTTTTAATTAGTCAACCTACTTTTAATGTTTTGTGACACAATTTAAAACAGTAAATGATTAATATTCAAACATAATTTAAGATTTGGTTGCTTTCTCTGTGGTTAATTTTATACAAAAACTAGCTGGAATGCCCATTCTTTAAACGGCTGGAGTTTCATTTTAACAGTTTTTATATTTACAGCATAGTTAGTTGTATTGTGTCCTAGACCTGCTTGCCACATTTCTGTTTTCTACCACACATTGAGGTTTATATTCGTTTTTAAATTTTTAGCCCCTTCCCTCATTTAACCAACTCTTTATAAATTTAAAATTATCGAATTAGTGGGTTCTCTGGAGTGAGCCATTTAGTTTCTTGCCAAATTTCAATTTCAAACCTCAATTGAAGCTTTTCACCTATTATAATCCCCCCATTTCCTCAAGCCACATTTTGAAATTCCAAATTATTTTTAGGTAGTATTTTGAAGTAACCTATGGCGTACAACTATGCCATATTTTGGCCTTCTATCTATTCGAGAAGTGGGAGAATTAGTGATGAGGAATAGGTGAGTGAGGGCTTTTGCTTTTTTTTATAGATAAGATTTATCCCCCGCCCCAACCCCAATTTCACAAAATCTCTTTTAAAAATTTGAAATGATCAAACCTTTTTGGTTATTTGGAGTGACCCGCCTTGGTGGCGTAGTTGGCTAACGCGCTAGTCGTGTTTAGCTCGACTGCCGAGGACGGGGAGATCGAGGTTCGAATCTCGGTCGGGTGAACTGGGGCTGGTTTTTCCTAAATGGTTTTCCACTCTCCCTCCACGCAAATGCGGGTTCACTTCCTCTAAATTAAACCTCCCCAATTCCTAATCCTCCTGAATCGTTGGACAGGATTCAGCTAAAATCAATGAACCTGCCAACGGAGGTAGTCAGCTTGGTGGATCTCATAGAACAGGTATTCAAGAGGAGAGAAGAAGAGTTCAGCTTGGAGCAAACGTATCAGCAGTTCGTGGTAGCTCACGGTCGCAAAACTTTTGACCCGAGGGTGGCGTGGCGGCGTGCTACGTGCTCACGCATAATCCGTAATGGTTGGGCGTATACTTAAAATAGGCCAAATCAATGCGATGAGGAGTGTGACCGTGTTGCATGAGATTCGTAAGCTGGCGGAGGAAATGAAGCTCGATGTCGTACTCATACAAGAGCCCTACACCTTAAGAGGAAAAGTTCCACACATGCCAATGGTTACTAGAATAGTCACAAGTGGAGACATGCCAATGAGTGCCATTGTTATCTTTAATAGGGATATTACCGTGACTAAAATTACACATTTGTGTAACCAATGGGTAACGTGTGTGGAGCTGGGAACTGGCGCTGGCAGGATTGTGATGGCAAATCTGTACTTTCAGTTTAGGCATCCGATTGAGCCGTATCTGGACCAGATGGAGGTACTCTGTAGGATGTACGCAGGTGAGCCACTCATTATTACTGCTGATGCCAATGCCAAGTCTCCCATGTGGCATAGTCGGGTAGTGATCAGAGGGGACAGGAGAAATGATGCAGGAAGACCATGCAGGAGAGGGCGAGCCCTTGAAGAATTCATTTATGGGCACGGACTGGAAGTAGTAAACCAGCCGGGAAATCCCCCCACGTATAAGGGGAGGGCTGGGGTGGCTACGAACATCGATGTCACCTTATGCAACGCCGAGTCTGTGGCCATGGTTGAGGGATGGAGGGTGGTTGATTATGTGACGATAAGCGACCACAATCTGATCGTGTTTGACATTGCCATGGGGAGGGTGGCAGAAGGAAATGAGGGAGGGATAAGGAAAAGATACGACATGAGAAGAGCTGATTGGGAAAAGTTGAGGAGGGAACTGGTACTGCCTGATCAAGTAGAAAATGGTGACAATGTCAACATCAAAGCTAAGGAGTTGACGTCGGCCCTGCAGGATGCGATGAGGAAATCCATCCCGGTGATGAAAGGAGGTACCAGGGTCGGGAATAGACCTTAGAATGACAGACTGCAGGGACTACGTACAAGGGTAAGGAGAACTCGTAGGAGGTACCATAGGTGTAGGAACCCATTCGTCCATGAGGTGCTACTGGAAATATATCGAGGAAGAAAGAGAGAATTTGAGGAGGGCCTGAAAGAAGAGAAAAGGAAAAGCTGGGAGGAATATGTAAAGGAGGAGCTCCAGCAAGGACCTTGGGGAATTCCATTTAAGATAGCGGCTGGGAAAATCAGACCGCCAACGATGCTATCTACACTGAAGAGAGAGGATGGCAGCACCACGACGAACTGGGAGGAGTCTGCGAGGTTATTGATGGAGACATTGTTACCGGATGATGACGAGGAAGCAGATACGGAAGAACAGAGGGAGTTGAGAGGAGCCATGACTCGGGACATGTATGACAATGAAGTTCCTGTGGAAGTGGTCAGTCAGGACGAGGTGATCAGGACCATTACTCAGATGGGGAAGAAGAAAGCACCTGGGCCAGACGGGATAGTGGTTGAGGTGCTGCAAAAGACGGCAGACCTCATAGCCCCTTACCTTGCAGGCCTGTTAAACGAATGCCTCGCTCAGGGCAGAATCCCGAACATCTGGAAGCAGAGCGAGGTAATCGTGCTAAGCAAGGGGGAGGACAAGGATCCGCTTCTTTCAAAGTCATATAGACCCATCTGCCTGCTAAACACGAGTGGGAAACTCCAAGAAAAAATACTGTGCGAAAGATTATTAAGGCACAGGACAGGAGTGGGTATGCATCAACAGCAGTATGGCTTTCGAAGGGGCAAATCGACAGAGGATGCCATCTGCAGAGCAATGGAACTGATCGACTCGGCCACTGACAGATATGTGGTGGGGGTATTCATAGACATCTCGGGGGCATTCGACAACCTATGGTGGCCGGCGTTGTTCGGCCGGTTGAGAGAACTGCAGTGCCCAGGGCAATTGTATAGAAGCTTGAAGGACTACTGTCGAAATAGGTATGCCACCCTGAGGTGTCAGGGTGCCAGCGTGCAGAAAAGATTGACCAAGGGGTGTCCCCAGGGATCGGTCTGTGGGCCGATATTCTGGGATGTAGGGCTGGAGTCAGGACTGCAGATTCTGGAAGAAATTCCCGAAATGCATGGGGTGGTCGCCTTCGCGGACGACCTTCTAATAGTGGTAGAAGGTAATTCAAGGAAGAGCTTGGAGGAAAGGTCCAATTGAGTGCTAGACGGGCTAGTAAGGTGGTGCAAAAGTGTCAAACTGAAGATGGCACCGGCGAAGACGACATTCATGTTGTTTAAGGGAAAATTGGTGCGGAATCCTGCAATAAAGGTTGAGGGGAAGAACTTGAGAAGGAGCCAAACGGTCAGATACCTGGGAGTCACTCTCGATGAGAACAGAAATTACACGGCACATATAGAGGAAGTGATGGGGAGAGCTCAGCGGGTCATGAATATGATTATAAGCATTGGCCAGAGGAGGTTCCACCTGCCTATGCGGATAATAAAAACATACCACCAAGCGATCCTTCTCTCTATTGTTGGCTATGGAGCGTGCGTCTGGGCGCACAGACTGAACAACGTCGTGCCGGCTAGGGCTGTCCGGAGTATACAGAGGAATGTCCTTCTGAGACTTACGGGCGCCTACCGGACAGTGGCGACAGACGCACTGAGCGTCGCCCTAGGTGTGTGGCCGTTGGACCTTCTAGTTAAGAAGAGGGCAATTGGGTACTGGAAGAGAAAGAACAACTGGGAAAAAGTCAGGATACTCACCTCACCTGAAGTGGAAACATCATGCACTATTTGCTCTGTTGAGGGAATGGCAGAGACGCTGGGAGGGCAGTGAAACTGGTAGGAGGGCTTATCAATTCTTTCCCAATGTGGTCGAAAGGATTGATAACGCACATCTGGAACCATCCCCGGGTCTGGTCCAATTCATCACGGGGAAGGGGCCGTACCCAGAATCCTTAAGGAAGATGGGATTGGTCGAATCCGATCTGTGTGAATGTGGTGAGGTGGGTACCCGGAACACGTTGTGTTGGAATGTGCCCGTACGCTTGAGCTAAGAAGACCTAACCAGCAGGAAGTGCAGGGAAGAATGGTGGGTGATATCCTGAGAGATCCCGTCCTTGGAGGTTCCTAGATAAGCTGGCAGCGGAAGCTTCAGAAAGAGCCAAGGAAGAATATATAAGGGCACTGGGAAGAGACAAGGACTGAGACAGATGCTAAACAGACGGAGGGCCAGAGAAGGGAGGGGGGAGAGACCAGTGACAGTGATGAGGACAGTGACAGGGATAGTGACGAAGACAGAGACATTGATGAGGACAATGAAAGATACGAGGACAGAAACACGGGAAGCGGGACTGAGACGGACGCAGGTGAGGTCTCAGCGGGGGGAATATAGGGAAAGGTGAAGGTTGTTTTGTGGAACTACTGCTATACAACCTTCTATGAGGAACAAGGAGAGATGCCGGGAAGTGGCAAACACGAAGCCTTGTGGGACTGGCATACCAGTTCGGCTGATGGATCCGGAGGCTTACTGGGGTAGCCCTGGTAATTCCGAAGGATCATCATTCCAGCCGAACAATGGGACAGATGAGGGGAAAGAAACGGGACGCATGGGGGGAACCTTTTGACTGCAGATCCCTCTTCTTGGAAACAAGAAAAGTAGGACTAGGTCTTGTAAGGGCCCTATGTGTCAAGATGGAAGATAGGCGACTGCTCTGCAGCCCCCTTGTACCATCGGGGCAATGGACATTCCCGGAGGATTAGAAGATATTTAGGTTAGTTAGTTGTAAGATTAGGATAAGATTAGAATAGGATAGGGAAGGGAGGGTAATAGGAAGGGGTAGGTATTATAGGAGCCAAAACCTGTTTAGAATAAATAAAATTGGATAATGTGTATTAGTAGGAAATTTGTTTGATACTGTGTAAATAAGGCCTGGATTTAAAATTGTAAGATGCCAGGCCAAATTAGATTGGTAAAAAAAAAAAAAAATAAATCCTAATCCATTAGCGTAATTAGTACTTAAGCGTATAACCCAAACGGGTATTAAGACGCGGTGCTAAATATTATATATTTGGAGTGGTCCCTTTTACTTCCTGCCTAGTTTAAGTTTTTACCACCATATAAGTGGTTGTTTCTATTAATTTTTAAACTTTTTACACAACTAGTTCCAGTTCACCAGCCCTGAACTTGAAATATCATAGGTTAAGAATGGTTTTACTATCTGGAATGGTAACTACCTACTTGTGTAGCAAATTTCAATTTTATACCTTCCATTAAACGTTTTTTATGTAAATTAATAGACTCCCTAATACCCACCTAATTTCCAAATTTCTATTTTGAAATTTATGTAGTTTTTCTAAAGTATCGTTTATCTTGTAACACAACATGTTGGACAACACGATCCCAACAAGTTGTGTTATAATATAAATGCACTCCCAACTTGTTGGGAATGTTGGCTAACATGTTGGTGTTGGGAGAGCCGGTTAGAACCAACAAATTGTGTTGGGTTGTGTTAGATCATTTTTTGACCAACCCAACATTTCGGCAGAGTTGGGAGGTTCTGCGCAACGCTATCGAGTTGAATCATTCTCTAAGCTTGGTGAAGCACGTGTTTTGTTTTCAGATTAGTTTAACTATCAACATCGGGGTTTGCATAATTTTGTGATCACGGAATGAAACAAGGTTAATACAGTTAAACTAATTGATTTATATAAAAAGTATTCTGTTCTTTTAATGTTACATTTGTACAAAGTTATCAAATACACTTTGTAAATCTAGATTATTCATTATTCCCATCTACACACCTTCAATTCGACGTTTAGACAAAAAAACTTCGAACCCCCGTTACTTACGTTTTGGTTTTTTCTGCAAGAGCACACTTCCTGTCAATGCATTAAATGAAGAAACGGTTAGTAATACATCAAACCATGGCTAGAAATGTGTAGACGGATTAAAAACTAGTGGAGGACCCAGGATGTTCATCCAACAAGTTGGCGACAATAAACGCAGCTTACTTTTCCACATAGCTAGTTTCCCAACACGTTGGGTCCAACTTGTTACATAATAAACGAGGCTTAAGTATCCTCTAATGTACAGCTATGTCAAATTTCATCCTTCTAGCTATTCGTGAAGTGTGAGAATTAGTGATTAGTGAGGAATAGTTTTTAAAGTTTTTACACCTCCATTTCACAAACCCTGAACTTAAATTTTAAAAGCTAGGACTGTCTTTATTATATGGAATGGTAACCCTACCTGCTGCCAAATTTCAACTTCTTACCTCCCCATTTTTTTTTTTAATTTCTGGATTCCCAATTTGACATTTTCTTAGTTTTTGTATGTACCCTCTGATGTACAATATACCAAATTTCAGCCTTCTAGCTATTCATAAAGTAGGAGAATTAGTGATGAGTGAGTAGGTGGGTGAGGACTTTCACATTTATATATAGAGATAAAAAAAAACAAAGCTAGGCCTACTTTATAGCTTCCCCATGGGAAGAACGAACACACCAGCTATGCAGTATAATATACGAGTAAAAACACATTTCTTAATTTGAATCGGATATAGGAAAGTATTGATCTCTCATTTATATTATTTATTTATTTTGAGCCAAGTTTATTCACCCACTTAAATTATGCAACTATCCCTATCCTGAGCTAGTTCTATATAGTCCACCTCGCTACATCCTACCATTTTCAGGTTCATTCTGATGTTATCCTCCCATCTGCATCTAAGTCTTCCCAATGTTTGGAAAGAAGGGAACCACTAAGAATAAACACCTTTGTACACTAGGCCGGGATTTGAAGCTCAACCTCCCCATCACAAGCAAACTATACAAGATGAGCTTGACGTTTATTCTGTATGATGGTAATAAGTAAATCTATAAATCATTTATTAAAATTTTTTTACTATTGGCTATCCTACTCTTCAGTTAACAAATATAGTTAGGACTATGTATTATTATATGTCCATCTAGTAAAATGATGCTTTATTTAATCTTTGCTAAATGAATCATCTCTGCAGTAATAACATTCAGAATGATATGTGGAAAATTACTTAAGTGTACCCAGCTGTGATTTGAACCCAGGTCTCCCACATGATATGCAAACATGCTCATAATTCTTTGCAGATCTTTAGCTCATGGTTTATTTGTTTGTAAACGTTTTTGTGTAGTGGTAATCTGTTTATGTTCAGCTGTCAGTCACAAAAAACTCGTGAATAGCCTTTAGGGTGAATCATTGGTTTGTACAACCAACCCCCCCCCCCCTCTCCTCAACCAGTAGTCCCTTACTGCCTCACACAACTAAGTCGGAAAGATAAGGAATGTTTTCTAGGACTCACTAAACTAGGGGATTAAAACTTGGTAGTTTTGTATAAAAATAACTCAAGTACAGATTTAAAATGTGCGGAAGTAATTTGAGCTAAAGAGAAGCGCAGGTCCAAACCTCAACTTGCGCGTTGGTGGCCAATGCAGGTATATTTCAGTAATTTTGTAAGGGAAGGGGTTCTAAGAGGGGGTCATTTTTATCACTTTTATCCGTTGAGAAATTAATTCGGCCCATGACGAATTTATCACGTGCACGATTCGTCTTAAAAACATGTATTTTTCCAAGTAATACACACTTCTTAATAATATACATATTTTGACCTCAAAAGGTGTCCGTAAATAAGAGAGTTCACTAGAACTTTTATAACAAGTATTATAAAAGAGCAGTGATTTTAAGAGCATGGAGTAGGTACAAAAATAAACAGTCTTTAATTTTAAATTTTTAGTAAAACTTGTGTAGGCTACCCTCCACACTTTGTTTTATTTATTTGGGAATATGCAGGATTATGATAAAAGTGTAAGGCACTCGAGTTAAGATTAGTGTTTTTGCAGTTTCTATAGCAAAACCTTTTTTGGCCAAAATAAATACAATATTGTTCTCAGTATAAACATATAGTTTAATTTTGTACATATGGTGATATCAACAGTTCTGGAACCCGCCTCGGTGGTGTAGTTGGCTAATGCGCTAGTCGTGTTGAGCTTGACTGTCGGGGACGGGGAGATCAAGGTTCGAATCTCGGTCGGGTGAACTGAGGGTGGTTTCTCCTAAATGGTTTTCCACTCTCCATCCAAGCAAATGCGGGTTCACTTCCTCTAAATTCAACCGTACCATTCCTAATCCATTAGCGTAATTAGTACTTAAGCGTATTACCCGAACGGGTAGTAAGACACGGTGCTAAATAATAATAATAATAAAAAAAAAGTTCTGGAATATTTCTCATGACCATAATGGCGTTAAATGATAAACTTTTTAAATGAATAGAAAAAGTTGTCATAAAATTCCAGGATACCTTTGATAGATGTTAAAGAACTGTTGAGGTCGCCATGGGAAGAAAATTAAACTATACATTTCTAATGTAGAATAATTTGATTTATTTTGATCAAAAATATGTTTTTATGTAAAAACTGAAAAATACTGCTCTTAACTTACATTCCCTACACTCCAACCTTAGGAATGCGTTAACTACAATCCTCACAGCATATTGTGTGCCCTTGGTGGATATGGACTAACTTTAATATCAGTACAATCTGTCAATTACAGTTCTTACTTTGTATGGGTACCCTAATTTGCTCAAAGTAGATCAAATCCAAAACTCTCCAATATTTGTCTCATCACCTACATAGGAAATGAGATGAGTATTTTCCTTCATTATAACTAGGATTTACCCAGTGGTTCTACTCCAAACACAATAAAAAGTGTTATATAAAAGAGTGTATGTTTATTAACACACTGTTAATTATTTTTGGTAATTTTTTCGAGCTTAACAAGTATATTTCTAACAAACAAATTGAGAACTAACATGGCGATGGGGGTATCAACTGCTTCTGGCCTTTTGAACGCTGCAGCAGCCTTTCTAGTGAAGAGGACAGCAGTGCGGCGGTTCACACCTGTTGGAGAAGCGGTTGTAGCCAGGATTTTCCCCAGGTTTAATTTGGTCGAACTTGATGTTACATCAGTCAAGCAGGATTCTATTCAAACATATGTATAGAACATTTACTTAAGAACGTGAAAAATACTTTGAATATTTTTTTCTATAAAATCTCTTGATTTTATGGTTTAACATTTTTTTTCCTCATAAATAAAATTATATTTAAAATGTAACAACTACAAGAGTTAAATAATAACATAAAATAGATTCCACTAATTTATTAAATGACTACATTAATAATTAATTTTCAATAATTTAATAATCTCTTAATGCATTTCTATGTTTAAAGACCTATAAATAACTTAAATATTTCAATTTTTTTTATGAAAAGAACACATTGAAATTAAGTGAATGTTAAGTTGAACTCTTCATGGTGTGAAGGAGGACAGACATTAAACTAACTAAATTATGATGTAAATTTATTTCATATTATTGATCATATGGATAAACACACAGGATGCTGTCATTACACTCCATCAATCATCTACATTCCCTGAGATTTTTTAATTCTTTGTTTAGATAGAACATTAATGTTATAGAAATTTGACCATACATTATTAGCTAAGGGGCTACCATAAAATTATAGAATGTGTAGTTATTCTAATCAATCAGTTTTAAAGAGAAATGATTTAATTGATTGGTTTATGTTAAATTTATTGTATTTACTGTATTGTACACCACATTGTACACTTAAAATAAATTCATGTTGGGGGTGGATGTTAAAAAGTTCCCTTGAATCTTTTGTGTTAACATAATTAATAATATATTTTTTAAACATTTTTGTGAGATCAGTGCTATATTTAAACTGTTGACACATGCTAGTCACTTTTGTTGCAATGATATTGAAATTGTGTTACGCGTTTCACACTCCTCCCTGATGAGTTCAAATAGAATGAAACATAGGTCGGGGGATTGGGCGGTGACGATAGATTTTCTTAGAGAGGCAGCCAATATTGCTTTGTCCAGTGGCAGCAATGTAAAGTGTGAACTGTGTTCTTCTTTTCATTGTCACAGCCAAATTGTGTTCGTTTCCTTTTATATGTTTTTTATCCGCCTTTCCTGTACCTTCTCCCAAATATATATAAAACAAATTACCTTGAAAATCAAAAAGAGGTTTTCCTTAAAGAGATATAGGTAAGAAAAAAAGAGACTTTCATACTATCACTAAGTGCCCTCTATATCCTTTCATTTAGTTTATTTAGTTGTAGCAAGTTGATTTTTTTCTTATTACTTGTGTTAAACCTCTTATATAGTAACAGCTTAAATAAACGGGTAATGATGGGGAGATGGTGAGGTTTAAAAGTTGAAAATTGTATCCAATCAAATTGAAAAATAGTGTTTTGACCATCATCATTGGTCTAGGATAAAGACTAAGAGAATAAAATATTTTAATTACAGATAATATATATGAAATAAAATAAGACTAAAATCAACAGTGACTAGTTTGTTAGCCAATTATGTGCATATCTCCTTCCCAAACCATACACCATCAGAATCTTCCAAGAGGCGAACCCTAATTAGTACTCTACTTCACACGGTTTCTAAAAAAAGAAAATCCCAGCATTTGAAATTAATCTTTTTAAATATGAACCACACTTACACTAAAAAGTTTAAATAGAGATTTTCATTGCTGACGCACAAGCCAAATATAAATAATTGACTTTTTTTTTCCATTGTTAGAATCATTTGCAGTTCACTTCTAAATTCAATGATAAGCTTGGAAACAAAATAAAGCTAGTTAAAACTTTGATATTTAATTCATTCAAATTTAAATTCACTCAAAACTTCAAATCATTAATTTCGGTAATAAAAGAAAATTATTTTATTGGACTAATATTAATAATAGCATTTTTGTATCTGATAATAGAACAAGGCAAAGTTAACAAACAGATATAAATATACCCTTGGAATGATATAAAAAAACTTAAAATGTGTACCTTGACTGAATGCTATGAGTATTTATTAAAAATGTAAGAAAACAGCATTTTATGTTCAATGGGATTATTATCACAAAACATCTTTATTAAATACTATACAAATATTACCTTTATTTGAAATTTCAGAATATAAATGTATTTGCGTTTCTTGACTTTGACTAGAAGATTCACATGGTGTTTTATTCTTAATTATCTTTTTACGGTGACTGCGTCTACCTGTAAACACACACACAAAAACGTAATTGCAGATATGTTTGGAACATAATGATCAGGTCATGCTGCATTAAATATGTTATTTACAAATATAATAATTTACAAACAATCCTTTTCACAAGTGCTGGAAAATATATGATCAAATTTAAAAATTAATATTATTTAAAAAAATGGCCCAATGGGACTCTTTGGGTGATGATATATTCTGACTGCTACAAGGTAATGCCGCAATCATTTGGCTTAAATGACGTTTCACTACAGCTCCTGAGCCTAGCTTTACACAGTATAGTCTTTCCCCCAACCTCTTTTGAATTATGGCATTTTCCCAAATAGCTTTGTTTTGTTTAAAAACTTTGACCAAAACACTTTCATTTACATTTAAAAATTGTTTTCCTTCTTCCAGAGTATCTTCGCTGTATTCCTTGCTTAGAGGATACATGGGCCCTTATTTCCTCCATGCTTGGGTTGTTTTGTCCATCCGTTCTATTTTTTATGACATCCAATGGTGTTCGCAAAGCTCTACCCATCATCAACATCACTGGGGAAACCCCAGTGGTTAGCTGAGGGGTTTTCCTATAATACATTAGAAACTCTGTCAAGGCCATATGAACATCTTTTCCAGCAAGAATGGCCCTCTTGATGGCCCGTTTAAGCTGAGCAACACCATTTTCTGCTTGGCCAGTGGTTTTTGGGAAATGTGGTGCACCTGCGCGATATCTTATACCATGTAAGTCACAAAAATTAGTAAATTCTTTTGAACGAACGAGTTGACTGCCATTATCTGATACCACAAGTTCTGGTAATCCAAATCGAGCAAATAAGGCCATGAGGGCTCGAATTGTGGCTGTTGTAGTTACTGACAACATTTGGCAAATTTCTAGCCACTTAGAGTGAGCGTCGATTATCATCAAATAGGTTTTCCCATTTATGGGCCCCAAAAAATCCAAGTGTATATGGCTCCAAGGCTTTTCTGGCCATGGCCATGGAATAAGCTCACACCTGTCAGGGGAGCCTTGTACTTTCTGGCATGAACCACAGCCTAAATCCAATTTTTTATCAATTTCTTTGCAGAGTCCTGGCCACCAAAAGTGATTTTTGGCCATAAGTTTGGTTTTAACTATTCCAAAATGTGGCTTATGCATTTCTTACAAAATCTTATTTCATAAAACTAAAGGAATTACCATTCTGTGTCCTCGGAAAAGGCATTCTTGATTTATATGTAATTCACTAGATACTGACTGAAATGACAAGCTCCCTATCTACCAATTTAGGCCACCCTATTTGAATAAACTTTATTACTTTACTCAAGATTTTATCTTTTACACTCTCTGAAGGAACCAATTTTTTATTCAAACATTCACTGTCTTCTGCATAGTTAACGAAGTTCAATATAAGATCTTGTGGTGGGTCATCCTTATTGATGCTTCGAGATAAATAATCAGCATAATTTTTCCTTGAAGGAACATATCTGATCTCATAGTTGAAACTTGACAAAATTGCTGCAAAGTTTTGCAATCGATTTGCTGACAAGACTGGAATTCCACGCTTGGGGCCAAAAATTGTAGTGAGTGGTTTATGGTTCGGTCTCCAAAATAAACTTTCTCATATAAAGATACTGTGAAAACTTAAGTACTCCATAAACCAGGGCCAAGGCCTCCTTATGGATCTGGGGGTAGTTCTTCTCTGTTTGTGTCAAGACTCTAGATAGCAAATGCGACAGGGCGCAAACCCCTTCCTTGGTCTTTTGGCTAAGTACTGCTGAGATGCCTCTAGGACTTGCATCAGTAGACAGTATCAGTTCTAGACCGGATTATAGTGATCCAAAACAGGGGCTGAGGTGAGTGCACTTTTAATTTGATTAAACTCATGATTACATTCCCAGGTCCACTTCCATGGAACCCCCTTTTTAAGCAGTTCATACAAAGGTTTAAGATGACAGAAGCCCCCTTCAAGAATCTCCTGTAATATTCTACCATACCTAGAAATGACTTTAATTAACTAACTGATTTTGGTGTTTCAGCTCTAGTACTGGTTTAACCAGATTTTGGTCTAGTTTCAATCCATATTTCCCCATTATGTAGCCTAAAAATTTTATTTCTTGTTGTTGAAACATACACTTGGTTACATTAACAGTCAATCCACATTTCCTGAGCCTGGACAGTACCATATTCAACCTTTCATTATGTTCCTCTATTGTATGTCACAATGTCATCTTGCCAAACCACTACTCCTTCAATGCCTGCTAGAGCAGTTTCCATGTTATGCTGAAACTCTTGAGGGTCTGGAGAAATACCAAAAGGACATCTGTTGTAACAAAATAGACCTTTATGAGTACTAATAGTAACTAGTTCTTTGGAGACCTCAGTTAATTCCATCTGTTGAAAGGCATTTTTGAGGTCAATTTTGGTAAAAGTAGTAGACCTTGCATTGAGTAAAATATATCATTTACATGAGGTAGGGGATGCCTGTCTACTTCTAAATATGGGTTAAGTGTTACTTTATAATCACCACATAATCTGACAGAGCCATCAGGCTTAACTAGAGGCACTATTAGTGTTCCCCATTTACTATATTTGATTGGAGATATAACACCTATCTTGAAGCCTTTTAAGTTCTAGCTCTACTTTAGGTTTTAAAGCAAATGGAATGTTTCTTGGTTTGAAAAACTTTGGTTCTACCCCTGGCTTCAACTTAAGGGACATTTTTGCCCTATTAAAGGTGCCCAATTTGTCAGTAAACACCTCTGGATACATTTGAATCATTTTATTTTTGAGGTCAACACTTGGCATCATTAATTGTTTCACTTGACTAAACTTGAAACCAAAAACATTTATGAAGTCCTCCCTAAGATGAGAGGGCCCCCATTAGGTATTACATGGAAATCTATCGTTTTACCTGTCCTTTGAAAATAACTGGAAGTGAACATCTGTCTAACGGAATTATTTGCAGGTCTTCAGTGTAGAATTTAACTATCTCATTTTTCTTTATAATTCATACACTCTGAAAATGTTTCTTGTATAACCTTTCTGACATAGCACTGCAGGTAGCCCCTGTGTCTATCTGTCCAATCATTTGAACACCATTTAGTGTAACCTCAATACTGAATGGTAACCTCTCAGCATCAGAATGATTGAGGTTAAAAAAACTAAATGTTTCCTGTCCTCCCTCTCCTTCCTCTGTTTCCATACGGTTAGGGTGACCCGCTTGAATTTTGAAGGACACATTCTTTTTAAGTGCCCCCTATATTTACAAATGGCACAAATATAATTGCCAAACCTGCACTGCGCTGTTGAGTGATTTGTGTAGCTGCAAAAAGCACAAGGAGAACGGGAATCAAAATTCTGTTTGGGAGGGACGATTATTCCTGCCCTGTTGACCAGTGCCCATTTTGAAAATTTCAGGTTCCCTTTTAACATCTATATCTTTGAGAAATGTGTTTGCAGCAATCACCCGCTGAACTATCTCCCTAGCTTTGCTAATGGTTAACTTGATCGGGTCCTCGGTAAATAAGCGTTTTGACTTCTGTCTTGTATACCCATCACAAATTTGTCAAGAAGAGCAAAATCTAGGTGTGTTCCAAACATGCAACTGGAAGCCAAATGCTGAACTCTAGCAGCCCAGTCTGCTACTGATTCATTAAGTCCACAACATGCATTATAAAATTCAGATCTTTCCTTAAAACCGAAACCACAGGTGAATAATGTGCATTTAGCAAAGCTATCAAATCCACATACCTTTTAGTTTCAGGATATTGGGCACACATAAATCTATTAACAACTTAAAAGCAACCTGATTTAGATGACTCAGTAGTGTTTCACACTCTTTAGCTTCCAATCCATTAAGCTTAATAAAATTCGCCAACTTCCTCTTGAAAATATTCCAGTCATCCTCAGCGGGGTTAAATTCCCTAAGATGCCCAATATAACCAGCCATGGCCGACATTGATATTGCCGAACTAAGTTACTTGAATCCCATCCTCGCCGCCAATGTAATGTTACTAAATTAGTTTAGTTTTATAGAGTCTTTTAGCATAGCTGCTATACTATTTATTCAACATGACATCAATACATCATTAGATTTAAACTTCACAACTTCCCAGTTCACTACTCACAAACACAATGATAATCCAACATCTGTTTTACCATGTCATGGATTACAGATATCACAGCACTCCTCAAGGTACTAAAAGTTAAGGTCCAATCACTGAACATTCCACCCCATGGATTTATTTTCCAGTAATAACATTTTAAAACAATTGGTCGCATTTACTTTTAATTTTAAATATCTTTTTGATTCTGCACAGCTGAAACGATGATGATTGAGATACCATTTTTCAACTAAGCTTAGCTGAAAAGTCATAAATTTCTAACATTTTTCTTAAATGATAGCAAAAATAACTAATTGGAATACTACATATATGTGTATCCCTAATAGCTTATGAGCTAATTGATAAATATTGAGCAAATTTAGAAAAGACAGAACTACTCATCCGAATATTTGAGTTTGGTTTTTAATTTTCCTCACGCTAGTCATTTTGGGACTAATCAAATTTCTAGCTTCAGAAAGGATGAAATATATATTTTATATTAAAAAAAAAAACATTACTAGACAACAAACAAAATATAAAATTGTCAGATATGACTTTAGGTTTTTACTTCTTATTTTATTGAACAATTACGATTTAGTTACCTACATCAAGAGAGCTCCGAGATAAAAAATTATGAATAAGCAGAAATTTTTATTTAGAAACTTAAGCTCCCAACATAATATTCCTGTAGTTTATTTTAGGGATGGATAGATAACATATTCATCATAATGAAGTATTTAATTTTATTAAATTAAATCAAGTCAACCACAGTATCAATAAAATAATAGTTTTTTTACACATCTTTAAATTCATCCAGGAAAATACTATCATGACTGGAGGGTAATTTTATTTCCATCAATAAATGGTTGTCCAAACTCAACGAGTTAATGCTGGTGACTTTCCATTTAAGGTGCGAGTCATAAGTTATTTATTTCAAGTCTTGTGTAAAGATGTCAGTTTAATTTATAAAGAATTAAAAAAAAAAATATGAATGGCAATTTAATTGACTCGTTTGTTTAAGCAATGTCAGATTATTTTGTTGTATGTTTTGTGTGTATGTTTGTGTGTGTGTGTGTGAGTATGTGTATATATACATATACACCTTGGGTTAGTTCTACTCCATTACTGAAATACAGCAGATGTAAGCCAAAACATAAGAGCAATAATGGTGCAGGTAATGACCGACGCCACCAATATCTTCAGAAGCAAACTTTCCGACATGCAGTGGGAGCATGCCATGGTGGAACGTATCTAAGCCTGCTTGCAGGTTAAGAGAAAGTCATTGCAAATTAATTTTATTCACTTTTTAACTAAATTCCCAATTTTAATTTTCCATAGATTTTAATTTGAATTCTTCTATGAGCATGTTGCTTAGTTGAAAAAATGTCGTCTTTGTAATATTGATAAACCATCATACGATATGATTATGTTTTAATTGTTTTCCTAGTGAATTAATTGCTCTGATATATTTTACAATGAAGTTTGGATTTTTATGACCACCGGGTAGCAATAGGTTGCTAAGATATAATTTGCAAAAACTCCAGTTTCGAAAGGAGCATCAATATAATGTAAAGTTTGATTTATACTTCTAATAAAATATACATTTAAAAGAACATCCCTTTTGCTTGTGCCATTTAACCTGTTTTGTTTTCATTTATGAGAAATTAACTGTTCAAAGTGATTCAACAATGTAATCAGATAAAACCTTAGGGTTAAAGAAAAAAATGTATGTTGATTTACTCATTTAAGTTTAAACTTCACCCGCCTCGGTGGCGTAGTTGGCTAATGCGCCAGTCGTGTTGAGCCAGACCACCAAGGACGGGGAGATCAAGGTTCGAATCTCGGTCGGGTGAACTGGGGGTGGTTTTCCTAAATGGTTTTCCACTCTCCCTCCACGCAAATGCGGGTTCACTTCCTCTAAATTCAACCTTCCCAATTCCTAATCAATTAGTGTAATTAGTACTTAAGCGTATAACCCGAACGGGTAGTAAGACGCGGTGCTAAATAATAATAAAAAAAAAAGTTTAAACTTCGCCTTTGTCTCCATGAAAAAAAAGTGACAATAATGTGAAATTTACTAAAATAATATATCTCTAAAATATTTCTCTGTTAGATTTTTTCTGCTTTCCAATAAAAATCCTTTCAAAACACTGGCCCACCTTTATTCTAACTTTTATATTAATAAGAGTCACAGGTGACCTGGTAGTCTAGGGGTAAGGTGTCAGACTTCTATGCTGGGGTCCGGGGTTCAATCCTCGGTCCCGGCAGAGAATTATCAGATTGCTGAACCCTTCCTTCACCTCTGACAAGACGTGTATTAATCACAACTTGTGAATGTGAGGAATGCCAGGCTCCCACCGTTGTTCGGATTTCACGTTAAACTGTAGGTCTTCCATTTCATCTCACAATCACCCTACCATTACATATTAGCGTAAGTGCGTATAACCCGAACGGGTAGTAAGACGCGGTGATGATGATAATAATAATAATAATAATAATAATAATAATAATAATAATAATAATAATAATAATAATAATGATGATGATAAGAGTCACAAAGGGAGTAAAGACGAGTGCCATGGTAAGCCTTCTGTATTATCAAGGTTATTTATGGTCTATCTTACTTCCCTTGTTATTCAAGACAGTTCCTCCCATCAGTTATTTTTTGAATCAATGCAACTGCACCCTCAACTGTAAATATTTTGTATTTGAAGATATAAAAATAAAAGTTTTTCTTCTATTTAACTAAACCATATAGTTTGAAACGACTATGTTCCTCAGTCTCAAAAATTGTTCAAGGAGTTGTAAGGCCATATGATCTTAATGTTAATAATAAAAAAAATCGTTTTGCCCATAGTTCAACTGTTTTATTTTACATAACTTAAACTAACGTAGAGAAGTGAAACATGGGATGATTTGCTTGTGCATCCCAAGCGAGCGGTGGTATGAGTGCGAATGTTTTCCAGCGACTAACGAGTTCCCCACTACAAAGCTCGGCGCCGTTCTAGCGGCGGGCTAGGTAACTACCCTAAAGCGCTGTGCCAGACAACTGCGCACCTGATAGAAAGGGGTGGGGGAAAGCTCGTTACATCAATGGCACACACTCCCCTCTCTCTCTCCTATGAGAGCGAGTTTACCAGAAACAGAATTTTAACATAAAACATATACTAGACAACAGCTTAATCCTATAACTTGAAGAGAGCGCTTTCCAGCTGTATGCACTTACCTAGACACCAATAACATGAAATAAATTACGATCGTAGAATTATGACGATTTCACCATAAATACACTCTCAGTATAAAATAAAGAAAGGTAAAAGTTTTCAGTTTTGTTTTGTGAACACATAGTATGAAGTATAAAACAAGAAACCACCTTGTTGAAACACCACAGTCCGGCAGTAAAAAAAAAATATAAACATCGCCACTTTTGTATGCACTGACCGCCTAACCTTTCTTACACACTTGGCACAATGCCAGTTCACCTAGTCTTTGAGATGCACTAGACACAGATAATTAACTACAAGGAAATATAATATAAACAACACACAAATGTACAATATGTAGATATATATATTTATTTTTCTATTTTCCCCCAGATAAGGGATTGACATAATAGCTTAGTGTGCACCAATTTCAGGAGCACACGGTCAACACAAGGAAAATGAGACGTCTCATGACTAACAAAACCAAAGACTTTGGTTCAATTCTTCCCTATTATAAACAACAAACACTAATTTCACAGATCAACTAAAGTTACTGTACAACCAATTGGAAGGCAATGAAAACTCACACATTTATATTATGCATACTTCAACAATATCTGAGTGCTAGACATCGCTGGTATGATCCTCACTTAACCATTCGATTTTCTATCTATAACCTTGCTAATTTCTTATCTCTACAGAAATTTACCATCTATTATGCTAGTACATTTTCTAACAATCTGCTTTACAACAAAATAAGTGCACTCAGAATAGTATAAACAAACGTCTTAACGTTCACTTATGTTTACGAACTTATTTAAGGATATTTTCCCCCTACTTTTACAATATAATAAACACACTCAAAGCATTACAGAATGTGGGGACGTTCCCCCTCATGTTTACAAATATAATTAAGGATCTGTTTAACTTAATTTACAAAAGAATTAACATACTCAAAAAAATTATAAACGAACGTGATGACGTTCATTCGTGTTTACAAATATAAGAAAGGACCAGTCCTGCCCCATCTATTTGCTGTGGAAGTAGATTTTGCCATTAAGGGAATATCTGACACCAGGAATTCATCTTTCTTACATGAAAATAATGTCAGGAGCTAGTGAGAGAAAAGAAAGAGAGACACCGACTGCCAAACCTCCACCAACGGTCAAGCCGATTCCATGCAGAGCAAATAAGCTACTGTCTAGACTCCTCAGTGGAGACCAAATAAAGGACCAAAAAAATAAATATATAAACAAAAATCCTAACAAGCCCAAAACTTCCTCCAGGAAAACCACGACCAACATGGCTATTGTGTCGCAGCCCCGACCTGTTCGGAACATTTTTTAAGCTGCTTCACGTGAGCTCGACGCACAGGAAGCCCACTCACAGGCTCCACTAAATGGACTGTGATGTCACTCATGAATCCATGTATGGTCACTGGGGAGGACCACCTATAACCCAATATACCCTCAATATCCCGGGTTTTGTCACTAAGTTGATGTATTTGATACACCACTCTGTCACCTATTTTGAATGGCATGTCATGCCTACCCACATTGAACTTTCTGGCTACCTTCTCGTGTAACCGCTTCTGCTGTCTGAAAGCGTCACTCCACTTGCTTAGCACCTGCCTAAAGGAGGGTTGTGTCTGTTCAGGCGGGAGTTGCCATTTAACGTTAATAGGAGAAAGTAGCTCGTGTCCCATCATCAGCTCGGCTGGGGTAGCCTTGTGGCTAGAGTGTGGGGCGTTATTGAAAGCTACCTGAAGCCAGGATAATTTAGTGTCCCACTGGCAATGGAACGTGTGGTGGAACGCAATTAAGGCGGATTTTAAATTCCTGTGACTATGTTCACCCAAATTTGGTGCAGAATAATAGGAAATCGTGGTTATGTGCCTAATGCCTATATTAAAACACATATTTTTGAAACTTAGAGAGGTGAATTGACTGCCATTGTCTGAGACAATGCTACATGGAATTCCAAAATTTTTGAACACTTCCCTTTCCAAACCTTTTATGGCCGTTACCGAGGTAGCGTTTCTCAACGGAATGAACCACGTAAACTTTGAAAACCCGTCTATGACCGTCAATACACATAGGTTCCCATTCACCGACCTTGGTAGGGGGCCAAAGAAGTCGACAAAAATTCTCTCCATGGGGAGCCTAGCCACACTGGAGGATAGCATGCCAACGTTTCACTTTTGGGCGGGCTTAGCCCTTAAGCAATTTTCACATGCTTTTACTTGGTTGCTTAAATATCTGTCCATACCCGTCCAAAAGAATCTTTTTCTAACTAAAGCAATAGTTTTGGCAATGCCCAGATGTGCCCCAACAGGAGACGTGTGATAATATTCAAATAACACTTGCCAAAAAGAGGTGGGAACGCATATTTTCCACTGAGACTGCCGGGAGGGCTTTACATACACAATATCTTTTTCCAATTTATAATCAGGGATTTTTTGTTTATCTTTCAAGCGAGCTCGCACATTCTCCAAAGCTGAATCTTCTACTTGTGCGGATTTGCGCGAAGTGAATAGTTCGGGTAATTGAGTCAAGAATAAGACCTAGGGGTGTGAAGAGCTGTACCCCGAAGTGGCAATAGGGGTAGACATTTCACCCGAAATGTGCTCAAACATTCTTGATAAAGTGTCTGCTACTGAATTATATTTCCCCTAAATATTTACAATAGTGAACTGAAATGCTTGCAATTGAGTGATCCTATGAGCAATTTTCCCAATTTGCCGCAGATGGTTCATTAACCAAGCCACGGCGGAGTTATCAGTATGCAATTCAAAAACATTAGACTGAAGATATTGCCTAAAATTTTCGGTGGCGAAAATTATTGCCAATATTTCTAGTTCATATGTAGGATAGTTTAGTTCATGTTGATGGAGCGTCCGGCTGGCATATGCCACAGGTAGGATCTCCCCTTAAATTTCCTGTGCCAACATAGCTCCCAGCCCTGACGATGACGCGTCGGTTTGGAGAATAAACCTTTTTCAAAAGTCAGCCATTTTCAAAATAGGCGCTTCAACCAATGCCAGTTTTAACGTCTGACATGCTTGCTTGGCATCATTTGACCATGAGAAGGTGGTTTTTGTCCTTCTTAGGTGGTAAAGGGGCGCTGCTAAAGACGACAAGTTTGGTATGAATCGGCCAAAAAAAGCTATCATACCCAAAAATCTAGACAGTTTCTTTTAAGTGTTGGGCACAGGAAATTCTCTAATCGCCCGAGTTTTCTCCGGATTTATTTATATTCCCTTATGGGAAACAATGTGACCTAAATACTCTATCTGGGAGACAGCTATTTGCATTTTGTGGGGATTTATCGTGAGGTTGGCCTTCCTCAACCAGGTGAACACCTATCTCAAGTGCTCTGCATGTTCCATTAAGTTTTTGGAATATACGACGAGGTCGTCATAGTTATAGACGAATTTGAGCTGTACGTCCGCACAAATGTGATTCAATAATCTAGTCAACGTTTGGGAGCCAAATGAAATTCCAATTGAGAAATAATTATACTCATACAACACAGTTTGAGTAATGAAAGCCGTAAACTCTTTGGACTCTTCATTAAGGGGCACTTGATAATAAGCTTGATTTAAATCAAGTAGGGAGTAGACCCTCACTTTTACCAAATACTGTTTTTGGAATATATGATGAGGTCGTCATAGTTATAGACGAATTTGAGCTGTACGTCCGCAAAAATGTGATTCAATAATCTAGTCAACGTTTGAGAGCCAAATGAAATTCCAATTGAGAAATAATTATACTCATACAACACAGTTTGAGTAATGAAAACCGTAAACTCTTTGGACTCTTCATTAAGGGGCACTTGATAATAAGCTTGATTTAAATCAAGTAGGGAGTAGACCCTCACTTTTACCAAATACTGGAAGGCCATCTCAATGGTTTGTAGAGGAGTGGCCTCAAATGCTTCCTTCTTGTTCAACTTTCGGTAATCCACCACTAAGCGATGCTTATTGTTGGGCTTGGACACTAAAACACTGGCGACGCGTAAGGAATGCGCGAATCCCTTACTATCCCTTTCCTCCTGAGCTCCTCTACGTGTCGCTTTTAAACATCTAATTTGGGAGGGGCGAAATAATATGGCCTAGACCTGACAGGCACGTGGTCCAAAAACTTTGTCACACGTCAGGACATTGGTGCACCCTAGTTCTTCTGTTATCACATCTCTATATTCATTAGGGATCTGGACCACCTCCTGTCTTTTTTCCTCTAGATGACTAATGAAAAGACACGAATTTGACTGCGTCAGATCCTCTAGATTGATCGACATGCCAAACTTATCATATGGCAAATTAATCTCATTTTCGCATGGGAAAATCTGCATTCTAGACTTGTTCAAAAACTCCCTCCCCAGTATGACCTCTACACACAAAGTGGCCGCGACCCAAAACTATGTAGGCCATGAAAACCTATCTATTTTAACTGCCAATTTCACTTTGGAATTGATGCACATGATTCCACCATCAGCAGTTTCACACATCATTTCACCAATTTCCCTTTGCTTAATGGATGAGATTGATTCCAGTTCACTGACAAATTTTTGGGAAATTAAATTATGGACTGAACCAGTATATATTAATGACAGCGTGTCCTTCTGTCCCACTTTGGTCCTAGCACCTGATAAATTTGGAGTGCGCCCCCGAATTTTGCGGGATTCTAGGCCTAACCATCGTGGATTCATTATTCTAACTACTGGGACTCCCTCTGGGCATAATCTCCCCCCCCCCCACCCCCATTCCCTGGCTTGGTCGGACCTGGAGCTGGGTGTGGTCTGATGGAAAAACGATTGTCGCTTCAGATTATTGTAATAATAATTGGGTTGGTTTTGTTGGCGGTACCGCCACACTTCTAAATTAGCTATTTCATAATGAATGGCCTTTCTCTATAACTCTTCTACTGACTTTACACATTCTCGGGGTATTTGTAATTTTATTTCTGGCCTTACATTTGAAAATAATCTATTAAGTTCCCCTTCTGGAAAATATTCTCCATGACGCCTAATTAAGGTTTGAATTCTTATAAAATAATCAGTGACTTTCCCAAGGTTTTTGTCTACTGTTTCTAATCTGATACTCTAATCTCTCTAAGTATTCTACCGGGGAAAAGCTAAGCTTGAAACTGTTTAGAAAAGCACTCCAGTCTGGCCAGACATTGGCATGGTTTTTTAACCAGTCCCTACGACTTCCCTCGAACAATTCTGGTAGAGCAGTCAAAATCTTCCTGTCTGTTACGAATATGCCTTTATTGCTCTATTAACCACTCTAAAAACTCTGTGGGATCTGACCGCTCATGGAAATGAAGGTTCCACTTTCTAAAGAGATTGAGCGCTAACATGTCTTTGTTATGTCCCAATTTATTATATTCTTCCAGCGGTTCGGCCGCCTGAATGCCTATATTATTTCTTTCGGGACTACACCACATCCTCACCGCTGGTGAACAAATTTGGAAGTTCAAAGATTCCTTCCTCATAGTTTGGAGACCCGGTACCCTTTTTGGCCTCGATAAGATTGCCTATCTTAGATTCGGCTTGAGAGAGTAACCGCGTGCATTTGAGTACAAGCTCATCACCGCCTGCAGCCTCTGTCCCTATTCGACCTAGCCGTTGTTGGTGTTTAAATTTGGTCTGAAATTTCCTGGTTTGAGATAAGGACGGAGATTTGGATTCCCCTACTCGTTGAAAAAGCTAATTAAGTTTCCTTTCTATAGTGGGTATTTCTATCTCCCTTGAAGGGCATTCGCCGGGGTCGACTCTCACTCCCACTCTCTCTCTTTCCCATAATTTAGAGAGCTGTGGTCTCATACCCTCTACTGTCGACTCTGGCACCACCCCCCTTATACGGATCTCATAATCTAACTTGTCCGCTTCTAACCTGTTGCTTTCCATGTTTCTATCCGTCACAAGGAACTAATAAAGTGGATGCAATGTGGCAGGACCTGTCACTCAATTTATAAAATAATTATACATACATTATATGTACATTAATTCAGGAAATATTGTGAATCTTGCTCCACACCACCAAAAATATCACTTAAGACTATCAAGACTATAGCTAATACACAACATGTTAAACCAGTTAATTTTACTAGTGCATCTCAAACTAACTGTTATGTTTTAGTTTATTACTTAGCCGACCCATTGATGGTGCCTGTATGTCCTTTGAAGATTTTCAGATAGTTTGATGTGATGTCCCCTTGGATCCTGCGGATGCTTGTAGCTGCCCCATTGTTCAGTTTGTTATTAGACGTCCTCTCTGACAACGGAAAAATGTCCCAGTGGACTGGAGGTGCTGATGCCCTGTTTGTGTTGTCTGAGGTCCCAAGCTGTGATTTAAGGTGTCCCCCCTAAGGACTGGGCGGCCAGGTTTTCACGCCCTAGAAATGTGTTGTTGGACATCCACTTTGGCAATGATATATTGCCCCATTTGACTGTATATGATGCCACCCTGGCTTTTGATGTCTGAAGTTCCATGTTGTGGTTGAAGTTGACCCTCTCAAGGATTAGTTTCTGTTTAGTCAGCTTAGTTGCGTCATTGAAATGTCCACCCGGACTTGACTGTTTGAGTTGTTGCTCTGACTTTCAGAACTGTAGTCGAATGCGTCTGGTTGAAGGTTGACCATCAAAGTTGCTTTTTTCTTTTGTGCTCAATATTACCGGAGGCTGTGACTAGTAATGCTCTGCTACCATGAAACGACTATGTTCCTCAGTCTCAAAAATTGTTCAAGGAGTTGTTAGGCCATATGATCTTAATGTTAATAATAATAAATCGTTTTGCCCATAGTCCAACTGTTTTATTTTACACAACTTAACCTAACGTAGAGAAGTGAAACATGGGATGATTTGCTTGCGCATCCCAAGCAAGCGGTGGTACGAGTGCGAGTGTCTTCCAGTGAAGGACGAGTTCCCCATTACAAAGCTCGGCGGATAGGTAACTACCCTACAGCATTGCGCCAGACAACTGCGCGCCCGAAAGAAAGGGGTGGGGGAAAGCTTGTTACGTCACTTGCACAAGTTGTTCATTTTATAGAAGAAAACACAAAAACAAATTATACCTTGATGGGTAATCAAAAATGTACCTGAATTTAAGTGGGTCGTAAGCTAATGGAGTTTGTGAGCCACTGGCTAAGAGTATTTCCATGAATGATATAAACAATAAGAGTAGAACTTAAATATTGAATATTGGCAACAAGTTACCATCTACAAGACCCTACCAATGACTTAGTTCACCTCACATAAAGATAGTGTTTATTTCCATCATGGTTGGGAGACTGACATGTTTTCTATATTTGATTAAAATTGAAAATAATAGTGTACAATGGACTTTAATCCTTTATTTAATATTATGAGTTTATTTTCTGATAGACAAGTTTGCCTATCATTTTAAAAACTAAAATTTGTGCCATTAATACCGTTTATATAGGGGCACACACATTTGATAATTAACTTTGGGATTCTATTAGCATTTTGAATTTTAGATGAATTCAATCTGTTTATTCTTGGGGTGAGAAACCTTTTCCTATAAAGCCAACAAAAAAAAATTGGACATTACGAGCACTTATATGTATATTTATAGAAATAATTTATAATTTATTAAAATTATTTTTAAATAAACATGAAGGTTTTATTCAAATTTACTTCTGATAAAGATTTATGGTACAAATTCTAAAATACTTAATGTCATGTATTGCAAATACACATTTAAGCTTGTTCTCGACATGCTTCTTAACATTTTGATATTATTATTATTATTATAATTATTATTATTATTATTATTATTATAATTATTATTATAATAATAATTATTATTATTATTATAATTATTATTATAATAATAATAATAATAATAATAATAATAATAATAATAATAATAATAATAATAATAATAATAATATAATAATAATAATAATGCATTATCATAAAAAATAAATATCACTTTTCTATTCGTTAGATGATGTTGAGTATGGGAATGTTGACATAATAATTAACAATAGGGACAACTTGTGAATGTATGGAATGCCAGGCCTCCTCCGTGGTTCATATTCCACGTTAAACTGTAGGTCCTCCATTTCATCTCACTATCACCCTAACATTACACATTAATGCAAGTGCATACAACCCGAACGGGTAGTAAGACGCGGCGCTAATAATAATAACAATAAGGGTGTGCGAAGGCCACTATTTAAATGCAAAGTGAAGTTGAAGCGAAGCTTGCGAAGAAAAGTCGTAGTCAAAGGCCAGTATTAAAAATTAATGCACACAGGTAATAATAATAATAATAACAATAGGGGTGTGCGAAAGCCACTATTTAAATGCTAAGTGAAGTCAAAGTGAAGCTTGCGAAGAAAAGTCATAGTCAAAGGCTTGTATTAAGAATTAATGCAAGCAGGCTTACTGATAAGCTTAGTAAATTATCAATAAAGTTTTAATATTTACTTACATTGTGGAGTTGATAAAATTATTTTGCAAATTTTACATATGCAAGTCTTTTTATCTGCATTTCTATTATAATAATTATGAATTAAATTCTGTTTTTGTTTCCCATTTTTCGTATCAGCCATTTGTAATAGTAAAGAATCCGCGAAGAAGCTAGTAAAAAGTTCTGTGACAAAATGCACTTGTAAATTTGTCACAGATAATTCCAAAGAGATAGAATATTAAGGTGCGGCCGGAGGGAGCACAAGTATTTTTACAGTTTTTATAGAATTGAAATTTTTTTGCCAAAATAAATCAAATTTTCTCTAGTAGCAACATAGAGTTTAGTTTTCTGCACATGCTAATATCAAAATATCTTGAATATCTCTCAAAGGTGTCTTGGAATTTTGTCAACACTTTTTCTCTTTATCTAAAAAGTTTTGACACAATTCCAGGACACCCTTGAAAGATATTTAAGATCTGTTGATATCAGCATGTGAAGAAAACTAAACTCAATGTTGCTACTGGAGAAATATTTGATTTATTTTGGTAAAAAAAATTTAATGTTACAAAAACTGTAAAATTTACTCGCGCTCCCTTCTACCACACCTTAAGGACCAAACATTAGACGTGAGCTGGGGTGATAGCACAACTAAAGCGATTTCTCTGCTTCATACCAGTGACCTTGGTGTTATTTCTTTATATGTATTTTAATTTTTTACAAAATTATGTGTGCGATGGTGAGTATAATATATTAACATTTACTTACCAGCTTTTGATCTATGCTTACGTTATGGTAGTTAAATTACTATTGGGTGTTAAAATTCTGTTTAGTAATGGTTTTAAAATGATCAAATATTTAAATATGTAATATTTAGTAGGATAAAATTAAATTGTTTGATAATTTATCGAAATTTTATCCTTTAATCAATTTTTTTTGAATATGCGAAGGTTATTGTAGATGTCAAAGTCAAAGACGAAGGAGATTTGACCTTCGACTCTGACTTCGACTTTTCGAACCTTCGCACACCATTAATTAACAATTATATGAAGTGTTGACGTGATATATAACAAGTTCTGAAATACCATTATACCTGAAATGATATATTTGCTATGGCAAAAATAAATTATTGTGCAACTCTAGAATTAAATATTATGATTCAAAATGTTAAAGTATGTAAATATTTGTTAAAAAGTTAAGTAATAGCATACTTGAAATAGATTCCACTAAACCATAATATAACATGCATGTATGATTATAATGTAATATTCCTGATGATTTACCAGCACATAACAGTGATGGACTGTCCTTGTTAATTTCTATGATTTTTGAAGTTTGCTTACTGTTGACTTGTTGGTGTGAGTTATTAGGTGGACATCTATTTGCACCTATACCCACTAATATTGATTCTTGGCTTTCTGCAACATGATCCGATAGCTTCAGATTCTCTTTCAGCTTAATGACAGGTTCCACATCCAGCGATAGTGTTTTATTTTCTGCAATCTTTTTGGCCACTAAAATTGAAAAGTTACACATTTTTTGTCATGAATAGTGTAAAATGTTTAAATTTCCAACATATGTAAAAGATTGCTTTCCTAGCAATACATATAATTTATAAATTACAATCTCCATTAAATGTTTATGAAAATTACTAATATCAAGATCAATTTCTAGGTGTTTGGATAAAAGTTAGAATTTCGAGTTAATAGCAGAGTAGACAACACAAGTGATACAATCAGTTTGGTTCAAAAAATACATGTTAATACTTCTTAAAGAAAAACTTAAATGAAGGCAACATTACCCTACCACTAAGCTATCTAGGTTCATCCTATGTGCAGGGTAATATAGCAATAATTATTTGAAGGTAGAGTTTATGATGATATAATGGACATGTGAGAATGTCTGCTAATTTATAAACACAAATTGTTTAGCAAGTTTCACAATCACCCTTTGATTATATTTCAAAATATTTTAAACACGTTTTAAAAATCATTTAAATTTTCTGGTAGCCAGCAGAAAGGCATGTTAAGTAGCAAAGTAGAGTAGCAAGGACATACATAAAATAGTTCATTATTTTACATTGAATATCAGCTGCCTCAAAAGGGCTAGCATAATTTAAACCAAATCTTACTACATGTCTGGGCTATTCACATATTTACACTAATGCGATAGAGGTGAAGATAGTAGAACTTAGAGAAAATATATCCAAATTTATGTAGAAGAAAAATGTGCAACTATCTAGTATATTTTTTATTTATTTGAGGTATTTAACATGCACTTTCTGAAACAAATAATAATACCAGGACACAATAATTTCTATGAGCGAGAGTGAAAGGGCCAGACAATTTGGCTGGGAAAGATATTTTCACATACTTTCGAGAGTTCTTTAACATACCACAATCAACATGGGACCAACGGCTTTACTTCCCCCTTGAAGGAAGTTGTGCTTTAGATTTTTATCGCTCAAGAAAAATCCGGTGACCCTGGCTGGGTTTAAACCCATGAACATCTGGTCACCTGCCTCGGTGGCATAGTTGGCTAACGCGCCAGTCGTGTTGAGTCAGACCACCGAGGACGGGGAGATCGAGGTTCGAATCTCGGTCGGGTGAACTGGGGGTGGTTTTCCCTAAATGGTTTTCCACTCTCCCTCCACGCAAATACGGGTTCACTTCCTCTAAATTCAACCTTCCCATTTCCTAATCCATTAGTGTAATTAGTACTTAAGTGTATAACCCGAACGGGTAGTGAGACGCGGTGCTAATAAAAAATTAAATTAAATTAAATTAAATTAAATTAACATCTGGTCCTGGAGTGCACTTTACCTTAAGCCCTCCAAGGTCGACTATTTAGTATAAAATACCTTACTACACCTGACCAGAATTCTTAAACTTGATCTCATCATGAAAAAAGAAGTCTTAATTTGTTAATGCTCTATCACAATGCCATATAGCTAGGATTTATATCAAACTCAGGTTCATTCTTCACCTATATTTTAAGAATTAAATGCAAAAAGAAAAAATATTCAGAACAGCACATGGAACATTTTTACCCCAGACACATTTTACAAAGACATAATCATTTAGTATTAACATTAAATATGGCTAGAGGTTTGCTTAATGTCCAGCCCTTAGGCTAGTAGAAGTTGGAAAACACTGATAAAAATATTTTATTTTAGAAAAAGCCTTTTAGTTAAGTTCTATAAATTGTTCAGTGAACTGAATTATGATTCCAAAATCTCCTATTGCTCCATTTCCCCTACAAAAAATAAATGTAAAAAGTATATCAGTATTTATTAAAAAAAAAGTCTGTTCTATATTTCTACATATAATATTGTCATAACTAGGCTGACATCTAACAGCCACTAGGAAACATGGCTTTACCATGGTCAGAGCTTAGAATTATGTTATTTGATCTTCAGTTTTATAGCAATATGCAAGAATGAGGCCGAGTGTTCTCCGAGTGCTAGTGTTGTGTTAGTTATAGTTATAAAATTTGCTTGTAAAATTAAGTGCATGGTCATAACGAGTTAGGGATGGATCGTAAAACTACACTACACTCTCACTCGCACAAGACTCAGCCTTGTTTGTGCAACATATTCTCTAGAGTTCAGCAGTCCAAAACATCATGAACAAACAATCATGTTTGGAATTGCTGATATTATGTGTGTTAATCCATAACATGTAGGACTGTAAAAGTGTGTTTTATTTATAACATGCACAACATCACACTTTAGAGATTTAACCAGAGTTCCCAAAAATGAGTCTGACTGGTTACATCACCTAAAGATTTAGAAGATGTAAGAATTTTGAGTTGTATTCAACTGCAACAATTGCCTTAAAACAACTTTTCAACAAGGACCCAGTGTAAGGATTGCTGTATATTAAGATCAATATTTAGAGAATTTTTTAAGGGTCTCGCCCGCTGACTAAAAAACAATCAAACTACAAAACCTCATATTTATTATCAGTGCCCACAAGGAGGGAAAATTGATGGGAATGATTCTCATTTATTTTTTGAAGAGGTTGGTAGCCAAGTGTGTTTTTGAAAAAATTGCTCAGCGGTTCCTTAAAGACAAAACTATTTGTGCAATCCAGAATGTATAGTCGAGGGATAAGTTAATGAGGGGGCCTAAGCTTGATCTGGATAAGAAATTTGTAATTTATGGTATCATGAAAAAATTTGAAAACATTAAATAATAATCAGACAATATTGTAAGACATGACAAATGTGATATATTATAGATTGAAAATGGTAAATAATAATTTTTAATTTAAATAAATTACAAATAAAGGATTACAAAATTAAATAAATCACAAAAAAACAAAACAAATTTCTTTACAAATGTTATCTTATATGATGCACGCTACTCAAAAAAATTTTTGGAATGTGTTCCAAAATGTTGATCTGAAAATCTAACTTTATCAAATAGGCATATAAACTGGAAAGCAGCTTGATAGGAGCATGTTCAATTCTCTAGATGTAGTTAAGAGACATGTTTTAGCAATTGTGAATTGGAATTAGAAAGGGATAACTGGTTCTAGAGTAGTGTGACCAGGAAGGTGTATGTTGGGACTCAAGTATCAAGGGAAATATTAACTGTAACAGTGATAGGGCCGAATTTCAAATTAGAATACTTCTCTGTGTGTGTAAATATAGCAACAATAAAGCTTGTAAAAAAATACTATTTGAACTTAAAATTTTATGCTACCAGTATTTCACTACTCATTATCATAAAAAGTTCTTTTAATGCGCATACTTCCATATGCATACAAAGATTTGTCATTCTATTGTAATATTTGATTGAAACCAGATTTTATAGTAAGAAAAATACTGTTCGAAACTTAAGCTGAAGGAAGAATTAAACAATTTAAAATCCATAGAGTTTATTTATAAGATATTTGGGTCTAAAGATTGAGTCAAAACTTTTATTCTTATGAGAATCCAAAAATAAGTGTCAAATTATACCTGATGTACTACAATGTGTATCAGTTTATATATATATGGCTTTACCGAATGGGCTCATACTTAAATTTGTTTGACTTACCCTTCATGGTCAATGTAATATTTAAAGTGATTGTAATTTAGATAAAGGATTACAAAATTACACCACAAATAGATAAAGAAAACTATTTGCTTGATTGTTTTAACATATTTTTGAGTAGCTGTAGTTACTATTGTTTTATGCACGTGATTTATTTTCACTATTAAAGCCTAATCAAAGAATTGAAATTATTCTTGAGTATGTATTTTTTAAATCTAAATTGTATGACTTTTATTTCTCAAAATTCACTACAAAATGGTTATGCTCCATTACTTAATTTTATGATCTGCCAAAAGCATATAATGATTTAAAATTTATCTTATAGTTCTTGTTATACTACTGCTAAATGTCAGCTTGCTCCTCTGTTATATTTACTTTAATGACATTTTTATGAATTTATATTTTGTAGTATGTTTGGTTATATGTTTATCTTGAGAATTGTCATAATGTGTTTTTATGTGTCTTCTCTTAAGTCCCATAAGCTTTTAAAGTAATTTTATATAAACATGTTTTAGTGTACAGCATTTTTTGGTCGAATAATAGAACATTATTTTGTGATTATAATATCTCTTACTAACAGCACAGTATATTATTATTATTAGCACGCTCTTACTACCCTTGGGTTATACGCACACAGTATTCATCAAGTTTCTAATAATAATTACAGATTGGGGCTTTCACACAAATAATATCTCATAAACCTATTTTAATAAAATAATTGGAAGCTGTGTGAATATATAGATTAAAGTTTTATTTATTGAACTATAACAATTTTTTTTTTTTCTAATAAAATATTTCTTCCTTTAAAAATATTTTCAAAATGTCAATTTTTTTAAAAATAGGGGTGAATAGGTAAACCCCATCACACTTATTCCTGTATCAGTAATTTAATGAGTAAGTATAGCTTGAATTTTTAAAATTATATATTAAAGAAGAGGGTAATTGAATCTCACCTGCCACTTCTGTAAAACTACGAGTGAATCGACGGTTTGCAGAGATGTGTGATACCTTTCTTCTAGTTTTTAAATTCTCCATCTTCTTATTTTCATCATCAGTAGTTTCTTCATATTCTGTATCTTCTTTGTCTGTGTCTTGACCTTAAGAGAAAATTATTTTGAGTGTTGCATGTCTAGAAAATACAGCCATTTAGCTAAGTCTCACATTTAACAAATAATTTGTGATGTATATTCAGAGGAAGGTACAGGAAAGGTGGATAGAAAACACATAAAAGGGAAAGAACACAATTTGGCCTTTACAATGAAAAGTAGAAAACAGTTTATACTTTACAATGCTGCTACTGGACAAAGAGATATTGGCTGCCTCTTTAAGAAAATCGATCACGACCGAATCCCCTGACCTAGGTTTTATTCTATTAGAACTCATCAGGGAGGAGTGTGAAACACACAATGCAACTTCCTAAAAGAGGAACCAAAAGGCACAAAAGGGAGAAAATGGAAATCGGTAAATGATGATAGGACACTTAGATAAGAACATGTAAAAGGAATAACATTAAGGACAAACACAGGAAAAGGACAATGGATGCGAATATATAATATATCTCTTTAAGAAAACCTCTTTCACTTATGAGGTAATTTATAAATGGATTGGAAAAGGAAGTTGCGTTGCGCGATACACACTCATTCTTGATGAGTTCAGATTGAATGAACCTAGATCAGGGGAATTGGCGGTGATGATCGATTTTCTTAACGAGGCAGCCAATATCTCTTTGTCTAGTGGAAGCAATGTAAAGTATGAAATGTGTTCTTCTTTTCATTGTTTACAACCATATTGTGTTTGTTCTCTATTATATCTTTTCTATCAACCTTTCATGTACCTTCTTCCAAATATATGTATTTCAAATTAACTCAAAAAGCAAAAAGAGGTTTTCCTTAAGGATATATTTTAAATATATTAGCATCCAACGTCCTTTTCCTGTGTTTGTCCTTGATGTTATTCCTTTTACATGTTTCTATATAAGTGTCCTATCATCCTTTACTGATTTCCATTTTCTCCTTTTTGTGATTTTTGGTTTCCTCTTTTAGAAAGTTGTGGTTCGCATTTCACACTTCTCCCTGATGGTTCTAATAGAATAAAACCTAGGTCAGGGGATTCGGTCGTGATCAATTTTCTTAAAGAGGCAGCCAATATCTCTTTATCCAGTGGCAGCAATGTAAAGTGTGAACTGTGTTCTTCTTTTTATTGTAAAGGCCATATTGTGTTCGTTCCTGTTTATGTGTTTTATATCCACCTTTCCTCTAACTTCTTATATTACAAATTACCTCAAAAAGCGAAAAGAGGCTTTTCTTAAAGAGATTTAACAAGGAGTAAAATCTACTTATTAATTAATAACTTTAAACATATTACATGGCAACAAATTACATTCATCAAATCTGTAAGTATTTTGATATTTTTAAGTTTTAAGTTAAGTTAATTTGTGAATTTGACTTTAATGGTTTAAACATCATTCCTCAACATCAGTAGTGAAGGATGTTGCATTTTCAGTGTTACCAATAGTAGCAAATGAAAATGAGAAATAATTTTTCTTAATATGAGATAAGTCAATTCATAAATTGAAATGTATTCTAGACTCACTCTAGTCAATCTATAAATGGCATACATATGCTTTTTCACAGATGAGACAGGAAACAAGACTTGCTGGAACCTCTGGGCCTGGATTCACTAATGGGAGCAAATAGTTGCACTGGTGCAAGTTTGAAAGATGTGCCCAAATCCCAATTCACTAAAAGAAGCAGGCGCAACTTGAGAACAAAGTTGCACCTTTTTTTTTCCACCACTCAAGAGTAGGCGCAACTATTAAATCATGATTGTCACTCCAATAAATTTAATTTGCGGCGTATTATTCTATTGGAATAAAATACAATAATTGTATTTTATACCAATTTTGGTTACCAAACTGTATTCCAATTAATAATAAAGAAATTAAAATAACATATGTCTGTCCAGCACAAAATTTGTTTCAATCTAAATAGTGGTAACAAAGCAATTACTTACCTTTTATTGTTGAATTTTACATTCAAACAACGCAATGGCATTTCTTGCATTATTACAAAACAAAACCACAAACTGTGTAATCTTTGTCTAGATCCAAAGAGGTTTGTATTCCTCCAGGTCCAAAGACATCTCATCACTAGATATGGTGGTTAGTAATTTTAAAATAAGTTTTAAAGTTTCTATAAATGTTTTATTAATGGAACTTAAGCTTTAAACTAATAATATAAATAAATACTAAATAATATACTAACATGGTTTTTGTAAAGCATCCAGAAAGAGGCCACTTCTAATTGTATTGCTAGTTTATAAACAAAATGTTTAGAAATCTTTCTATTTGTTGTCATTTTCATTAGAGATTTAAAAAAAGTATCCTTGACTTTTAAAGTAGATCCTTCACAAGAATTGGTCAAAAAGAGAGCAAGTGATGACATTTATGGTGACATTACCATAATCTTTCCACCAGTTTGCGCCTCGTTTAGTGAATACGGAAATGGAGCAATTAATAAGGCGTATCTTGGGGATTATCTTGGGTGCAAATTTGCGCCGGACAGAATTGCACTCGTTAGTGAATCCAGGCCCTGGACAGAACAATCATCACCTTTTGCAATGCCCAATGAGAGCATTATCATTATGTGGCTAATTTGTGCAGCTTTAGGTGAGTGTGTTCATCCCAGAACCATTAAAAAAAAATTCCCACTATTGCATTTATCTTTTATGTCCAGGATAAGGGATATTTTTAAATATATTTACACCTCTAGCTATTAACATGTATTTATTTTTACTTCCCTCTAACTTTTTCTTAATACCGATATTGACAAACAGTTTCCACTTTATCATGTTTTGGTTTGAGTGAATCCTTGTCCCTTTTTAAATTTAAAAAAGGAAATGATGACTTTTATCAAATAACAAAATTGGATGCGTGATTTTAAAAATGTTAAGGAAGGGGGCACTTTACATTGTAGGTATTTGTAAATCCTTCCTAAAAGGTCACACCTGGCCAATGACTAACATTAGAACCTAGAGTTTATAATCTTTATCTTCCTCCCCGCTATTATTTAAGGGACAAGGTAACAAATTTAAATTAATAGTTTAAGGATAAGTATAGAGCTCAATTTTTTTTTTGGTATGATCATAAAAGTTATGTCTTTATTTAGGTTGCCCCACTGAAAAAAAAGTTTCATTTTTCTGTTTGAAATTTAATCATAAATTTAATAATTAGATATCAAATCAACCATAAAGAAAGGAGCTTCCTGAAAAACTATGTTAGAGTTATGTTTACAAAGTCTTCAAATAAATAGAGTATTTAAAGAAAAATGAAAACTATCAATCAACCAGATAAAATTTTGAAATCCATTACCCCATAACACAAATGAATAAAATTAATAATTTGGGTATTTCACATTTTAAATTGTTTAATATAATTAGGATATCTGTCTTAGTGATTGTATTTTTATTTTGATGAATACCTTTTGTTCTATAGAAAATGCCATTTTTCTCATTTCATAGAATCCAAACTTAATAATGTTAAACTTAATGTTAAGTTTAAAAGAAAATAATACACCACAAACAATTATATATATTAAACGAATTTGTCACCCAAATTTACAATCGATTAATTTTAATTAAAAATAAAATATTGGTCTGGTAAACCAGAGATAGGTTTATAAAGTTTATATTTACTTAAATAATAAACCTTTAATTAAAGTAAAGTTAAATTTTGATTATCAATAATCCAACATTAATAAATCAATTAAATATCCATTTGTATACATTTAATCACTATGCCATTAACAATTATATTAAGTAAATTTATATACATTATTTAGGTTTTATTTTATATCTCAAATAATTAATTGAAGTGTAAACATTTTATCTTTAAGTGTAATGTAATTAAATATCACAATTTTTAGGCAAGTTGGGGTGTTTGCAATATCGTTACAATTTAATTATACCAAATAAAGCTGTTTTCACTTGATTTTATATGTTTTAGAAAGGTAGTCAAAACTGTGAACATTATAAATATTCTATTTCAAATTATTAAAATATTTAGGCTCTAACTTTATAAATTATGTTTTTTAGCACCGCGACTGACTAACTGTTGAGGTTATACACATATGTACAAATTGCGCTAATGAATTAGGGATGAGGGAGGTTGAATTTGGAAGAAGTCTACGTGTATTTGCGTGGAAGGAGTGTGGAGAAGATTTTTGGAAAATCCACTCTCAGCACACTCGACCATGATTCGAACCCCAATCTCCCTGTCATCGCCAGCCTAGTCTAACACGAGTGTGATGCATCAGACCATGCGGCCACCGAAGTAAGTTTTTTATTATCTTGTCAAGTTTGAGAGCTGATTGTTGAAAATTACCCCTTAGTATGGTGGTCAGCAAACCTAGATACTAACCTAGGAGTCCCTGATTATATTTCCAGCTGATACCATAGGTTTTTCCTGAAAGGGGAATCATCCCAACGGTTCCACAACTTCTTATTCATTCTCACCATCACCTCATCTTATATAGACACAGAAAGGACATCCACGGAAAGAATGTAAGATCAGTGTATTAAGAGTGTCTATGGGCAATGGTACATATAAACACCGGCTAATCTTCCCACAAATAGGGTTATAGGCGATGTAGCTTCGAAACGCATAATATATATATTTGAAATAATGTTTATGAGTGCTGTGTATTGTTTTTCTGTTTAAATCAAGTATATTTCTATCTATTTGAGTAGCTTTTCCAGCAAATTTGTCTAAAAATTTGTTTAATGCCACACCTTTGACAGCTAAGCCAATTTGAAACAGAGAATAATCTCTTTTTTGAATTCTGATTAAATAATAATAAATAGGAGAATATAATTTTTAGCACTCTCCTTTTAAGAATAATGATTCTCTAAAATAAATTTATTTTTTGACATGTTTCAGAAAACTAGGAAGCTATATAAATTAGTTACAGCTAATTTATTTTTGTGTAGCATATTTAATTTTGTTATTTCAAACATAAAATATTTAATTTATTGAAATATGGAAGGAGAAATATAATTAGGAGTATTCATGTGGTGTTAAATAAGAATACAGCTTTAATTGAAATACCAATTAGAGTACATACATCTGGGATCTAAATACAAATCCTATTCTCTTGGATAAGAGTCAAGAGCAATAGTTAAACACATTTGTGATGTGCTAACAAAGCAGGTTTATTATTTAAAGTTTCTCTTAGTAAAATCATTGAGGTTTAAGCCTCCAAAAGGTTTGTTTACAAAGTCTGGTAAAAGTGTGTGTAATATCAGAATATTTTTGACTCTAATAAAGTTAGTGGGAAAATCAAAATATATAGTAAAACCAATATATTAAGATTATTTAAAACTTAATAAAACACTTTCAGACTTGTGTATTCAGATACTAACTTAAAATACATTATTAAATACTAAATAGGAAAAAGGGTTTTATTAATTTTAATAAAGCGGACAACCCTTAAAAATTATAAACAAAATTAATATACCTATGTGATCAAACTCTTCACTACCCTTACACGAAACGGTCAAGCCCAAAGATATTATATTATTGATCCTTGAAAGCTCATTTTTTATTGCCTTTTTAGTCTTCTCAACATTTGTAGAGTTACACAATTCATTGAGGGACTGCAGCAATGCTTTGAGTTTTGTGGACCGCTCAGCATTTGGCTGAAACACAAATCCAAACTTTAAAAAAAAAATCATAACCTATAAATAAAAACTCACTAATACATTTTGTAAAAATATTATATTTTCTAGTAATATGTGCTAATGGTAATATGTTTAGAGGAAAAATAATTAAGATTAAGTAGAACAATAAGGATACATGTAAAGAAATTTATAAAACCTACATTCATCTCTGGGAGTTGAGAAACTACAAACTTTCAGTGCACCTTATAGGGAATAAATCCAAACAGTTTGGTTGGCTCAGTTGTTTCTGTCTCAATAATATGTTTAGCGCTGATGCAAATTCTTCACCACACTTTTCTACAATAAGGTATTAAGACCATTCCACCAATAAGACATTAGTTGAACTCTATATAGCAAACTAACCAACTCAATTTTTCTTCAAAATCTCATTTCAATAATTCTAATATAGGTAGCACTGCATCAAGGAAACCTATCAAATGATTCACATTTCCACTTCCAGGAATGTCCTATCTTCTGAACATTCATCCCACTGCTAAGTTTATAGTAGATTTAGGGATGGTGCAGAAACTGTAAAAGTAGTCACCATTATTATGCTTATTGCACAGTAATGTTTCACAATTGCAAGATAACTTTTCAAAATAGAAGTCACAGATAATTAATACCATTGCTTCATAAAAGATGTTGCTCTATATCTATTTTATAGATGCAATACAGAATGAAATGTGTACTTTATGCATTGCCACCATAGATTAACACACACACTTGATGGTCAGATGCACCTGTGACACCAGGCCGAGTGTGTGTTGTACCGTAAACAACATAAAACATTTTTTAATATCATGGATTGTTATAGTTTGTCAATTTTTAGTCTTGGTAGAACATTAATATATTTTACACAATCCTAAAAAATTACATAAAATCCTATGGCTCACATTTCGTGTCCTGTAAAGCTTTATATTCATGTGCTCTTTTGAAAATTATCCGATTACCGTATTCTGTACACACTAATCCTATATGAAATAAAGTCAACTCTGGTTATAATGAACCTCTACGGACCCAGATATTTTGTTCACTATGTCCTAAGTTCACTAAAATTGATTTTCTTTTAAATCTGAAAGTAGTGGGTTAGTGACAAACAAAATAAGAGTTCAAATAAAATTGCTCTTTATTGAAATTTATTAATTAATCTTAAAAAATTCTGTTATATGCTGTTGTTTATTTTATATTATTTTAGTTAATATTTTTTCTAGATCCTTCTCTAGAGTCTTTGCTTTTTCCACACTTAATTTTACACTATCAATGCATTCAAAAAACTAAACTTAGTAGGAAAAACCTAATTTTTTTTTAAGTTTCATATGACCCTCTTGAAGAAAGGGATTAGTGAAAACAATTACTAAATGGCCACAGACTGTCATTCACTGTCCTGTAACTCCTGCAGTATTAATACAACTTTGAAGACTGTCTTCCTTTACTTGCCGCAAACAAAGGTATTAAAACTTAAGCCAGGTCAATAAGTATAGTGACTCAGTGACTGTCTAAGCTCAACCCTCCTCTGCTCCCCCTCCACATTCCATACTTTCAGTCAAGTTTTGTGCTAAATAAACTAGAACTCAGGTAGAGAATCAGTGTCTTTGAGTTTAAACAACCAAAAAGTTATGTTTTTAAAGAATTATGATGTTAGAATGACATTTCTTATTGGAAGTTTCAATTTTTCTGTTCACTAAAACCGAAGTTGAGGGTTCATTATAAACCAATATTTTAACACACATTTAAATGTATGCGGTTTGGGACCAATGAATTAGGTTCACTACAATATTTAGCACCGCGTCTTACTACCCGTTCGGGTTATACGCTTAAGTACTAATCACGCTAATGGATTAGGAATTGGGAAGGTTGAATTTAGAGGAAGTGAACCCGCATTTGCGTGGAGGGAGAGTGGAAAACCATTTAGGAAAAACCACCCCAGTTCACCCGACCGAGATTCGAACCTCGATCTCCCCGTCCTCGGCGGTCGAGCTCAACACGACTAGCGCGTTAGCCAACTACGCCACCGAGGCGGGTATGTTCACTACAACCGAAATCACTAAAACTAGAGGTGACTTAACTATTTCAATATGTAGCTTTTGGTACTCTGCAATGTCTACCAAACTGAAATGAATACTGAAAATGATATCACCATGGGTAAATTTGTAGGCCTGAAAAACATTTGAAAGACAGTAACACGTTAAAAGGCTCGCACAATAATAATCAGAGAGAAGTTTGGGATGTTGCATTGTGAACATTACATCACATGCTCCCTCACAATCTCACCCAATCTTGTTTGTCCTTAATTCTTGTTTAATCCATCATCCATAATGTTTTTACTAAGGAATTATTACAATTTTGTAATTGTATTTTTGTATGTTTTGTGCCAGAATTTTACAAGATCAGTTTACTCTTTACAAGTCTTCCCTGCCACCAAGAATATTAGTCTTATGTTAGTAATATATTTTAATGTATCGGTGCTTGTAAGACATTTAGGGACCTGGACACAAGGTTTTTAAAGTGTTTTTTTAGGATCCAACCAGCATATCAATGTAATAAAATGGGAGAGTAAGTTTTAATTCTGTCAGAATACTAAACCTGCCCAAAATTAAAAGGTTTGGGGGCATTAGGTTGTTTATTTATTTGAGGTATTTTAGATTTACTTTCTGAACCAACTGAATATATTAGCACACAAGAATTTCTATGAATGTGGTCGAAAGGGCTTACCAATTTTGCCGGTAAGGGTACTTTCAAATATCTTCCAAGGTTATTTTGCATGCCAATAGACATAAGACCAACGATTTTAACTCCCCTTTGAAGGAAGTTGTGCTAAGGATCTTTATCACTCAATAAAAAATCCGTCAACCACCGCTGGGTTTTAACCTACGAATATCGGGTCCTTAGGCAAGCACTTTACCCAAAGACCACCGAGGTTGACTAATTTTGTTGTTGTCCTTGGAAACTAATAGAAGCGAATTGTCATTATTAAAACTGAGAAATCAAAAGATAAGTATTTTGAAATCATTACACAAAAATGTTGTTGACCAGTTATTCTAAAGAGAAACATGTAAACTTAATTTTAAAAATACAAAGATTTTCTCTGATAATGTTACTCTATCATGATGTTTTTGTTGCATTATTATAATTTAAATTTGTATTAGAATGATTAATTGATAAATGACTACATATCTATTCTAAGTAAATTGAGAGAGGAGGAAGAATTAAATGGAAATAAAACCACTATGGCTTAAACAAATGAAGGAAACTATTTAAGTATTTCAAATAATAACCAGTATTTAGTCAAAGATAGAATATTGACCTCCAAGGTAAAAATCACATACATTAACAAAGGCACCGTAACAATATTGGTCTTGTGTTAAAATAAAACCTGTGGAAATAAGAATCACACTATTGCAGGAACATAGCCTAAAACTTAATTGCAGCTACATATGACACACCCAGATAAATATGAAGATTCACTGTCAAGCTTGTCTAGTCTGGTTACTGGTGCCGGGGAACTTATGGTTCGAATCCTGCAAGGTGTACTAAGGGTGGTTTTTCAACTTTTCTTCAATTATAATGGGTAGTACATTTTCTATAAATTCAACCTTTCTCATCTCTATCCCATGTGTGTATAGCCTAGATGGGTAAATAGTACACGGTAAACACAAAAATAGTAGGGTATGAATGACAGGATATGAAAATTACATAAGTTACTTTAACTAATTTCATTTATTTAATTTAGGGTTTGGCTGATGGCGATTGCTGATTTGATCATCGGCCAATTATAGCAATATATAATATGCTGATGATGCTCATTTACAAGCTGATTTTTTACAGTTATCTTTTGAACTGTGTAAGTGTAAAGTCAGGTAACGGTGACTTACCAATTTTAAGTTGGGTAGAACACAGACTTGTCCTTTGTACCATCACTTTTTGGTGACAGGGAAAGGATTGTTTGGTGGAAATAAGAAGGGAGTAGTGGTTGTTTACTGGTTAGTGGAACAAAAAAATTGTTTAAGGACAGTTTGTGGTGACTCATACTTGGTGGCTTGCAAGTGATAAAAAGAGCGAGTTAGAGAGAGATATTGCTAGAAGGTGGATTTCCAGGTTAACACTTTGAGAGCAACAGACAAAGGTAAGGGAATGTGTACAAGAATTAAAGTGTAGATTTAAGTGGTAACAGTCACAAAAAAATTCAACAATGATTTCAACAAATACTGGACTACTCAAATATGCTTTCACCTTTATTAATTATTTAAAATATATTAATTGATAACTATATTTAATGGATTTAAAATATATATTTTGTCATTTAAAACTATTGTTTGGTTTAGGTATATTATATATAAATAATAATAATTATTATAAGCTACCGTTCATGATAAGGACAAAAAATCTTAAGCTTTGAATTACTTTGTGTTACTTTTGATATAACTACTATTAATTATTAATAAGTTATGCTCACAGTTTGGAATTTTGAAAGTTTATGAAAAGGTCTTAAACACTTAACTACCTTTAACTTCCCCTACCAATTTTTCAAATAGTTGCTAATGCCTATTTCAGTATTTTATTATGTATAATAAGACAGTGTAGAAACAATGTACAATGATGTAAAGTAAATTATAGTCAAAGGATCCAATCTGAAAGGATAGTTAGGTTACGCCTAGATAGAAACAAATACACTTCTCTCTCTTATATTCTTACACTATTACACTTCCCATGTCTTCACACTTCCACAGTTACATATTGTTTTGAATTTTTGGAAATATTCATTTTTCATAAGAAGAGACGCATTAAAATTACAAAATATTCTTAATATGAATTTAATGATAAAATAAATTTAAAAAAAAATGTAGTTATGCATATTTCCTTTGTGATACAAAAAAAAAAAGATGTTGTAGATAGGCAAGAAATAATCAGATAAAGGGCTGATCGGCTAGGGCCTATTATTTATTTTTCATTAAGTAATGTCAATAGAAGCAGTCACGTTTGATAGATTGCATTAATACATATAAAATAAAATAAAATTGAAATTAGAGTATATTTCCAGTATATTTTTTTAAGAAATCAGTATTTATGAAAGGTACTCAGAGACAAACAATCCCTATTTAAAAATCATAAAATGATAGAAAGAAAGGGTAGGCCTAGATCTGTCATTGTTAAACATTTTAAAATCAAGAATCCAGTGTATTTACACATATATTCTAGTATATACTAAGGATGAGACCCTAGAACTTACAAGGAATATTCATGGATTCAAGAATAATAGTTTCTTGTGGTTAAAACCAAAATAATGATAGGGAAAACCTAACAACCAAAACCCAAATCATTAATTTACCATTTAATGTAAACAAAATCAGAAGTGAAGGAAATATCCTAGTTATTGGGTAAGTTATACCCTTATGCTTACAATATGTTCTAAAATTCAAGTTTTAATTAGGGATTTGATGGAAAAATGAAGTTTCAGATTTGAACAAAGGTGGATCTAACACATCTTTAAAACGTATGCACACACACACACACACATTACATTTTTTGAATGACCTATACCACCATCGACCTTGGTGGTCTTGGGGTAAAGTGCTCTCCTCAGGACCCAATGTATGTGGGTTCAAGCCCAACAGAGGCGAAAGCTTTTTCTTGAGCGAGAAAAAATCATAGTTCAACATCCTTCAGAGGGGAAGTAAAGCCGTCGGTTCCATGTGGCATGTAAAAGAAACCTGGAAGGTATGTGAAAATACCTCTCCTGGCAAAATTGGTAGGTCATTTCACCTCACTCGTAGAACTTTAGAGGTACAAGTAATCAGCCTTGGTGGCGCAAATTCAAAGAATGATTACAGCCAGGGACTTTAATCTACCACAAAAACTAAGAAATATCCCCACCACCCCTTGACAGTCGATACTTTCCACAAGTTATATTTTTGATAATGAATTTGTTTAATAAATATATAGTACTAAAGATACAGAATCTTCTATGAAAAATAACCAACAAATATTATGTTGATAAAAATTACTTGGAAATAAAGATAATTGCAGTTACCTAACAATATTAAAAATTAAGATGATAAAACACAAAAATAAAATATTTTTTAGAATGTAGACAAAAATTAAAAATCATTCAACCACAAAAGTTTTTCAATTTTTGCATTTCATGTTCTAACACTTCTGCCTCTCCCTTTGATTTCTGCAAAACTGTTCTTCTTTTCACTTCTAATTTTCTTATTTCTTCAGATGCTGTATTTCTTTTTTTACTTAAGTCTACTACAATCTTTTGATTCTTTTCAAGCACTTCTTTCCTTATTCCTGATGCATTCCTCACAGCATGAATCATCTTTTTTGAAATTGTCATATTTAGAAGTGCCCCAGTTGTAGTGACTGCATCATAAGTTAGACGTTCACCATTAATTAAGGCTGTCCTCATATAGGTTTTCAACCTGACATTCTTTATTCACAGAAAAATTTCACTCAACAGCTGCATTGCTATGGAAGAAAACAAGATTTTTTTTAAGTGAAATATTATAGTTCCTGGGATGCATTTACTCTAGAAAAAATATTCATTAAGAATTTATCAAGCTGGTCACTTGAAGTGAATTTTTTAAGGTAGTTAATAAATTCTTGCTTTGATACAAAGTTCAAGTAGTCTCTTTTTACAACAACAGCTCTAACGCTATATAGTTGTTTCTTGTCTAGTAGGACTTCTAATGCAGAAGTTACCTATAGGTCATAGGAGATGGATTGAGCATGTCTGCGGGAGAGAGACAACTAGCACCCTTGACAATTTTGAAGGAGAGAGGACACTTATGTAACAGTTTGTTGAGATCAACTAGTAATTTTTGACAATCTCCCCTGAACTGAAGTATCTTGATGTCTTTAATTCCTTTCAAAGCTGCTGATACTGTAAACCCAATATCTACAGTAGGGAGTGATTTCAAGTTGGATTGTTTCTTTAAATCAAAGGCTAACATTTTTTTGGAAGTATTTGCTGAATTCATTACATCACATTTTACAATTCTGTTCATCAAGTGCTCAAGTAGTTTATTTAGATCTACAAACATAAATGGCAATAGAGGTTGATTGCTCTGATATTCGGTGAGAAATTGCTCCAACTCAAGTGAAATTGACAGTATGAATTCCAACTTTGATGTCAAAGTTAATCCTTCACAAAATTGCTTAGTGTTTGAAAATTATCAGATTTTGGAGGATGCTTGTTAGAGTAAAAATACTGTTTTAAATACAGCAGCATTGACATTGCTCTCTCTAAAACCCTTTTGTTTTCTACCCATCTAATAGAACAAAGCTTCATCGGGAAAAGAGATGATCCTGTTTTTCTTTGATAGTCTGCAAGTCTTGTTGGAAAATCTTTAAATAAATCATTTAGTGAGTGCAAAAACTAGTTAATAGTCCAACTAGAATTAGCATGTGCTGTTTTATATGCACCATGGACAATGTGTAAAGAGCAAGTTCCAAATTCCAGTAACTCAGGATATTGTGGAGAATCTTCCTTCAAGTAACTTTTGAGATCACTTAAAAATTTGAGGTTTACATTTGTTCTATCCATGGAAACTTGAAGCATTTTTATAAGATCCAAGCCCTCGTCTTTTAGCACAGATATAAAGTTCATTGCTGTTGCATGACCTAAAAAGCAAGATGTTAAATTTCTTGTATGAATTTCATTTTCACTCCAGATGAGAACAACAACATCTATCTGGGTCTCTTGAGCCACAGTATTTATGCTCTCATTAAATAAAATAAAATGAGCATTGCTTAGCAATATTTACAAGCTCTCTTTAGAAAACGTTACCTAGTCCATAGATGATGACATATCCAAGTTAATCTTCATGCATTTGAAATCTCTGGGCAATATCACTATCGGAAAACATCACTTTAAAAATATCACTACAAGCAAAAAACTTTTAGCAGAAGAATATGTCATTACTTGATTTATAGCCCACAATATTTTAGCACGAGAAACTTCATCTTTGACAAGGAAGCTCTGAATAAAATGACTAGGTCTAGTTTCAGGTTTCAAAACTACTTCATGGTCATTAGCCCTAAAATGTACATCTTCATGTAGGCCTACAGATGACACTTCATTTTTGGCCGTAGGGACCAAGTACAATTTTTTTTTGCTCCCACTAGCAGCTTTCACTATGTTAACATGCTTCTTTCCCTTGGCATGAGATCAGATTGAAGATATTCCCATGTTACTTATATCAAAGTTAGTTTCACACAAATAACAATGGCCTTTACTTTTATCACAATCCAGTTTTAGTAACCACAGCCAATCTTTAAACACTGTGCTGTCCAACCAATCATCTTTAAAAAAGGTTTTTCCTCCGAGTTTAATAATTTCTTCTTAAACACAAAGGTTACAAGATAAACAAGTGGGATCTGCAGAATACTCACACCAGGCCAAGCTTTGGAACAGTAGTTTTTCTTTTGGGTGGATAGAGGGTGGAGGAGGAGCGAGAGGGGGGGAATGAAGTGAAGAACACAACAAATACTATACTGTGCCATTGGAATGTCAAGGTCAAGCAGGTACACCAATAGTTTGAAGTGGTGTTTGAACTTTAACAGTTACTAGTAACTCATCAATCATAATGATTACTGCTGGAAAAAAGTTTGGGGGGGGGGGGGGGGGAGGTAAGTAGGAGGTTGGCTGCTAGATTAGTCAAAAGTTCTTTGTTTCTTTCTCTTGTATGTAAGGGGGAGGGGATAGGAAGGGCTTAGTGATGAGTCCGAGAATAGAAAGGTCAGCAAGTGAGGCAAACATCCCCACTGCAAGGTCATCTACAAAGTAAACTAATTGTGTGGCAAACAAGATAGACCGGAGGGGGAGTAAATGAGGGGTGGTCAAAAGAGAACTATCAGTAGTCCGAATAATATCAGGGGCCTCAAAATGCTTAATCCAACATTTCACTCAATGTAAAGAGGTTGAATATTTTTCCAGTATATGATTCAAAATTCCAGTATATTCCAGTTTTTCCAGTATCAAAAATAAAATCAAGTATTTTTCCAGTATTTCCAGTATTGGGAGACACCATCTTGCAGCACTACCTATAAAATATTATTAATAATATAAATATTGTAAAATGTTATTAAAATTGCTTGAAAAAAAAAGTATTTTCTAAACTGTCCTCCATATCAGGGACCATAAAACAGTCATGATGACTCGTGGCCGATTACATCTTTTATTATAGAGATCGCATTAAGTATTATGATTTTTAAAGCTAAACCTAGGTAAAAACCATTTTAACAATTTAATTATTGGATGTAATTATGGATGATTGTTTAGTGATTGTAAAAAATGTGGGATTATATTTATTTAAACTGTAAAAATATGTCTTTTAACTACTGCAGTGACTATCATAATTTACAAGTGAACCTAATATTATTCACTAGGGTACATTTATCGATTTTAAAATAAAGTTAATCTAGTAATATCAAAAGTTGTCTCCATTTAAAAAGAACATTAATTTTTTTCAGATATTTAGGAATTTTTTCAATGTGTCATATGGGCTATCCAGATTGTATATTTTACTTAATTACTTATTTACACTGTAACTGATGAGACTTGATTATCCTAACAATGTCTTGTGATGAGTACGGTTATGTAACTCATCATTATGTAACTTCCTCTACTTCCCAGTAGTCTCATCCCTTTTTGGACCAAATATAATCCTAAGCACTGTCCTTGTTTTCAAACCCCATAAAAATTTTTCATCATGTATATTTGAAAACACAAATATTGTGAACAAAAGTCTATAAGAAATGTTTTCTTGATTCTAGGTCAATCAGTTGGCTAAAATCCGGAAAATAGACAATTCCATATGGATACAATTCTGCTAATCCAAAATAAAAATAAATTATAACTATATCAAATCTAGCTGATGTTTATTTTACAAACTTTCTACTTTCATGTTTTAGATAAATTCACACATGGATGATTTTCCAGATTTGAATAAAACAAATTTTGTGAGGAAAACTAAATCCAGAATGGATTCCATTCTGGTTCCGTTATCGTTAATCTATGTCTTTTTTTAGTATCCTGTCTTACTGCCCATTCTGGTTTACACATCTGTGCTAATTTTACTAATGTTTTAGAGATGAGTTGAATAAGATTAAATTTGATAGAAATAGTACCCAAATTTGCATGGAGGGAGTTGGAAACTATTTAGGAAAAAACACCCTCACTACACCAAACCAGGATTCAAACCTCAATCATGCAGTAATTGACAGTCCAGACTATTCAAGAGTTACGCCTCAGAACAATCAACCACCAAAGCAGTAACATTTACTTCAGTTCACCAAACTCTGGAATGAAGACCATTCTGTGTGGATATAATTCCATTCTCTTACATACAATAAAAAATTAATTATATTTGAAATGGTATAGATTGCGGCTGTAGAAACTTTTCTGGATTTTCTATGGAATCTTTAGCTTACTATATTTGGAACAGCAACTATTCTGTAATGGATTCCTTAATGGCTTTTTTTTTATGTAATCACTAATGAGTCCTTATTACCAATGGTATCTATTACGAATGACATTGTATAGAGTTTCCGGATTTTAAAACAAACAAAATTTGTAATTAAAATGAATCCAGAATGGTTTCCATTCTTCTATCTAAATGTGTGCGCCAGTTAAATAAAATCTGGTATGGTGGTATTCCCGGTGAACAATATTTTATCATAAAGCCTGGACAAGTAAAATAAAGTGCAAAATGAATAATATTTTGACACAAAGGTTGGGATTATATAAATAAATTAAGTTTTTAAATTTTTTTCAAGTGGCATATATAATTTTATGATTATGTTTAATTCACACACACAAACATACCCGTATATCTACAAAAAAAACAACATGTGCCAACATATAAACACACCCTGAACACACCTTTAATTCCTCATTAAAAGGGGATTTTTGACTCACCTTTCCTCTCCCAGCTTTCAAAATGTTTAAAAATTTCTTGTTTATATCATTTATTATATGAGAGTCAGACAAAGGTAGTTTATCAAACTGTTGTGAATGTATAGTAAAGCTAGATGTGGCTGTATCTTTTTTTAAACTCTCATTTTCACTGTAAAAAGTACTGTTCAATGGCAGTAGCACGCCTGTGTCTACATTAAAGTTAGTTGTTGCAAAGTCACTTCGAGCTTGTCGAAAAAGTTCACTACACTGTAACATAGAAAAAAAAAAGTTAGCATGCTTTATTTTTCCATCTAAGTAAACATAGTGTTAAGTACAATTAGGGCTGTGCTGATGCCAATTATCAATTCAATCATAGGTTGATCATGGCACAATCAGTAAGTCGATGATCAGCATTTTGATCACCAATTCTTAAAACAATCTTTTGTTAACGGACCTTCACAAGTTAGGTATTGGTGACTCATCGTTGTTAAGCTCTTGGCAGACAGCCTTACCCTTTGTTCTGTTGCTAGAAGGAGGAAGGGGGTGATTGCTAATGATGAAGTAAACACTTCTTTCATCAATTACAAGGGGATGGCAAAAGGAGAGAAGCAGTGTGTTGAGAATAATTAGTGAGAAAGAAGCTGTATTGAAGTGTTTGTAAGTAGTGACAGATTATCTTTACAAGGTCATCCAAAAGGTCAACTAACAGACAACAGAACCTAGAGAGGAAAGTTCAAGGAAATCTAAAACTGGTGAAGATTCAAGGGGAGCTTAAAATGGGGAAGATTCAAGTGAAGTTTAGACTAAATAACTATCGGAAGTTGCAAAACTACATCATGCAGTTATAGTTTATACTTATTTAAATATTTAAATTTATTCATTAGTTGATTCTTATCAAATTATCTTAAAATCAATTATGCTTATTTAAATTCCAAGAAATGTAATGAACAATATTTTTTTTTTCTCTTTTTGTAACCAAAAATCTATTTGCCAATAATCTATGCACAGATTTCTTAAGAAGTTTTTTATAAAAATTATCACAAACTTAACTATAAGGAAAGTTGAGTCAATTTGACTGAAACTAGCTATCTTAAAGATGTGGTAGGGCCAATGATAAAGTTATTTTTTTATTTAAATTAACTCATTTTTTAATTTAAACTCATATAAGCAAACCTACTATACTGAACAAAATAAAAATGGCCCAAGCGAACAGTTGATTTTTAGTATTATACATGTTATGTTTGTTATATTTAAAATTAAATAAACCAAATGATCAACATCGGTGATTGGCCTAATTGGCATCTGCATGGTTGGCAAAATAGTTGATCAATCCAGCCCTTATTATAAGTATTTAAAAGTTAAAAGTATATAATTATACAAACAAGGATTTTTTTTAAAATCTAGGTAAAGAATCAACTTTACAAGTCAATTTCAAAATAGTAGGTAAAAAAGGAATGTACCTAAATAAATAAAAATAATCTGTTTTCAATGCTTTGTCTATACATTTATTGTGTGTTTATGATGACAATGGATCTGTTTTCAAATTAAATTTACAATACAGCCCTTAGCAATAAATTTTATTTAGGAGTATTAATCAATATATTTGATTAACTTATCACAAGCAAAGCTAAGATAATGGATCTATTCTTCGTGAAGAATATGTGAAAATCATTTAAAATGTTTAAATAAAGTATATACATGGAAAATATTTTACGGAGACTACCTAATATATATGTCATAAATATTGGTCTTACCCAATTATAATATAATCAAGAACAGTTTAATTCAATACAAATCCCATTTTTTTCAGAATTGATCAAATTTAAAGGTTGTTAAAGTGGATTTGACTATTGGATTTCTTCTTTAGTAGGCCTATATCAAGTGGAATGTATTAACTATAATTGATTTATTTTTTAATTTTCAAAATAGGTCTGTTTAAAAACAACGGTGATGCTGTGGTTAAAATTATTGTTAATTTATTAGAATCTTATTAAGGCTAAAATTTATATTAAATTAATAAAATTCCATTAAAACTAGAATTTACCAGAGTCAGCAAATGTGAAACATTATGTTTAGTTAAAATGAGACTGCTTCGGTGGTTGAATGGTCTAAGGCATCACTTTTGAAATTGATTGGACTGCCGATGATGGGAAGATTGGCGATCAAATTCTGATCGAAAGTAATGAGGTTGATTTTTCCTTAATTTCTTTCCACTTTTCCATTATGCAAAGGAAGGTACACTTCATATAAATTCAATCTTCCTCATCCCTAACACATCAGTGTAATTAGTACATAAAAGTACAACCCGAACAAGTAATAAGATGGGGTGTGAAAAAACCCCAAAAACGAAATATTGCTTTGCAAATAAATATTGCTTAAACTAGTGCATGTAAATACAGTAGAGCGTCGGAAATCCGGACGTCAAAAATCCGGAGCGTCGCAAATCCGGATCGGCGGTGAGAGCAGGTCAAGTTTTGTACAAAAAACAATTAAGGACTTTTTTACCCAGTAAGTTTCCATTAATTACTGTAGATTCTTAGTTTTTTTTTCTAAAAAGTATTGTAGAGTTACTAATCTAAATTACATAATGCACATGTTCTTATTTAATACACTTTATTAAAGTATTTTGTGTACTGTATTTTTCGAAGCCTTCAGCCTCTATTTTGCAATACAGTAGACTCCCGAGCGTCATGTATCCTCTAGTCAATACATTACGTATGTATACAGTTATTGAATGCACATTTGAAAATCCGGACAATTCAGTAATTTGGATGAGTCCCGGTCCCAATCGATCCGGATTAACGATGCTCCACTCTATATATCTTTTGTTTAAGTTTAGATTGGAAAGAGACCTGGTGGTCTGGGGGGTAAGGTTCAATCCTCGGTCCCGGTACAGATTTATCTAATTCTCAAACCCTTCCTTCACCTCTGACAAGACATGTATTAATCACAACTTGTGAATGTGTGGAATGCCAGGCCTCCACCGTGGTTCGGATTCCACGTTAAACTGTAGATCCTCCATTTCATATCACAACCACCCTACCATTACACATTAGCTTAAGTGTGTACAACCCAAACAGGTAGTAAGACGTGGTTCTAATAATAATAAGTTTGGATTGTAAAGTCCTAGGGTAAATTTAAAAAAAATGTTCTTTGATATAATTTTTTTGCTAAAATACATTCATTTTAAGATTCGTAGAGCTAGCTAGCTGTTAAATTACTGGTCTGGGGTCTGGTTAAGTTTCTCTCATCATTAGGTTGGCGCTGACTCACCAATTAGCGGTATTACATCTTAAAAACTAATTCCAATTCAAAATTTAAAAAAAATATATATAGGATACAATAGTTCCCTTGAATCTCTAATATTCTTAAGGATTCGAGGTTCCTATACTTATTATAAAGCCATGAGAAGGAACTTTTGAGACTCTTACTATGAAAAAATAATCCCACCAACTGTACTTTAAGTTTCCTAGTTCTAGAGAAATATTATATTTGGAAACCGACAAAGTATGCTCAGTTCAAAATTTTAGGATTTATGATTTCTCAACATTATATACTTATGCTAATATAAAGAAAAGATTATCAAACATTATTTTTATCTGCATGACAATCTTGATTAACAATTTTAATGAACACAAAAATTGATTCAAAGCTTTTAACATGACAATCATGATTAAGACTTCAGTTAACAAATTCATGTTCTCTAGAAAAACCTGTAGATGTTTACAAACAAGAAAATAAACTCACACATATTGTGAAAAAAGGTAGATTTATAAATTAAACAAAGGCCCGTTTGATAACTTAAAACAATATACATATTCAATTACAAAAATATACCTGGTCTCGCATCCTAATTGCAGATTTATAAAACACAGTGTCCTTTGAATTGTATGTCAAACAGTTGTTGATCATTAAATTAAAGTCATCTTCAAATTCAGCCAGCTTAATGTATTTGTTATTTTCCAGCTTGATTCTCATAGTTGATAAATCCATTGGATGTTTCACAACATCAGCATAGTCTAAAACTTCATTCTGATCGACTGGTTCCAAGAAGATATCACCAATATCTTTGGCTTCAATGAGTTTCCAAAGATGCCGAAGAAATGTTGTAAATGGTGCAATTTTCAATTCCAATGCTCTTTGTTCACTGAAAAATGCAAGAAATTCAATAAAACTATAAGTGCACCATAGTATTATAAAACACTATTTTAGAACAATAGTAGTTCTGTGGTAATAAAAGCATATTTTATTTTCTTAGCTTTAAAATCATGGTGGAAGGGCTACATTAATTGGTCATCAAATCATTGCAACAGCCTAAGAGGAAACAAGAAGAATATCTGTGACTGTTGCCATTTTCGGTGAACAAATGTACAGGAAAAAATAATTTTTTGACAAAAGTAAGAATCGCCACCTACTGGCTTTATAATAGAAAACTATGAGTCAAGACAAACATGAGTGGTGATTCTATTGGGTAGGAAAAAAGTTACATACTGTGATTTTCTCCACGCTGAACAAAAATCAAATTTTAAATTAAAACATTGATTTCAAAGGAGTGTGAGACACATTAAAGTAAATGATAATCAGTATGACAATATTCACCTAAGATTTTCTATTACTCTAACAACTAACAACAGTAAAGTTCAGATGTGGTTTCTAAAACAGTTTATAATTTTAATATGAAGTATAGAGTTGGATTGGAAAATGCTTGATAACAAAATAATACATTTGTAGATGTTAGTTTATTACTGATTGCAATAAAAATGCACACTGGCTGTGTGGATTAACTGTTTTATACTCATTGCTTTGGAAGTTAAATGTTTTAATTCTGAATGGATTCACTAAAAGTGATTTTTTTTTTCACTTTTTTTCACATTGACTTCTAATAGTTATTGTTGTTGTATTGTAACGATGTTACAAGCGTGAAGAAACACAACGGTATAACCCTCAGTAAAATGGGCCTTACTCACCTCCCAGCTGACTGAACGTGGCTGGCTCGATCACTTACGTCACGACACACTCTCCCGAGAATACCTCAACACAGACTAAAGCGAGGCCAGATTCAACGCCCTACTTGTGAATATTGGCGCGCCCACTATGAACATGAACACTATGTTGACTTAAGTGGTTTCCGGTTCATCGAATATAACTTTATCAGCGCATTCTATAGTTCCCAGTATTGCCTTTTCTCCCCACTTGTTTTCTTCTCCTCCCGTCTTCCCCCTCTCTGAGAGAATTATTGATGTTTGTGATTGCTATATATTGACCTGTAAGCTTCAATTCCACACTGACTATACCGCTGGCATTTAAAAGGTGAGGGCGCCTGCTTGACTCTCTTCCGGGGCTTATTTTTCAAAATTCTATTTAGGTGACATTATGGGAAGGAATTGTTCTTCAAAATTATTGTTTGGATTTAATTTCTAGGAAATTTACTCGCATTATGGTTTTGGGGATTTTTCATGGCGTGTCCACGACTTTGTTTAAAATTAGTTATGATAAAAATTGGGACCTTAATGTTTGTCAGTGCACTCTTGCCGCTATTTATGTACTATATTCTATTTGTCGACTTGCTATAATCAGTAAACTTTGGGTACACTGACTGGATAGTTTTAGATGATGGGAATTGTCAAATTAGATAATTGTAAAATCTTAATTTTGAATACAGCTTTTAATGGACATGATTAAATCATATATCTATATGTTAGGTTTAGGTATTCTTCAAAATGTGTTTACTTCATACATGGTTAAAATTAATAGTTGCAATATGTTGAGCCTAAATATTTTTATGAACTTTATGGACTTTAATAATGAGAATAGTCAAATTACATTACAATAAGGTGTCAAAGTCTCAATTTTGTTGAATGAGGGGCATAACCCACTTAGATTTCTATTGACTTTGAATATCCTCAGATGGCCTTGCTGGCCAATTTGTATATAATTTGTGTTGAGCAATAATCTCATCCAGGAATTTGTTACGTTACATTGAGTGATGTTTATAAATCTCAGGCCATTTTGGTAATGGTTGTGCGAGTGCATTATTACATGATTAGGGCGATGTTGGAATTATACCTTTCGAAGAGAGACATTTGTTTGCTCATGTTTAACGTGTTAATAGTTCTGTCTTTTCTTCGATGGCTCAAGCTAGGTTATTGTATATTTTGAAGAGCGGCCTTCTGCCGTGTATTTGAGAACATTTTATCAGGATTTAGTGTTATGGGTTCTCTACCCGTGTGAAGGATATATGTATATTGATATACGGTTAATGGAACTTTGGAAAAGTTCTCTTGTATATAATACTGCACTGCCTTTTTCAATTTTGGCCTGTACAAATAATAAATAAATAATGTTTTCTCTTGTGACCCCTGGTCTCTTATTCCTAGTACTTTTCCCTCATTTCCAAGGGCATCACAGTATATTAAGGGTGTACTCAACAGGAACATAAATAATATTAGTTTCTACAGTCACTACAATACACACAAGTCCCAACTACAGTAGAGTCTCGGAAACTAAACCTAATGTGGACTGAGATGTTGTTGAGTTATTGAAATATCGAGTTTTACGAATGAATTTACATAAAATAAATAAAGCGTTAAGCTTACTTTCCCAGTTTCTAAATATAGTCTATGTACAGTCTATAACTGAACACAGTAAAACTGGACACCCTAAAATGTATTACATTATTTAATCAGTGCCAATTTATACATACATACATACTGTAGTAAAAATCAAAATGTACATACAGTACAGACTATGTAGTATACTACATAACTAACTTACATGAAAAATATAAACACTTAAACTTACTTGATAGTACAGAATTTCTACAAGTCAGTCCTGTTTTTAGAAAAAAAAACTTGTAAGTTTTAGTTGTTTTTAACACTGATTTCTGCATCTAGCTGCCTCATCACGTAAGCGGTGGAGGAATAAAATATCCATCACTGATGCACGCTGCTGTTCAAAATAACACAGGACTCCCTCAACAGCTTTTACTCCTTCACTATGACTAATCTTTTAATTTTTGTGTCATCCTTAACGTCATCCTCTTATTCAGCCTCTTTTTTTGTTCTTTTTCATTTACCGGTACCACTATATCGTAATTGTCGATAAGGTCACTTGTTTCATATTGCGCCAACCACTCTTCAACTTCACCTTCATTAAATCCTTCAATTCCAGGAATTTTCTGCATTAGATTTTCAAGGAGATTACTGACTGTTTTCTCCTGTTCTTTATCAGCAAACTCGTTTTCCCGTGTGATCAAGAAGTTTCCTCTACAAAGGAACAAGGATTATAGGCTTCAGCTCATTCAAAGATTCAGAAATCCATCCCACAACAACCAACAAATCAATCTTTTTTAATTTTTCAATCATATTTTGACCCTCATCTATTGCTAAAATTAAAGACAGTAGGAATTTGCTTTGGTATCCTTTCTTCAATGACGTTAAAAACCTTGGTCCATGGGTTGGCATAAAGCAGTTACATTAGGAAGAAGAAACATGGCTTTAATATCTCCATCTTGGAGTTTTTCAGTATCAGGGTGTGTTGTCGCGTTGTCTAGCAGGAGAAGTTCTTTCCATAGCAGATTTCTAGATTTAAAAGATTTTCAACAGCAGGAATAAACTGTTGAAAAAAACCACTCCTTAAAAATGTCTTCACTCACGCAATCTGTTGGTTCTTGTACCAAACAGGCATATCACAACTTCCGCTATTGCACTTTTTAATAATTTTAAATGCACGTGACTTTTTGCCTTTCCTATAATCTTAAGTTGCCTGTTACATTACTGCATGCTAAGATTGTCACTCTATCCTTGCTTTTTTGTATAGCCAGGCGCAGATTTTTTTTTCCTTTGATGCAAAAGTTCTCATAGGAAGCATATGAAAATTTAAACAACATTCATCAGAGTTATAAATTTGGTCTCCGGAAAGCCCCTCCTTCTCTGTAAAATCTTGAAATCTTTCTCAAATTTAGTTACACTCTTAATATCACCAAAAGTTTTTCACCATAATGTTAATTTCCCTTATTCCATATCACTTCTTCCATCGGTCTAGCCATCCTGTGCTTATAGTGAAGTCAGGTCTCTTCTGAAATTATTCATGGAATTTAAGGGCTTTTTCCTGTAAGAGGGGTCCATAAACAGGTGATGCCTTTTTCCCAAGTCCTCTATATCAAAGATAAAGCGCTTTGCTGACTTTTTCATATTCCACTCCTTTCACACTTTTTTGTTCCTTCAAAGATGCTGTGCACAATCTTTTCGTGCACCATGACTCAATTTTTAACAGTTTTTTCTTTCAACCAACAAATGTCATACGGCCAAAACACAAATCTGAAGCAATTTTAATTACATTCTCCCCTTTATCAAGTCTATTTATTGCATCCACTTTCACTTCCATGGCAACATTGTTTTGTTGTCTTTTCTTTTCAGATGTCATGTTTACCAAACAAGGGTGAATCACAGTACAGTATTGAATATTATAGGTACAGATGTACTGTACTGTAGTATTTTATAGTACAGTAACAGTAATATACATACAGTACAATATATTATGTGTTAATAAAAATAATTATATATTTATAATATATATATATATTTATATATTATATATAATTTATATATATATATATATAATATAATATAATATATATAAATATATATATATAATATAATATATATATTATATATTAATTATATATTAATATAATATATATATATATATATATATATAATGTAATATACAGAAATGCAGTACAGTACCGTACATATTATATTGTATTGATTCAAATAACATGTTACTGAATTGGAAAACTAACAAACACAGAACTTGTAAAAACACCATAGCACAACTGTTCGACTCGAGTTACACAAGCTGATAGGTTACACAGTTGAATGACCTTAGATTGTGATGACTGGCGACAACAACTGTGTGCACGTGCGCATGTCGAGTTACACAGAATGTTGAGTTACCGAGTGTCAAGTTTCTGAGACCCTACTGTAATTGAGATCATGAAAGTAAGTTGAACATTAAGAATCTGAAATAAGAGGTGGATTTATTATACTGTATGTGTGACTGTACATTTTATTAAATAATAAAACAAGTGTATTTTATCAGCATGTTTATTCTGCTGTGTGTGGAACAAGTATAAAAGACTATTTTATGTGAAGAAGATACTAAGCAAGTTGTCTTACCTAATTATTGAAATATGAAAAATTATATCTCTATTATTTCTCAATAAATTTCAATGAAATTAGAACAATTTGTATATACATCCATTGAGTGATTATAAAAGTTAATTTAAAATGATTATTTTTTATTGATACCAATGACAACACAAATATAATCAGAATAATCTTCGGAATATAAAGATAAGAAGCATATATTAAAAATGCAAAAGGAAACATTAAAAATCATTAAAGGAAATTAAATAACACATAGATGAGTGTTGAAATAAAACCATTACAGATTTATGAGCCATTATAAAATTTTTCAACTGTATTCCAATGTATGCATATTTTTCATAACTTTAACCCAAGGATTGAATAAGAAATTACAAGTTAATTCTCTAATTTATGAGGTTTAAGAATCTAATTGAACATACACAATATATGTGCGTTATTTATATTGATTTCTAGACACTGATATGAAAATTTACTTTTTTCCCAGAACTTAACACCATATTATTGGATATTTAATCTAAGTATATAATCAATATTTTATATGAAAATCAATCGTCAATTATTTTTGGTTTCCCTTCTTGCTTTCTGTTCTAAAGTTATTGTGAAAACTTGATTTTATTTGAAGTATTTTAGTGCTTTGTCCATTGTCATAGTAACTTTGAATTTAAACTGTAAATGATAGTAAGCTATACATTATATTATCAACAATGTGAAAGTAGATACTTGGAGGTTTTATCATAAAATAATTTAAAAAAATTTAAAATTGAAGAATTAAAGCCTTTCAATTCTGCCAGAATTTTTATTTTATCCTTGAACAACTTAGCTGTCATCCTGAAACCAACTTCCTGTTCAGTCTACCAACACACAGGTAAGATGTTAAATGGCATCAAAAAGAAGTTTTATAAATATGTTTCATGTGTTTTTAATTCTATTTGTGCTTCAATTTTCTGCAATTCTATTAACATTATTATTTTAAAATTATGTTTCGAAGTGTTACTAAACAGAGAGATATGTCTTGTACAGTTGACCTTAATATCAAATCTTGATAAATACAAGTTAAACTATTTTTTTGTACATTTCACTAAATATTACAAATATTAATTATAAATTGTTTTATAGTTGCTTGTATATGGTTTGGTTTTGTCAAATTAAGGCAAACACTATCTTGTTAGGACATTAACTTGAATAAAATAAAATATAATATCAACATAAATCTGTTTGAATAGTCAAATAAACATTATTACTCATAGTTTAATTGCCATCCTTCAATGAATATATTGTGTGCGGGTAACAACGTTATGACACCTAAATGCAGGGAAACAAACCCAGGATGTTTGAGCTAACAAGCCAATGCTTTCACCGAGCTATCAAGGTGCATTCTATACCGAAGGTCGTGCATCACCCATTTTTAAAGACAAAGTTGGTGAGAGATACGTTATGACATAAGCTACTTTGTAGCTATCAGAAACACAGCCATGGTGACTCTGGGTTGGTATATATGTTGCCATAAGTACAATATTTATTGTGCTTGGTTGTTTATATTAAATTCACTGTATGTGTATAATATAATAATTTGATTTAATGTAGATAATATAATAATATTGATACTATTATATTTGTTTTGCATAAAATTTTATCATGTATAGAAAAATAAAAAGTGATAATTTCTTTAGTATGATTTCTGAGTCTCACTTAACACGATTTTGTATTTCATGACCTTTTTATGGATCATCATCTTTGAGTTATATTGGGTTACCTGTAATGCACCTTTTAACTAGCCACCCCACTATGGGTATTGATCCTTTTAAATTTTTTAAGTCTTTGCCTTGGAAATTATATGCTGATGTATTTATTGTTTTTCTTGATTTATATCCCCAGGTCTTTAGAAATGTTTTCACCCATACACATATAACATAATATCTCAAGTTTTATACCAGTGATGACTCAATGTTCTCTCACATTATATATAACTTTGATAAGTTTTTTTTTTAAAACATAGAAAATTCAGAGACCTAGGACATATTCAAGATTCAGTCATATGAGCCCGCCAATAAGCAATTTTTAAAATAACGTATACAAAAAATAAACTGCTGTATTTGATAGAAAGTCAAGGAAAAGGTGTAACAAACTAATTCCTGGTAAATAAACTTTTCTTATAGGGTTTGAATTTATCATTTAAAAAATTGGTAGCATATTATACCTATATTTAAATAAAGTGTTACTTTGTAGTTAAAAGGGTGCATTAAACAATATTTTAATAAAACACTTTTTAATTAAATTTTCTGAGGCATAATTATAATTTAGCTTGGTTATTAATAAATTCAGCTAAGAATTTTGTTTGCTGCTTTCTTATGGAAAAACACATTAATTATTTCAATAAACTATAATATTTAACTTAATAAAGATAATTATAAATTGAGCTTGAGTTTGTTAAGCTGTTTCGTTCTATTGGTAAACTAGTTTTGAGGTTCACATTTTTTAAGTTTGAAGGATATTATATTTTCTTGTATCTTGAATGGAATAAACCCCCTCCTAAATATACACATTACTACCATATTGCATGTGAACAATTTGCATTAACGTTTAAATATTTCAAATTCATTCCAAATGGAAATAATACAAAAGGATTGATTTAAAAATTAATTTCTAATAAAAATAATAGAAAAGGAATTCTTTAAAAAATAAACAAAAATCAGTAAAAGCGTTGATTTATGATTATTTATTTTCTTATTAAAATGAAATCAGTTAAATATCTAATACTCCAAGAAAAATAATAAATTTTCATTTTCTGTTTAAAATACTTTAAGTTAATTTATAAATGAAAGTTATTGTTTACTATAACTTATCAATTTCCTTCTTGTTTTACACAAAAGCAACATGAATAACTTATATTTTAATGTTGAATATAGATAAATGAATGAAAATTCTATCCACTTTAAAGCTAAGTTTATATTTTCAGCATTAATATCCTCATACTAGAAATAAGTTAGTTTTTTATTTTAGTGAACCAAAATTGTTTAGGTAAAAATATGTAAGCAAAGGAAAAATGACGCCAAACAGCTATAATAATTTGAACAATGAAAGGAGGATATAAGGGCAAGGCCTTGTTTAATTTAGGTAAAAATATGTTCAAGTTGATCTTCTATATTTGAAATATATATCTCTCTTGCACACATTCTCTCACACATTTTTCTGATTTTTTCTCTCTCATGCTCTCTTTTTTTATCTCATAAAAATATTTTCACTGAAAGTTGGTTAGATATAATTTGTAGGCCTAAATTATCAACACATTTCTAAATAGTGATAGGTTTAAGTTAAGGTAGGAAAATTTTAAACAAATCCCTTATTTGATTTAAATCCTACCTTTGAAACTGTTATCAATATTCATTAAAATACAGTTGAATTGAATGTTAACTAAAGTACAAGTGATTAGTGGAAGGAGACACCATAGTGGAACAACAAAGTGAAGGAATCAGTGGAGAAGAAGAGCGAAGTGTGTGGTACAAGAACCCAGAAAGTATTGAATGCAAAACTGTACAGAGATGCTAAAAATGAATGTGGAAGGAAGTAATAAAGTATTATAAAGTCAGGTAATAAGGGGTTACATAATCAGTTAAGAAACAGGAGGAAAGAGAAGAGAGGAGAGAGAAGAGAAAAGAAAGTAGAATAACGGATTAAGAAGGAAGACGATGAAGATAGGAGGAGGGAATATTTTGAGATGATCAACTTGGTAGAAGAAGGGAATGAAAGTGAATCACATGAACTTGAATAATTAGCAGAAGAGGAGGGAGTGGGTCCCACATGTCAAGATGATGAGGACGCATTAAAAAAGATGAAACAGGGAAAAGCACCAGGTGAGGACGAGCTTTGCAAGTGATAAGAACTAAAAGGAGAAGCAGGAATAAAGTGGTTATACAGGTTGCTGAGAGTGATAAGGAAGGAGATTGGAAGAACAGAATTATAGTTCTAGCTTTTAAGAAAAGAGACAATAAGAGGTGAATGAATTATAGGGGAATAACGATGATGTGCCACTGTAAAAAAATATATGAGAAGATGCTGGGAAAGTGAATAAGAAAGAAAATGAACGGGAAGTGAAGAAAAGAACGGAAAGTGAAGAAAAGAACGGAAAGTGAAGAAAAGAACGGAAAGTGAAGAAAAGAACGGAAAGTGAAGAAAAGAACAGCAAGGATTTAGGGAACCGAGATTTACAGTAAACTTTATTTTCACTATACGAAATGTGATAGAAAACAGGTATGGATTTGAGAAGGACTTGGAGAAGCAATATGATTTGTGGATAGAAGAAATAAAGTCTGGAAAGCGATGGAGGAGGCTGGAGTGGTAATAGGACTTGTTATGAGAGTGAAGAGTATTTATAAGGATATAATGAGTTGTGTTGAGAGTGTGAAGTCATGGTAATGACAAGGAAAAATATCAAGGCCTATTAAAGTTATAAAGTTGGATGGAGTAGAGTTGATACAGGTACATAGTGATAGTGTTATATATCTGGGAAGAGTGATTTAGGCAAAGGGTGAGCATAGAGAAGATCTAATAAGAAGAGGACAGCATAAGTAGTTGTTCTATATGTGTGTAAGAGACCAACTATATAGAATAAAATGTGTTATAGGGCGTACTTTGTACATATAGTAAAATATGCATCAGAAACATGGACATTGAATATAAGCGAGAATAAGAATGTGGAGGCCATGGGAATAAAGTTATTCATGAAAGCGTGGGAGTACATGAGAAAGTATGGTCATATAAGGGGGATGGAAAAGAAAAAGACTGCAAGGGAGACCAAGAAAGAGATGGAAAGAGCAGATAACAAAAATTGTGCAAGTGAGAGAAGAAGAACAGAGGCGATTAAAGTAGGAATAATGATGGAAGGGTAGAGGAAGATGAAGGCATTTTATTAAACTGACCTGGCCAGAGGCTGGAAACAGTTTATGATTATGTTAATTAAAGTATGTCTAGAATATTAAGTTAACTTAATTGAACTAACAGATGAACATATTACTTTGTGAAGAGAATTTTCAGGAAGTCCAAGGTATTAAGAACCTTTTGTGTTAGGCATATTATTTAGTTTTTTAGCTATTTTATTTTATGAAATTGGCTGTGATAAAATGTTACCTACACTCACTAATTTAAAGCAATACTCACATTTTTAACATTTCATTTTTTAATTTTTCTCTCTTGCGAACTAACTCACAAAGTAGACGTGCCCTCTCAAGATCTTGTCGCAGACACTGCCAATATTTGAGCTGACGATACAGATCTCCCTGGTGACAAACATAGCAATGTCAGCATATACCCTCCCCCACAATGCTAATTCAAAAAGTAACTATATATTCTTAGTTTATAAACTGCAAATATTTAACATTCAACCACTCATAGTTGGGGATTTTGGGACCAATACTACCCATACGTGAGTCACTAGTATAAATAGGCTGGGCAAACTAGCAATAAGCTAAGCTTACTAGTATTTGAAGAGTTTAAATTAATTAAACTCATTGTATAAGAAAAATTCTAACCAAACTAAGCTTATTGTATTAGAAAAATTCCAAACAAACTAAGCTCATTGTATGTATCAGAAAAATTATAAATAAAATAAGCTTACTAGTATTTGAAGAATTCTAATAAACTAAGCTTGATAGTAATTGAAGAATTTTAAACAAACCAAGCTTCCTAGTATTTAAAGAATTCTAAACAAAGGTTTTCTAGTATTTGAAGAATTCTAGACAAACTAAGCTTACAAGTATTTGAAGAATTCTAAACAAATTAGGCTTACATGTATTTGAAGAATTCTAAACAAATTAGGCTTACATGTATTTGAAGAATTCTAAACAAAATAAGCTTATGAATATTTGAATAATTTTAAACAAACTAAACTTTCTAGTATTTGAAGAATTCTAATCTACCTAAGCTTAGTAATTGAGGGACTCTAAACAATTAACATTTGAGTGGAAGAAATACTTGATTTTTCACAGTTAAATTTCATAGTAAAAATGGAAAAAATATCTAGGCATTTTTACTAATTTTTCTAATATTATAAAATATCCTTAAAAAGAAGTCAATGCATTTTTTGAGTGAAACTTAAAAAGCATTATAAATTGAGAAACTTTAATGCATATAATTTTTTTCAATGGGAAGTCACATAATGAATCAAAACAAACACATCTATTAAGATAACATTCTGCTGGAGTGATTGTGTTAGTTCTGAAAATTTTAGAGTGGGAATGATTATGGATTATACATTATTAAATAATACAACTCTAAAAATATTTGTGTACATTTGTCCTTGTTTAATAAGCACTAAGGTAATGAGCTTAAGGATCTTTAGCTTGTCAAGAAAGTACAAACTTAACACAGCTGCATTGTTTGAAAAAAAATCTTTGACCAAGGTAATAAAACAAAGCATTCAATGCATTATATGCATCATGTAGGTTATATAAATATTATTCTATTTTAAAAAAACTACCAGATTCAAAGAAATAAAAATCAACAGTTTTTAAGTATTTAAAATTTTTCCAAAGCATCTTTATTTCACCAAAGAATACAGAAAAACTGTTTTTATTAATTCATTTAAAAAGGCCAATAGTTAGTTTTCATGTTCTAATGTTCTATGATATAATGAATGTAGACGGTTAAATAATAGTTAAAAATTATATTTTGTTTGAATAGGCCGAATTATAATGAATGTAGACGGTTAAGTAATAGTTAAAAATTATATTTTGTTTGAATAGGACGAATTCTAATGCAGTGCCTGGTGCTGGCGACTCATAAACTTGTGAGGCTCATTTCTCATGATAGCTTTTACTTTAAAAAGATTAAAACAACCATTTTGAAAATGGCACAGAATGATCTACAGGAATATGTAATAAAAAAGGATTTTTATTTAAAAGAATTAAAGTGACCATAACATCATTTTAGCAATACCACCCAAGGTCATACCAGACTGACCACTGTACTTCACCCTCAGAACCAAACAACTTTTGTTTTAAACATTTTTTTCTGCATTGCGTTGTTTGAGATATTTTGGTGGAAAGTTTTCAAATAAACACTCGGCATAGTGACCACAGGTTGCTGGTGGCATGCATAAAGAGTTGGAATGTAGGAGAAAAGAAATAAAACAAGAAAGAAGAACCAGGGCATGCAGGCCTAAAAATGAAGTGGTAAGATGGCTGTATCTAAGTACTAAGTAATACTAGAAGCTTAAAGCTCAAGAATGAGATGCAAAGTGTAGATGTGGAATGGGAAAGGTTTAATAAATGTTTGATGGGAGCTGCAGAGGAGTTATGTGACAGTATAAGTGATAAGAGGAAGTGAACGGAAACATCATGGTAGAATGAGAGTGTGAAGGATGCAGTAGAGAAGATGAACACAGCATTCAGAAAAAATTTTAAGAATTGGAATAAGGAAACAGAGGAAGAGTTATGAGGAAAAAATGAGAAGAGCAAAGTGTGTGGTACAGGAAGCAATGAAGGATTGAATGCAAAAATGGACTAAGATGCTGGAAAGGGATGTGGAAGGAAGTAAGAAGGTGAAATACATACAGGTAAGAAACAGAAGGAGAGAGAACGATAATAAGTTAGAATGTAAATGTGTGTGTATGTATGTATGAATTTGCATTCACTTCATCTACTGTGATCAGAAATAATATAAATGATAGGTATTGAAATTTTATTTAAAAGTCAAATAACTAGCACGTATGAGATTGTAGACACTAGGGTCAACAAGGAATTGATTAGGCTGAAGTATGGATTGCTATTACATTTTTGATAAATTTATAACTTTAATTATTTAATGGGCTTAACTAATGACAGTTATTGTCTATGGAAATTTTTACTATACAATTTGGTATTTATTAATCAGAGTAGACAATAGTACCAAATATCAAACGGGAACATAAGAAATCTAAGCATTTATGTTCAAGCAAGCATATACTTAAACTGAGCTTTATATTAAGAGTAAGAAGAGAGACCATTTGGGATATTAAACATTTCACTGATACGCTAAAATTAATATATTATTTTAGAATGAAACAATTAAAAAATTGAAATTAACATATTAAAAAAATACTTGGACAATATAAATTACTCAGAACCCCCCCCCCCCCCCCCCCCCCCCCGTTAAAATCCTTAGCAATTTGTTTGTATAATAACATATCTGATTAGTTATCAAAAGAAACATTTTATAGATACACAATGAAAGACATAAATAAATTATTGATGTAATTGACTATATTAAACATTAGTATGATTAAAGATTGCAGTTCAACCAAAAATATTTAAACAGCCTTGGCTATAACTTGAAGAGCTCTAGTGCTACAGTAAATTAACTACTCAGGGACAAAGAATAGTGACAAGAGTATTGTCCCTTTGTTCTCTTTGCTTCACTGTGACGAATGGTTTAAGCAAATGTGTCAAAATCTCCAAAGACACCCAAATCACCATATGTCTGGTAACAATGCAAAGTTTGAAGGGTGACATCACAAATGAAGAAATATTCAATATCTAGCATCTATCACTGAGTTGTATTTTGGGATGTTCTTAAGTTCCTGTGAAATAAAACTAGAGGTAGGATTTTTTTTTTCCATTTAAAACCAAACCTACAATTAAATATACCTATTTAAACAAATTAAAATGAGTTACATGTGCCAACAACAAGCAGTGACACCCAAGTTGGTCAAATTTTTCAAACAAACAAAACCATAGGCAGGAGGATCTGATCCAAAATTTGAAAAGCTCTTGTTCTGCAATAAGTTAATTATTCAGGGACAAAGAATAGTGGCAAGAGTATCTTCCATTTGTTCCCTTTGCTTCAATGTGATGGATAATTTAAGTAAATGCGTTAAAATGTTCAAAGTCACACAAAGCACCCTGTAGTCTTTTGATAGCAATGTAAAGTTTTATTTTAACTACCAATGTAGTTTACTCATTTGAAAACAAAGAATGTGGGGAAAATAAGGATTTTTATCAATGACAGCCAACAATTATATAGCATATAAACTGTAATAAAATGTGTGTTTGTATCCCTATGTATATAAGCTGATTACATCATATTTTAAAATAAAACATGTTGATATGTGGAGATTTTTTAAATATATATTTCATTATCATCAACTGTTTCCAGCCTGTGACCGGATCTGTTTGGTAGAATGTCTCAATCTTCCTCTATTCTTTCACCATTCTTTTTCTTCCAGTTGCACACTTTCTGTTACCTGCTCCTCTCATCTCTTACTTAACCTCCCTTGATGTCTTTTTCTTATATACTTTATCTCGATCATTCTCTTTGGTATTCTCTCCTTTTCCAACCTCATTACATGACCAAAGCATATCAGCCTTGCTTTCTCTACTATCTTATGTACTCCCATTCTTCCCCAGATAACTTCATTCCTAATCATGTTCCTCCTCTTGACAGTTAACATGCTCCTCACAAATATCATTCCCATGGCCATCACTTTCCTAGTCTTTCTTACATTCAATGGCCATGTTTTTACTGTGTATGTGACTATGGGTATATGATAAAGCCCTATAGAGCACTATCTTACACTTAGAGGGCATTTCTCTTCTCCATAGCTGCAAGTCTCTTACACACCTATAGAATAACTCCCCCTGGTGCCTTATTCTTATTAGATCCTCTATACCCCCACCCTTCACCTTAATAACTTTTTCAAGATATTTTAAACTGTGTACATTTCTCAGCCATACTCCATCAAACTGTACAGCTCTACTAGGCCTTATCCTCTTCCTTGTCATTACCACCCCTTCTCACTTCGCCATGCTAAATTTCCTTTCAATCTCTTTCTCTTCCTCATTACATTCCGTTAGCTGTTCCTGTACTTCCTCTTCCAAATATATATTTATGGTAAGTTAATAACATGAGATACTAAAAAAAAAACTTCCATTTTATATGCAATAATAACCATTGAGTTAATGAACATTTAAATCCTCTGTTTCTATGAATACATAATTATTTCTAAACATGTAGTAAAGACCGAATATTCTAACTATGATATTACATACCACTTCTTGTTGAGGTTGAGATTCATCTCTTCGAGACAAGTGAGAACTTTGTAGACGACGTAAAAGAGGCACACCATTTCGAAACTGTCGTTTCAATGTCCAGTATGCTATCAATCGTTGTATGAATTGACTCTTTTTTGGAATATTCACTAAAGATGCAATTTCTTGAATTCTGAAATGATAGAGAAAAATTAATAAGAATTCTAAATAGTAAATATTTAAATAAACATCAAATAATATTTTAAAAATTTAATCTATTATTGCTTGGAAGGTATATTTGAAGACATATAAGCGGCAGCCCCCCTACTATTATTATTAGCACCGCGTCTTACTACCCGTTCGGGTTATACGCACTTACGCTAATGTGCAATGGTAGGGTGATTGTGAGATGAAATGGAGGACCTACCGTTTAACGTGGAATCCGAACCACGGTAGAGGCCTGGCATTCCTCACATTCACAAGTTGTGATTAATACATATCTTGTCAGAGGTGAAGGAAGGGTTTGGCAATCAGATAAATCTGTGCCGGGACCGAGGATTGAACCCCGGCCCCTCAGCACAGAAGTCTGACACCTTACCCCTAGACCACCAGGTCCCCAGCCCCACTACTCTGGTGTCTGCCACCACATACTTAGTAAGCCTGTGGGAATAACAAACAAAAGTACTTGAGAAAGTAAATTAAAATGCCCGATTGGAGACTTTTTTTGACAACCCTAAGATATGAATAGGGACGCTGAACATTAGCACAATCAGTGATTGGAAGAGTGCAGGAGATTGGTGACATGATGGAGGAAAGGAGAGGAGAGGAGAGGAGAGGAGAGGAGAGGAGAGGAGAGGAGAGGAGAGGAGAGGAGAGGAGAGGAGAGGAGAGTGGATGTCCTGGGTTTGACTGAGACCCGGTGGAGATGGAGCAGCATGAGGGTAATAAGGAATGGCTACATTTTGCATTGGATGGGAAACAATGATGGAGGAGAAACGGAGTAAGATTTGTAGTGAATAAATGGCTGCAGCTGGAGGTGGTAGGGATTAGTGACCGTATAATAAAGATGGCAATAATTTATAGAAGAAGAAAGATGGAGTTGATACAAGTGTTTGCACCACAAGTGGGATGCCCAGCAGAAAAAAGGGAAAAATTTTAGGATGATTTAGAAAGTCATGGAAAATAAGTGGCAGTTAGTATTGGGTGATTTTAGGCCAAAGTAGGAAAAGAAAAGAGAAAGGAAGGTTTGAGGACGTGTTAGGGTACAAAATATAGGGAGAAAAAAAACGAGTAAGGTAGAAGGCTGTTGGAGTTATGTGAAATATATAGAATTAAAGTGGCAAACAGCTGGTATAAGAAAAAAAAAATCAATAAAATCACAAGATACAGGGGAACAAAGGTCAGTCAGTGATATACTACTTCTTCATGGATAAAGAAATTAAAAGGTAAACTGTAAACATATAGGTAATTATATAGTGACCAAATGTTGCTGTTGGCAGACATATAGGGATGGGAATATAGGAAAAAAGTAGCAAAACAATAAAGAAAAATAAGGATGTGCAGGCTGAAATATGAAGAGGAAAGAGAATAATATCTAAGAAAGGCAAAAAGCTTAGTGACCAATGAATATATAAAAAAAATGTAGTGGTGAAATGAGAAAGGTTTAAGAAAAGATTGGTGCAGAGGAGGTATGTGGGAAGACAAGTGATAGGAGGAAGTGGATGGAGACACCGTGGTAGAACGACAGCAGTGGATGAGAAGAATAAGGCATTCAGAAAGTGTTTTAAAAATAAGAATGAGGAAAGAGAGGAAGAATAGAGGGAGAAGAAAAGAACAAAACAACAAGTAGGAAAAGCCAAGAAGGATTAGCTGCAAAAAGGGAAGAAATACTGGAAAGTGTTGTGGAAGGAAGTAAGTAAGAAGGTTTTACATAACCAGGTAAGAAACAGAAAGTAAGAGAGAATACAAGAAATTATAATGATAGATGAAGAAGGCAAAATGATGAAGAGAGGAAAAGAAGAAAAATAATCATGAATGAGATATTTTGAGAAAATGTTCAACCAGGAAGAGGAACAAGACGAGAGTAAAACACAGGAGCGTGCAGAAAGAGGAGAAGAGGAGGAAATGAGAACCAGATGGAAATATGTGGAGGATGCATTAAAGAGAGTATGAAACAAGGAAAATCACTGGGTGTGGACATATTGAGAGTGAAAACCATAAGAGTTGCAAGAGAAGCGGGAATACAATGGTGATACAGGGTTCTAGGAGTGATAGAGAAGGAGAATAAGTTAGTGTGGAAGACTGGAAATAGGGAATTATATTACCGAATTTCACTTAAGGCGACAGGAAGAGGCGTGAGAATTATTGGGGGATAACGCTGATGTGTTACCGTACATAAATGTATGAGAAGATACTGGAAAAGAGAATAAGAAATAAAATTAATGGAAGGTATTGTACAAATTATGGGGTATCAACGCTGATGTGCCACTGAAAATATATATATATATAAGAACTAGAAAAGATAATAGGAAAGAGAATAAAGGAAGGTGGCGAAAGGAATTGCAAGGATTTAGGTAACAGAGGTCTATAATAGACTTGATCTTCGCTATATGACAGGTGATAGAAAGGAGGTACAAATTTGGGAAGGGCATGGTAGTGGTATTTATGATTGTGGAGTATGCATATGATAGTGTGGATTGACTAGAAATAAAGTTAGGAAAACAATGGAGGAGGTTGAAGTGGCAAGAGGAGTTGTATTGAGAGTCAAGAGCATTTATGAGGATAGCATTAGTCGTTTTAAGATGGAGAAAGGGTAGACGTACTGGCTCAAAATAACAAAATGGAGTGCTTTTTATTACTATTATAATAATAATAATAATAATAATAATAATATTAGCCTTTATTTATCTGGCGAAGTTAAGGCATTAGCCTTCTCTTCCACTTAACCAGAGTTGAATATAACATACACTATTACATTTATTGAAATACAATTTAATAAAGGAATATTCAAATAAGAATAAAAACATTCACTCGCTCATTCATACACTCATTTAAATGTAAGAGTAATGGAAATGGTAATGAATAAAGTAACAAGAAAACTCGGCGAGGAAAGAATAAAAGCCATGATGTTTGTTGATGACTTGATGGTATGGGGGGAGAAGGAAGAGTAAGTACAAGAACAGCTACAGGAATGGAATGAGGAAGTGAAAGAGTGTGGAATGAAATTTATCATGGTTAAGTGTGAAGTGATGGTAATGACATAAAGAGGATTAAATCTATAAATTTGGATATAGTAGAGGTGAGAAAATTACAGAATGTAAAATATCTTGGAAGGGTGATTGAGGCGAAGGGTGGGAGTAGAGAGGATCTAATAAGAAGAGGACACCAGCCCATATGCAGCAAAAACATGGACATTGGTTTTGCTTAAAGAGATATATTATACTAGATTTAATCCTATATACGACAAGCTGATGTCAATATTCCCCAAGCTAACAAAACTGAACCTTCAATTTGTAGATGTATGATTGGTTAGGTTTGTTAGGTTGGGCTAGCTTGTTATAAAAGTATATTTCTGTCAATTATATTAAGAGTGTATAGATTACAAATTAACTTAATTAATTTTAATTTTAATAAATAAATTACAAAATTTATTTATACATGGTACTATGTTTTTTGTGAGCACTGCAGGGTTTTTCGATATCAGTGCCCCTTGATTTGATCCTTCAACGACTTTAACCCCTATGTCTGTTGAACTTTGCACACCAGTAAAGGCCAAGTACAAGTGCTCATGTCTGAAAACTGACTTGGACATATAAATACCCACCCTATCCAAAGTTTGACCTTGTGACTTAATAACAGTAACTGAGAATGCTAGTTTAACTGAGAACTGCCTCAGTCTTAAAATAAAAAGGATGACAGAGTATACAGAGAACAAATCGATTTTTCGTTTGAACAAAAATTCCCTTGGTATGAGCCCATTAAAATTGTTGCATAGATTATATTTACATTCAATATTGTTGCTGCTGGGTGGTTACCATCACATAGGTATGTTTAGTATTAGAAATACACTAACCAACAATCAAACATTAGTTTAGTTATAAGGTTATGTCATTTGTTAATCTGCAGTGTTAGCTATATTTTAATTAGAGTAATGATCAGTTTGTATGAAAATTAGAATTAAAGTAATAATAAATATATTTAACGCTAGCCATAAAATTTTCATTTACTAAAGAATATTTTTTAATTAATATGAATATAAATCAAACAAACCACACAAGTCACTGTATTATAATCTTCAATTTCTTTTGTATATTTGAATTTATATTCTAGGTTCTCCTTGCTTTTAAATACAAATAACATGTCAATGAATTAAAATGATTAAATTTCAATTTTTTTTTTTGTTTTTTTATAAATTTTCAAGATCGAAAAATTTGCACACCTCTTGAGTCGGTACTCTACAATTTTTCAACAAATTTACAGACACCATTAGACTTTTATTAATATAGATACTTGCAACTAATGTTATTTCTATGTTTGGCCTTTGTTATATATTTTACATGGTCCAATCTAAGTGTCCTATAATTCTTTACCCCATTTCTTTTTTCTCACTTTTGTGTTTATTGGTTTCCTATTTTAGGAAAATGCATTGCACCTTTCATACTCCTTTCTGTTGCTTCTGATAAAATGAAACCTAAGTCAAGGAAATGGGCAGTGATGATTGATTTTCTTCAAGAGGCAGCCATTATCTCTTTGTCCAGTGGCAGCAATGGAAAGTGTGAAGTGTGCTATTTTTTTCATTGAAAAGGCCATATTGTGTTTGTTTCCTTTTATATGTTTATATCCACCTTTCCTGTACCTTCTTCCAAATATAAAAAAAATACCTCAAAAAGCAAAAGGAGGATTTTATGAAAGTAAATCTAATAACTTTTTCTAGCTGTCAGTTATGCCCATTAGTAAGAACATTGGAGTATAGGTTGGTGAGTCAGTAAGTGGGTAAAGGGGTGAGTTATTGAGTGGGTACTATGGGGCTGAATTAGTGAGTGGGGGGTAGGTGTGAGTGAGTTAGGTGAGTTAGTGAGTGAGTATGGAGGTGAGTTAGTGAGTGGGTAGGGGGTGAGTTAGTGAGTGGGTAGGTGGGTGAGTTAGTGAGTGGGTAGGTGGGTGAGTAAGAGAATATTAGAGTAAGTAAGTGTAAGATATAAGTGTATAAAAATTGATAATTTTTTATTTTAATTTTATAAACAAAGTTTTTAACTTGAAAGTTAAAAACTACATCTTGTTTGATTCCACTAAGTGTAACAAAAGTGACATCTTTTTAAAAGAATGTGGTTTTGTTTTATAGAATAAAATAATTAGGGCATTTAGATCTTTTCATATTTCATTAAGTAATCAATGGTCCTGTTATAAGGTAAGAAGTGTAAAAATTAGTTTTAGTCTACTAATTAATATTGGATGTAAGGTTTGTAATATACTCAAGAGGTTATTTATATTTTATTATAAATATATTTATATGTATATATATATTTGTAATATATATAATAAATACATCTATCTATATATTAGTATTCTTTCCTTTAGCAAATGCTTAGTGAATGTTTGGGTTAAAACATAGATGTTTAAATATTGAAAAAGGAACTCGGATACCCGCTTCAGTGGCCAAATGATCCTAGGCATCCCTCTCGTGTTAGATTGACCAGCTGAAGATTGGGAAATCAGGGTTTGAATCCTGGTCATATATACTGAGGCAGGAAGACTACCTCTAAAATGCTTACTTTCTCATCCCACCTCATAAGAGTAATTATTATACATGCATATAAACTGAACAGGTAGTAAGACGCAGTGATAATTATAAATACAACAAAGATGATAATATAATGTAGACCTATACATGTTATGAAAGATTGTTGATAAATTAGACATTCAATTTGCCTATATGAAGTCTAAAACCTAAAGTTTTGGTTTGGGTACGTTGTTAAATAATATTAATATCTAAATTTAATTTCTGATGTAAATTATAGGAAAATATATATTGACTATGTCAAATGAACTAACATGTGTAGTTTAAACACAGAAGATATTTTGTAAATTGTAATTTAAAACATAATTTATATTCTAAAAATATGTTGTCGATGTATTAAATGAATATCACATAAAATTAAGAAAAACTAATCCTACCTTTCAGGTGGAATGGTAGGAATAGATATTATAGGAAGCGTTGAACGTTTTTTGGCAAGAATGCGGCGAGCCTTTTTCATTTTTTGTCTCAAATCTTCCCTGGTCAAGTCGGTCTCCAGAGGGTTATGGCTAGAATTTGTGAGAAGTTGTTGATGCTTATTGGCAGTGGCCACCCGAGGCCGGGAGTCAGCATCGGCTGGAGTGTGAGCATCACAGAAGGCAGTCTTTTGAACAAGGACTGGTCCAGTTTCCTTAGATAGACCTAAAAATATGCAGGCTTGTGAAACTAATTACAATATAAGTTCAACATCTGGTGGAACAAGAGGAGCTTTTAAATCTATCAAAAGTAGGTATTGGACAAGATATTAGCTGTTAAACCTATATTGATCCACACAAAACAGTTCAAAATAATAACTTCTAGGGGTGATAAGACATAATACTAAAATTCAAGCACAATCCAAAATATAAGTTCAAACACAGATTTATATGGATTTCCAAAATATATTAGAAAGTAAGACAGTTTTCCAAAACCATTAATAAAATTTCAAATTGTACATTCTAGTAGTAACACCAAGAAATATGGTCGTGGTATGATTATATAAATGCAATTCGAACAGTTTAGTTATGTTTAATGAATTTCTACCAAAAAAAAAAAAAGTTTTGCACCGTGTCTTACTACCCGTTCAGGTTATAGGCTTTATACATGAATTAAGAAGCACTAATATGGAAAAGGTCATGTTCTATTTTCAAGGTGTCCAGCCAAAACTATATTTAAAAATTCCCTATCTTTCCAGTTTTTCCAGCTCACCAATATGTTTTTCTGCAACTATATTATAATATTAAGCCTATTTATTAAGATTGCAAATCTACGAAGAGGTTAAAATATATCGGCCTAAAGCAGTGTTTCTTATAGATTTGGTGGACTACCAAATTTAAGTTATGCATACTGGGTTCCTGGGAGTATAATTGGGGATAAATGATGTTCAGAAAAATATATTATTATTTGGCAATTCTATTTTATGATTATAAATAGTAGACTTGTTATTTGGCAATTCTATTTTTTGATTATAAATAGTAGACTTGTTATTTGACAATTCTATTTTATGATCATCAATTCAGGACAAAAATAATTTATTAAATGAAATGTTAAAAGAAAATTTCATATAATTACATTGAATTAGTATGAAATCGTTTTCTGATCTTTTTTAATGTTCTAAGCCTTAATCGTTTTTGATAAATGACTGTTCACATTTGTTGACTCAAGTTCAGCACAAGGGAATCGAACCAAAAACAAAAAAGGAACCTAAAAATAGTTTAAGAACCAGAAAAAAAAATGGGAAAGGTAACGTTGAACAAGATTATAAAAAATACATTCAACCATTTGCAAATAGTTCTATTGAAATAGGGTTTTAAATGGAGTGAAAGAAAATTAAAAATCAGTCAAGTGAAAATTGATCAATTTTCACAAAAAGTATGGATAAAATTAAAAACTGCCACTCTTCTTTCTCACCACATATTCCACCCATATTATTTCTTTAAAAAACAAAAAAACTTATGATTATGAACATGGTGAATTGATAAAGAAGCACTTTTAGAGGCTGGAAAAGCACTATGTAACAGATTTAAAAAAAAATTAACATGATGTCCACAATAGAACCTACTAAGGTTTCTGCTAACATCATGAATATATGAGTTGAGATTATGTGTAGTGAGGTTACTCCAGGGTTGAATTTAACTTGAATAAGTGTTCAATTCTACTGATGAGTTTATGGATATAAGTGATACGTCTCAGATAACCATATTTCAAAGATTTATTTTTCAGTGATTTTGTAAAAGAAGAGCTTTATAAAATTATTCCCTTGAAAGGTCACGCTAGAAGTGAGGAAATTTACTCCTAGCTCTTAACATTTATTCCTTCTAGAAATATCCCATACAAAAGCTTGTGGTTATCACAAAAGATAATGCCCCAGCTTTTATTGGTTGCAAAAATGGATACCATGCTCTATGCCAGAAAAATGAAAGATCTCCACAATTGTTTCATAGCATGGTATTCTTCACTAGCAAACCCTGCGTGAAAGGTTTTTAAAATTCAATGAGTAGCCTACTTTGCAATTTGAGAGCAGAGGTTCAATGATTTCAAAAAAGTTTATAGTTTCTTAAACAATTAAATTCAGCTCCTTTTATAGACAATGACTTTGAAAAATTATCTAGTAGTATCATACAACATGTTCAGGAAGATGGCTTTTTTTTTTCAGAATTGTAACCTCAATATTATTGAAGGAAAAGTATCCAGTTCTAGTTTGTGTTACACTCTAAGTGAAGGCGTTACTCTGCACTAAATACCTGTACGAGTCATAATTTTAAACTATGTAGGTGTTAAAAAGAATATACAGAAACAGATTTACAGATAAAGATTTATAGTTGCAAATGATTGTGAATAACAGTTACCCAATAAACAAAATTGTCAACAAAAGTGAACTCAATTCTTTACACTTAGCTACATGCCAATATTCATATTCATATTTGACTATTATTTTATTTATTCTAGCATCAAACAGAAGTTCATTTTTGTATGAAGAATGTATTCACAATTTCACATCATTTCAATTCCAATTATGAATCCAAGGCCGACCATTATGTTCAGAGATGAGCCGGCAATGTATATGTAACAGTTACAATCATAGCCAATACATGCTACAGCAAAATTTAGACTGGAAAGCTTTTAAGACTATTTTAAAATTTGATAGTAGCTCCCATCTTAATTAGTTTGGCGACTTTTGATCAAAAGCATCACTACGTTATAGAAATGACTGCCAGCGAATGGGATATTGAATTAAAATCAAAATCATGTGTTCTTTCCTAAAATAATTTCACACTCTCCTTTAATCCACATGTAGGTAAATTTCTTCTCAAATTTACATTACTCATCCCTACCTCATTAAGGTAATTTAAGTGTATTTAGCCCCGATGGGTAGTAAGACAAATTGGGGATTAAAGGGGTGGCAAAATGACAATGATCAAGGAGGCGGCCAACAATGTTAATGCGGCCTTGATTTTAACTAATGACTAAGTAATACAGTATTAAAATAAATATACATAAATATTCAAGTGAAAATGTTTATTATACTTTTATAAATTTTGTCCACACAATGCCCATTGTAATTACAATAAAAAATTGGACAGTTAAGCCACCCGTTTGTTCATGCCTGTATTTGAAATCAAGCCATTGTTCTCTAAGACATGTTAGTCACCTTAGTGACTCAGCAATAAAGATGTCAGATATTTTTTTAAATAAATAATATGAGACGGTTTATATCTAAAGTATATAATAGCCAAGCCCATACCTGATCTGTAATATATATTGGTGCGTATCTAGTTATATAAACATAAATCTATACAGTACAAAATCCACTTGAGGCAGAATGTCCGAATCAATTATTTGTATAATACTAACAGAAATACCCCAGGCAGTGGTTTTATTTGTTCCAAACAGACAGAAAAAAAAGCTCCTTATTTTATTTCTTCTAATCCCGTTTTAATAAATTTAAAAAAAATCTATTTTAGAATTTAAAATTCTAGCTTTGATGTGCACATGGTTGTTCACAGGGGCTACTAATTTTAGCATATCAAAATATACCTTTTTACACTCAACTAACAAAAAATGAAGATGAACTAATTCTTTCACTAAAGAAAAAACCCTTTTTCATTTCCCTTTATTCAGATAATTGGTTTTTTGGTCTAAAGTCTTTAAAAAAATGGAAATTAGATGCCATGAAGTATTTACACGACCAAAAGTAGGTAGCCTCATAGATTGGATTTCACACATGACCTGCCAATAGGAAAAAAGTCAAACATATGCTGCACGCATTAAAATTATTTTAAATGCAATGTTAGATATGTCTAAATTTATGAGGCTAAGAATTAATGAAATATAAACTGAGCAGCAGAAATTATAGTAGCTCCTTGATTATGGTAATTTTTCATGTAATAGGTACATAGCAAATTATAATTTAACTGTAAAGGTAGCAAGAAACCCAAAAGCCCAATCAAAATTATATTGCTTTTACATAGAAACAATATATCAGGGTTACCACTAATTTATAACATTGAAATTCCCCGACATTTCCAGGTTTTCCAGACAAAAATATAATAGTTCCAACAACGCAGTATAATGTGGCAGGAATGAGAAGGTAGCTTAGAAAAGATGCACACACATTAGCATGGAGAGAATGGATAAATAACCCAAGTGTACCTAATTGGAATTAAACCCTCAACCTTCCTGACATTACATGCAATGCAAATAGTCCATGCCCCAACTCCATAATTAATGATAACCACGTTTACTAAAAGATAAAAAACTTTAGGGCCTGGACCCATCATGAACAAATAAATTTATTTTTTACTTGTGTATTTGAAGTTTGTTTCTGAAGTACGGATGCACTGCTTTTCACACATTTACACAAAATATTTTATTTCTAGTTGTAAAGAGTGGGTGGTTGAGAGGCAACGCTTTGGTCTTCAAAACAAATACTGTACGCATGTAACTTTATAATTGAGAAACACTAAAAAAAATCTGTATTTGAGCATGCGCAAGGGGTCACTAAGCTGAGAAAGCAAATTTGCAACCTTTAGATATGTTAAATAAAAACTTTTGCTATAAAGTCTTAACATAATAATTAATTAAAACATGATTTTTTTTTAAATTAAGTTACAAATGATATAGAAAATGATGGTAAAGCACCGTTTTGTCATTATTTTGGAACTAAGAATACAAAAGAACAAATATCCACATGCATTTTATGTGTCATATTGATGTCTGTGCAGACGCTTTCTCACAACTAGAACGGTGATCACGTTGATGTTTACACATGCGCAGATGTTCTTGGATTACGTAATGCCACATTATAGCAATAGCCTTTACTAAGAAGTTCATAAATTATGATCGCAATTCTAATTAATTATTAAGCAGAAAAACATTAGTATAAAAATAGGTTGTTTGTTTAACACTTTGGAATTTTAAAATATAAAGTCAAATTTTCTAGTAATTTTTAGGAAATTTGAGAAATTCCTTGACATTTGCCTGATTTTTCCAGGTCAAACCAAGTTCCCTGACCTTTCCCTGTTTTCCAGGTTTTCCAGACAGGTGGCAGTCCTGTTCTGTATATTTTTTTAAACATAAGTGTCGAACAAAAATAGGTATTACAATAACATTTGTTTACACAAAAACCATCATATAAATAATTTTTTATGCCTAAAAGGAAAAAAAGTATTATGAAAGAAAGTAAATAAATGTTATAAACATTGTATAAAGTGGTAAAATAGGCAAACTAGATACTAAAAAAATAATATATAAATACACAGATTAAAAAAGTTATTTATTTTAACATTGAATGTTACAAAATGTAAAACTTATGAATATATATGTGTAAAATAAAAATGTGGACATGGAAGCATGAAAAAAGGCAGTTTTAAAGTCAAGTTTGTAGCATTTTAAATTGAATGAAATACACGCATAAGTATTAATTGTGCTAACTTGTTAGGGATAAGGATGGTTCTATTTAGAGGAAGTGGACTCACATTTGCGTGGAGGGAGAGTGAAAAAGTGTATAGGAAATACCACCCTCAGTACACCCGACCAAAGTAAGAACCCCAATCTCCCTGTCTGCGGCAGTCCAGTTTATTGTGAGTGTGTTGCCTTAAAGTTTAGACCATGCGGATAACAAAGCGGGTTGTTTGGTTGTTTTGGTAGGATTGTTATCAAATGTTTGATCGTAATCATATTCAAGTTTTTCTATATTCAATATATATTATTTATTTGATAATATGTATTGTTATCCTATATATTATTTCTGTTGTCAACATTCCTTTTTCTCAACTAATACAAAGCCTACAGCGATGAATAAGGTATCAGTGGATAGGATTTTTTACCGACTTCAGACATAGCATATCGGTTTACATTAAAACACATTGTTTGTTTAAAATTTAAGTTAAAGAAAAAACCTATATATTATTTCTGTTGTCAATAAGTCTAAGGGACAGACTCTTCAAAGAGCTGGATTGTACTTGTCAAATGCTGTATTTACTCATAGACAGCTCTATGTAGCCTTTTCAAGAGTCACTAAATCTAACAATATTTTTGTATCAATTACCGAAAATGACAAACAAAAAAGTTCAAGATGATTGCATTCTGACATTAAATATTGTATACAAAGAGGTATTGTAAATTGTAAATATGTTCACATTAATAAACTCTCTTTGCTATTTTGTTTACACACTTCGCTGAGTATTTAATTTCAATAACCCAACAAAAGAAAAATTTTGGTGTGGGGGGAGGGGGGGAGCAAGGTTAAATGTGCGAAATTTTTGCATGGTTTTACTGGTTTGGTTATAATTTACAGTATTAATTTGTCAAACTATTTAATTTTAGTCCAGTGCTACTCTAAAACAGCTAATATTAATAATAATAATAATAATAATAATAATAATTCAATAAAAAAGTATTTATTTCAATGTTAGTGACTTAAACCCAATTTCAAATGTAATTATTGTCATAAAATGCCCGCATCAGTTGTCACTTGGTCTAACACGTCAGTAGTGTGCTAGAATGGCTTTTAAGTTATGTGGAAAAATCGGGGTTCAAATCCTAGTCTGGTGCACTGACAGTGATTTTTTTTCCTACATGGCTTCCCAAAGGGCACTAAACCGAAAGAATACTCACATCCGATGAGAAAAATTATAAAATGTATGCACTTTACATAACAACCGCCACAATATACGAGAGGGGACAGAGATAAAAGGAAAGGTTTTAACAGTAAAGTAGTGCTAAACACAGAATAGGTACATTGTTTTCATAAGTCGATATAATTGATGTATTTTTACAGAGAAATTTGATTAATACAGTTTGTACCCAAAATAATTTTGTATAAATATAGTAAAATCCAAAATTAAAAGGGGCTGTAAATTATTACTACTCAACAATCACTGTAGTATGTATTAAAAATACATAATTTTTTGATATATAAACGTGTTTTTTGAACAACTTTTTTATTTGATAAGACTTTTCAACACGTGTTTGTTTGTTTGTTTGTTTTTTTTGTTTGTTTGTTTGTTTGTTTGTTTGTTTGTGTGTGTGTGTTTGTGTGTGTGTGTGTGTGTGTGTGTGTGTGTGTGTGTGTGTGTGTGTGTGTGTGTGTACGAAATAAACTAAAACCACTGAAACTAACTTATATATTCAGAGTCAGTGGTGTTAGAATTACAGCTATCGAAAGGCTTTCACTTAACAAATTGATGAAAATTGGGTGTGCGCAGACATAATGTTTAGGGAGGGGCAGAGATAATTTTGGGTCCCTTTGACAAATGAAGGAACCCAAGGGCGTAATTGCCCCCCCTCCCCCCGAGTTTGTGGGTTTATAAATAGTAGAAGTAGGCTAATCTCGCCCAACATTCTTTTTAACTAGCTCTCAAATAGTGTCCCCAACCAACAAACAGAGAGTTATACAATATAACTAATAAACTAATTAGTAGTGCCCGCCACCAGGCATCTGCTGAATTCAGGGTTGATAGTTTGGCGCATGCGCAAGCAATTCCAACAGCATTTGCCATTCAAATGGTAAAGGTCAAGTGTCCACCCACAAATTTGGGTACATTTTAAACATTTTTCTTATGTTGTATCTTATTTTTAGGAGACAAGGATTGCCATAAAAAGCGTCTTTTGAGGTTTCAATTTAATACATTTTCCCAGACCCCCCTCCCCCTGCAGTACTGGGTTTGCCCCCCTGGGGGAAAATCCTGCAGGCGCCCTTGAAGGAACCTGTATTAACTTTATATGGCCATATATCAATAGGATGCCAATTACTAAAAGACAAACCTCTTAACTCATAGTGAATGAGTATTTAGTTATGATAAATTTAAAATACACACACTTTTTAATTTTAAATTACTTATACATTGTTGCTTCAGATCGGATACTTTTAAGAAATTTAACACAAATCGCTGTGCATAATACTGTGTGTACGTCTAGGTCTCAGAGTCATGATAGTAGATTACTGACAACAACAAAATTGCACTATGTAATGACTTGACGACACCACTGTTACTCTAAGTTACCAATTATTATTTTAACAAATACAAATGTAAAAAAAACCCTCACAAATACAAAAATTAGCCGACACAGTCATAAGTAAAAAATAAAATCCTCAAACAGATGAAAAAATATACTCATTAGTACAAATTTAAACAAATCAACTCACCCAAAATTACATAAAAAATATATCATATTCACATACATTATTTACTAAATAATAACTACATGATAAATGTAAAACAATGGAAAACAACAATTGCTAAATTATACAGAAACTAAAGAATTTATACCTTTCCATATGTTAAATAACAAATTAAATTTACTAATACAGAAATAAAATAAATTCACTAAAATAGATTTTCTTAAAGAAGTTCAACACATTTTACACTTATACAAAATAAATTCACTAGCATAAATCATGTTGTGACATAATGGTAAATACAAAATACTAGGAAATGTATTACCTATTAACTATTCAAACAAACTTTTATAAGCTAGGCCTAAACCAATTAAGTAATGCTTAAAAAAAAAGTTTAATAAATGACATAAATAATGTATATCTATTGTACATGATAAACAAATAGCATTTAACATTTTTTTAAATATATAACATGTAATTCCAATTTATATGTATATGTATATATATGTATATATGTATATATATGTATATATATATTAAATATACTATATATATAATATATATTATAAATAAACTAAATATAGGCATTTGTAGTGTTTGAATTATGAAAATTAACAAACAATAATCAAATTTATCATGGTATTGTAGATTTGTATTTGTTGTGGATTAAAAATTCGTACATTTAAGATGTTATGAGGAATTTATTCTTGACACACTTTTAATTGTATAGCTTGAGCTAAGTAATTTTCTACCAATCTTCTATCACATTGAATTCTAGGGTGTGAATTAAGGAAGTGGGAGAAGATAGGATTTGCCACCTCAGATATTTATCGCAGGCTAGTTGATCAAGGAGGCACCTGTTATAATTTTTTAAATAATTGATGGGCTCTTCTGGCTGAATCAACTAGTGATATGGGCCTAATGGAATTTTGGTTTCACTCTTGTTAAAAACAATACATAACTTATAGTTATATACTTACAAGTAGAGTGTAATTTTTCTTATATTAGCCTTAATTTTGTTTCCGTGGTTTTTTCCCCTGAGCTTCCACTATACATGTGGGATCCTGCATTTCCATATTCCTTGTGTGTCTTGGGTCTACAAGCTCTGGTAACATGCAATCGGGGTCATCAAACCTTAATCCTTACCTAAGCATGATCATAATGTAAGTAAACATTGTTAATGAAACTTTTTTAAAAAAAGAGCATCAGATTTCAGCAAAGAATTTTAATTAATAATAGACCGTTACAAAAACATTAAATACTGAGCATCATGATTTGCCAAAAAGAATCACGGTCTTCAAGTTATGTTACCAGAATGTGTTTATTTTAATTGTTATGTCACTCCTAAATTGACTTTTTTCTATCCTTTGATTTTAGCTATGTATTCATAATAGTAATGGATCCACTTAAAGATACTCTTTGGTGTTTGTATTTGTTTATTTCTCGACATTTATTGTCTGCCTTTACAAAGTTAAAGTTTTCCACCATATTGAGAAGGTTTTTTTTTCTATTAGTTTAGAAACTTTTTAGGCGCCCCTCTCCCATTTCCTATCAACTGACATTTAAATTACAAACTTTTCAACTTTTATAGTTATGTGGGATAGTTCTTTTATAAACTTGGCAAATTTAAATTTTCTTCTAGACCAAAAAGTAAATTTTCTAATTATTTTGGAAAGCTGCCCCCCTCTCCCCTAACCCTATCCTTTTCAGTTTTGACACTCCCAATTTGAAATTTTAAGATTTTTTTGGTTAATTAATAATTTTTAACATTGTAAAGTGTTTTATATAGGTTCACATAAACTCCATTCACGGTAGGAATTACTCTCTGAAAGGTCTTTTTTCCTACCAATATCCTAATATATACAATAGATTTCTGGTAGAGGAAAAGGCCTTTCAGAAAAACATTCCTACGGTGAACAGACTTTACTATAAAATGTTTGGGCAAAAAAATCCATTTTAATGTTTGGAAAAATAAATTTCATTATTTTATACTTTGATATTAAATGTTTGGAAAACTATAATTTCGTCCTGGAAAACATTAAAAATACTGGAATTTTATAATAAGAAAATGATAATCCTGTTAATTGACTTTGATTAGCATGCCAAATGTCTTAAACCAGATGGCATGAATAGTCTCATAAATATAAAAACAAATTAAAATCAACTACATTAAAATGTGGTTTTTGGATCAGCTTACCTTTCTGGTTCTGTAAATGCACTATCATTATCCATATCAACGTAATGTTCTGATGGAATAGCATACCTTACATAATTTGCAACCACAGTCTCAATAGATGAGATGTGTGGACTCTCAGTTGGATCACCGTTATCTGCCTCCAACAATTTTTGTTTTTTCCTATTACAATTAAAATCAGTTTGCAATTGTTTCCAAAATACTCTTTAATGGTATGAAAAATTAAAAGTGAAAAACATTTGCGTGGAGGTAGAGTGGAAAACTATTTTGGAAAACCACCCTCAGTACACCCGACCGAGATTTGAACCTCGAACTCCCCGTCATCGGCAGTGTAGCCTACTCCAAGAGTAGAGCGTTTGATCACGCGGCCACCGAAGCGGGTGTATAAAAGTAAAAATGTCTCTTGGTGATTTTTGTAGGCACTATAGTTAATTCCCTGAGGTTCAATAATTTTGTAAGCAATAAAAATTACCTTATTGTTTTTTTTCTCGGGGTCTTAATACCTATCCGGGAAATACGCATTTTAATAACGTTAATAGAGTTGGTATGGGTAAAGTAAAGTTTAGTTAAAATGCACCCAAATTTTTAAGGAAGGAGTGTATGGAAAACATTTAAGATAACATTCAGAAAAATACCCTAGCTACACCTGGCCAGGATTTGAACCCCGATGCTTGTGTCAACGGGAAACCACGCTAAATGAACTTAGCATTTTGTGTACGTCCTTACAGTTTCGGGTTGTTTGTATTATACAGTTAGGATGCAAGACAGCTTATAGTAGTCTTGGAAGAAAGATATGTTTATAACATAGAATAAAGATACGGTATTTATTTCTTTATTTATATAGGATTTTTTTTTAATATTCATTGATAGGATTTATCAAAAACAAAGTTGCAAGACATTCTATGATATAAAAATAGTTCTGAAACCTATCAAAGAATGGTTCAGTTATGAATGTTTTTCAACACATTTATTGTTTTTATCGAGGTGTTCCCATACACACTACAGGCAAACGCTGGCATATTTTCTTCGATATCACCTTTAATATATCCCAAATACTAAATTTAGTTTAGTGGAACATGAGTTGTGAATACTTCAATCAGGCATCCTTTCAAACATTCCCAATTTATTAGGTAGGTATTTAATAATTTCTCTAGTTGTAACTTATCATTTTATAGATTAATATATAAAATTCAGCTTTACATATGCAAACTACTTGAAAATAAATAATTAAATTGGAATTACATGTCCTAAATTAATACATTTGTAGACTACATTTGTTTCTAATATTCTTTTAATTTTGTTCCTCATATTTTCTTATGTGGGGTGCATGAATGTAGATGTGATTTATAGCCTCTTCATCTGTCAAATCCTGAAGTATTCATTGTGACTTCTCAAGACAAACATAACTACTACTATAGCATGAATGTGCTGATGAGCTTCTGACTTCTCTTATCTGCCTCTAGCCCAAAGCTCCACGCCCAGGTCAGCCGGACACTGTCCACATTCCTTTAGTGTCTACTGCCTTCAACTAACTTCCCGGCCCCCCAAACCATTTCTTTTAATCCCTCGTTCAGGTAGTTCAGAGTCTATACTCCAGATAACAGAGCAACCGTTAAAAAAATAATCATTTTAAAACCATATTTATTCAGTTTTTTCTGTTGCGACTATGGCATTTTTTTTATGGAAACGTCTTAGTTAGATAATTTTGTGTATATATAGCTTTTAGATTTTTATTATTTATTTCTGAATCACGATTTATTTTGAACGAATCCATTAAGGCTTTATGACCTTTTCAAACGTGTAATGGAATAAATTAAAATATAGGTACGTCGCCATATTCTTACGCTATTCAAAAATGCAAAATAATATATTGTACCATGTTTTATTGTTCCGTAAACATGATTTTCCTATGATTCTGCACGGTGTACTTTCCACATTTGGGAGCAATGGCTGTACAGGACCAATATCCTCTTAAGGCTGAGCCTACCCATAAATGCACGGTTATGAACAAAAAAAAATGCATATAAAAATATTTAATAATTCAACATTGTTGTTTTTTATTTATTTTTGTAACATGCTAAAAATTGTTATTGAAATATTTTTGTTAAAATGTTTCCATTTCAATGCATTTTAAATGGGGAAATCAAAAATTATTAATCGATTTATTTATTTTCTTTGTAAAATTAAACTAGAGTGTTTGTTTATAAAACTTCATTTAATGAATAATTTATTCATCTTTGTAAATGTATTTTTAAATTTGGGTTAGTTTCAATAATCACGATGATATTTAGCTCTAACGGCTCCCAAGTCGACACTCTAGTAAACATACATGGTTTTAAATACAACTTTTCTTTCTACAAATAATTATCTTAGTTGATCGGAATCTAGGCGGCAGTGAAAGATGAAGCTAATCTCTGTGACCTTCTTGAGTCAAGGAAACATTAATACCATGTGCATTGGGATAAGAAGGGTCAATGTCCAACTATGAAAATTTTCTTAATTAAATATAAACATCTTAATATATTAAGTAACTAAAATACTCACAAAGTATTAACTGCTGTGTGAATCAAGATAGTCGGCCCCTACTTACTTGTAGTGTAGGCCTATATGAGTCTCACTCCAGTGATACATTATTTTCATAGAAAAAAAACCCATATGCTTTTCTGTATACAAAGTTTTATGACACTAGCCTTTATTTAACTGAGGCAGTCAAGCACGTAAAAATCGGTACTCGTGGCCTGCATTCTTTCATGGTTTTTCTTATTCTCGAGCATTGCAGGTTGTAATAATAAGTGTTAAAGTTATATTAAGAGTATAAAAAAAAATACTGCACATTGATTTTTTAATCCATTACCGGTATTATAATAAATACAAAGAGGCATTACTGCTCATATCAAAGATAGTTATTTTAAATAAAATACGGTCTAAACGTAATTTGGAGACGTTCTCAATATGTTTTTATTTTCTATATTTGTTTTACGGTCTAAGATTTGACTCTCATTGGACTTTGGAATAAGTTATTTTTTTAAAAAATTAATGAGCAAAGTTTTTGGTAGTTAAAGTGTGGACATGCTTATTTTATTTTATTTTATTTTATTAGTGTGCTAAATGTGATTAAAATAAATCATAGTCTACCTACAACACAGCTTTTATTGACTAATTAGGTGACCTTCGGTCTAGGGGTAAGGCGTCAGACTTCTATGCTGGGGGTCCGGGGTTCAATCCTCGGTCCCGGCACAGATTTATCTGATTGCCAAACCCTTCCTTTACCTCTGACAAGACATGTATTAATCACAACTTGTAATGTGTGGAGTGCCAAGCCTCCGCCGTGGTTCGGATCCCACGTTAAACTGTAGGTCCTCCATTTCATCACCCTATCATTACATTACATTACATTACATTAGCGTAAATGCGTATAGCCCGAATGGGCAGTGAGACGCGTTAGTAATAATAATAATATTGACTAATTTTAATGTTTCTGATATGATGATACAGACACTACTGATAATGTAGTAAGCTATACCTTTAAAAGTATATATTGACGTAGGGATAAAAGCCCAAAGAGGACTACAAATGTGGTCATTGCTGTGGAAGTGTCAGCCAGTCAATCCCTTACTAAGGCCCAATCTTACTATGTCATGGCTACTTTGTATTATTTTGATTTTGATAATATGTCAACCTCATGTGTGTTACACAACCTCATATTTGTTTTAATAATAAAGAAAAGTATGTTCTCAAGAAGTTTATCAACATAATCTGCTTGGTAAATTTATATTTTGCCCCATTATAAAGGTCTTATATAAATCCTATGGTATTATCATAGGATAGTGAAGGGAAATATAACATCATTGTGTTTTTGTGTACCTTTGGGGGTTAGATCTCTATTCATCCTGAGAGGGTTGGATCGTTATTCTACTGAAATTGATTAACTTTTACTCTTACTTAAATTAGGCTACTATTTTAGTTCAGTGACTAGTATTACTTATGGAAATAGAGGTCAATCAATGCCTTTATAACTAGGAAAACCTGACAGACAAGAAGGAATTTGTATTGAGTGTTTTTTTTTTACCTCCTGAAAATTTTCACTTTTGTTGGTTAGATCGTTATTCGGGGTAGGCATTCAATTATAAACTCAAATTTTTGGCTAGACTTATCGAATCCGAATCTAGGATCTATTTAGATTTGAGATAACAAATAAAATTCATATCTTTCCAATACTGATATTTTAAATTTTGGATTGAATCCGAAAAATACCCTAAATTTCGAATTGAATTCAAATCTTACGATGATTCGGATTTCAAATTTCGAAGATCCGCACCAGCTTAATTATTATTGTTGTTGTTGTTATTGTTGTTTTGTTGTTGTTTTTGTTGCTATTGTTATGGTTATTATTGTTATTTATTGTTATTTATTATTATTATTATTATTATTATTATTTAAAAAAAACTGTTTTTATACTTGATATTGACATCTACTCTATGTAATCTACTTAGGACATTCAATAAATATTGAACCTACACAAGGAGCTTTTTTTATTACTAGATAGTGGCTCCCAATTTAATGCTTTTATGAAAAGAACTACTATATTATATTGATGAGACTAATTTTTTATAGCTATGTATTTTTTAATCAAAGTTAGCCTGAATGACATTTATTTGTAATAAGCTCTGTAACTAACTTACAAGTTAGTACAATGCAATTATTATTTGGGATGTATCCAAGTCCTTTCACAGGTATGTATTTAAACATAATAATGTAAATTACACTTTTATTATTATTATTATTATTATTTAGCCTCACGTCTTACTACCCGTTCGGGTTATACGCTTAAATTACACTTTGATATGGGTTCTATTCCCATGTATAGGTGTAATTTTCAACTACATTTAAATTATTTATGATACATTATTGTTTAATTAAATAATATTTTTTTTAAAATAGAATAGGTTCTAGTGCTAAATTAAAATTATAAATGTATAGTTATACTATTAATTTCACGAAAGCACGTTTGCCTACTGAATTGTGGACTTTGTGTTCGTTCCCACCGTATCTGAAATAATAATATTGTGGTGAGATTAGGTTTTTCCCCCTACATAGTTATACATTGACGGCTGGGGAACTGGGTGTTCTATATTTTATATGAATATGTTTGGGTGTGTCAAGTTCTGGCTCAGAATATTCATGTTTAAAGTATAAGGTCCATCCATGTACATATATTTAAAATTAAAACTAAATAATCTGGCCTAGAGATATTAAATTTGTTGGGAAACTTGAATTTATTTTTAGTAGTCTATGTTCTATCGATAGAATGGGGAACAGTGTACAATGGGTTCATAATTATAGGTTTACATTTATGAAACTACGGGTTTGGGTGATTGTGTCGTTTATGAATGAGAGCATTGTGTGTCATCCTGAACTAATGTGTATTTTTCCTCAACAATATGATTTTACACACACGATTTTTAGAGCATAAAGCATTGTTTCTCCATCTCTATCTATATCAGGGCGGTAAATTTTGATACATCCCCTATATTTCACTCCATTTTTGTAGGAAACGTTCTTATGTTCATGTGTTTTGAGTTTAGGAAACACAAAGTAGATGACGTACTAAAAATAAAAATATTCTTTTGTAATTAAAAAGGTATCGTAGAAAAATAAAATTAATATTAACTAGAGCATGAATATTTTTCTAGTGCAATATTTATATAGACTCAATTTTTAACTTCCCATATTTTCTCACTGCACCATAGGGTGCCATGGCACCCCATTGAGAACGTCTGGCTTAGACTATAACTGTGGTATGTGTACCTCTAGCAAAAATTCGATGTAGCACTGAGTTTTATTAATCATAAAATATAATATAAATATAACATACAGCACTCCTAAATTTAATTCACCACATTTAAAAAAATCACCTTCATATTTAAGTAAATTTTGCAGATTAAAATACTTACAAATTTATTTTAAAGGTTTTTTGAATGTAAAAACAACACATAGTATTCATAATTTTAATTCACCACATTTAAAACAGTCACCCTCATATTTAAGTCTGATAGACAAATTAACGCAGATTTTGATATTTGTTCATCTATTAAGGTTTTGTTTAACTTACTGCTAGAGCTTTGTTAACATTTGGATCGACTGTTTATACTTTGCAAGACAACAGATATGTACGTCTTTTATTTCACAAAGAGCTGTACAGGGTACGTTGGTTACGGGCCGTCCTTAAATTACATTGGGCCTTTTTTCATGATTTTTGACCCCCGCTCCCCTCCCTCGCCCCACCTAAGATTTTGTGAGATTTTCCATGACACCCCCCCAGATAAAAATCCTTAAATAGGATAAATTCTGACTTCCCAACCCCTTGTAAGAAAATGTAGTGAAATAATGAACCTCCCTCCCCACCCCAAAATCCCTACTTAATTTAAGGACAGCCCCTTAGGCCATTGACCCCAAAATGGGTACACAACTGACCAAAGCTCGTAAAATACTGGTATAAATTATTTTTTCAGGTTTCACAAGCTAAGGGATAATAGCGCTCCGAATCGTACTCTACGTTGATTCACATCTAGTTTGGATTTAGGACTAAGAGACCTCGACTCATTTAGGATTCAAACTGACCAACTAATCACATGCTATTAGTCAAAGCGATTTGGCTTACTTGACACTGCCCGAGGCTTCTAATAGACCAATATGTCATATTTTTCCACCATAGTCTTTTGTCACTATTGATAATCTCCAGACTAAAGGTTAACTTTATTTTGTTTAGTAACCTTTTTCATGAGGCCAAGTAACTAGCGAAACCGGGCAGTAATAAAGTTATATTGAGATTTTTTACACTCTAATGTCATAAGTTTTAGATCAAATAAAATAATAATAATATAATATTTAGCACCGCGTCTTACTACCCGTTCGGGTTATACGCTTAAGTACTAATTACACTAATGGATTAGGAATTGGGAAGGTTGAATTTGGAGGAAGTGAACCAGCATTCACGTGGAGGGAGAGTGGAAAACCATATAGGAAAAGCCACCCCCAGTTCACCCGACCGAGATTCGAACCTCGATCTCCCCGTCCTCGGCAGTCGAGCTCAACACGACTTGCGAGTTAGCCAACTACGCCACCAAGGTGGGTAATCATCAAATAAAAAATAAAAGTAACAAACATATATATATGCCAAAAAATCACCGGGTTTTACTTCCCGTCTGGGCTGAATGAATGTATATTAATCACGATATTAGGGTGGTGGTGATGAAGGTAGAATTAATTACAATAAATGTACCCACATTTGCGTGGGAAAATAGAAGGAAACAATTGAATAAGATCTACACAAAATACCTCCAGCAGGGATTTGAGCCCCCAACTCTCCATCAATGACATATCAGTCTATTGCGCTAATGCGAGAAACACGCTTTCTTAGAGCTTGGGACCACCAACGAGATAAATTGCTATTTTTGAGAACATCTATGAAAAAGTCATTCAGCACGTTCTATTACCCATCCAAACTACCCAAAGATTTACACTAATGGGAGGGATAAGGAATTTAAATGTCGCTGTATGCTAGGAGGTATGTGTACATTTCAACGGACTGTATTTTTTCACAAAACTATGATTTCACTATCACCCTTTTTAAAGTCTTCATTCATACACATATTGTAATCGTGAACATTTTCGGCCTCTGGAATTCCCCGACCGGTTTTTGGCTTATTTCGGATGTGTCATACAGAAACGTCTTGCTGGCTGAGATGGCTAGGCTAATTTTTCTGCTCGAAAGTATGATTGTATCTCAAGAGTTTTTCTCCCCACAGCTAGTCCAACTTGGGAGGCCTGCACATTTTACAGTCCGGTGGGCACTACACTTCTTATCTCTATCAGTTTTGGAAAAGTTTGCTTTCGGCCTTGACTGATTACTGGACAGCCAGCCTCCTAATTGTTTAAGTAAACCAGTAATTCTGCCAACCTGATGGCTGGAATTCACTAGTTTGTATAACGTTAGCAATGCCATCTGTTTTGAGACCTGAAAGCTCAACACACCGCCAAGAGGGTAGTTAAACCCTTAAAAACTACGACATCCCGCGTCGCTCAGTGAAGAAGGGCGTGGTCCTAGAGCTGTGGGCACTGACTGGTCCCTTAAAGTCAGGGTCAGTCCCGGAGAGTGTTGATGTTTGGGCGCCACCTCGTTGGCGATAGCGAGACTGAACATTAACGAGGAAAGTCGTTCAGTCGCCAGATGTAGATATTAAAATCAACCCTCCCCCTCGTAAGGTAGACCCGGATAAATAAGGGACCCCTCGGTCAGGGATCAACTGCTTGTTAGGCAACGAGGCTCCCCATTAAGCCCCTAGGCTTCCGGGGTTTACTTACAAAGTTGTTTAACATCTAAGAAATTAGCAGTCAATAACCTTATTGTAAATCAAATTATATCTGTAGTATTATGAAAAAAAAATTATGAAAGATAAACTTTTTTTTTCCTATGTCAAGGTTGGCTAATCTTATGCTACTATGAATGGGCCCCTGAAATACAGTTGGAGTAATCAATAGAAAGATTAGGACCACAAAAAAACCGTGATCAATATGCCCGAAGGGCGGGCACAAAGAGTCAGGCCCAACAAACATTCCTTATTTCCATATAAATTACCCTTTTACCTTAAAGGTGTGGTTAAGCCTTCGTCTAGTTTCAATATACAATATAATCAAGTCTAATCATAAAATGAAATGGGGTGAAGCATACAATTATTCACATAGGGGAAATATGAGATGAATCAATAATAGGTTAGTTCAAAATAACCAGTCAATTCTTTTACCAACTTATCCCGGGAAAACAATTTATTGATCTTACTCTTACTTAAGGAAATATGCACATTCAGAGTTGCGAGTGGCCACCGCGAAAAAAAATAAATAATTAATTAAAGGGTACATCTCAACTAATTATAATGCTACTCTACACTAGGTACAGTCACTTCCAAAAAGAGTGTCCTCTCAAGTCCATCTTCAAATACCATCGTCTTTGCGAGAAAAAAAAAACCAACACAATTATTGCACTTAGCGGTCTTTGCGCGTAACCATACGCTCCACGGGGAATCCTCCGTGGTGTCCAGTTGGTCGGCCACTCGGTCGCGCCTTCGGTCCCTATCCCTGGATATGCAACCAGTGAGGCGTACCGCTGAGGTGGTCCGTGGTTGAAAGTACACCGTCCGGGGACCAAACTCCCGGCCCCTGACGCCGAACCCCAACCCCCTGCCGTAAAACTTCGCTCCAAATCCTCCTGCTCGGAGACAGAGGGTCAACACCGGCCAGGCTTTCGCGTACAACCCACTTACACACTCGAGTCCGTCTCGCGGAACACTCACTCCAACTGTCCACAATCTCCTCCACCAGTTCACCGAGCAAGTTCACACTTAGTCCACGGATAGTTCATAGCGCCGTTGGATGAACCGCCGCGCCACGTGGCGGGAGTAGGTACCTGTAACTTCCACGTATCGCAGGAAGTATCCGAAACCCCGGTGTGTATGCCTCCACCAGATACCAATATTAAATTTAGCGGGCCAAGCTAAATATCGGATGAGAAGTCCGTGTGACGGGAACCGTTACAAAACAACAACTAACTAATCTTTTTTTTTCTTTCATACCACTAAGACAAAAGTCTCCGATTTTAAAGGAAATTGATGTGTTTATACAAAAATGCCATTAATTGATGTCTGTCATGTCTTCATCAAAAGATATAGTCAAATTTATATTTTTTAATGACTGGCCAATTTTTAGTATTATAAAACTATACATATATTTTATTTTATTTATTTGAGGTATTTAATGTTCACTTTCTGAACCGAGTTAATATATCAGCACATGACTTATAAACTAACTTAAATCTAGTACATACACAACACCCAGCCCCCAGCTGTTAATTCATGAGTGTGAAAGGGGAACTACACATTTCACCAATGATAAATTTTTCAGCCATGCCAGGAATAGAACCAGGGATCCTTAGCTCAGTATACAGACACGCTAACAAATGAGCTAAGGTGTCGGACTTTTTACATATAAAATGCAATCGCTACCTTGACCTTTTATCATGTTAAATACAACAATTTTATTAATTATTTATATCATCATACAAATTAGTAAGCACATTATATATGCTTACAAATAATCGCTACAAATTTTTTTTTACTAGGCCATTTGCATTACTTCTTTAACCGCTTCCGAGATTTGGCCGTGTGTATGTGTCCAAGCAGCTTGTTCGTGCAGGAAATTATTTGCCTGAGCTATTACAGGCATGATGAATCTTGCAATGTAAAAATATATCAGCCCGATATATTTCTTTTACAAAAAGTACATCAAAAGACCTTTAGATAGCAATAAGATAAAGTCGTTGTTTACTTTAGACGCAGATTTATATACCACTTATAGCTTATAACTGATAGTTTTAACTTTGCATGTGTTCCTCATAATGTTTTGCCACTATTTTGATATTTATTTTAAATAATTTAAAATGTTGTAAGAAAAAGATGAAGGGTTTAGCGATTTGGATGAAATCGATGTTGATGTGTGTGTGAGATGTGTATCTGAGGTGTTCGGTGTTTCAGAAAACTATTGACTTGTCTGTAGCCCAACAGTGGTGTAAAGTAAACACAACACTGCAGCTTCCTGCCTGTCCGCGTACCCTTAAGCAATCTAATACTCTCTAATTATACCAAACACATTCTCCCCTATCATGCTTGTTGTCTTTCGGATTAACAACCATTCGCTGCACACCTGTACTTCATCCCCACTAAGGTGCTGTAATTGGTCTTACTTGGCTTTAACTGTTGCTATTTGTCTGTGGTCTTCATAGTTTTGTATTGTGTATTGTCCCAACACAATTCAATGCCATGTCAAACATGTTTCTTTGTTTTTGTGTATAATATGTAAAATCATGAGCTATTTTGTGTGTGTTTTTTTTTTGTCTTTTTTTTGTGAGTGTTGTATAGCATGCAGCAATTACTAAGCAATAGTTAAGGGAAAAGAAAGGCAGTAAAATAAAGTCAATTGAATAAACAAGCAGTTTTGTTTCGTCGTGAATTTTTTTTAAATACAATTTTAGAGTGCTAAGTGTGTCCACAGTAGAGTAGCTATTCTTTGAGTTTTGTAGGAAGAACAGTATCTGGAGTTTTTAAAGTTACTAAAATAATTTTAATATATTCATACATCAATCCATAATATATGCAGCTATCACATTTGATAGATATTATTAATACCTCTAAAACAACACACATAATATAGTAAAATCGTATCAATGTTGCCGAAAAAAATATGTTTGAATTTTCTAAACTGTTAATTCAACCAAAATCAGAGTATATAGTTACAGGTTATATATTATTTTTATACATTGAAAGGAAAAATTAACAATAGCTACATGTGTCAATATTTATTAATGACATCAAAAAATCTATTGAAATTGTTAAAAGAATTAATAATTTATGTATGTTTTAAGAGTGGGTTTTGGAGGGCAGTAGGAGGGGTGGTCTTTGTGATTTGGATTTGCAAGGGAAACAATGGGGACTAAAGAACTCAAGATAAAGTTAAGCTGCGGCAAGTCAATATTTGCAGAGGGCTGCAGAAGCCCAAGCACTGCATTCATATTCCTTGAATTCAAAATAGTCCCCTTTGCTTTGGCTCATCAATTAAAATGTATAGTGAAATGTATAAATAAGACAGTATCTTTACTTATATGGTTAAAATACCTGAATGTGTATCATGAACAGTATCCATTTTCATGTAAAGTCCTGCATGCTGTGCACAAGTGACATGAAATGCAGCATAACAGTTGGTTTTGTGGCATTGAATACATGCCCCTACACCTCGTTGTTTGCAAATGTAACAAGTCAGTTTCCAGCGGGCAGGAGGAATAGTTTCAATGCTGTCAATAGGCTCCAGGAACACCTAAAACATACGTTTGTTCATTAGTAAAATTTAAAGATGACACATTTCTAAAGGTATGGATATTTTTTATAATCAAACACTATATTATTGAATGTGATGGTAAAATGAATTCAGCTTTTAAGCTTGTTTTAAAATAAACTTTTTTTCTAAAATATTGTGAACATGTATAAAAGTGTAAAAGAAAACCTTTGATTTCATTATTTGTGGATGTAATATATCTATATTAGGGAGACAAAATATTTTTACATTTTTTAATCACAGCGTCTTACTGCCCATTCGGGTTATATACCTATGTACTAATTACACTAGTGGTTTAGGGATTAGGAAGGTTTAATTGAGGGGAAGAGCACCTTTATTTGAATGTAAGGAGAGTTGAAAACCAATTAGGGAAAATCCCCATCAGTGCAAATGACCAGGATCGAACTCCGATCTCCCCGTCTTCGGCTGTCTAGTCCAACACGAGAGTATCACGTTAGAACACGCGGCCACAGAAGCGGGTGTTAGGAATAGTTAAGGAGGAGACAGTGCAGGACAGGATAGAGAAGGCACAACTAAGGTGATACGATCATGTGAGGGGAATGGAGGGTAATAAACCAAAAAAGATGCTGGATATTAAAGTGGGGGTCAGGAAGCCAAGAAGATCAAGGGACTGGTGTCTGAGGGATCGCAGAGGAGTATGTAGGAGAGAGGAGAAGATTGGGTTATTGTGGAGGAAAGGTGGTAGGGAGAAATGATACAAAGGAGAGGCTTATGTTACAAAGAAACCGGGTCAATGGTTTTAAACTATTCTTGATGATGATGATGATGATGATGATCGTTATTGATAAGGTTGTAAAATCTTTTATAGTAGTAATAGGGCCATTCCATGTCAAGTGATCCATTGAAAAAACCGGCACTCTTTAGATTTTTATAAAATTTGGCACAATTGTTATTATACAACGATAGTTAAAAATACAAAATTTCATAATTCTCTCTTATTTAGTTTTTGAGTTACAAATTTTCAAAATTTCAAAAACGAAGCATTTTAGGCTTCACCGTCCATCAGTTTTATTTAATTTCAACTAGAAATAAGATAGATAAATGAAATAAAAAATATTTTATAGGGTTTTTATTGGGCTTTAAAATGATATATCACATGCTCGCATTAGGGCATTTTAAAAGTTCAAGGTCATCAACTCAAAATTTTAATTTTTAATTTCTCAAAAAACATATGTTTTAAAATCTTGAAAAAAATCACACTTTTTCACTCTTATCTTACAGGTATGTATGCCAAATTTCAACTTGGGATCTTGATGGGATCAATTTTGAATTGATTTTTAATAAGATTAGGATCACCAAAATAGTACCATCATGGTGATATTTTGAAAATATTTAATTTGCAAACTTATAAAAAAAAGTTAGTTTAAAAATATGTTTATGTTCTTTAAACAGCTTCATTATATTTCTTGTTCAAACAAGTTGAATCGTTGCTGGGGTTTTTTTTCCAAGAAAGACATGTCTTTTAGACCAGTTACATTTATTCATGAATGTTCATGTCTGAACCTGTAAGCTTATGTTGATTCCTTGTATATCATGTCAGTCCCACGTTTGCACTGAAGAGAGAAACACCAATATTGTGTGCTGTGATCAAGATAGCCCTGTGTTTATTATAATAGTGTTTTTATGTTAAATTATTTAAAAATGATTACTCATTTAGGCCTAAAACAATAATTGTGTGTATTTTATTTTAAAATTAACAAGATGTTTAGTGTGTAATATGGAAGAAATAATGAGAAAATCTAATTTTATTATCAACTGTTGTAATCCTTTTAAGAAAGAAGGGCATAAGACTTTAAAAAATGTTAGACCTGTTACAAATTGGATGTGCTTAGCGCATAGTGATATTCAAAGTGAAATGAAAATATGTGATGGTTGTAGAAAACAAATGTCTCAGGAAAATTCTAAAATGGTTCAAGCCGACAGTGAGGAAAATAACATGCCAGGTCCTAGTAATGTAGGTGACAATTTTATTCCCATGGACTTAAGTCTAGAATATTTGAATAAGTCTTTATCAAGTCTTGATGAGTCCCCCATTTTAAAGAAACGTTTGTTTATGCCAAAGTACTGTAAAAATAAATTAGATTAAAAAATCAAGAAATGTTTATCAGATAAAATTTTAGTGAAAACCCCTGAAAATGACAATGATGAAGAGAAGCAAACAGAATCTGAAATATTGGCACAACTAAAAGAAAAATTTTAACAAGTAAAAGTACAAGTGATAAGATTACAATTTTGACATTGTTACCAAAGAGCTGGTCGTGCAAGAAACGAAACCCAGTTAATGTTAGCAATAGAATGGCAAGGATAAAAAAAAACTGGTTAAAGAACAGGGGATTTTATCTTCGCCTAATCCAAAGCATGGTAAAGTGTTACATCAGTCAGTTATTCTAAAAGTAGAACATTTTTACAATAGTGATGAAATAAGTCATCTTATGCCAGGAAAAAAAGATTTCATTTCTGTAAAAAAAGGTGATAGACATCGTGAACATTTGCAAAAGAGATTAATTTTAGGGAATCTAAAGGAAATTTATGAGCTTTTTAAAAGCAAATATCCTGTAGAAAAAATTGGATTTTCAAAATTTGCGGATCTTCGTCCTAAAAATTGCATCCTAGCTGGCGGAAGTGATACACATTCTGTTTGTGTTTGTACAACACATCAGAATGTAAAGCTAATGATTATTGAAGCAATTTTTAAAAACACAGTATTAGACGATGGCACTTCAATAGATGACTACAAATCATGTCTAGCTAAAATAATGTGTGATGTACCACTGCCAAAATGTTACCTCAATCTATGCACCTCTTGCCTGGAACAGACTACTTGAAAGAACAATTGAGTGAAAAAATGGAAGAGGAAATGATTGAGCAAATAACTTATAAAAATGGGTATCTGTTGACAGGTGTAGTTTAGAGACATTCACAAAAGGCACAGAAGATTTTTTAGGTGTATTTCTTGAACAACTTGTCATTTTAAAAAAACACTCATTTATAGCTAAAAAACAATCAGCCATTTTTCTTATTTGAAAGAGAATATAAAAGAGAATGAAGCTGTTATATCCTTTGATTTTGCAGAAAATTATTCTTTTGTACTCCAAGATGAAGCTCAATCATATCATTGGAATAATGATCAAGTTACACTCTTTCCAGCTGCAGTCTACTTCAAAGATTCTGAAGGACTAAAGTTTAAAAGTTTTGTATTTATTTCAGAGAATCTCAAGCATGACACAATAGCAGTGCATTTATTTCAGAAAAAGCTCATTGCATACCTACGTTCAGATGTCATTCCATCTTTAGCAAAGGTATATTACTTTTCTGATGGCTCTGCTGCCCAATTCAAAAACAGGAAAAACTTTTCTAATCTATGCCATCACAATGAAGATTTTGGATTAAGTGCAGAGTGGCATTTCTACGCAACAGCTCATGGTAAAGGAGTCTGTGATGGTCTAGGAGGTACTGTAAAGAGACTTGCAGCTAGAGCAAGTCTCCAACGACCTTATGAAGGTCAAATCATGACACCACTTCAATTATTTACTTGGAGGCAATCAAACATACCATCCATTCATTTCTTTTATTGTACAAATGAAGAACATTGTGATGAGTATAAGTTACTTGAAAAACGTCTCCTTGAGACAAAACCTATTCATGGAACACAAAAACTACATTGTTTTATGCCTGTATCAATAAACTGTGTAGAAGCAAAAGTCAATTCAGTTTGTGATCAAACACTTAAATATTATTTAACTGGTAATGAAAGTGCAAAGCGATTGGAAATGGAGGCAATAATAGGATTTGCTACATGTGAGTATGATAACCATTGGTGGCTGTCTCATGTTTTTAACTGTAAATTTTCCAAGTGAAGAAGTAATATTAACATTCCTCCACCCGGCTGGGCCTGCACCATCTTTTGTCTTCCCACCAAAACCCGACACACTCTCTGTTTCTGTAAAACAAATTTTAACAAAAGTTGAACCAACAACAGCAACTGGCCGGACATACACACTAACTAAAGAAGAAATGGAATTTGCAAATAATGCTTTGAAGAAATATATTCATTCAAAGTGATCTTTACACAAGAATATAAAACGTATGCTTTTTTTTAAATATTATATTGTTTTATATTTGTATTATCTTGTTTGTGGTATGTATTTAATTTTGTTGACTCTGTTACCATCTTAAATGCCAAAGGTCTATTTATAAAACATATGAATGTTTTGTAGGTTTTAGTGAGTTTTTATTTCTACTTTTTTAAAAAATAATGTATTGAAATCTATGTAGGCTATAAAACACAAAATTATTTTGGTGAAATTTACAAATTATATAGGCCTATTTTAATTATTGTTTATGAGAGCCTCTAGCATGGTAATATTTTGGTGACCCTAATATCATTAAAAATTAATTTAAATATGATCCCATTGAGATCTCATGTTGAAATTTGGCATGCATACCTTTGAGATATGAATGAAAAATTGTAATTTTTTTCAAAAATTTAAAATAAATGTATTATGAGAAATTCAAAATTCAAAATTTGAGTTGGTGACCTTGAACTTTCAAAATGCCCTAATGTGGTTATGTAAAATATCATTTTAAAGCCCAATAAAAACCCTACAAAGTAGTTTTCATTTCATTTCTCTATCTTATTTCTAACTGAAGAAATTAAATAAAATATGATGGACGGTGAAACTCAAAACACTCTTTTTATGAAATTTTGAAAATTTTTATCTCAAAAACTAAATATAAAAAAAATTATGAAATTTTAGATTTTTAAATGTCTTTTTAGGAATAGCAATTGTGCCAAAAATTATTAAAATCTAAAAGGGTCAGGTCCAAAAGTGGATAAAATTTGGATCGTTTGACATGGAATGGCCCAATAGTAGTAGAAGTATTTTTATAATAATAATAATAATAGGAAGAATAAGAATAGTAATAAATAGTAATAATAATAGTAATAAAATGAGTAATAGTAATGATGATGATAATAATAATAACAATAATAATAATAATATAATAATGATGATGATGATATAATAATAATAGTTATCAAGGTTGCTAATATTTTTTTTCTGGTTTTTAGCATTGTGTTTTATTTATATGCTTTATACAAGAATTACTAACTATATATTCTTAAACCACAGGACTTTATTAGATATAAAAGAGGAAATGTATCAGCATTTGCTTGGAAAGACGATTGAAAAATAAAATAAAACCATAATATGAAAAACCATTTCTAATGCATCTAGCTGGGTTTATAAGAAAATCAAACTTTTTCGATCAGAAAGAGGTCCAAACAATTACACAAAACCTGAATGTGTTATTGATATTGTAATGATAGTACGCAATTCATACGTTGTGGGTACCGGCATATGGTTGATTCATGCCACCGTTTGGGCAGCCACTTTTGTAATAATAGCTAATACCTAAATATTCTGAAAATTGAAAAATGACACCTGGACACGGGAATCGAACCAGGGACCTTTGGCTTAGTACGCCAAAGCTCTGACAACTGAGCTATCCAGATTCGTCCCGTGCCCAAGGTCATTCTTCACTCATATTTTAAGGCAGAGCCTATGATGGACGTGCTTTGGCTATTTAATTCTCAATATGCAATCCCGTACAATTATATTAATTGTACAAATGGCAGCAATAAGCCAACTACCGAGTCGAAGATGGCTGCGTTATCTGATAGCTGGCAATTTCCGCACGTTCATCATAGGCTCTGCATTAAAATATGAGTGAAGAATGACCCTGGGCACGGGACGAATCGTGGATAGCTCATTGGTTAGAGCATTGGCGTACTAAGCCAAAGGTCCCGAGTTCGATTCCCGTGTCTAGGTGTCATTTTTCAATTTTCAGAATATGATATCTATATGAAGTAATCCTCACTAAAAGCATAAATAATAGCTTTGGCTATTTAATTCTTAATACCTAAATGTTGGTAGCCATATTTATAGTGTTATCTTGTGCCTATAGGTTGGAAGTCAGTTTTGTAGTGTTACAGTTTGTGAATCATGCCCCGAAAAACTTTTGTAATGTTCCTTTTCAAAGTTTATGCTTTTTAATACTATACTGATTAGATTGATTTGACTTATTACCAGGTTATAAGTGAAATCACTAATGTAAATTTAATGAATTATTTACTCAGTGTCATTACTGTATTGAATACTTAGGTGAATATGAGATCTAATTTCACACACAATGCTATTCCACTTCTTAGGGAACTAGGATGATTTAAATAGGATTGGGTCAAGTTTGAACCAATCTAGTGACTGGCGCGGAATAATTATGGTCCTGACTCAGATTTGCTAATTTATAAAAAATATATTTTTATATCAACGAACACAGTTCCTAACTAATAAGCAACTAATAATCGAGTGTCATCAGCGTTTTTCAACAAAGTTGTTTAGGAAGACTTTGCTTTTAGAATAATATAAATGGATGCATTTGTCCCTCATCTCTTCCCCTTGTAACGATGTTACAAGTGAGAAGAAACACAACGATATAACCCTCAGTAAAATGGGCCTTACTCACCTCCCAGCTGACTGAACTCGGCTAGCCAATCACTTATGTCACGACACACACTCCCGAAAAGACCTCAACACAGACTAAAGCGAGGCCGGATTCAACGTCCCACTTGTGAATATTGGCACGCCCACAATGAACATGAACTCTATGTTGATTTAAGTGGTTTCCGGTTCAGCGAATAGAACGTTATCAGCAAACTCTATAGTTCCCAGTGTTACCCTTTTTTCCCACCCTGAGCGCTGCTCACCTCCTTTCTTTCGTTTTCTTCTCCTGCCGTTTTCCCCCTCTCTGAGAGAATTATGGGTGTTTGTGACTGCTATATAATGACCTGTAAGCTTTGATTCTACACTGACTATACCGCTGGCATTTATTGTTTGGATTTAACTTCTAGGAAATTTACTTTCATTATGGTTTTGGGGATTTTCCGTGGCGTGTCCACGATTTTGTTTAAAGTTAGTTGTTATGATAGTAATTGAGACCTTTATGTTTGTCAGTGCGTCTTGCCGCTATTTATGTACTTTAATCTACTTTGTCAGTTTGTTATAATCAGTAAACTTTGGATACATGACTAGGTAATTTCAAATGATGGGAATGGTCAAATTAGATAATTGTAATATCTTAGTTTTGAATAGCGCTTTTAATGGACATGGTCCAATCATATATTTATATGTTAGGTTTAGGTATTCTTCAAGCTGTGTTAACTTCATTCATGGTTAAAATTAATAGTTACAATATGTTGAGCCTGAATATTTTAAAGAACTTTTATTGACTTTAATAATGAGGTGTCAAGTTTCAAATTTGTTGGATGAGGGGCATAACCCGCCTAGATCTATATGGTCTTTGAGTATCTTTGAATGGCTTTGCTGGCCAATTTGTATATAATTAGTTTGAGCAATAACCTCTTCCAGGAATTTATTACATTACATTAGTTAAATGTTTATAAATCTCTGTCATTCTGGTAATTGTTGGGCGAGAGCATTGTTACATTGTTAGAGCGAGGTTGGAATTATACCTTTCAAAATAAAGACTTTGTTAGGCCATGTTTAACATGTAATAGTTCTGTCTTTTGTTTGATGGCTCAAGCTAGGTTATTGTATATTTTGAAGAGCGGCCTTCTGTCGTTTATATGAGAACATTTTACCAGGGTTTAGTGTTTGGGTTCTCAACCCGTGAGTAGGATAAAAGTATATTGATATACGATTAATTAGACTTTGGATGAGTTCACTTGTATATAATACTGCACTGCCTTTTTCAATTTTGATCTGTACAAATAATAAATAAATAAACACAGTTTTCTCTTGTGACCCCTGGACTATTATTATCAGCGTGCTTCCTTCATTTTAAGGGCGTCACACCCTTTCTCCTTTGAGAAAATCTTGGTTGCGTGATCGATAGTGAGAGACAGGAAGGATGTTCCACCAAGTAGTTATTTACTGTAAACTTAAATTAATTTTATTGTTGTTGTTATTGTTGTTGTTATTGTTAATATTATTACTATTTATTATTACTATTACTATTATTATTACTATTACTACTATTATTACTATTACTACTATTACTACTATTAATACTATTACTACTATTACTACTACTATACTACTATTATACTATTACTACTACTATTAATACTATTACTACTACTATTAACTACTATTATACTATTATCTACTACTATTACTACTATTACTACTACTATTATTATATTTTATTATTATTACTATTATTATTATTATTATTATTATTATTATTATATTATTATTATTATTATTATTATTATTATTATTATTATTATTATTATTATTATTATTATTATTATTACTATTATTATATTATTATTATTTATTATTATTATTATTATTATTAGCCCGGGTCTTACTACCCATTCTGGTTATACACCTTTATGCTAATGTGTAGTGGTGGTGTGATTGTGAGATGAAATGGAGGACCTACAGTTTAACGTGGAATCCAAACCACGGTGGAGGCCTGGCATTTCACACATTCACAAGTTGTGATTAATACACGTCTTTTCAGAGGTGAAAGAAGGGTTTGGCAATCAGATAAATCTGTGCCATGACCGAGGATTTAACCTCAGACCCCCAGCACAGAGGTCTGACACCTTACCCCTAGGTCACTTGTAATTTAAATAAATTTTGAATATAATTAGGTTAGATTAGATCTGGTTATCTCTATTAATTTACTAAATGGGATGTGTAAAATATAATCATAATTGATGGAAAGATAAGAAACCTGTGTGATATCTGAAAGTAATTACATATACAATAGTTAAAATATAATAAAATATACATTTAAAAAAATCTAATATGTAAGGAAGTGAGACTAGAACAGTTGGGACTCTGTGCACAACAATAAACTCTTTCTTGTGCAGAGGCTAGAATGGTTGAGATTATGTGCAGAATAATAAAATCTTTCTTGCGCCGACTGCGTTTTATAATCCATTGTAATAAGATCTTGCTGTATGCACTTAGCTTTGTGACAGAAAAAAAAAAGTGACAACAAAAAAATAAAGAAAAGTTTCTGTTATATAATTTTGTACCTATAAGAAACAGTGTAAACAGTGCTCAATGTCTATTACTTCTTTGAAATTCGTTCTTATTCTTATTTTTTAATATGATTGTCACAATGGAATTGACATTATGCATTAGATAGACATCCTGTCCTATATCTAAGGAAATGTTGTTTTTTCTTATTATTATAATTAAAACCATGGTAAAATACATTATTATACTGAAACCTTTTCCCTACCTTCTTCTTGTTTGTTTATTGTTCATTAGACCTTTTTAACCACTTAGTTACTGGAAGCGTGCTGATTTTGGTTATAACCACAGGTTAATAAAGAACAATGTCCGATGCCAGATTATTGAACGTTTATTAATTGGTAATAGCTGAAAGCCTTTCTTAAATTTAAAGTTTACAAGTTTGTGTAATGTTACAATTACAGCTGATCTATAAAGAACAATGTGCGATACAACTGTTTCGTTTGATGTGCAAGCAAGCACTATCATGTTTGACTGACCCAAAGTAAGTTAGTAAAGTGAGTGTGTAGAAAAGTGTGAGAGTTGAACTGTGGTCCCACATGCGTGGAAGGCAGTGAGCAAGACCACGTGACCTGCCCTCTAGCACCACACACGATGGGCCCAGAGTTCAAAAGCGTGTGGTGATGGTAGAGTGACGTCATACTCTACAATAATAAGTGACAGTACCCTGTCATTAATGCATCTTTGCTTTCTGTTTTATATAAAATTGTTCATTTTACAATTCGTGCTTATTTTATTAGTAAGTTGTGCTAATGATTTTATATTTCTTTCTTGGTCCTTTGCTACTAGTAATAACTAAATTAATTTTTCATTAGAGATGATTGCCAAAAATATTATTTACTCTATAATGTTGCTTTAATGTACATTTCACTATTTATTCATAGACTCATTTCATAGCCAGCATAGTTCAATAATGATTTCATTGATCTTTAATTTAATCAATTTGAATCCATTCAATTTTTCATTGGTTTTATAGGCCGAAAAACCAAATATCAGCAATTATTTTAGCATAGTAAAGAAATATTTCCTTTTTTAAATCATCACTATTTTAAAGTGTTTAATTGTTTGCAAAGGAAAATTAAGCTTGATTAATTTATTTAGCTTAGTTAGATCTTATACTTTTCTTAATGAACTATCAGCCCTTATAGGATTAGATTGACTTCATTACTTACTTTGTGATTTACCAGGTACTAATGATTTTAATTTGCAACAGCTGACTTACGCTTTGGATTCACCTCCTTCTCTTAAAAACAAAATGGTGTTTAGAGGCTACACTTTGCCCTTAATGCCTAATTTTTGATGACATGATGATAATCAACCTTCAAAGGTGCATATTGGGATCACATTCATTCCCATATTTAATTAATTATTCTCGACAAGTTAATTACAATTATTTTGTTGTACCTACCCCACCCACTATCATGCTAGTTGAACATTAATGTATATCCTATTCATAATTTCAATGATCTATAAATTTAATATGGAATAATCTCAACTGTATTATTTACAAACATTTAACTTTTTTTTTATCAATTAGATCGAGTGCATAATCTCATTAATCATTTACTTATCATAAAAATATTCAACTTTATTTTATGCCTATAAAACTTAATATGCATTAGCATATTACTCACTTTAATTATTGGTTTTAATTAGGAGGGATAGCCAGCACACTTACCCTGGTGAAACTGGAGTAGAAATTGTTTAAATAGAACACTAAAAAAACACACAAACACATTTTTAAGGACAAGCTTTCACTGTCACAGACAGCTTCATCAGGTCAAGAGAGTATACTGATGCTCTTGGTTGAACTGCAAGGTTGACTGTCCACAGATGACTGTTTTCAGTCATGATATCAATGTATAGATGGCAGCACTATGAATAAATAGATAGATAGAAAAACTAAAAATTGTGTTATATACTGTATTATTATTGTGACATTGAATGTAATAATAAGTGTGCTGGTAGGAAGGAGAGGAATTACCTAAGGTTGAGGTTAGGGGCTTGTCTGGATTTGATGATATATTGATGGGCTGGTTCCCATATCCTTAATTGTGAAGGGTTGCATATTTCTTTGTTCAGGGATTTGAACACCTTGGTTGTGTAACAGTGATTAGGGCCCAGATCATGGGTTTCGGCATGTGATGTTACAGGCTTATTTTTTTCATTTTTGTGTCATGTCGATGACCATGATTTAGACTAGTGCTCGATTCCAAGTAACCTTAGTATTTATATTATTTTCCTCCTTTCTTTCCTGCCATTTTTGACTTTCTCGCGTTATTCCTTTCTTTTTGTTATTTTCAACACTATTCTAACCTTCCTATCTGCTATTATTTCTCTTGTGTTTACAAAGTCTAATATATTTTTACTTGGAATCAAATCTATCAAACAACATGCATTCAAATCAGCCATCATCCTCTGCCATATATACTTTCTAGAAGGCTGCCTACTTCTGGGCCTAACACCAAAGGGCCTAGAACTCAAACCTCCTCTGACAGGAATGCCAAGATTTATGAGACCTATAATTTCTAGAACTATTCAATACCAATCTAGTCATCTAACCTCAAATGTCCTACTGCTGTACAAGTTTACACTAGCACCCCACCATACACAATTGCTTTCTCATATTAAAGTCACCCTTATGACCTATCCAGACAAACTAGTGGATATAAGCAACACACTAGCAACAACCAGCTCATTGTTGAAGAAATTAGCAGAAAATAAATTATTAAAGCTCTCCTAACTGTGTGTGACTAGATTTAAAGAACAAGGGTTTATCCATACAAAACCATAGCCTCTAGGCCTACTCAACAGATCAATGGCCCTTTAATGGGGGAAAGCCCAGCCTAGCCTCCATATTGAAAATTCCCACTCCCATAGATACTCTGCCAACTTCACCCATAAATTTAGACCCGCTAAACAACCAACCAAAAAGAAGATATTGACCAGCGCAGTTCTTAACTTATCTCAATACAAGCTATCCGAACATGAAGACAACATCCTGTCAAAAGGCCTTACATTCCCTCCTTCCCATAACTTTGACCACTTTAGCCTTGTCGCAGATGTTCTTACATTTGCCAGAAACCCCCGTATCAAATATTACTTTTCTCAGCACCCCTACAGTGCAGATGATTCCAAATCCATAAGCCCTGCCATCAAAAAGTTTAAACCACCGTCTAGCTGGGACCCACCACCACTACCTCAAGACCATCCGGTAGAATAGAACATAAACTTTGTTGTACAGAATGTCTCAACACCGGATTTTCAAAACCAACTTGCGAGAAATAGCAATCTGACCAACCAAGAACGTCAAGCCTTCCTATCACTCCATAACTACAAAGACATCATGTATCTTACATGCAGACAAAGGGTCAACGACCGTTGTTATGAACCACGAGGACTACATCATTGAAGCTGAGAGGCACTATCTGACACCCAAACTTACACCCAGTTAAATCAGGACCCTACCGATAATTTTAACAAACAACTACAACAGGTTATCCAACAAGAATCGCAATAACAAGATCTCAATTAAAAGACTGTACAAGACTTAACTCCCCAGAAACCTGCCACACCACAATTTTACCTACTTCCGAAGATGCATAAGGAAACATTCCCTCCTCCAGGCCGACAAATTGTATCAGGATGTGGCTCACCCACAGAACACATATCAGCACTTGTGGACTCACACCTTCAGCCTCTGGTCAAGAATCTACCATCTTACATCAAAGACACAAATCATTTTCTAGAACGACTTCACAAACTGGCCACTCCTCTTCCACAGCATGCTATCTTGGTCTCAATTGGTGTTACATCACTCTACACCAATATCCCCCATATCCACAGACTCGCATCAATAGAGGAATATCTCAACACACGTCCTTCTGGTACCAAACACACTTCCGCATTCCTGATAAAACTATCAAATTTCATTTTGGAGAAAAATTACTTCAGATTTCTGGACAAAATCTACCTACAAATTAAAGGTACTGCCATGGGAATGCGCATAGCCCCCTCATATGCAAACTTGTATATGGGTAGACTGGAACATATGTTCCTGGGCAGACCACTGCTACAGCCCCTTTGTTGGTTCAGATACATCAATGACATATTTATGATCTGGACCAGCACCACTCAGCAACTCGAAATGAATGGTCATCGACATGACATAAAAATGAAAAATAAATATAAGCCTGTAGCATCACATGCTGAAACCCATAATCTGGACTTTAATCAAGGTGGTCCAATCTCTGAACAAATAAATATGCAACCCTTCAAACTAAGGATAAGGAAACTGGCTCAACAATATATCATAAAATCCAACAAGCCCCTAACCTCAACCTTAGGTAATTCCTCTCCTTCCTACCAGCACACTTATTCAATGTCACAATAATAATACAGTACATAGCACAATTTTTAGTTTTTCTATCTATCTAGTTATTCAGTGAAAAACAGTCAGCTGTGGACAGTCAACCTTGCATTTCAACCAAGAGCATCAGTATACTCTCTGGACTTGATGAAGCTGTCTGTGACAGTGAAAGCTTGTCCTTAAAAATGTGTATATGTGTTTTTTAGTATTCTATCTAAACAATTTCTACTCCAGTATCACCAAGGTGAGTGTGCTGGCTATCCCTCCTAATTTAAACCACGATTTAGCATAGTGCTCTATTCCAAATCACTTTAATTATTATAAACTACCATTTCAAGCCTTTAAAAAAATCACATTTGTTTAAATGTTATTTTAAAATTTAACTTTGACATCCTAACATTAATAACAAAAAGGTTCAGAAAAGAGTTGAACTCATACTTTTACCAAAATTAATATTTATTTAATATTTCTTAAAGTTATGTTTACTTCAGTGGATGCTGTCACTGTAGGCTCAAACAGTTTACAACTAATTTGACTTACAAAATGTCAAAACACGTCTTTTATAAATATAACTTGTATTTCTTCATACTAATGTAGATTATCTAACCTCTTAAAAATGAATTTTATATTAAATTTCAAAACAAGATTTACTTTTATAATTACAATTTGAAAAAAAAAAATTGTGTCACTTTTACTACCCATTTGGGTTATATGCTTGTGGTTTATTATTGTTTGAGCTTGATTAAGTAATCAGTTTAACATTTCAAGCTCTAATATACCAGCATTTTTTTCTTTAATTAAAACATTCTCAACAGTAGAAATAAAATAGTAAATAATTTATTAACTTGATAATCATTAATTAATTTATTAACATAGATAGTCTATTATTTTTTTACAAAAAAATTGTACATTTATTATACTAAATTTCATAACTCTATTTTATACTGAACTAAGAGATTATTATTGTTTTATTAATCTTTATTGGATTTTTTTTTTCTCCAAAAATGCATTAATTCATAGTTTGGTACAAAACAAGTATAGGCACTGGTAGCTCAATATCCCAAATACCTGAAAGTCTAGGCACCTAGATTTATTAAGAAATATCTCTGTATTACTTTTTATAAGTATAGGTTATTAACTTCTCTAAATATTATGTTTGCATCATATTACATTACATAGCATACTTTACATAATATAAAATAATGAAAGAAATCAATTCAAGAAATTCAATAATCGCATGTATTAAAATTATATTTTTATATTGACTACTCGACTTTAAAATTTACACCTGTAGTTAGATATTAATTTTCAACTTCATAATTTACACCTATGATTACATTTTAATTTTCCTTAGATTATACTTTATTTAAATAATTGTATTGCCTCTGTGATGATAGACCACTGGTGGGAAGTATTTAAAGCAACCTTCAACAACCCTTTAATTGCAGCAATGGAGCTACCTACTCCTTGGTGATCTCTGGTTGGGTTGTGCTTGGTTGTTTCTAACACCCTTATAATTTACCCTAATTTCATAGGTAATTCTTTTATCTTTCCCAAATAGTTGGGTTCCTTTATTTGGGAATATAGTACACCATATATGGCCTTGACCTTCCCTTTATAGAGCGTTCATGGTTATGTTTTAAATTTTTCTTTGCATTATTTAATTTTTGCATATGCTCATGTGTTTGTTATTACGATTTAATAGAGTCTTTCCTAAGTGTCTGTAGCTCTTCTATAACTTTCATTCGGTAATTTTTTCTGTTGAGTCTCTGTTTCCACTTTCTTATAGAATATACCTTTCAACATTTCAATCCTAATCTGTAAGTCCTCCTCTAGTTTTTAATATTCTTTTTTACTTTTTAGAACTCCCTTTCCAATCTTATTTATTTCTTTAATGTCTTGCCGACTTTTTTAAAAATCATGTTCAATACTCCTAAACCAATCCTTTGTTTATTTTCTACTCTTTTCAGTTTTTTTTATCCCCTTTAATTCCCAACTATTCTTATTAGTTATACTCTTACATTTTTCAACAAACTTTTCATAATTTCTGACTATTCTCATTTATTTACAAACAAATTGTTCTACTAATTTGTCAAATTTTTCACTATTCTCTAGGTTTTCCTGTCGCCATTTGTCTAATTTCTGACTATACTTTTCAAATTGTTCCCTCATAAACTGCATCAACATTGCTCATGAGTCCATTCCAGAGATTTGTTTGGGTAACTCTCTACTTCTACTCCCTCATGGGTTTCCAAATTGGGACGATCTACTTCAATTACAATGTTATCTACTCTTGAATTTGATTGCTTCAATTCTAAATCACTGTCATCATCTAAAATATTGTGAGTATATTGAGAACATGGAGAGTATTTAACACTATTCTCACTGTCAGGGCCACTCATTACTTCCTCCATTTTCCAAAATATTCCAACAAAAAAAATTAAATTTAAGAATTATTATAAGTTAAGTATAACTTAAGAACTATCAAGAGCTACTTAATTAAATTCACACAAAAGCAAATTAATTAGTTAATTAATTATAAAAATACTTTATACATACATATACATGAACTATTATTAAGTGTGAGTTTAAAAAAAAGTTTAATGCAAACAATTTAGTTCAATTTAGTTCGTAGATATCCACTTGATGTTCACCTTGTTGTTCATATCTGGAACCAAGATTGTTGTGCTGATTTCTATAAAATGTTGAACTGTCTCTGAGCTGCTTCATTCAATCTCAAGTTCAGATCTCACCATCATAAAACGTAGCTGAAGCGTTATTGAATGATTACGTTGGGTGGCCGGCCCTGGACTAAGGTCCTTTCATCTCAGCAGAGTATTATTTTCTAGATGATTTTGAAATGTGGAACTCTAAATATCGCTTAGATAGTAGAGACCTACTTCATAAGAGACATGGGACAAATGTGCCCACTTGTTGACAGCGTCATTTTTGTAATGATAGTCCGCGATTAGTGCTATGTGGATAGCGGCCTATCTTTCTCTCGTGCCACCCCTTGGGCAGCCAATTTTGTAATGATAGCTCTTACTTACAAATGGGTAGCCATATTTGTAGGCTTATCTTGTTCCTCTATGTTGGAAGTCACTTTTGTAGAGTTACGGTTGACGATTCATGCCCAAAGAAGGCAACAATTTTGTAGTTCTTTTTCACAGTGCATGCTTTTTGATAATAAATTGATTATGTTGATGTGAATAATTATCAGGTTATAGTTGAAATCACTTATGTAAGGTTAGTGCATTATCTATTCAGCGCCAGTGTTGTAATGAATAGGGTGAATATGCAATCCGATACACACACACTGCTATTTCACTTCTTAGGGAACTGGGATTATTTAAATGGGATTTGATCAAGATTAATCCTATCTAGTGATGGGTGCAGAGTAGTTATGATCCCAACTCAGATTAAGTGATAAATAAAAACTATATATTTTCTCTCTAAGAACGCAGGTCCTAGCTTACTGGCAACTATTACGCGAGTGTCCTCATTATCATTTTTCAACAGGGTATTTTACAAAGACTTTGTTTTAGAATATTTGAATAATGGGATGCATCCATCGCTCGTCTCACCCCTTTGTCCTTAGAGAAGATCTTGCTTGCAGTAGCCGACAGAGAGAGAAAGAAGAATGTTGCACCACGAAGTTATTTATTGTGAAATATATTGTAAATAAAATAAGTTTGGAATATTACTATGTTGAACTATATCTGATTATCTCCATTAATTGAGCAAAACGGATGTGTGAAATATTGTTGCATTATTTTTTATATAAAAATTATCAATCTCAAAAATTTTAAGTTTGACAAAAAGTTGTGAACACTCACAGTGTTGGCAAACCTGACTTCTGGTATCCATAGGGCACATACCACATGAGCCCAATGGCCTCTGTCAGTTTGTTTAAACGCCCCTCCATTATTGGGGCACAGCACACAGTCAACTGCACGTGAAGGAGACTGAAGACATCGTCGGCATAACCAATGACCCTCCGGGATATATGGCACTCCATAGCAATCCTGAAAAACAAAGTAATTACTACTACTATTTTTCTCCACATCTTAGCACCCGGTTTGAATTATACATATAGAAAGCCAAAGACGGGGAGATCGGGTGCATTGAAGGGGTTTTTTCCTCGATGGTTTTCCACTCTACCTCCATGCAGATGTGGGTACATTTCCTCTAAATTAAACCTTCCTAATCCTTTACCCATTAGTGTAATTAGTACAAAGGAGTATAACCGAATGAGTAGTACGACATGGTGCTAAATATATATATATAATTATACACATATAAATTAATTATGCTAAGGAGCAAAAATGAGAAAAGTAGAATATTAGAAGAAGGGAGAGTGAGAAACAATTTAGGGATAAGCACCCACAGTACACCTGACCAAGATTCAAACCCTGATCTCCCAGTCAGCGGCAACCAAGTCTATCATGAGAGGGATGTGTTACCCAATATGGCTACCAATGCAGATATTACTGTTACTAGCAAGGGTGCAGCTACAGGGTAGACTATGAGACTAAGTTTCACAAAAACCTCCAATAGGTATTTAGAAAAATAAATACTTACGGTTTATTTGCTATAAGTATAAAAACAAGACTCAAAAGTGATAACAATGAGATAAATGCATATTGCAAGGAAAACATTATTTTTTTCTTATGTTCTTGAACATTGTGTTTTAAACAGGGGTCCATTGAGAATATTTAACCCTTAATTATTTAAACGCTATTTGAAGAGGAGTTTATTTTTCAAGTGTAGAACTATTTTTATGCATTCCTTTCCAATAATGTATAGTAATAACAAAGTAAGAAAGACTGATGAGAAAAATGAAACCTAATTTTTTATGGCAATTTAAATTAAAAAACTGTATTGTTAGTAATATTTAATTGGTAATATCCCTTAAATCAAAAATTGCTGGTGCAGATCACATTATTTGTATCAATATATGTAAGTAGTTTTAATTATTGTTGAAACTGCCAGACACTAAAGTCATTTATAACACTATTATTATGTGTGATATTAATTACTTAACAGTGATCATAAATTCTCAAATCCTTTCATTTGAAAATAAATTCTCAAGGGTGATAATTCATTATAATTATAAACACAGCAAAGTTTTGCTATACCTATTTGTTTTAAAATTTTAAAAGCTCATTGATGGAGACAACTTGTTAATTCAAACAAGGTTTAATTACGTGATTAATACTTCTTCTCAGAAACCTTTCACACAAATAATCAAATATAGCATCAAAATAAAGTTTTATGGAAGTTTCAACAAATTCACAAGAAAATTTATTAATCAACTATTAAGATTTTTAGTTATCTTAAGAGAGATAAAGGTAGGCCTAAAGTAAATTTTAAATTGTGGTAAACAGCCTTTTCAATGTGTAAAATTTAAATGTGAAATGTTATCACTTTCCCCTGTTCAATATATATTACACTTTCGACTTAACTATTTTGTAATTTTTTGTTTAAGGCAATCTAAAATAATGTTTTACTATAGCTGGGTGAAAGATAAAAAAAAATTATTTGTGTAAGAAAAATTTAAACTGCAAAATTAAGGCATCCTGGTATCCTTATCCTTACATGGGGCATATTTTTAAAGAAGTAAGATCGTTTAAATGAGAGTATAACCATTGGTAGTTCTAAATTAACACAGTTTATTTGGGCAGATTTTTTTTTACCAGTGTATGTATGTAAAACTGTATTAAATACTCAAGAGTACCTATAATAAATGTTCAAATATTTTAATAACCCACTCTCTCCTGTAATATTGCTACTTATCCAAGTAGCACTTTCTTACTTTCCTCCGTTTATGTAAATATAGTTATATTAGCTTTTAACCTTTTTTTTAAAGGGAAATAAATATTTGTAAACATTAGTTATACTAATAATCTTGTCTGTATAGACAATGTAGAACATATGTTTTAAACAAGTTTGAATAACAACTCAAACAAATTAATATAATTTGTATTATATTTGAAGCCAATCGATAATGTGATTATTCACCCTCTCATACTTTCATCAGTTAATGATTAAATATTACTGGAGATGAAGGGATAAGTGATGTAAATTTTGGGAATGCAATAATTCATGAATGCCAAATTTTGACATATTTTACTAAAGCCATTCAAGTCAAAAATTAAAATGCTTCTAAGATAAAATTAGCCTTTATTCCCATTGAACTTAAAGAGTGTGTTTCCATTATAAAAATAAAGAAAAATCACATCCTTGACAGAGAGTTAAGCTTTTTACAGTATTTATAAACTAGTTCATTGGAAATTTAAGGTGAATAAGAGGGACTGGGAGGTGTGGGGGGAGAAAAGTTTGCACTTCTGACCCTCTTCGATGACCCTTTTGTAGAATGATAATGAAAATAGACTTTCTATACTTAAAAGTGCCAAGCTTGTTGTGGCAGGCGTTTATAAGTTTATAATGGTTAGTTTTAGTATTGTTGTAAAATACTATTTGACAAATATCAACTATCCAATATGGGCCATAGACACAGGCAAGGTATACACCAGACCCACCGCCTCTATGTAAAAATGGATGTGCTCAATGGGAGAGCTCGAGTCCGTCAACATGGGTCTTGCTAAGTGCCATAAATAGGCACTAAAATAACTCATTTTAAACATGGTTTCATTAGAGAGAGGACTCAAATATCCTTCTCAAGTCAATCGGCTGGCCTTCACAAAGCTAGGTTCATGTGGCGGCCCAAAGCCCTCTTCACATAATCCTAGCTCACAAAGAGCTTACACAGACTGCACATTATGATTATAGTGGTCCCTTTATCACATGTTTTTTTTTTTTAGCACCGCGTCTTACTACCCGTTCGGGTTATACGCTTAAGTACTAATTACACTAATGGATTAGGATTTAGGAAGGTTGAATTTAGAGGAAGTGAACCCGCATTTGCGTGGAAGGAGAGTGGAAAACCATTTAGGAAAAACCACACCCAGTTCACCCGACCGAGATTCGAACCTCGATCTCCCCGTCCTCGGCGGTCTGACTCAACACGACTGGCGCGTTAGCCAACTACGCCACCGAGGCGGGTTTTATCACATGTTAAAAGTGAGTCTTTAACAACTGCACATTTGGAAGTGATTTTATCCCTGAGCATTGACACTAGCGAACCCTAGTGTTGATGGACTAAACCTGGCTCAAGGAGCACAGCAAAACTTTCGTAAGGCTAAGGTTCTGATCTATCCTTGTCTGTGGCCATTGGTTAAGTTCATTGGTAAAACAATAGGGGTGTGTGTGTGTGTGTGTGTGTGTGTGTGTGTGTGTGTGTGTGTGTGTGTGTGTGTGTGTGTGTGTGTGTGTATGTGCGTGCGTGCGTGTGTTATGGGGGCACTTCGGAAAGATATTTAATGCAGTAGCATTTTAAGCCCTGGATGACTACAACTACTATTTGAAAGGGGTTTAAATTTTACATGTTGCAGTTTTTCTATGGCTGTCTTTGCCATAAAATATGATAACATAGGAAGGGCTAGAAATTAAAAATTGTATTAGTTTTGCATTAAAAAATGAAATGATGTACTACATTATTATTTTATCGGTATTGATATGACCTATCAAAAGTGGAAGCTGTAGATCACATGACTTGGTATATGAATATGTGAACGTATATTTAATATCTTTTTGTAACCGTCAGTTACTAAGGTTGCTAGTAAATTTATTATTAAACATAAAGCTAGTAATTAAACTTATACTTTATACTTTCACATCCTTACAATTTAATATGTTTTCCAGGGGTATCGAAGGGCTTATTAATATTTCATACCCTGCTGATACCTGATAAAAACAATCCGTTTTATTAAACCCTCGAAGCTAATATTAAGGGAGGCATCTTTTGAAATATCTAGTCAAAACAAAAGCTTACCATAAAGGTGATATAAGGGCACACATCCAACCCTCTTCAATAATGCCTTTTTAACAAGATTTATTGATAGGCTTACATTACATAAAATTTCCAAGTTGAGCTGGCAAGTGCTTAATTGATTAGAGATGGTCTCAGCAAGTAGTATGCTCAAAATTAAAAAAATAAATAAAAGTTACTCCATGGCATGAAGACCAGATTTTTATGACTTATGAAGTATTTTGTAACAAACTCTTAAAAAATAAGGGAAATGTTCTGTAACTCTTCAATGACTTTTTTAATCATGATTTAATCATTACTTAAAATTTCTAAATTTATATTAGAAGATGTTGATGATAATTTATTTTTGCTGTTGCAGGAAACTACTTTACAAATCCCAAATATCCACTATGGGCATGGGTTGAACCTGTTGGTTAAATATTTATTTAAAATATTTTTATAAATGTGTTTTGTATATATATGTGCCTGTCTAACCACATCGGTTTATGGCTGGTTCATGACCTTGCCTTGTCCTTGGGGACTTTACCTACATCCCCAGTGTCTAGCTTCTGAACCTTCTCCTCCTCTTTACTCAAAGACTGCCATTACTGTAAAATCAGCTAGAAAATAATCTGTCAGACATGTAATAACAATTAATGACTGCAGTCTGCTTAGTCATACAGGAATCATACTATCAGGTGCTAACTTGACATATTTTGATGTTTTTCCTAAGCTACCTTCCTAACCCCCAGCCAACTTCTCAACCCTCCCCCGAGTTAACTTACTTAACCTATTTTAGTATGCTAGTATAATAGTAATGTACATAAATTATACTAAAATAGATAAGTTAATGTGTGATTGTTTTCAAAATATCAAAAAGGTTAGGTTTTAAAAAAAAAATTAATTGAAGATCAAATATTTTATGGCATGAACTTGAAATTAAAAATTGTCCAGAACTAGTTATGTCATATATCTTATGAAAACTTATTAAATAAGCTATCTAATTTCTAGCTTGAGTCATTATTTATGTTGTAATGCGTGTCAGAAGAAAATTACTATTTTTTTTAACATTTCAGAGGGCTGTAACTTAAAAACTGCTGCATATAAGAAACTGAAAATTTGAATTTTTTACTATTCCTGGGAGTACATTAGGTGAGCCAAATTTGAAAAAAGGACAAGAGGGTAAATGTTTTTTCAATGAATCACTTGACACACCCTAGAACATTATACCAAAAGATTTGAATAAGTTTTGCCACTGATTGAAATAATTGGATTGTTATATTTATATGTTAAAAATCAATTTAATTTTTTTAGTTATTTTTTAATATTTTTTGTGTGGTAAAACATTCTGTAGTGCTACTTTTTAGCAAAAAAAGTTACATGGTAAATACATATATATTTTTAGACTATTCTTTAATATACAATGATGTGCATAAATTATTATTTTACATCAGAGTTCCTATCATCAAATCATTTTTTATAGCATATATAATATAGGACATATAATATATAACAAATTTTAGAAAAGTATGTAGAGTTCAATGTAGATGAAAATTATGATTTTTTTTTCTGATTTGTTTATGATAAATAATAGAGATACAACATGACATAAAACATTGCATTTTATAGAAATCTCTTTTATTGTGCAATGAAATAAACTTGCGATCAAATTTACTTAAATATGTACCTGGTGTACAGCCAAATTGCACATGTCACAGAACAGGATAACATTGGAATTCTGACACTCGCCATCCATACAGATACAGCATACTGCATCGTCATCAACAAATGTAGCAGTTTCCTCTTCAGTTTTGTTTGAGATCTGCATCTTCAAAAAGCCATTTAAATATAAGAATTAACTAAGAAATCTCATATAACTCATACACTTCAGGTGTATAATATATACAAATTCTGCAAACATATTCAAATATGAACTACAGAGGGTGGCCAAATTATTAGACTCAAATTAATAAAAACACAAAAATTAATTTCTTCCCCCAAAGGCTCCTGATTTAACAATCTTAATGTAAATATGTTTAGGTCACAATATATTTGGTTTGCTTTAAAAAATGTTAGATGTTTTTACTATGTTATCTCATTGCTGTTGGCAATACTGCAGTCAGCTGTTGGTTGACCTTCGGACCAGATATTTGTCTGATTCTCTACTATATATTATTTATGTGATGTTTTAGTGAATAGTTTTGATTTTTTATCATTTGGTTTTGTTTTTGTTAATAGAAGTGTTGTATTAAGTGTCCTAGGTAAATAAAAGTTTGAAAAAGAGTGATTGTAATATTAATGTAGATTTCTGTGAAAACATAAAAGTGAGGTTATGGGTAAAGCATGTGATTCAACACCGAGAAAAATAGCAGTTGCTCGTATTATTTTGCTGGAAAAAACAAAATCACAGAGGGAAATTGCAAAAAAACTAAATATTTTACAGAAATCTCTGAGCCGAATTAAAAAACAAAGTGACTTAGGACACGTGTACCAACAGAACAGAACCGGAAAATGTGGTTGAAAGCAAAAAATAAGTGACAGAGGTGTAAGAAAACTTAAAAATCTTGCTATACAAAAGAGAAAATCAACAACAATGGAACTTTGTTACAAGATATATGAGTCCAGAGTAAACATATCACCATGGACTGTGTGGAGAACACTGGCTAGGGGAGGTTTTCGAGCTTGTCGACCCCGCAAAAAAGCTAAGATATCTCCCGCAATGGCAGTAAAGCGCATTGAGTGGGCTAAGGGCCTTAAACATTGGACCAAATTGGATTGGCAGAAGTTGATACTTTTGTTTTACACTTTAAAGCACTTTTCTTAATAATCTATTAATCCTGAAATATGTTAAAATCTTATTTAAAAATATCACTATACAACAACTCTGTAAACTTTTTTCTACTGTATTTTTTTGGAAAACTTAAAAGGTGCTTTTTTTTGTGTCTTACACACCAAAAGGTGTGTTCTTCTTCTAGGTGATCTTCACAAATGAATCAATCGTCTCCATTTGTGAAGAATCCAGTCAGTATGTCCAAAGAAGAACCAATGAGGAGTTCTATATAAATTGTGTTCAGCAGAGTGTAAAACATCCAACTTCAGCAATGGTCTGTGGAATGATGTCAGTATGGGCTCGGGAGAATTTTATTTTGTGAAGAGTACTTTAAGACAGGATCAGTAACTTAGGGTTCTGAAAGAACTGCTTCTCCCTAAAGCAAATTTCTGGTTTCCAAATGGAGAGTTTGTCTTTATGCATGATAATAAGGCCAAGACAATCTCAAATTTTTTGGCCGAAGAAGAAATTAGTGTGCTTCCCTGGCCAGGCAACTCGCCTGACCTAAACCCCATAGAAAATCTCTGGTCCATAACGAAGAAGAAAGTATCACAAAGTTGCTAAACAACTAGGCAGCAATTGATTGAGCGACTCACTGAGATCTGGTACCATGACTTAGATGTTAGAAGAAGCCGTATCAATGTGGTTTATAGTATGCCTAAGAGACTTGAATGAGTTATAAAAACAAAGGGAATGCATATCAAGTACTGAGCATTATATTAAATTAATATTTGTATGTGATTTTAACTGAATAAATAAAAATGAATTTTAAAAAAAGCCATTGAGTCTAATAATTTGGCCACCCTTGTATATGGCGAAAAGAATAGATTATTTTTGCTTTGTAAAGTAAAATAGTGTATAAGTTTTGTCCATTCTTGGTTTAAATTTAATATTTATTTAGATGATTCATTTATTTTATGTCTTGTGTTTACTAAGGGATTATGTTTATGCATAGTTATTTGAAATGCCTCTTTTTGTTCAGTTTCAATGAAAAGCCTTCCTTTCTATTGGTTGGTCGGTCATTTCCCACCCATTTCTAGATGTTTCTTTGTATCTAAAACTGTTACTGTGGGTATATCTAGGATGTATGTTAAGGAATATAATTGATTTATTTTGGCTGTTTGTGTTATTTTTGTTATAATCTTATAATGGCCCTGGGTTAAAGAATTGATTCATGATGGTGTAGTTGAGTGAAAGGGTTAACAATTATGACCATTTTACAAGGGGTAGAATTGAGTCTCAATCAAGCTTTTCTCTAAGGTGATATTATAAATAATTGTTAACAAACGCATATTCTGCATGTGAGTCTCACATGATTCATACAAATTATAAAGTTAAGTATATAATATATGTTTTATTGATGGCTACAAGAGTGTTCAAATTTCAAGTACTTAAAAATAACTAGGTTAAAGGCGTGGTCAGAACTAAACAAAAGTAAAGTGTGTGTTAATGAATTCAAATGTCAGGTGATTCTGGTTGCTTGTAGTAATTTCATTAGCAATAATTAGCGATGTTAAAAATTTAAGGAGCATTAATTGGGTATTTTGTGTATTTGTTGAAGGACTTCACCCTTCACCTACAAATATAAAATAAAAAAAGGGAATAAACAAGGATGTAAATAGCCAAATAAAAGCAAGATAACATGACAATCAACAAACATTACAGACAGAATAGACAATGATCAATAATGAAATAGTGTTATAGCTTAATTTAGGTTCTTAAACTTTTATTACTTGTAGCCCCCTAAATATCCTAAAATATGTTCGTGACAACCTAGTTTTTACTAATAAAATAATCATTAAGATTTATTCTAAAACAGTAGCTTTATTTACTGATTATAACAACAAACAAATATAAAAACAGCATTAACTTACCTAAATGTATTTAATGGGACCTCTACTGTTGAACCACTTTCCACTAATTTGTCTATTCTTGTTTCAATTATATTACTTAATGCTATTTGCATGCAGGAGTCGATTTTGCTGCTGCGTTTTAATATTTACCATTGTGGAAAATCTCTTTTCACATAAATAAGTAGAAAAAAAGGACAGCAAACTTTGAATGACGATGGTAAACAGATAAGAATATTCACTGGATATGTAAATAAAATTGGGCCAAAATTTTCTTCTTGAAAACGGAGATCCGACTTAAATAATTTGTTAATACCAGCACTGTGTCCTCGGACAGAGGTGATAAAATTGTTTTTTCCCAGTTATTATATGAATCTTGGGTCCAAAATTTTTTGCTATCGAGTTCATTATTTGGAAAATATTTATCAAATTTTTCTATTAATTTCTGGAGATGACATTTAATTAAGGAATTTATATGCTGTTTATCAAATGTAAAATTGTTATCTGAAATCAACATTTAAAAAAACATGTATTTCCACTCTCTGAATCCATCTATGCATTCTCATTTTCATCACTTCTATTTTACTTTTAATAGTAAAAATGTTGGACTGGTTTACTTTACTAAATTATTTAGTTGATTTAGAATAAAAAAAAAAACCAAATATGAAAGTTTTGCAATCCAATTCCTATTATCGAAATAAATGGCCAAACCAAATTTTTTATCAATTAAAAAATTTCAACTTCTGTTTTTAATTCAATAAATGATAAAGAATTTTCCCTCACGACAACCATCTAATTTCTGTGTAAAGGACATAGTAGCGATGTATGGCCGGCACCAACTTCATCACAAAGGGCAGAAAATAGTCTAGAATTAAGCACATTTGCTTTTATAAAATGTATATCTTTAATAGAAACCATCAAATCATCATTTAATTCTGGACTCATTTCTTTTGAAGCTAAAATTTGAATTTAAAATAAATGACTTCAGTAGTAAGAAAATATTTTATTTTATATTTTTTTAGGCCCCCCAAAACTCTTTCGCGACCCTCTGTGGGGCTGCGGCCCTCAGGTTAAGAATCACTGCATTATACTATTATATATATAATAAATAATAGCTCCAATTCCCCAATCAGGAGGTTTAGGGAATGCCTTTGAACACTACCCTCAGGCTTCTTTCTGGTCTCATCCTGGCTACATGGTCTGCCCATAAAATTCTATTTAATCGCATCTTCTGCATTACATCTAACTATTTCATCATCTTATATATTTATCTATTTTTTCCTTCTTCTGTATGCCTCTTCTTCTGTTACTGGACCCCATATATCTTTGTTGTGCTGCATGTTTATTATGATACATATAGTATTATCGGACGTAAATTAGCAATGAATGCTCTCAGCTTGGTTCTTGTAGAAATGCTCCTTGTTTTGAACAAGTCCTTGAGACCATAATAACTCTGCAGGGCCGCTATTATTTATTCGTGAAACTCTTTCTTTATGTCGTTTTCATCATTAAACCATGCTCCCATATATTTGAAATTTTTCACTTTCTTTAATAATTCATTTCTCTTATTTTCACTGTTCCTTCATCCCTTCTTCTTACTCTTCTTTTTAAAAGGGTCAACACCTCTGTCTTACCTTCGTTGATGTGCAGACCAACCTTCCTTGAATTCTTCTCCAGTTCCTGTACCATTTCTGCCATGATCGCAATGTTGTCTGCAGAGGCAACCATTTGTGATTACCATTCATCCTTACTCCATTCCATTTCATTCCTTCTTTTCCATTTCTTGCATGACCTTCTCTAATATGAGGTTGAAGAGTATCGGCGATATCGCATCTACCTGCCTTATTCCAGTTTTTATTTTAAATTCATTTGAGATCAATCCCTTTTATTTTTACCTTTGTTTACTCTGTACACACTAATCATTCTTCGTAGTTTGGGTGGTAACCTCATCCTCTCTTAAGATTCTGTACATACTTTCTCTATGAATGCTATTATATGCTTTGGAAAAATCTACAAAGATTGTTTCAATATCCTTATTATATTCCCAAACACTTTTCCCATTTTTGCCTCACTAAGAAAATCCTATCAATTGTGCTTTTGTCTGCTCTGAATTTAGCTTTGAATTCTCCAATAATTTCCTCTGCTAGTGGCTTTAGTTTATTTAAAATTACCAGTGAAGATTTTGAATGTCACATTCAACAATGAAATATCCCTGTGGTAGTTGCATCCCATTTTGTTATTCTGGCAGTTTCCAATTTTTCTGGTATCTACTATTACTTCCAGATGGCCTTGATTAGCTGATATATTTCTTTGTGTGGTCTTTCACCCCCTTCCTTTATCATTTCAGCTGTAATTTGATCTTCCCCGGGTGCTTTCCAATTCTTAAGCCGTTTAATAGCGCTTCTGACATCTACCTCCGTCACTTCCACTGGCTCCCTACCCTTTCTCTTCTCCCTCTTTTTCTCCGTTCCATTCGAAAATGTCTTCTGGGTCACCACAGTTAAGCAGCTCTTTCCAGAGTTTTAGGATCTTTCCTTCTTAGTTGTTCAATTCCCATGTTTTTCATTAATGTACATCATGGCTCCTGACGTCCCAACTTTCATTCCCCTGATCCTTTTAAACATATTTCTACTATTTCCTCGCTCTTGATCCTCTTCAACTTGCTCCACTATCTTCCTCATATGCACTCATTATTCTGCTATTAACACCCTTGCTGTCGCTTCTTACTCTGGAGATAGTATTTTTATTCACTAATTTTCCTGTGTTCTGTAAACATTCTTCCCATGCCTTCTTAATCTTACTCATTGATTCTTCACATAATTCGTTCAGTCATTTGCATTTTTTTCCTGGTTTTCTTAGCTCCCAGTGTCATCTCTGCTGCTCCCAGTACTGCAATCTTGATTTTTTCCAATTTTTTGGCTTCCTTCTCCTTTCCCATCTCTTTTCATTCAGATGCCTCAATTAGGCTCTATACTTCTGCTGCAAATCTCTTACGATCTTCTTGGTTCTTTAACTTATTACTCGACACATAAAACATTGCAGCTCGTGGTCAAGCGCTGCAATCGCTCTAGTATATGAAAGGCGAAGGGGTGACAGGAGATACCCATAACGCTCTAGTAGTCAGTACCAAATGGCAAATGGGACATAAGTGGTGGTACTTGGCTAATATGAGACTTCTGCTTCACTAGGTGAATATATCGTTAGTTCTAACTTACCTTGAACACTAAATTAACTCCTCGACACCTGATATTTGTCCGTCAGGGTTATTACCGTAGCTACTTGGCGTACTACTGTTGTCACTGTCACTTTCATCTCTAAAAGAAATTTTTAAAAAAATCTATTTCTTCTTCTATCAGACCATCATTTTTCCAGTAATCGACTTCTTCTTTCTTAACGTGTCATATAGCCTGTTACCAATTATTCTCGGTGATATTAATGATTGGTTCTTCTGTTAAATGTCTTATTTCTTAAGTGCTTTGAGCAACATTTTTGGTCACGACTCGTGATTTCACTATGTTCCAAATCAATTATATAGCTGGTGGTCTAGGGGTAAGGTGTCAGACTTCTGTGCTGAGGGTCCGGGGTTCAATCCTCGGTCCCGGCACAAATTTATCTGATTGCCAAATCCTTCCTTCACCTCTGACAAGACGTGTATTAATCACAACTTGTGAATGTGAGGAATGCCAGGCCTCCACCGTGGTTCGGATTCCACGTTAAACTGTAGGTCCTCCATTTCATCTCACAATCACCCTACCATTACACGCTAGCGTAAGTGCGTATAACCCAAACGGGTAGTAAGACGCGGTGCTAATAATAATAATAATAATTATATAGCGTTAAGGTTACAATGGTATGGAGGTAACCTAATAACACTGTGCCCATGTTGTTTGAATAAATTATCTATGTAAAATTTGGGAGACCTACGTTGTCAGCGGACTAGCTCCAAGAGCTCACTTTTCGTCATCTGTTCCTCATATGCAATACTGTTGTGTCCAACTAGAGCTGCAGTTCAGCCTTTCGTGATCCTATTGTTGGCGGCTTGTTTATTTGAACAGTTTGATATGGTGCACTGTCCATTACAATTAGGCTATTTTGGAAAAGGTTTGGGATAGGTTTTTCTTTCCCAAACTTAGAAATTTTTTCGAAAATTCATCTCATTGTGATAGTCACCACTTTTGTTTTTGATATGAAGATAAGAAATGCATTTGATACAAATCCCTGCTCTGAACCGGCATGGACAGTAATCCACCTCTGTCCTACACCATCATTTTTCGACACTTATGTTGTTTCTGGGTCTGGCCAACATTTGCTCACAGTGTATGAGGGATGAATCCAGGTTTCATCAAGATATATCACAGAGCGTTTTTGGTCCCCTAATTTACCATTTTCTCTCATTATTCTTAAATATCTGGCCCTCCATGCAACTATTTCGTTTATCTCCATTAAAATTACTCTTATTTTTACACTTTTTAAACTTAAACCACATTTTTTTCAATGCACTTCTCAATGTCTCTTTGCCCCCATTAAAAATGATTTCTTCTTTTACTACTGCTAATGATTTATTTAAAGTTGGTACTTACTTTTTAACAATGGAGAACATCTGTATAAGTTGTTGAATGACACACAAGTCAGAATTATCAACAAAAAAATTTCTACTGCTGGGTTTGTGCTTTTTTCCTGGAATTGAAAGTTTTGTTAGTGTCCCACTTGCCATGCTTCTTTCCTTTCGAATTTTACAAATAGTATGCTCTGATTTTCCTGTAGCTCCTGCTGAACATTTTGTGACTCTTTTAACAAGTTGCTTATAATGTCCTGATAGTTTTTCACTCTCAAAAAAAAAAATTACATTTGCAATAATTCCGCATCCTTCACTGTGATATTTGGTTTAGCACGCTTATTTGAACCCATTTTAAAAATACTTTACATACCTTGTATTTAAAGTTGATTAGGTATCCATAATGTTTGTCAAAAGAGGTAAAAATATATTAAAAATATTCTACACAAAACTGCTGAAAGTCACAAACTATCAACTTAAGCGCCATCAGTCAAGTTGATTTTATTTGAATATATTTATACATATTTATAGCTCCCAAAGACAGATAGATTACTATCTATTTCTTACCCAAACCCTAAACTAAAAAAATACTATTTAAGTATTTAAAGATAAAGGATATTTATTTAATGGCTAAAATGATGTGATGCTATTAATAAGATTAGTATAGTCACAGGAAGTATTAAGAACCTTGGGTATGATATCAGATGATTTAATTCTTCACTTCATTTCATTCCAACTCATTCACTTTTATGGGCAAATAATATCTTAGATTTTAAATTTTAAAAAAAGAATTGAGTGTCAATTTTAACTATGTCAGGTAAGTTATCATTATATTGTAATATAAGTGGACACTAAGGTAGTTTGTTTATAGAAATGGGAGGAAAGCGTTCTGGATAAAATAAGTTATTGTTAATGTGTTGAATGCCATTTAAGGTATACACACCAAGGAATTGGTGAAATCAGCTGCTACTATGCGAGCTGTATGTAGTGAAGATACATGGAACTGGGAAAGTACAGCAGTTAACACTAACACTTAGCACTATAGGATATGACATTAACTGATTATTTAAAAATTAAATGTAATTTATGAATAAAGCTATAGTCAATGAACTTCTTGGAGAAATTGTCTAGGTTATGAGGATGGTTCATATCATTATTTTTTTTCTAAACAAAAAGTGGTAAAATAAAATGTACTCCCTTAGACTGGAAAAGAGTAATACCTAAAGGTTAAAAGAATTTTTTATATCATTTTGTAATGTTTACAATTGTTTATGTTGAGCATATATGAGTTTGGAGATGAAACATTTTTTGAAAAGTAATCAAATAAAGTTTCTATAAAAATATTACTACCATTTCAAAGAGTAAAGGAAGATAAAACAAATCAAGTAAATTAAAACAAAAACCAATAAACATGTCTAATTGAATCAAAAATAAAATTATAAATGAAGTTAAACATTAATTGGCTTAATTTCAAAATACATCTAATAATTTGAGTTATATATTCAATTTACAAATAAGTTAGTATAATAACTTGAGTAGTCAGATAAATAATAAATTAACTTGATGAGGATGGACAATATTCAGTTCATTACATTTAATATGATCCATGTATAGGCAAATATTATGAAAATTTGAAAATTAGCTTTAAGACAAGCCAGAATAATATGTTCTACTTGTGTAAATGTTAACATTCCATTGTTTCTTAAAAGATGATGCAATAACAACTCTATTTATTTTTATAATATCTGAATTTTACTTTAAGATATTACAAAATGTTTAAATTTAATAATACAAAATACGAGTTTTAATATTTGAGTCAATTATCTAAGCAAAGCGATTTAATATATTGGAAGTTAAAGTGTATTTATTATTTTATCCGCAAAGAAAACATAAGATCCTTTTTGAACTTAGCTTTGTATTGATGTAAAATCTTTTCATTGAAGCTATCAGGCAACAACTATTTATTTTAAAATATAGGAAATATAATTTTCTGTTATTTTAATCATTATGGTTAAAAGGTTTATAAAACCATTCAATAATAACTAAAATACTCAAATAAACAACCTTTAAACAATGACAGGACCCCAAAATTAGAAAAGCCTACCTGAAAGTATGACTCTTTTTCTAGGCGATCCATAAGAAGTTCAAATACATCAACAGAAACATCAGTCAGACCAATCGCCTCACGTCTTTCATTTATTAACTTGAGCCAAGCACTGTCCTCTTCGTCCATGTCATATTCTACTTCAGCATCTAGCTCTTCAATTGAACGCTCTATGAACCTATGTGAAAGATAATATTTCAAACAATATGTATGGTTTAGCCAAATAGAATTTGATTAACTTTAAAATGGTTAAACGGTTTTCAAATAATATTTATGAAATGTGGGATTTTGTTTAGGTAAATCCAATATGTTTAAAATTACTGAGATCATGGTAAATAATATATAAGGAAAAGCTAGCTTTTATTTATTTAGCCCTTTATTTTGCTAATTCTAACTATAAAACACATCTATGAGGCAGTAAACATTATAAACTCTGCTTACAGTGTTGTGTAAATGTGTGCTGTAAAATGTATAATTTTAAAATATGTACAGACAAATATATACCTCAGTTTTAGCTTATGTGGTGCTGACTGACAGCTCACAGCTGACTTCTGACGGCTTTAAAAAGCTACCAGACCAAATTATGTATCCCTATGCCGAACCATATGATCTGCAAAAAACATGTCTTTAGCAGTTGTCACTTCTGACAGTCAAAATTTATGTATATACCTAAATGTTGACTGTCAGAAGTCAGCTGTGAACTGTCAGTCAGCACCACATAAGCTAAAACTGAGGTATAGTTGTAAAATACAACTAAATTTAATTTAAAGAAACTGTTTTCCAACCCTAATATCTTTAAAATAAACCATTGTAGTTAACTTCAGCTGGTTAATTTAGTGAGTACTTAAAGTAGTTACAATTATGGTATTTATTAGTTGCAATAATTATTACATATCTTATTGTTATTTTTATATTGAAAAACAAACATTTTTATATAAAATGCAGCTCCCTATCTAATGGCATATTTTTTAACCAGCACTTCACAATACCTATTTATGCCAGATAGCTGAGTGTTAACTGTATACATAAATATGACCAAATAAAAAGGCCAAGGGTGCTTGATAAATGGTCCCCAACTGTTGATATAACTCTTGGGAGTCTTGGTTTGAATTTTGGCTGAATATAAAGTATGAGAAGACATGATAAGAGTGGTGTGAAGCCTATTATAAGCAACATGTCCTGGGCATTAGTAGTTAAGGTAAATATTTACATTGAATAACCAAAGCCAGAGATGTGATAAATTTATTTTTACTTCAACTACAGTTTACAACAGTGTTTATAACAGTTTCTTTTTGAATTCAAATGGAGTAGTTTTAATGTTTGTGTAAAGTGTATTTCCTCTTTCCTCTTTTTGTTTGATAAAGGCAACAATGCTGAAATATTACTCTATTTGTATTTAAATGTGTGTGTGATTACTTCTAGTATAGAAGACAGACGCACAGAAGAAGGGTAGCACCTTAGTGCATTGGATTCTTCCCACATTTTTCCCCTTTCTATAAGTGATCTTTCTTAATTAGAATTTGCACTTATTGATTTATTTTTGTTTATTTATTATTATCAATTTTGATTATCATAAAATTATTAAATCATTGTTACACAATAATTTCTCTATGATAGAATAAATAATGTAATTAAATAGGGAACTATAATTTTTTAACAACTCTATAAAATAAATAAATGTTGAAATATAAGTGAATATGATAAAAAAAAATACAGATAAACAAATCAGCAAATTGAGGCTCAATTTTATACCTTTAAAATTGCTCAACCAAGGTTGCCACTATTTTCTTTCTGGCAAAGTCCCTGTGTTTGTTTTACAGGTTTTACAGAAAGAGTTTCCATTTTTCCAGGCAGCTTAGATAGTAGAAAAGAGTAATAAAATTTCACTTTTTTCATCAAACTCACTAGTTTAAAACAGGCCACATTTTAAGCTTTCAGTTAAATGTCCCAAATTAACCAATATTCTGGTATTTTTACTAGATTTTAGCAAAATTCTTTATGCTTTCCCAGATTTTTACAAACTCGAAAAATTCCCTGTGTTTTCCAGGTTTTACAAGTTTTCCAGATACGTGGCAGCCCTGTCATACAAAACTTAAAACCTTCCACACAATACCATCATCATTAATAAAAGCTAACAGAAGAAAAACAATAAGTAAGCAAACATCCAAAATAAATTAAGACCTATCTTAAACACCCATTTTGCTTCCTGGGGAGCCACACTGTGACCGATTCAAATGCAGAAGAAACTCAAAAGTTGGTCCTAAAAATAGGAGGGGGAAAATTGACCACCAAGAGAGAGGAAGGCCTGAGATTATAGTGGAAATTCAAACAATAGATAATTTAAAGCAATCCTATTGTAAGCACAATATAAAAATTAATAACTAACTAAATATATATTTACAACCAAATCTGAACTTTAACATTTTAAACACAAGATCATGTAGCCCCATGACCATTTAGGGACAACACAAAATAGGAAAAACACAACTTTTTACATCCATTACTGTTTCCAGAATTATCGCTTAGGTCAGTTTTTTTTATTCAATTAATATATTTTTACACTGCCAGCTGGCTAGGTCTGTCGTAGCTTCATATGCCTTATAATTTAACTTAAGACTAGGATAGGCATAACATCCAGTCTCTGGCTGTTACTTTCTCAATGTGAAAGGGTAATCCAATATTTTCATCGAGGATAAATTTTCAGTCATACCAAGATCCTTAGCTCAGTAGGCAGACACGCTACCGACTGAGCTAAGGTGTCGAAACAGGAAGAACACATTATTGGGATTTAAAGGCTCATAAATACAAAAATGACACCTAGTTAAATATGTTCTTAAACTAATGTTTAATTAAAACTACTCAATAATAAATAAAATATTTTGTTCATGCAATCTCTACCTGGCACGAAACCACATTGCACACCCAAAATCAAGTTCACAGATTTTTCACACACCCTCTCAATTAAGACTCTCCAACAAACATTGCCTAGAATACTCAACAAACTAATTGCCCTATAATTCTTACATTCACTCTTACTGTATTTGCTTTTGTACAACAAAACAATGACAGCATTCTTCCAGTCATTAGGAACCTTCAAAATCCCAGCACACACATTGAACAACTCACACAATCTGGCTAGTAGTTCCATGCCCCCACACTTAAGCATTTCACTTTTGATCCAATCTACAGCTTATTATTATAACTCTTTTATAGCTTTTAACAACTCAGCATAGTTAATCATTTCACTTATCATAACATTTTCCCTATATTCTGCTACTTTATATATGTTTTCTCCGACACAATTGGTCAAAATATTCCCTTCGTCACGCTCTTTAATGTTTTCATCCCAAATCTTATCATCACATTCATTCTGAAAACCATAGGTCTTTCCTCTCAATCCTTGTTTCGATCTCTTTATCCACTTCCATAACAGCTTATTTACTTTAAAATCACTCTGCATATTTTCTCCTTTGTTCCTTACTTTCCTTTACTACTTTCTTTGCATTCATCCTTTTCTCTTTGTATATATCCCATAACCTCCTGCATTCTATTTCACTCTTCAGAGCAATCATTCGTTTGTAAGCTTCTTTCTTTTCTCTCTCAGATTCTTTAAACTGTTCATTCCATCATCCCTCTCTTTTTAACTTTCTCACAACTGCAGATCCACACACATCTTTCGCACACTCCAATATGGGTGGGCTCTTTTATTCTGTTCCAAGCACTTTTTATATCATTAGCATTTATTTCGACATTCCATTCATTCTCTTGTAAAGTTAATTTTTTACCTAGCAATCTTTCATATTGCACTCTCACACTTTTATCCTGCAATTTTTCCACTTTCACTTTTACTTGAACAATACTCTAGCACTGCTCCCTCAAAATATTTCTACCTGATTAAACCAGTGAAATCACTAGGAAGTGATCCGTTCCACAATCTGCCATGCACAACCCTAGAATTCTTTACTAAACTTCCAAGTCTCTCATCATGAACCACAAAATCATACATGATTGATTTTGTGTGTGTATATATATAATATATAACATAAAAAATTACTTATACAAATAAAAATTTAAACAAATTAAATTTTTAGTATAGTTTAACTCACACCTAATTTTACAACTTTTTATATACAATAAAACCTTGGAATGTGTGCATAATTCTTTTCGTAAACGTGTTCATAATACAAAGCACTCGTATATCAAAGTGAACTTCCCCCATAATAAATAATGGAAACTCAGATGATTCGTCCCACAGCCCAAAAAAATTTAATCTAAAAATGATTAATACCTTTTTTATTTTCGTTATTTAAATGTAACTCTACTGTAATCAAATTTATTTATTAAATTTAATGGTGGCTGGTGTGAGGTGGACAAGAGAGATGAAAGGAGGAGGTGTGTTATTGTTTAGGACGACTTTCACTGTCACTAACGGAATCACTGCTATATATTGGCTCACTCAAATATTTTTCTTTTTGTGCGACTTTAACAAAGAACCTATCCAATGACACTGCTCGGCAGACAAAGCGTAACCATAGTACTACTCGTATTGCAAGATATCGCTCGTTTATCAAGTTAAAATTTATTGAAAATTTTTGCTCGTCTTATAAACACTCGCAGACCAAGTTACTCACAATCCAAGGTTTTACTGTAGTTCAAAATATTTTAATTGAAAGTTAACATTGATGCAAAATAATTAGGAGCCAAGATTGTTAATAGATAAATTGTCCACTTCTCAAAAAATTGATATTTATATAGCTTCATTGATCTTAAGTTGTGTAAGATCAAATGCTGGGTACATATAATCAGGTATTTTATTCATATTAATGTATATATTATTAGATGAAAACCAATTAACTAGAAAAAATATATTTACATTATATTTACACTTATATACATTGTTATTATTTAGTTCTGACTATGGTCATTAATTTGGTATTCATTTAAACATAGTCAGTGCACATGAATTACTCATAGCTAGTAATAAAAACAAATTTTAGGTTTAATATTAATTTTAAGTGAAATAATACAGAAATAAAATAATTATCTGATTAATGTATTTTTTTATCACCACATCTTACAGCCCATTCGGGTTATATGCAAATATTGTAATTAAAGCCAAAGAGAATGTAATTATATTTTGGTTGATCCAAGCTATTTTTGGTGAAGTATATGAGCCGTTTCACAATAAGCAACTATTGCCCGGCAATAATTGCTGGCTGACTATCAATCTGTTGATTAACATAGAGGTAAATTGGGGATTTTATACGAAGCAAGTGAGCTGCCCGATTTGACTACAATCTCTCAGAAGTTGCCCACTATTGGCGATTTGTGGCGTAGTTGCCCATCAGGGCAACTGTTGCACACCAACAAAAGCTTGGTTAATTATGTGTTTATATTGTTTCATTCCCACAGGGAAACAATCACCGGCCACTCTCCCAAGTGGTGCAAACCTCAAGCCACCTTTTTTTTAGCATAGTGTCTTACTACCCATTCAGGTTATATGCTTATGTAATAATTATGCTAATTGTTTTAGGGCTTAGGAAGGTTGTATTTTAAAGAATGTGTACCCAAATTTGCACGGAGGGAGTGGAAAAACCACCCTCAGTACATCCAACCAAGATATGAATCTTGATCTCCCCATCATCAGCAGTCTAGTCTACTATGAGAGTAGTGTGTTAGACCATGTGGCCACCAAAGAGGGTAAGTCACCTGGTGAATTTTGTTCATGATATTAAAGGCTTTCTTTTTCTAATTGGCTACCTGGTTATCTATTGTTTGTTTCTTTTCTTCAGTAATTTGATCCCTGCCACTAAAAGATTTTCTGTTAAGCAGTGGCTATGGAACAGGTTCAGCATAGCCTAGTAAGGACAAATAAGGAGTTACTTGAATAAAAAAATAGTAGCAGCTTTGTTTTAGAATTAATTATTGGACAGGGTGTTTGTTGTACTGACCACATGACATACTCCATTCGCAGAAGTTGGCACTATCTTCACCAAAATACAGCGGCCACTTGGTAGGTATGGTTCGATTAAGGGCTATTTTTATTAGTCAAGTTTTGTGCAGGTGTTAAATAATATACCATTTTCCAACCAATCACTATCATACAGGTTATTACAGAATATCCTCACTCGTCATGTGATTTTCCTTTGTCTTTTCTTTCCCATAAGGAGCCACATAAAAATAACCTCATCTTCCTAATCCATCATAAGTGACAAATTTTTTCGTGTACTCTTTTTGGGTTAGTGCTAATGTTTATGAGCAATTTAAGTTGCCGTGGTTGCTAGCAGTTATCTACTAATTCAACAGAGCGATGGTCAGCAAGCAATTGTTCCTAGGGTTAAATGGCTCTATAATTTTTAAAGCATAGAGCCATGAGTTAATTTGTTTGTTTGTAAGTTAGTAAATTTAGACTAGAGCCTAGGCAATCAGAGTAGATAAACAGGAAATATTATGAAAAATGCTAAAATAATTTATATTTTCTTTCTTACCTAATATAAGAGTTTGGTAGTGGAGGTGCATCCCTGATATTATAAGATTCCAAAACCCTGAAACAGGGCTCAGGCAAAAGCAATTTCACATCTTCAGACCCACTAGGAGTTTGGTCAGCTCCATCCTACACATTTTAAACATCAATTTATATAATAAACAAATACAAATGTGCATATACTACAGGTAATATCTATTAAGTATCAGAAATATACAAATCTTCACATATGAAAGTGTAACTTATTTATGAAGGAACTTTTGAGCATCTTTACTCACTAAGAGTCATAAGAGTACTGATGTATGCAGTTGGAAATTTTTTGTTAAAATTCTATGTGTGTGAGATAGTGAGAGTGCGTGTGCAGGTGCGTGCAGAGTTTTCCAAATATTTGAGAATTTCTATAGTGTAAAATAAATCTTCAAGCATGCTGTTTATGGGAATATTGAGTTCCTTAAATACAGAGAAATGAAGTAAAATCTGGCAATTATAAAAATACAAGTAATTCACTTATAAATAATAAATTAGAGTGATGTGAATATCTCAATAGAGAAAAGACAAGGATTTTAAATAAATTAAAACCAATTAAACAAAAATATATTAAATTAATTAAAAACTCTATTGTTGTGATAGCCACTCCTACTTCTTTAAGTTAATATACAATAAATTGTCATGGCATTCAAGTAAATACTTCCTAGAGATATAAATATGTTACAATGGACCAGAGACATATGGGATATTGGACTTCTAGTGAAAACTTAGATCCTTATGAGTTCAGGAGAGAGAGAGAGAGAGACCAAAACTTCAAAAATGTTTGCTTACCTGTCTGATCTGGTAACAGACTTAAACAAGGTAGGATAGGAGGGAATTGTCTTAATAGCAACACCACCTGCATTCCCGAATGACATTGACCAGCAACTTATTAGTTTGATAAATTCACTGAGATTGTGTCTCTATGACCACTAACTGCATATATTGATATATATTTCTTTCATATTATTGTTGAAAGAAATATCCCTGACTGCACCTACATTTAATTAGCTATTTCTACTACCTTTAAAATGATCCTCTCTCCAAAGATAAGTTATCCATTCTAGTTAAAATATATTTTACCTCAATTTCTCAATCGATGTGGATGGCTAGAGAAATAGTGACTAACATTATGTTTCAATACTTATTAGTATTACTAAGTGTGATGCATTTCGACCTGGAAGTTCTGAAACCTCTACTGCATGGGACCCCCAAAGTCCCAATATGTCTTTGAGAAAACAATGCAGGTAAGGGACCAACCCATTCTTCTACCCATTATTCTTCTATCTCTGTCCCAACTAAACTGCACACTGCACACTATGCTGTAAAATTCTTCATGCTTTCCTGAGTTTTTCATAACTTTTCCTTTAATGCCATATTGCCTTGGAATTAGTAGAAACTTGTTTAAACTAGATAAATGTCGGGCTCCCAAAAGAGATTTAGTTAATATCCCCTAATCCCCCCTTTTTCTTGGTTGATCTTGACTTTTTGGTGAGTTCTTCCCAGTCTTCACACCACAAGACAGTAGATTGGTCAGGAGAAAAAACGTTATCAAAAGTCACTATACTATTCAATTTGCAATACACACATACAGAGTGTTTTGTGATTTAGTGGCGTAATTTGGCAGGACTTACTCATTGGCTGAAAACAAGTAGAAAAATTTATATCAACATGATTTATTAAATATTTTATTTCACAGGTCATTTACACTAATCTGTGTCTTGATGACCAAACGTTTGTTAAAATAGAGGACATGCATGTGGTACTTAGCAAATTAAGACCAAATTAAGTTATAAATACTGTGCCGATCCCAATACTTTCTTGAAAGTTTAAAAATGCTTTTTACAATGTCAAAAAAGCAAGGGGAACCTTAAAATTTATATAAATTATAATGTAATAAATACTAGCTTTAGAGCAATCAAAAATGGGTAGTTATATAATAAATATAACATCAATTAATGAAACAGACTATTAAATCTTCAATTTATTATTTCTTCCTAATAGCCGCATATAAAACTTGAAATGGTTGTATTTCATTAGTGAAAAGCATGTGGGCGTGCTGAAAAGTAATGCCTCATATTTATTTATTAGCAGATAAACAGGCATAGGAGTATAACTCTAATATGCGTTCTAATATCTTGTTTTTCCTGCCTTGCGAGGCAAAGTTTCCAACATCTACCAATAGAAGTCTCTGAATTATGGTCATAGACATGGGGGAGTGTAGCGCGAGTATGTCAATGTAGATGAAACAATTTGTAGTGATTTAGTTACTAACTGAACAAAATATGCCTATGATTTACAATCATGACGGTTGTTTAGAGAGAGGAATGTGTAGACATCAGTACTGTTTGAAGATGGGCTACATATGCTCATGAGGGAAAGCCTGAAGGAGCCACTTTCAGCCTGATTGACAAATAATGTAGCAGAAGGCCCACTACCAATGAGGCTTACTGGAATCGTGTGGATGAACTCATTAATCAAAATCACCTTGTATATCAACAAGAACTGGCGGGCAAAACTGGAATTTCATGTGAGCAATTGTGGGCAATGATTGCAGATCTGGGTTATCAAAAAGTGTGCACGCAATGGGCACCTTGAATGGTCACTCTCAAATGAAAAAGAAGTGGGGGAGATTTGTCCAACATTTTTTGCTGTGACATGGCCTGAGGGCAATACATTCCTGGACAACAATGCCACAAGAGGTGAGAGCTGGGTGCATTTTTTTAGCCAGAAAACAAAATAATGTCCATGGAGCACTGCCACAAAGGATCAGAGGTACCAAAATAATTCAAGAATGCAACGTCAGCGGGCAAACTCATGCTCAGTGTGGTGCAATTCAGAATTTATCTCTAAAGGCACAACCCTCAATTCTTAAAGTTAATGTGAAACGCAGAGAAAACTGAAATAAATGATCCCACACCAGCACGAGTTCAACTACGGAGATTCAACTCCTTGGTTTCACAGTCTTGGATCACCCACCATATAGTCCAGACTTGGTTGGCTCCAGTGAATTTTCATCTATTTCAAAAACCTAAGGAACACCTTCCAACAAGATGTGTCGCCACCTCCTTACTTTACCCAAGAAAATAAGGTCGGTGTACAACAATATAATCACAGAATCAATAAAAATAAAAAAGAACAAAATTTGCAGAGGAGCCGATAGGACTATCACAAAACAAATGGGCCGTTTGTGGGTCCAATTGTGTTCTGTTTCCCCGAAGCCGCTCAACAAAAATCTCATATATTAAAAAGGGTTAGAAGATCTCCCCAGCAAGGGAGGTATGTAACAGTATAAAGAAAGGCGTCAATATCTTTGGTTATTTTATTGATATATAATGATGGTTATTAAAATATGGCCCCAAAGGGAAATATAAATATACATAAATATTTTAGAATAAGTTAACAACAATTCAAATATTCGCTATCCATCTCAAAACATCGACTTCTCTAATCGTATAACAACAAAAGTAAAGCATTAAAGTATTAAAATCTGGTATTTAAATATGGGACCAAAAAAAAGAGATAAATATATATAAACATTTTAGAATAAGTTAACAATAATTTAAATATTCTATCCAACTCAAACATCGATTTCTCTAATCGTATAACAACAAAGGTAAAGCATTAAAGTATTAAAATCTGGTTTAATATGGCACCAAAAAGGGATAATATCTATAAACTTTTAGAAAAATAAACATAATTTAAATATTCTATCCTCTCAAACATCGATTCTCATCGTATAACAACAAAGGTAAAGCATTAAGTATTATATCGTACAATTTCAGTCAAAGACTAAAATTTAGCGTAAAAGTTTTCATCATTGCAAATAACTGGACACGAACCAAAGGGGGCCTTCGCATCTACCAAACAACAATAACAATTCTAAGTTCCATTTCAGTGATTGTAAATTTAAAATAAAAGTTTAAGCCGAAATTGAATTTTGAAGTACATTTTCCAAATGGGAATTTTTTACCTTTTTATTATTCCAAACACCTATAAGTGTTCCTGGAGGAAGCCCAGACAAGAGTGACGCTCTAAACATCCTAGGCCAATATATACGCTAGTATATTTGCTCAGAGAGGGGAAAAGGGGGAAACCAAAACAAAGGAAAAACACATCACAAGATGGAGAGAGAAAAGAACGACTAGAGGGTAGGGGAATGATGGAGAAGCATCCAGATCAAAAGTTTTCCACAGAACACTTGTGTCTTAGGCGCATACGTCACACCTTTTCCCATCATGCCCCGCGACGCCTTGCAGAACAAGCTTGACTCAGTTAGTCTAAGTACACAGTTTATTGTGCGCGGAGGTGCGGGAGGTCCGTTTGGAGACGGATACCACAACACAGTACAATTGGGTGACGGTGAGCCAACTCTTGTTTTATATCGTTCTTGAATAGTTGTGGACTTAGTTTCTTCTTGTAGCGTAATAGCATTAAACGCTACAGATGTGCAATTCTATCATGACGAAGTCATGAAACCAGTAGAACATTGGCAAACGTGTGTTGCCCGCAAGGGTGATTATGTATAAAAATAACTTAATAGAGGTAAAAAGTAAAGTACCAGAAAGTGAACTGTTTTGGTTTTATTCAAATCTATACACTAACTTTCTTGCATAAAAATTAGGAAGCACTACTGTAACGTTACAAGGGTGTATTGTTACATCGAAGCCCCACCCCTACCCAATGCTGCTGAACAGTCATACTACCCGCGCCAAGAAAATATCATCCGATGAATAATACCCGCTCCTAGAAACGTAAGTAAATAGTCAATTCACCTACAATAGTAAGCTTCTCTATTGTAGTTCCTAATATAACCAAGCCATAATAAAATCAATATCTTTCCACACAATCCCCTTTCAACGTCTACAAGTAATTCTGTTAGTGTACGTACCATCTGCTATGCTGGCCTGGACAACCAAGAAACCTAGCTGGCTACAAAACGTCCTAAATCGGCGAGTGGGGTAACTTTGCTGAGTGTACCCGCACTAGATGTGAATACCGGACTGACACGATAGTAACTGGCGAGCGCATTTTTGCTAATCATGAGCCAGGTGGAGATAGACGTAGCTGACCTCTTCCGATAATCTCTACAATGTCTACCGGCCTCTGACGTCGCTGACCAATCGATCAGAGAAGATTCAAAATACGATGCAAGAAACCGTGGCTGGAGCAGCGCGACCAACCAGAGACCTTCACGCTGGATTACCCAAGAATATGGCGTGATTATCACCCCCTTCACGTCACCGACCGAGTAGTGAACTTTCCCCCCTTTTTGTGCTCCACAGTTAGATCACTATATAACATGTAACTTTGTAAAATAACAACGACTTTTGAATCCGTCACCATGAGGGCCGGACCTCTGTATTATTCATCAACCAAGAACTTCTGAACTCGTCGCTATGAGGAACGGACCTCTGGATATTACATCAATCAACGACTTTTGAACCTGCCAGCGTCGAGATGGATCTCCGCTACCATATTGTGAAACTTCAAAACTCGTTACCATGTTGGACGACCGGTGCTAATTGTTCTATATCGTCTGGAGACGATATCCTGGAACAATGGACTCTGTGAAAGGGAAGTTATCACACACTGTAAATATTCGTCGTTAGGATTTGGAACTTTAACAATTGAACTAAATAATATTATTTTGGATATTAATGGGGTTATTTGATGATAGTGTTGTTGTTGTTGTTGTGTTGTATAGTCATGTTAGATTCTTAAAGGAGTTAACGAATCTATTATATTGCTTATTTGGTTTTCCATTGTATTCAAATAATTGTTTAGAGTAAATTGGACTGTTCATTGTTTATTCTCAAACTTTCATCAATCTCTAATCAATAGTTTAACTTAGTTCGAGTTCAAATGATGACGATTCAAACAGTCCCGAGTGAGTTATCATTATGAGTAGCTCACATGTTATGTAACGTCATTTGTAAAGTTTATTGTATATTTTTTTATAGTACTGATGTATTTCCTGTTTGCATAACATTAGATTCTTTAATTACATTAACAGTAAAACTGTGGGGCTTACTATTAAATATAACTAAAGAAAGTTATTATGTTTATTCAGTCCACATTGTTAGGACACTTTAGTAACCATTTAGATTGGCTCATAATGCCTTTTACAACTGATAGTATTATATATATTTATTTTGTTTATTCTGAAAGAGTTGAAACAGGCTCAAATTGGTAAAGATAATTATTATGTTTTCCAGCGATCAATGTTTTCCAATTCTACTAGGTGGTGTGCGATAACCCGAACGGGTAGTAGACGCGGTGCTAATAATAATAATAATATACTAGGATGGTCAAGGCCACCTTATTTATTGTCTGCTGTTTTGATTATATTAAATTGCTATTTACTTTTAATTCTTACTGCACTTGCTTTCTTATTTATTATTTCATGTCCATTAGATTATACCCTCTTTTCCTTGTAGTATTTTTTACAGTGGCCTATTACTATGAGGTAGATAGAGAGGGTGTAACACTACTTTTCAGTATCCCCTGGTGGTAATTAAATCTACAAAAATTAATCTTAAGTTACAGCTTTTAAGTTACAGTGAATAAATAATCATACCCCTGGTAGGCCCCTTTTTATAAATATTTAAAAAATTGCTCAAATGTCTAGATTGACTCTATATGTATATGAAATAATTAATGATCCATTTGTGTAGGTTTAGGAGGATAAGTCAACACTTGAACAGATTTGCAGTGTAAAACAGGCACTAGAGAAAAAAAATGGGAATAGAATGGCATGGTAAATCAATTTTTTAAAGATTTAAAAAGGTATATAATTCAATCAATATGCAAAATCTGTTCAGTATTTTAGTTGATTTTAGAACACCCCAAAAATTTGTTTTGATTATTCAAATGTGTGTGAAGGAAGCTTGTGGTAACGTGTGTTTGGGAAGTAAAGTAATTGACAAATTTGAGATACACAATAATCCCAAACAAGAAGACACCCTATGCCCTGGCAAGTAAAAGATAAAATGGGGATCTAAACTAAGTGGCGTGAATCAAGTGTTGGCTTTCGCAGATGATAAAGATTTGCTTGGTGACAATGAGGCGATCGTTAAAAGGAATGCAAAGCTTTGGTTTAGAAACAACAAAGAAATAGGTTTAAGAGTAAATATGGATAAAACCAAGTATATAACAGTATGGGAAAACTCTGTATTCCAAAGTCATGAATTCATAGAGATTGACAACATGCATTTTGAAGAAGTTGACACATTAAAAATACTTGAAAACTGCTATAATAAAAAGGAGGTCAAAAAGGGAATTCATGAAGGCAATGCTTGCTACTATTCGGTTTGTAAGATGTTGTCATCTCACCTTCTATATCAAAATATTAAACTGAGAATAAATAAAACTATAATCCTACCCAATTATCTCAAATAATGTGAAGCATGGCCTCTTATTCTACAACAAGTGAATAAATTGAGGGGTTTTGAGAAAAAAAAGTGCCAAGAAGAATATTTGAATCCAAGAGCTATAAACAAACAGAAGAATGAAGAATCTTACATAATTAATAACTCCATGGTTTGTATTCATCCCCAAACATATTAAGGAAAATCAAGGTGTGCAGGCTAAGGTGGGGTGACCATGTAGTGCATATGGGTTATGGCAGGTTATGTACACAAAATTTTATTTGGGAAACCTGAAAATACAATATCCCTTGGTAGGTCGAGACATCGTAGGGAAAATAATGTGAAAAATATATTTGAAGGAGGTTGGATGTCAGGTTAGGGATTGGATGGAGGTGTCTCAGTAATTTGTATTTAAAACTGCTCAAATAAGATTATGTTCTGGTGACCATAAACTTTAACGAGTTCCTTAAGGCCAGAGAGTTAGTTATTGTTTAGAACTTACCTTATTAAGAGCAAGTTTTTGTTGATTTTTCACTGCATCTCACTACCCATTTGTGCTATAGACATACATATTAATTACACTAGTGTGGTAGGGATGAGGGAAGTGGCACTTTAGAAGGAATGTACCTGCATTTTTGTGGATGAAGAATGGTAAACTATCTATGCATTTTCCATTGAATATACATATAACCCAAACGAGTAGTGAGCCATGATGAGGGGGGAAAAAAGTTTTATCATGGAACATATTGATTTGTGATTAAAGACACTCGTAAAGCAATTTAAAATATCAGTAGAGAAGATATATTTACTCTAACACACTAAAAAATAATAGTATAACTTAATTATGTGAGGTTTTCCTTAATTTTTTATATGATGGGGTGATTTTGCGGATCATTTTCCACATGATTGATGGTTTCAGGTTGGGTAGATTCAAACACTTAATATTTTAATGTATCAATTTACTATTTGACAGAACAATCTTACTAAAATATTCTGATAATACAGAATAAAAATAGTATCCTGCACAGTCTAGCTAGAAATAATAACAAAGGATAGTAAGGATATAAGCTTTGACCCATAGTGCTGGCACATAGTAAAACACACAGGGCCTAAACCGTCTCTAAGTATTTGGGGTTAAGTGCATAATTTTTTAGGTGAAAAAAGAATTATAAAGCTCAGATATGAAAATGTGAGCATACAGAGACAAATGGTTCGACTCAACTAGCTTTTTTTTTTGCTGAAAAAGCATAATAAAACTTAAGTTTGAAAATAAGAGCCTACAAAAACAAATGGTTTGGCTCAGCTAGCTTTTCAAAGTATTTTTAATTTAATACATTTATTTGAATGTTTAAATTCATTTAACATGTAATTGAGTTTATTAGTAGGGATAGGCTAATGCTAATTATTAATCCGATCATCGGCCGATTATGGCACAATTGGTTAAGCTGATGATCGCATTTTCAACCTGATTATTTGCCAAATTTTGAATGGTGTAGGCTAGAAGCCAGGCAGTGAGGACCCCAGTTTTAAGATTGGTAGCAGACAACAGGGTCTTTTGTACTGACCAGGAAGCGATTGTCTTGTCGGGATGGAAAGGGAAGAAGGAAGTGTGGTTGTTTACTGGTCATGTGTTGAAAGGACAGGACAGCCTGTGGTGACTCATCCTTGGCTGCCTGCAAGTGAGACTGAGTGAGAGATAAATATTACTAGAGGCAGATTTCAAAGTCAATACTTTGTGTGCAACAGATTGGAGATGGAGAAAGTGTGAAAGAATGAGGTTAAATTTAAGGGGTGGCAGTATAAGACATAAAATCAACAATGTTCATGACTACTAGACTGCTCAGATAATAATTAATATTATTAGCACTGCGTCTTACTACCCATTCGGGTTGTACACACTCAGATAATTCCTCACATTTATTACTTATTTTATAAATATTATGAATATCAATTGATTACTATATTTAATTACTTAAGATATTCATTTTGTGATTATCACTATCGTTTGGTTAGAGTATATTATTTAATATATCATCCATCATCATCATTACATCATCATATCATTCATCATCATATCTACTCTTCATGGAAAAGATAAAACAAATAAACAGAATCTTAGCCTATGAATAACTATGTGCTAGTTTTGAAATAACTATTATAAGTTATTAATAATTTAGGCTCACAGTTGGGCGTTTTAGATTTATATCAAAGTGCTCTAAAGTGTCAGTTGACCCCCCCCCCCCCTGTGAAAGTTAGAAAATTAATACAAAAAAAACAAAATGAAAGTTCAAATTTTAGAAAGAAAATACAACCCAGATAAATTATACCATTTTTTGTCTTTTACATGCAGACACTCCTTAAGCCTGGTCCACACGTGAGTTATTAGTCCACGTTTAAGCAATTTTTTATATGACTCACGCAAGTGTGGAAAAAATATTAGTGTTCATGTACGAATATTTGTCATGTATAGAGAGTAACGAACATTGTTCTGCATAGAGATGCTAGACTACCACGTCAAAGAAGACTAATAATCGCCTGAGGAACACCCCAAATAGCCTAGTTTCTGAAATAATTCAATTTTCAAGATTTTGTTGGTCAAAGACCACTTCAAAGATTATCTTTTATCGGTATCCAACCATCCTAAAAAATTAAGGTCAGAATCACTCTAAATATCTTCGAGGGGCATCCAAATTTCAAAAATGTCTAGGTGAGGAACACTCTAAATGGTGGCTTATAATTTATAAAAGAATCTAATTTAAAAAAAATCAAGGCAAAGACTACTCATAGCTTCTAGAGTGAACTATTTTTCAAAAAATTGATGAAAGAGGGCCACTCCAAATAGTTTATAAAAACTATCCGAGTTTAAAAAATTGGAGAGGATGATCACGATTTAAAACATGCATAAGATCAAATATGAATGAGAAATTATTAAATGGCTTTAAAAAGAAATCTAACATTGTAAGTAACTATGTTATTTATAATTTTTTGTAGTTCCTCAGACCAAAGGAATAGACTTCAGAGCAAAGTTATCTACTCACCATGGTCGCTCTATTTGACCAACTATGCAACACGCCCAACACCGCTGGTCCCACACATCCACACGTCAACAATCTGAGCTGCAAACTAAGTTTCGCGACTGCGTTCCCAAGACATGCCACCAGGTGGTGCTAACATCGGCAAAAACAGGGAAAAGGTTCCACAGAGATGGAGATGGACAGAGATGCTTCAAGAATCGTCTATGTACCTTCTCCAATATTCTCCATCCATCCAGTGTGTGTGTTACCCTCACGTGATTCCTAAGCTCCCGCCCTCTGGGGATAGCATATAAAGTGTCGTTCGGCCAAGTGAAGAGCACTCTTGGGACTGGTTCGGTTTGAACTATGTGGGTAGCATCGAGCTACGAGGCATTGAGAGAATGTAAGAAAATTCTGTTTCGGCTTAAAAATAATTATTAAACTTATATTTGTGTTTTTCAAAATTATTTTTGGACGTATTATTAAAAAGTTTAAATAACATTTATTGTTAAGATGCTTCGTTTGAAGACTTGTTAGGATATAATATTTTTCCAAAGACTTTAATGTGGAAATAGACTATTAATCGTTCATTTACCTGTTTGATTATAATTAATAATAATATTTTTCCAAAGACATTAATATGGAAATAGACTCTTAAACTTTCATTTTCTTGTGTGATTATAGTTAATGAGATTATTTCGCCAGATACTTTGATGTGGAAATAGAATATAAAACCTTCACTTTGTTATTTGGTTATATTTAAGAAGAATATTTTGCCAAAGATTTTAAAGTTCAAATATAATCTTAAGACTTTCACGTTTCTTGTTTGAGAATAGTTTTCCAAAGACTCTAAAATGGAAATATACTCCTAAATTTTCATTATCATGATTAATAGCCTTTGAAAGAAAATAAGTTAGCAAAGACTCCAATATGGAGATATACTTCAGTAAGAACTTTACCATGATACCAGATTTGTTTAGAATTAATCAAATTAAAACTTAATGATTACTAATTATATAATACTGTTAGTCATATTATTTGAGTTAGGCCACTATGCGAAGTTTTACATGCACTTATTATTTGCCACTTAGGTTCTTAAATTAATATTCTTTTGTCAAACTAAATTCCCGAAAGTTATGAAAACTTTAAATAGTTCTCATTTTGTTTGAGACTTGTTGAGGGACATAGTTTTTATTTTGAAGGTATATTGAACATATAGTTTGGTTTATGCAAAATATTAGGAGTGCATTTTGAGTTTGTGTTAACCATGGGTTTCCCTCAAATTAGTAAGATTTTATTCTTCGATTATTAGTATATGTTAATGTTGCTGGCCCCTGGGCAACTAATTTATTTGGGACTTAATCTTGGTTTAGTGCATTCATAATATTTATAGCCTCCAAATATATGTGTGCAGATAACTACAAATTTACTTTTAGCGCATAGTTTATATAGTTACCATGATAAACTTGAAATTAAAGTTAAAAGTAAAAGTTTAAATATGAGCTTAGGCGTACTTAAAATTTTTTCTTGAACAGAGAATTTTTTTTTTATATATTTAAATATCACTTTCTTGGATGATTATTTATTGTAACTATAACTACTGCTTAAAATTAAATTTCAACATCACCTTTATCTTCTACTTTAATTTTGATATCCCTGTATTTTCCTATTTATGAACTTTCTAAGGTATAATAAAAGCATCACTTCTACTGTAAGCTAATGAGGAAGGCAGATGTCCTTTTTTAAATTTCACAACCAAGTGGGTTGCGAGTCAATGAGTAACAATCATTTGTTTTCAGATCATTTTTACTCTGTTCGACTCATGCGCCCCACTCTGAATATAATATATTTGTTACATTTTGCAGTTTCAAGTTATTTAGGGTTAGGAAGGAGGTTGCATAGTTATGACCCCCCTATGAAAATGATCTGGATCCGCCCCTGGCCCAGCCCTATTTATTAGGTTTAAAAATGTATATTTAACACAATGTTAAAGTTCAAATTACTTATTTCTATCTTAAAGATTGTTTCCGAATGTTGCACCATCATTAGTGTTATTTGGACCAAAACAAAATCGTAATAGTTATTTGGAGACTAAACAAATCTATTATTTGAGATATGAGATTTTTAATAAGCTAGTAATATTTTCACAGAATAAATATAGCCATTACTACTTAGTTTTTTTTATACACTGCACTTAATAATTTAACTATCTGGCCTCATCTTCGAAGTATGATACTCTAACCACTCAACTAAGTCACATTAAAACAAGTAAATAGTAAAGTTTGATATGATATAGATACAGAAGTGAGCTGTGTTGTTATTTGTTCATTTTTCACTGCGCCTCTAAACTGGTCTGAGCTATACATATTTTAATTGTGAAAGTGGGGGATACAATGAGGAAGGTAGAAATTAAAGGAAATATACCCACATTTGTGGGAAAATAAAGTGGGAGACCATTTATAAAAATAATGTCCTCAATACACTTGGCCATGATTTATTTAGTAAATAGAAAAAAAATTTGTTCATGGTGGGGTGGACAAGAACAAAAGTAAAGGTAAATATTTTTACAGTTTTTATAGTAAAATGACCCGCCTCGGTGGCGTAGTTGGCTAACACGCTAGTAGCATTGAGCTCGACTGCCGAGGACGGGGAGATTGAGGTTCGAATCTTGGTCGGGTGAAATGGGGGTGGTTTTCCTAAATGGTTTTCCACTCTCCCTCAACGCAAATTCAGGTTCACTTCCTCTAAATTCAACCTTCCCCATTCATAATCCATTAGCGTAATTAGTACTTAAATGTATAACCCGAATGGGTAGTAAGACGCGGTGCTAAATAATAATAATAATATAATAATAATAATAATATAATAATAATAATAATAATAATAATAATAATAATAATAATAATAATAATAATAATAATAATAATAATAATAATAATAATAATAAATAATAATAACAATAATAATAATAACATAATAATAATACTAATAGCTAATACTAATAATGCTAATACTAATAATATTAATATAATAATAATAATAATAATAATAATAATAATAATAATAATAATAATAATAATAATAATAATAATAATAATAATAATAATAATAATAATAATAAAATAATAATAATATAATAATAATAATAAATAATAATAAAGTAAAATCTTTTGAACAAATTAAATCAAATATTACTCAAGTGGATAGGTTTAGTTTAATTTTCTACACGTCATTGTCGTGTCGGCAGTTCTTCTATATTTGTCATGAGCATCACAAAATTTGAACAAGACTTTATTTCAATATTATTCAAGAACTGTTAACGTTACTATATATGTTTAGAAAATTAAACTAAACGTATCTTCTGAAGGAAAGTTTATTTATTTAAGCTATAAAGTTGTTTTGTTGTAAAAACTGAAATAATACTGACCTTAACTTGCGTTAGCTTCGACCCCCACCTAAACCTTAACATATTTATAAGTTAGAAATATATATTTAAGGTCAAAGTAATTATTTACATTCTTTAAAAAAATTCTTAAATTATACTAGCACAAAACTGAAAGTCATACAAACCATTTTGTTTTTCCCAGTGTGTATCGAGTCCTCATACTGTCTGCTTGATGATACAACCTCCAGCTCTTCATATATACTGACTTGAACCATCTTTCCATCTAGATTAAATTCCACCATTTTCTGAGGTTGAGAATATGTGAGACCTTCATGAGTCTGCTGTTCCATAGTAGATAACTGAGGTTGCATGGTCACAGGTCCACACCCCTTCTTGCGAACTGGCAGAAAAAAATAATGATATAGTTACTGTACTAGTTAGAACCAGATTTATTTTTTGTGATAATAATTAATGAAGGGGTGTATAAGATGACAAATAGTTTAAACAAGCTTTTGAATTTATTTAAATGAATTTTAAAAGTTGTCAATGTGCACTCCGTTTACCCTGAAAGCAGTCTTACCCTGAGGAATTACATTATAACTCTATCTTATTATTAACTATGGCCCTACCATAGTGGAATAATGCAAGGGAACTTTGGTACCATACATGGTAAACAAAGGGTACATAACACAGACTACTTTTTTTTCTTTTGATGGGCTGTGTAATTAGAATTGACAAAACAAAAAAATATCGAAATGATTAATTGACATATTTTTGAAACAGTGTTGAAATAATCAACCTTCTAACAGAAGAAGTCAAGAACTATGTAGGAAATTAAACAACAGGTTAAACTTAAGTGTTAAAACCAAACCAGATTTCTGCAAATTTTGAAGGAAAAAAATATAATTTAGATCAACAGCAGGCCAGTTTGCCTAGCAGGCGTGTTGTTTGTTTTGGTTAGAGCAACTTGATGGCAGACTAATATGTGCATCTTACTAACTCTGTGCTATAACAGCAATCTTACACTAATGGGGTAGGGCCATTGAAAGGAAGATGTGGAGCACATGTAAGTACATTTTTTAATGATGGAAGGGTAGAAAACAATTTAGGAAAAAAAGCCAAAGTACACTCAGCCGGATTATGAAACCTGACCTTTCCGTCAACAGCAAAATAGAATAATGACGCAATTTTTTAAATGCCCATCTGTGGGTCTAGTACTTAGTGTTGTTGGTACTGGCTGTATGCAAGTGCAACCTTCAGACTGTGGTTTTGTAGTCTGCTCTACACACAAGGTTAGCACAAAGAGCCTAATAACCTGTGCAAATATAATAATTGAATTGTGTTCAATCAATTATTAGATTAGTACTATTTATTGGAATATGATTCTAAACATCATGTCAGGAGCCCTTCAGTTTTGGAAGAATATCACAGCCACTCAAAAGGCTGGGTTATGAGGTAATGTAACATTGCAACATGTTACAACATAATAACAGACCCCCCCCCCCCCATAGTATAAGCGTCACGCGAAGGTTTCCCTCATGAGTCATACTACCCACTCCATATAAAAAATCAATAGTAATAAACTTCCTGCAATAGTAAGCTTCTCTATTGTAGTCCTATGTAGACTGTCTTTAATCTGTAGGAATTCAATCAAGAACGAAACTCCACCACAATATCAATGTTTTCATCTACTTACCACTTGTATTTCTTCTGGTTAGAACAACCTTCAAGAATCGAAAACTACCTCGCGTCCTAAGTCGAAGAGGAGGTATCAACCAGCCGTCGTGCACCACTAACCGAGGTTCCGAGTAGACAGGTCAAATCTGGCGGTGACGATCTACTAAATTGAACTTCCCTGGTGTCCGGCGCGGAAGACAAACCTAAGAACCAACATATCGCGTGATGTCTGCTCATCACATCCACCAACCGGTGGAGCGAGATAGCCAGGCGGCTCGTGTTGAAGCGACCTGGCCAATCCAAGAATAGTCAAGCTGGTGTGATGTTTGAAAAAAGACCGTTGAAAGCCATCAACCAATCTAGATATTCCCCCCTTATTCCTATGCGACTATAAACAATATTTAAACCTTGTGGTTTGTAAACTCGGTAATTATTATTCGATTTCTTCAAGTGACACCATGTCGTAGATTATTATTCTAAGATTTCTTCAAGAGACACCATGTCATATACTATCATCGTTAACGCCGTCTGGATGGCGTAGTTGGCTAACGCGCTAGTCGTGTTGAGATTGACCGCCGAGGACGGGGAGATCGAGGTTCGAATCTCGGTCGGGTGAACTGGGGGTGGTTTTTCCTAAATGGTTTTCCACTCTCCCTCTACGCAAATGCGGGTTCACTTCCTCTAAATTCAACCCTCCCAATTCCCAATCCATTAGCGTAATTAGTACTTAAGCGTATAACCCGAATGGGTAGTAAGACGCGGTGCTAAAAAAAAAAAAACGCCGTCTGGAAAAGTCCTGTCCTGGACTTGGACAATTTACTGGAGGATGTCATAATAAATTGTATCAAAATTAGTTTGTAGTTTGGAATAAGCCAAACTAAGAGTAATTAAGTTACTAAATGTTTACCGAGACTGTTAATTTGTTTGCCGCCTCTTGGGCGCTAGTATCAAAGAAGTCAAGTATTTTTTGTTAGATTGCCACATTTATTAGCTTGTGTTATTAGAAGTGTTTAATTTAATTTGACAAAGTTTGATCTCCGAGTAAATGTAAATTCTTCCCTTTTTGTGTGTAACAGTTTCATACTTAATTTTTTTTTTTTTTAGGATTTAACGTACATGTAGCAGATTGTTTGATTTGGACAAAATAATATTTAAAAGTATTAAAATGAAATTTCTTGTATTTTAACCAAACAAATTTTATTAGGTCATAAAATTTAATTAACAAGGAGAGTTCTTGTTTTGAGTCGTTTAATAATAGCCCCGCGGGTTTTTGACTTGATGCCGGAAAGTCAAACTCTCGTGTTTGTATTAACATCAGTGTGATGTTTAATGTAAATGTAGCGACGTCTGCAATAATTTTGGTGAAGCAGACACTTTTGAAACACTTTAAAAACGCCCCTAAGGTGCTTTATTTTTTGTATATAAATAACTATCAGATTAGATATTTATTAACTTGTGATTTAGTTAATTGTATAACTTTCACAGTTATGTTTCCAATACTCACTGTTGTGACAGAATAGGCTAGTCAAGTTGTTGTCTCTTCTAGATGACTGTTTTGACGTTAACTTATGTTTGAAATGATTTTCAACACACTTTGATGGATTGTTGAGGCCATGTTAAATTTTTTTTCTGTTGTTGTTATGAATAAAACATTCATATTTTTATTTAATTGTTGCTATGTCATGCTATCTTCCTTTGTAATTTAGTTTACCTCCCACCTTCCTTTTAGACTAAAGTGGCCGTAGCTAAGAGGTAGTGGAGTGGGTGGTAACAGTAAATAGAGCATGACAAGTTCTCTCTTTTACAGAAGCAAGTCTTGATGCAGCCATGACATGTGGATAAAAGATTTTTTTTTTTTTTTACACATTTTGTGAACATCGTTATTTTAAAGGTATTAGCAATGTAAAGATAAAAATAATGTAGTCGTGTAGGGGTAAGCGAGATTGACCCAACATATGAAACATTAATAGCATCTAAGGAGCGAGAATATGAAATATAATTACTACCTCTCGACTATATAAGCTTGACTTGGTGATCGCAATCAGCAATACATGTTCTTGCTAGCTATAGATTTGATTCTTTGTCTAAGAGTAGTAGGCCTAATGCCATAGAGTGTGCAGAACACTTCAAATTGATGGGTGACTAATAGAATTGTATTGATTTAAGATATATTTTTTAAGTGAGATATAAAATTAATCGATTAACCAAAATAACTCAAATAAATACCTTCTCATTAAAAAAAAATAGCAAACATAAAAATGAGTTGAACTACCCAATGTTTTCAATGTTCAGGAATGGAAGAACAATTCCTGAACTTTTCTTGAAATTTTTGAGATTATTACATAATTGTCTCAACAATCGGGTCAAGAACGGGAAATATTTTTTCCCGCTAGAATCCCACACACCCCTAAAGTCTAGTAATGGAAAGGAAACTTTTATATATTTCATGTAGCCAACACAGTTATATATTAAGTTTATAAAGATAAATGGGCACAAACATTAAGTTACGGTAATTATTTTGCCCCAACCCCCTGAATCCTCATCTGTTCTAGTGTAAAGGCAAGGACTCAGGAAATAAGAGGGGTAGGTTTTTGACTAAGCCTTGCCGGAACTCTGAATGGAAATTCCTAGAAAGCTGTAATTTTCCAGTAATGTGAGAAGCGAGTTGAGTATGGACTGTATTCTTTTTTTTTTTTTACTCGGTTTGCCTTGTACTATACATACCAACAAGTAAAATTGTGCACCACCAACTTTTTTTAAATAATTAGCGTATTCCAAATTATCAAGAATTATTAAGAATCATTTTAAACATTTGACAATACCACAAGGGAAAAGGAATCAGTCTCGACTTGTCTGGTTAAGTGGTAAGGGGAAAGTCAGACAAATATTTAAAAAAATATCAGTCAATGAAAACAAAATTTTTTTTACCTATTTTGTATTCATATTTAACATGAGCACAAACTAAGTTTTGAAATTAATAGACCTTGTGAAGCAGATACCCTGTGATAGTGTTAACATCTATTGGCTTACCCAGCTGCCTTGGTTGGTTGTCGCATGGTCTCAGGCGTCAAGTTCATGTTAAACAACATTGCCAATGAGAGGGAAATCAGGGTTCGAATTCAGGTGGGGTGTAATGAGGGTGGTTTTTCTAAATATGGCTTTCCACTGTTCCTCAAATGTGGGTACACTTCTCTAAATTCAATCTTTCTCATCCCTAGATCATTGACGTGATTAGTATGCATATAGCCTGTACAAATAGTAAGTGAGATGCGGTGTTGAATAAAAGTTAAATATTGGCTTACCACTGAGCTAAGAGAGAGAAAACACACACACACACACACCATGTCGGGTTTGCTGGGTCCCACATCGGGCGCCTCCCCAGGTGGCGGATAGGGGATGCCCGGTAGATATGTCGGGTACCGAGGAAATCAAATACTCGGGATGGACCAAAAATCCAGCTAGGGGAAGAGACCCGAATAAAAAACAAATGATGGAGAACTTAGGTACGAAATTAACGTTTACAGTGTAGAGGAGGGATACCTCAGTACCGGCGTCCGACGGAGTGTAAAGACGGGCACCGGGATGTCGTCAGCCAGTGACCGTCACATAGAACAGGTGGACCACTTGGCCTCACTGATACAAGTGAACGAAGGAGGAGCATGACGAGTTCCTAATCAAAGACAAACTTGTGGGAGCGCAGAACAGTGGTCGCTAAGCTAGCTAAGGTGATCCATGGGGAGGCCATACAAGGTGGTCATGACCCGGCTGAAGAGCCAGCCGATGCCCCGCCAATGTGCCCAGACCTACTGAGTAAAAATGGTCTCAGTGCTTTTTCCGCAGCAGCCGAATGCAACACTATATCGAGCAGAACAGGAGGATACGAAGCACCTGGAGGGTAGGAGAAACGTCAACAGTGAGACACACTCCCTTGCGCATAGCCTTGCTGGATCATTCAGGAGGATGCGGCAGCTGGACGAGGAAGTCTTGGAGCCCTTGGTCCCTCGACATACTTTAATAGAACTGCTCAGACTTCGCCATCGTTGAACAGAAATGACTTGGAAATGGCTACGCGAAGTATAGCTCTGACGCCGATATCGACAAATTTGATGGGGAGCGGCGGGAAACGGAAAGAAGGCGAAAAAAAAGAAACAGGCGATGACTCGATGGAGCCTCAATGCACAAGCGAACTTGTGGAAGACCGAGCTCTTGGCTGGAAGGAAGTGCGGGAAAAGGTTAGAAAGAAGCAACTCGAGAAGCAGCGGGCATCGTTGACCGTATTACCTAACGCACTGGTGATCCGAGCTAATGAAGGCAAATCCTACGCCGACATTCTCCGGAAAGTCAAGCAAGATGTCTCCGAGGAAATGATCGGAGATAGCATCCAGAAGATTCGCAGGACAAACACTGGTCAGCTTCTGATTGTCCTCAACAAGAAGAGTGGTGCCAGGACTGACGAACTGAGGAGACTGATGGCAGACGCTCTCAAAGAAGATGCGGAGGTCATGAGCAAGATGCAGGAAGTCGACCTTGAGATAATGGACATTGAGGAGACCGCCACAAAGAGGGAAGTTGCAGACACGCTCCAAAAAGCGGCAGGTGAGAGCTGTGAGATAACAGCAGAAGTAGTTAAATCACTGCGAAGGGCGTATGGGGAAACCCAGATAGCAGCCATTAGGCTTACAGCTGAAACCGCTCGGAGGATCATCGGCGAGGAGGGAAAGATTCGCACTGGATGGGTGCGATGCCGCATCAAAGAGGTGAGAAGACCCATAAAGTGCTTTAAGTGCTGGCACTTTGGACACATCGCCGCCAGATGCAAGAGTGAGGTCGAGAGATCCAGGCACTGCAATGGATGCGGTGAGAACGGCCACAAAGTTGCCGAGTGCACAAAAGATGCGCGCTGTATCCCGTGCACTGAAAAAGGGAAGGAGGTGAACTGCGACCACGTAGCCGGTAGCAGCAGGTGCGCAGTCTTTAAGGAGGCACTTCAGGCGCTAACCACTAATCGTTGATGAGAGTACTTCAGCATAACCTCAATCATTGCTAAGCGGCACAGGACCTGCTCATGCAGACTGTACGAGAGCTGAAGCCAGATCTATTGGCCATTTCGGAACCGTATAGGAAACTCAGCACTCAATCCTGGCTGTCCGACTCCACCGGAAAAGCTGTAATCTGGTCCTGCGGTGAATTTCCTTTCCAGAACGTTGTCAACAGCACAGAGAAGGGCTTTGTCGGGGCTAAGCTGCGGAATATCCATTTCTACAGCTGCTATGCTCCGCCTAGCCTAACTCTCGACGAATTCACCGACTTCCTCATCAGGCTGGTCAAAGACGCGAAAGAGCACTTCCCCGTGGCAATCGCGGGAGACTTTAACGCTTGGGCAGTTGACTGGGAGGGTAAGGAGACAAACCCAAAAGGTCGAGCGCTACTGGAGGCAATGTCCTGTCTGGATGTCATCTTAATGAATAGTGGTGGAGAACCAACTTTCATGAGAGGAGAAAGGAGGTCTATTGTGGACCTTACATTCGTCAGCAACAGTCTCGGAAGAAGGAACAGCTCGTGGAAGGTGACTGATGTCTACAACTATAGCGATCATCGGCTGATCTCCTGGGAGGTATCGGTCGAAACCGGGGAAGTTCTGTACTGGCACCAAAGAAGGAAAACTCACTAGGTTGGAAGACCAAGCATGTTTGACCTGAACCTCTTTCGCGCAGCACTCGACGATGGACCAATCGGAGAGGGCAGCGCCACGCAAAGAGTAGAGGAAGTTATGAGGCGGGTCACCGAGGGCTGCGATGCCACGATGCCTCGAAAGCGCCCCACAAACCAGCGTCCCCGAAGTATTGGTGGAACCACACTGTTGCTTCGCTCCGCCAGGCATGTATTCGCGCAAGGAGATTATCCCAACGTGCCGAGAGAAACCTAATTCCGAACAGCTGGAAGCGGAGCACAAGGCGGCACGGCGGCGACTCGCCAAAGCCATCAAGTACAGTAAGAGACAGTGCTGGGATGAGCTCCTGTAGAGGTGGAAGGTGATCCATGGGGGAGGCCATACAAGGTGGTCATGACCCGGCTGAAGAGCCAGCCGATGCCCCCGCCAATGTGCCAGACCTACTGAGTAAGATCGTCTCAGTGCTTTTTCCGCAGCAGCCCGAATGCAACTACTATATCGAGCAGAACAAGGAGGATACGATCCCACTGGTGACAGCCGAAGAGCTGAAGAGAGCGTGCGCGAAAGTGGGAAACACGAAGGCCCCAGGGTTGGACGGTATCCCCAACGTCGCGCTCAAGGCAGCCATCAACGCAGTGCCAGGAATGTTCCTGGACATGTACAACACATGTCTCCAGGAGGGCACCTTCCCTCAAAAGTGGAAGCAGCAGAGACTGGTGCTCCTCCCCAAGGGGAAGAAACCGCCGGACGAACCCTCATCCTACCGTCCACTCTGCATGCTTGATACAGCTGGCAAAGTCCTGGAACGAATAATCACGGGAGAATCGAGAAAGTAACTGAGAAAAAACTATCAGATAAGCAGTACGGTTTCCGCAAAGGGCGCTCCACGCTCGACGCCAATGACCTGGTGGTGAAACTCGCAAGGGATGCGATCTCCGGGGACAGATGGAAGGACGGAGAGAAGCAGTACTGTCTAGTAAGCGACGCTCGATATCAAGAACGCCTTCAATTCAGCCAGGTGGGACTGCACCATGGGGGCGCTTGCGGAGATGGATGTTCCAGGATACTTGCAGAAGATGGTAGCTAAGCTACTTCACCGACAGGGTCCTCAAGTACGACACGGAGTACGGCCCACAAGAGTATCGAGTAACTGGGGGAGTACCTCAGGGCTCGGTTCTTGGGCCTCTCTTGTGGAACATTATGTATGATGGACTCCTTAAGCTCGTGTTACCAAGAGCAGTGACACCGTGGCCTTCGCTGATGATGTCGCTCTTGTCATCGTAGGAAAACACCTGGAAGACATCAACAACCTCTTTGAGGTCACATTTGCGAGGATTCACGGTGGATGGAGTCGGTTGGCCTGAAGCTGGCAGAGCACAAAACCGAGGCAGTATTGATCACCAGCAGGAAGAAGCTTAAGACGATCTCACTGCGAGCGGGTAAACATGAGATCACGTCCCAGCCGTTCATTCGGTATTTGGGGGGTGAAGCTCGACTCGAGACTCAGCTTTAAGCAGCAGCGTAGCATGCCAGTGCCAAGGCGTCTGTGGTTGGGGCTGTTCTATCACGGCTATGCCCAATGTGGGAGGCCCCAAACAGAAAAGGAGAGCACTCCTGTCATCAGTCGTCACGTCAGTCCTCACGTATGGTATTTCCATAAGGGCCGATGCACTGACGGTTCAGGAGTCCCGTCGTAAAGTGGCACCAGTCTACCGGCTGAGTGCGTTACGAATAGCAAGTGCATTCCGCAAGGTGTCAGAAGATGCCGTCTGCGTTATCGCCGGAGTGCTGCCGATTGGGGTCTTGGTGGAAGAGCGGAGGACCCTGTATCGTCGCAAAGGTATAACATCACTGAGTGCAGAGGAGTTGAAGAGGCAGGAGCGGCGAAGCAGTCTCAAACGCTGGCAGCGGCTGTGGGATGCCTCCACCAAGGGGAGATGGATTACCGTTTGATTCCGATGTGGATAGGTGGTACAACCGCGGCCATGGAGCTGTCAATTACTACCTGACACAGATGATCTCGGGATACGGGCGGGTGCTTCCGGGCATACCCATATAAGTTTAAGTATGAGGATTCCCCGGAGTGCCCCACCTGTCGCGGAGTTGAGGAGAATGCCGAGCACGTGTTCTTCAAGTGTCCTCGGTATGACACCCAGCGTGAAAACCTTGAGGTCATAGTAGAGAAAAAGATTACGCCGGAAAACTTAGGGGATATGATGCTGTCGTCAGAGGCAGCGTGGGAGGCGACAAGCACGTTTGTGAAGGAAATCCTCAAGGGCCTACGTCACGAAGAGCAAGAGAGGAGGAAAAGGAATCAGAAGGAAGGAGCCCAGGACATCCCTAATCCCGCCACCAATACCTAGGTGAAGAACGGGGAAGTAGGAGAGGCCAAATCACTGAAGGAAGAGCAGAACAACAGCTAATGCCTCCCCCCGCGAAGTAATGCCTAGCGGCGGTTCTGTGGGGGAGTAATAGAGGCGAGGAGAAGAGGGTCAGGTTTTTTAGTCGGTAGGGGTTGGTCACACTAACATCTCGTGGCCAAACCGAGTCCGACACGCTGTGCGTAAATGCATTTTTCCCCCTCACAAAAAAAAACACACACACACATTTTTGTTGTTAAAACTTTAAACCAAAGTTTTGCATGGATTGTATGGATATACCACAGAGAGTTAGTAATATGCACAGGTTAGTCCGTCAATAAGATGCTCTAACCAAAACAAACAACACACCTACTTGGCAGACTGGCATGATATTGATCTTAGGCAGATTTTTTTTTTCAAAGTTTGCTGAAATCTTGTTTAGTTTAACTTGCTGTTTAATACCTTATATAGTTTTTGACTTCTTCTGTTAGAAGGTTGATTACTTCAACACTGTAAATTAATCAGTTTGGTGTCATTTTTTGTTTTGTCATTTCTAATTACACAGCCCATAAAAAAAGTAGTCTGTGTTATGTACACTTTATTTACCCAGCTTTAACACAAACACACAAAACTTATATGCACACATAAATTTTAAAAAACATACCTGGCTTCATGGTGGGTCAACATGGGCTAAAAATACCCCAAAACATTACACTGGCTTCATGGTGATCACAGGGCTAAAAAAATACCTGGCTTCATGATCACAGGGGCTTATAAAAAAGCATACTGGCTTCATGTGATCACAGGGCTAAAAACATACCTGGCTTCATGGTGATCACAGGGCTAAAAACATACCTGGCTTCATGGTGATCACAGGGCTGACTGGCTCAGGAGCATTGTGGTCAGTTTTTAAAAGATGATATTGTAGCCCACAAGAGACTTGTAAATTTTTCCACACTTGAATATTGGACATTTATATGGTGGATGCTTGGAGTTACGAAGCTTGCGACAAAACTTTACTGCATCAAAATTTGGTCGCCTCATCTAAAAAATAAAATATCTTAAATGAAAAAATAATAAAGGCCCTGGACTCAAAATGAAAGAAAGCAAATTTTATTTTAACCTTAAAGCTCAAATTAGATAATGGAGTGGACCAGCGATTATTTAAACCTAGCATGTGGTAGTTGAGTATCAGGACACGAGTGTTTCGGGATAAGAATGAATGGTGAGCTTACATTCTAGCGGCCATAAACTTTCGAGTTCCTTTGTCAGAGTGTTGGTTAGTTAAGATGTTTTCCTCATCTATGTTAAGTCAATTCATATTCTTAGTGAGAGCCGTAAGAAATGTTTAAAACACATTTTCTCAGACACCTTGCAAATGGTTTGCCTTTTTTTTTCTTTGTGCATTTTACCCTTAAACAATTTTTTTTTTACTTTTGTTTATTTAAAAAAGTCTTATTTTACACACTAACTATACAAAATTACCTTTCCAAGAACATTGAATACACATTTTAAAAGATTTTTTTTATTTTTGCTAGCAATTCTCACAGTATAAAAGCACATATGTTTTAAACTGGTAGTAGTGGTGAGTTATCCGGCACCTTAGCTCAGTCGGTAGCATGTCTGTCTACTGAGCTAAGTGCCCCGAGTTTGATTTCCGGCATGGCCAAAAAATGTATCATTGATGAAAATATGGATTTACCTTTTCATAGTGATTAATTAACGGCCGGGGACTGGATGTTGTGTTTGTTCTAGTCTTAAGTTAGATTAAAAGGCATATGAAGCTACAACAGGCCTAGCCAACTGGTAGTGAAAAATATATGCCTTGAATAAAAAACTGACCCAAGCCACAGACTGGAAACAGTAAACGGGTTTCTCCCTAAATCTGTTTTCAGAACTGTCACAAAACAGTTTTATTTAACCAATCCCATCTTTCAAAACCTCACACCCTGCTGTTTTCAACTATCAACTGTGAATGCTACTACACACACCTTAGTGAATAGAAACTGTTGGCATTTAGTTTTTCTATTGTTAAAGTCGGGAAATGTTGAATAATTTTCAAATGCGGTTCTGTTACTAGCATTAATATTAGATATTGTTTGGGGGTTATCGTTGTGATATGTTATTTTATTGTGTTGTTTACTGTAGATCTCTAGTAATATTATAAGATTAATTTTGATGTGAAGCACACTTTAATTTAAAATGGACAAATTTTTAATTAAAACAAAGCATTCATTGGATTGTGAACCAAGCTGTTCCACCAGTGGGAGTAAAAGTGCAGACATTTCTAAAAAAAATTAAGAGTGAATACAATAATGAAGGTAGCCGTTCTTTTATTCCTGACACTGACAATAGCAATATGAGCGCTCCTCACCAACCAGGGATTCTCCCCCATAGGTTTCTGGTACAACAATTGGAAGGTAATCATCTTAGATTTCAAACTTCTTGGTTCAATGATTTTAAATGGCTACATATATTAAATGATATTGATGGAATATGCTGTTTTTATTGTAGCCTATATAAGTATGTGAGCCCAAATAAGACTTTAGCACCCAAAATGGATTCTGCATTTGCAGAAAAAGGTTTCAAACACTGGAAAAAAAGATTGAAAAATTCAAAATTCATGAAAAATCTTCTGCCCACGTGCATGTTGCATTGAGTCACCAACACTTAAAATCTCCAAGAGAAGAAACCTTGTCCAGTGTCAAAGCAGCAGAACAGAAGATTGCACGTGATAGTTTACTAAACATAGTTAGTTCCATATGTTATCTTGCAAGACAGGGCCTTGCCTCAAGACAGCATTCAAATGACGAAAGGAGCCTAATGAAACTCTTAAAGCTAAGAGTTGGAAATTCGTCTGAACTAATGAAGTGGCTATGTGGTAAAATGACTCATCCAAAAATTCAGAATGAAATTTTACAACTCTTTGGAAATGAAATATTTAAAACTATTTGTGACAAAATAAAAACAAGTAAGTCTATTATGTTTTATCTTATTTGTGATGGAACAAGAAATGTGTCTGAACTTGAACAAGAAAGTGTTTGTGTTTGTTGGATTGATTCAAATTCTAGAGGCACAAGAAAGTTTTTTAGGTTTGTATGAAGCTAAAAGTAAAACTTGAGAAGCAATCTCTGCTATATTGTGTGATGTGATGACACGTCTACAATTACCATTAGAGTTTTTACGTGGACAAACCTAAGATGCAGCTAATATGAGTGGTTCCAAGAAGGGTGTGCAATCATTAATAACAGAAAAATAGCTTTTAGCTCCTTTTGTACACTGTGGAGCGCAATGTATTAACCTAATTATGAAAGACACTTGTGATGCATCACCTACTGTAAAAAATTCAATGTAGTGGGCCCATGAACTCGGTGTTATGTTTAGCCATTCACTGAGGGCAAAAACAAAATCTGTCCATATACAGAAGATGATGTAAACGAATCAGTGAGAAACTTATCTAAAATAAAGCTGCTTTGTCTAACTCGTTGGATACACAGAAAGTCTCAGATACAGGAAATAGTTGACAAATATGAGTTGCTTATCTAAAATAAAGCTGCTTTGTCTAACTCGTTGGATACACAGAAAGTCTCAGATACAGGAAATAGTTGACAAATATGAGTTGATGTTGAAAACTATAATCATGTACAAGCTGGTGGCTTATTGCATAATTTTGAGAGTGGAACAATATATCTGGGCTTTTTTGGGTAAAGAAATAATAGCTCATCTGGAAATTTTGAACACAGGACTGCAAGCTCAAAATAAAACAGTTTCTGGGGTAGTAAAATCAGTTCACATTGTTTCAATAAGCATCATGGCTTTGAGAAATGATGAACAGTTTTCAAAATTGTTTACACTTTGCAAAGCAGAGGTAGACAGCTATGATCTACATCCAATTGTTGTTCCAAGAGCTCAGACGCCACCAAAGAGATATTCTGGTCCAACTCAAGCATATGTATATGTACATCTGCTGAAGCATATAATAAACAGGAATACTACAAAATAATTGACACTGCATTAAGTGGTTTGGATAATAAGTTCAACCAATCAGGAATAAAATAGAACTTAAAATTAGAAAATATTTTGTTCACAGGAGAAGTGAATAGTAATAATAGTGAATACCCTGAAATCAAAACAACCTCTTTAAAAGTAGAGCTTAAAATGTTTCTAAGACAAAATCAGATTTCGTGTGCTGAGGAGACTTTTTGGATTTTCCGTGCGATGGTACCTGATATTAGGAATTTGTTTTCAAATGTCGAAACATTAGTTCGTTTACTGCTTGTGTTGCCAAGTTCATCTTGTGAGGCAGAAAGAAGTTTTAGTTCATTGCGTAGACTAAAAACCTGCTTAAGATCAAGTATGACACAAAAACGACTAAACCATGTTGCAGTTTGTCATGTACACAAAAACGAAAAAAGAAGATCCACGTTTGGATCCTTGCATTAATGATAAGGTAATTTATATATTATGATTAATACAATAGCTAAATAGGTTATCATATCACATATTTGGTATTCATTTAGTAAAAAATAATTATTTTTTGTTTAATGTGAAAGGAAGATTTGTTAATTCCAGAGCCATAACCATGGAAAGGAAGTTTATATAGTATTATTTTTTGTTTCTCGTCATGTCTAGGCTTGTGGCTTAATCGAGTCTTTAAAATTTTCTAATAGAAATAACCTGAATTAAGTGTTAAAACACTTTAAAATGCATATAAAATATGCAATGTAAAAAAAAAGACTCGATTTGGGGATGTCACGAGCCACTGCAAGTCTCCTCCCACCCCCTTTTTAACCCTCATCCCTTACACCCAAAAAAACTGAGTAGGGACTTAGCTAAATTTGTCCCTCCAATAAATAAGAGCTAGCGACGCCTATACCCTTAAGGGTCTCTCACACTAATGGTGGTGTGGTGCGATGCACTGTGTTGATGCAGCCCAACTTATAGCCATAAATTCTAGTGGAGGTATTTGCAGCAAAAATGTGGTGAGCACGTGTGGTTGAGAGATATGTGGTGGAATGTGTGTCCACATCAGCTGAATTGAGCATCAATTTGTACAAGACAAAAGGACACCTCTGAAGAGCAGATTCTTCTCTATAACGGACAGTTTAAATTTCCCCAGCAAAATAACATTGACTCTTACGGTTAAACAACTTCCCAATAACGAACTTTCTTAATAACAGACGCAGAGACTGCTAGAGATGAATATTTATGCATACAAATCTCTAAAAAGCTGACCAAAATTGAAAACAGTCCATATACAGTATTTTACTGTATGGATGTCAGGAATGCAGTAACTCATGTGTAGTGTGAGCAGTCCTACTTTCCTCCTCTAGGGAAAGTTTTTAAAATAGCCTACATAGTAATGACTAAGGTATGTCAAGCTCCTACTTCCCTCACCTTCCGAGCCTTCAGCAGGGGTTGTTTCATCAGTTTAGTCTAGGCTGTGCACACATACAGGCCTATAATACAGAAGGTCTAATGTTCACATTTCATTTTATTTGAGTATTATTGTGTGTATAATGCAATCTGTACATTAAGCCATGCACACAAGCACGCATTTGTCATATTACCCCGCATACAATACTACAAAATGCAGTAGTTGGAATGTTCTAGTTAATATCCACAGTATTAGAGGTTCATATGAATTAAACTGTGTTCAAGCATCATGATTTATAAAAAAAAAAAAAATCTTCAAATAATAGACATTTATTAGCTACGGACATTTTTTTAATCCCAAAAGGTTTCAGCTATTAAGGGAGTTTACTGTATACTTAAATATAAGTGTATTTTTTTAAATTGCAATTATCAAAGATGTCAAAATAAAATATCAATATTTTATTCACTTAGACGTGTATTTGTACCAACTGTTAGCATATATTTGCTATTAAGCAATGGGCTATAGAAAGTCTTTTGTTCAAAAACATGGTAACTAGGCCCAAACACATATCGAAAAATGTTGTAAATTAAATATGATTTAAAAATGAAACCTGGGAGCAAGAATAAAAATCTGGACCTGATTACCATGCCCAGGTGTCATTTTCAACTAGAACCTTATTAATCTGAACTAACTGGGACCAAAGTTTGTACAGACAGTAGCAGAAATTCAGTTTAGGCGGGAAAATACAGAGGAGTCTTTGGGAGACAGTGAGTTCTCATTTCCGCGTGTAGATAATATTTACATTCGTTTAACTGATGTATAGCATGTAATACATACTATAGTTTCACATATACAGTATATAGACAGTTTTTACATTGCTCTAATTGTTTTTAGTTGTTATTACTCTTTTCTTAATTCACTTTTTGCTTAGTTTGTTAGCAATAAAATATATTTCCTAAGATATTACTCTCTGGCCGATGACGAAAGAGAATCGCGTTCGTGGGCCGGCAGTAACTGCTGAGGCTGTTGCCATGATGACCTGAATCGCTCACCGGCAAGTCCAGGCCTAGAGATATCCACCACCGGTGCAAAGATGGGGACATGTGTACCGATTTGAGTGTCTCCTAGCCCATGGATGACAAAGCTCATCGAGCGGAATGATCTACGTGCAAGATCGCATGTTTGAGACCCAGCACTTGCATGTGCAGACTTTCAATGGCCTGGGTTGTTAGGTAAATATGGAAAACCCGTACGACTAGTAACGATTTCTGATTAAGTGTTGAAGATGTCAATAAATAAACATTTCTCCCCCACCCCCTCCCACTTTACATCATGTTCTTTCCCTACTACAACTCACTTTTAGTTCTATAAAGCTGAAGTTTTACCCTGCGGACATGCCCTTTTTCTGATATTTATGTTTTTAAAACTTCATCAAGATCGCTTTAAGGACATGGCTAGTAGTTCTTGTGTCATATTTGGGCAACTCAAGAGAGGTTGCTAGGAGTAGCGGTCGAGCTCGCCCATACTTTGTTAATCTAAATTCATATATGTTAATATGTAAGACACTATAGTGATGACTTGTTATACTAGTATAACTAATTCACCAGAGGAGGCAGTGTTGTATTAGGTTAAAATTCATTTTTTACTATGTATAAGGCTGACGCCAGCAAACATTATGATTGGGTTTAACTTCTTCAGGTATAATTTTATGTTGCCTTGTGCACTTGTTATTTTGCACTAACAAGCCTTTTTGGGTTAAGTAATATTTTGCCATCCTGTCGATAAGTAATGGTTATCTTGTGTTTCATTATGGTTGCAATGTGAGTGCCAATTTTTTAGTTTCTTTTGAATCATCAAGCATGTAGTTGATGTGGCTATCTGGGATAGACTCAAACCACATAGTCATTTATGTTGGCTATGTAGAGATTATCAATTTAATGGAGATGGGACCCTTAAGGTCACCTTTACCCCCTTTCTCATAAAGAAAAGTTTCTGTCATGCTTATTTCCTCACTTCACATCTATGTTTGTTAGTCAAGAAGTAAGCTCTAACCCTATTTATGTTGAACCCTTAAGGTCACCGTTCTCTACGTTCACTTAGAGAAAATATTTAAACTTAATCCCTGTGCTGGGTTTGTTAATATGATCTTTGTCAACTTTATTTTCACCATAGTTTATGTGGGACCCTTAAAGGTCATTTCTCAGGACTTTCTAAAACAGGTAGCCTACATATAACGTCTTCGTGTATTAAATAAATGGTACGGCGCACCGCACAGACTTTCTCTCTCTTTCTATAAACTCGTAAGATTTCTGAACGGAATAATGTACATTGTATCATCACCACTCCACATAAGAACACGCATAAAATAATATACAATGATATAGAATCAATGAGAAAAGAGGCCATCTTTGTCCACCTAAGAGCATTTCAAACAGTTTAATGTTTTAAAACCTTAATAAAATAGTATTTGAACCATTTGCTGACAGCTTGGAAACTCGGATCTGCTTTACATGTTCCAATTTACGAAAATTATATTACTAGGATGAATGGAGGTAAGAAGAAAGAAATCTAAGGAATCAATAACTAATGAAAGAATTTGAGAGTGCAATATTAGCTATAGTGAATACTAGTTTTTGACTATTTGTTGTTGCTTGTGTGTAAAGGTAAAATCAAATTAGTAGGAAGTAATAACACTTGAAAACAGGACAGAAGATTTGACCTCTAATTTTAATAATATAAACAATAAAGATTTATGTATTTACAGATAATAAATAAATCGGAGTGTCGGGAAACTAATTTATAAATTCGCAGTAAATTGGTTTATGGTCTGTAAAACAACTTTCGTACACTCCAAATCTGGTTATCGTCATATTACTGAAAATGACATCTATCTGCGTATTGTTGTTTATCGTAGACTCGTCAGACTTCAGAATGGGTTTCAAACTATATTTGCTCATTAATTCCAACAAAAAATAGTCTTTATGTCCAATAATATTATAGTTAAAATCTCCTAATAGTATTACATCAGATTTATCATACAGGATTAATTTGTTAATAGCAGTGACAAACTCAATGTTAGGTGTACTAGGTGATTTGTACCCTGTGATGATAGTGACATTCCCAATTTTGAAACCTATAATATCTATTCCGAAAACAGAGTTTTCTATTAAAATGTGCTTACATGTTTGAATTTTCATGTCTTTCTTTGCCAAACATAATAATCCTCTTGGGCGTCGGACACTAACACTATCAGATCTGAAAAATATCTTAAAATTTGGAATTTGGAGAAATTCTTGTGGGATTGTTTCAGTTTCAGACATTATCAATATGTCACAGCGTGAATACCAGTCATCTGCAAGGATGTTTGCCATATTTTTGTGCAGAGATCGGACATTATGGTACACAATAACTATGCTGTCTTTCTGCTCTAGGTTCTGTAAAGTACCCTAAAAATCATTTTCATAGGAAAATGAAAATAGCCAGTTTATTTATAATCTTAATCAACGCCTAGATACAAATTTTAATCAAAATCGTTTGAGCAGATTTTGAGAAATCCTATTTTTTCTCTTTTCGCCCTTTATAAAACTACGCTTAATTTTAAGTTTTAATAGACACACAGACAGACGGCATTGCAAAGATTATTTTTTAGGGTTCAGGGTTCATGAGACGTCGACATCCATCAACATTTCAGGTTAGTTTTTTTTTACAGTCGTGTAACATTAACTTACATTTTGTTACAATTGGATCCATCCCACTATAATGTTGATACGTAACTATCAATTCATACCACCCGCTCAATTGTTCCGACACAAATATAATCCCTACAATAGTACTTTTCTCTGTTGTAGTACCTGTAGGCTAATACGGCAAGATAATACGGCACAGTATATTTCATACAGTACAATCCTCTGTAATATTACACTTAGAATTGTTCATGAACTTACCTATGAAATTTCTATCACTAGCCGCCACCAAAGCTGACCTACACCGTGCAGCCAATGTGAAGAATGGGCCAAGCTAACGAAAGTCTGCTGTCAACACGTGATAACTCTCCGTCTGGTCAGATTGAAACTGTGGCATGACTACATGGAGTACGTTTGAAGACAATTATCCGACTGCCCTCTGATGGCTGTCAGAAGAACTTCCCGAAGCAAAACAAACATCGAATGATCGCCAACTTGTTCTAATATTCTGATGGAACAACCCTACAGAGTGCCTACGTGCCCGAAGACAGCTAGCAACTACGTGCTAGAATTACCTCCCCTTTTCCGTGCGACGAAACTCACTATATAACAGGCTGGATTTGTCTACCAAAGATGACTATCTAAAATCTACGAACGAGGACGGATCGTTGTCATGGACCTAGACAATGATCGGATAAACACTTATATATTAATTGGTACGTAACTATGTCGTTTACATATCATAGACTCTACTCATATTCGACTTGTAATATTTTGGTGTTAGAATCATTATTTTGTTTTTGGCTTAATATGTAACTTCTCTCTTTATCATCTCAGTTGCTTAAATGTAACTTATGTGTGGCCACTTGGGCGCGGTAACCAGTTGGTTATTTTGTTTTGAAATCCACCATTGGTAATTTTGTTTTGAGGAAATTAAATGTCATATGTTGAAATGCGTGGATTAGTGTGTCATATTATTTCTCGCGACTGTAGAAGTAAAATCATGCTTGTTATTTTTTTTTTACTTTAATTTTATTCTAAATTTCATTCTTTAGCTTTGTCTAAGAGTTAGATAGTCCCGTGAGATTTTGACTTGTGTCTGGTAGTCAAACTCTCGCGTTATGTTTTGTAAGTCTCGTCTTGTAAACTTGTAACTGTTTGAGGAGCCCATCAGGCGCTAATATTTAATGTTTGTTTCATTTTTAGTTAAACGTATTTAACTTCACTGTTGATGTTAAAAATCAACATAATTTTTGTGTCTCTTAAAGAATACCTTTAATAAATATAAACATGGGAGGTTTATATACTGCACTTCACGTTGTTATTTTCAGCATTATTCAGAATGATATAATGAGACCACTGTACTTTGCTTTATCTATGTTTATAATGAATAAACCGTCTTATTGTGATATTTTAATACTGCATATATTTTTCCTTATGTTAGATTCACCATCTCCCTTTTATTTAATTTGGTCGTTAAGTAGAAGGACACGGAGATGGTGTAACAGTCGCAATACTTAAACTTTAATGTCCAAAAAGTTAAAAAATATATATAATTGTGTATAGATTGAAAGTTATTGATTTTATATTAGTATTATTATTATTATTATTATTAGCACAACGTCTTACTACCCGTTTGGGTTATACGCACTTACGCTAATGTGAAATGGTAGGGTGATTGTGAGATGAAATGGAGGACCTACAGTTTAACGTGGAATCCGAACCAAGGTGGAGGCCTGGCATTCCTCACATTCACAAGTTGTGATTAATACACGTCTTGTCAGAGGTGAAGGAAGGGTTTGGCAATCAGATAAATCTGTGCCGGGACCCGGGATTGAACCCTGGACCTCAGCACAGAAGTCTGACACCTTACCCCTAGACCACCAGGTCACCTTATTGATTTTATAAAAATATGTTTCGAATAAAATATTTGTTTTATAAATATATATACACATTTGTAATGCTAAGTAATTTCATATCTCAAATAGTTTCGGAGCTTTTATAAAACATATTAATTAACGCATCAGACCGGAGCCCTTAAAGCCATTTTGCCGAAATATTGAGAATAGCCATTTTTTTTAGAATATTTATTAATGTTTATAAATGAAGTTTAATCAAAATCGTTAGGGCCGATTTTGAGAAAATCGACTTTTTCTCTTTTTGCCTTCAGTAAACTACCTTAATTTTAAGTTTTAATATTATTATTAGCACCGCGTCTTACTACCCGTTCGGGTTATACGCACTTACGCTAATGTGTGATGGTAGGGTGATTGTGAGATGAAATGGAGGACCTACAGTTTAACGTGGAATCCGAACCACGGTGGAGACCTGGCATTCCTCACATTCACAAGTTGTGTAAGTTTTAATAGACACACAGACAGACGGCATTGCAAAGACTATTTTTTTAGGGTTGTGGGGGTCATGAGACGTCGACATCCATCAACATTTCAGTTTAGTTTTTTTTACGGTCGCAATACTTAAACTTTAATTTCCAAAAAGTTAAAAAAATTCATATAATTGCGTATAGATTGAAAGTTATTGATTTTATAAAAATATGTTTCGAATAAAATATTTGTATTATAAATATATATACATATTTGTTATGCTAAGTAATTTCATATCTCAAATAGTTTCGGAGCTATTATAAAAAAATGTTAATTTACGCATCAGACCGGAGCCCTTAAAGCCATTTTGCCGAAATATTGAGAGTAGCCATTTTGTTTTGGAATATTTATTAATGTGTTAAATGAAATTTAATCAAAATCGTTAGAGCCGATTTTGAGAAAATTGACTTTTTCTCTTTTTTCCCTTCATTAAACTACCCTTAATTTTAGGGGTAGATATCCAATTCCAAAAACCCCTCGGGGCAACCCTATGAAAACCCTAGATATCAAGTTTTCAGCTTAATCGGTAAAATAGTTTAGGCTCTAGTTGAAGGTACAGACAGACAGACAGACAGACAGACGGAAATTCAAAAACCACTTTTTCAGTTTCAGGGAGTCATGAAACGTCAAGATTCATCAAAATCTCGAGTTCGATTTTTTTGACGATCACCATACTTTCTCTACCTGTAAGATAGAGAGAAAGTAAAAATGATTTTACTCTTTTGTGTATGAATTGTATGTACCACAAAACATTTGAGCTGCTAGGTCTGCTCTGTAAGACTTTGTCTTATTTAGTGAACTTTCATTTATATCTTGTTTGCTTCCAAATATCTTTAATTAAAATAGTGTTTACACTAATTAGACCATTAGCTGAGGATAGGCTACAATGTGTTCTATTAAAGTTTTATTTTATTTATTTATTAATTTATTATTTAGCACCGCGTCTTACTACCCGTTTGGGTTATACGCTTAAGTACTAATTACGCTAATGGGTTAGGGATTGGGAAGGTTGAATATACATGAAGTGAACCCACATTTGCGTGGAGGGAGAGTGGAAAACATTTAGGAAAAATCACCTCCAGTTCACCCCACCGAGATTTGAACCTCGATTTTCCCGTCCTCAGCAGTTAAGCTCAACACGACTAGCGCATTAGCTAACTACGCCACCGAGGCGGGTTTAAAGTTTTATGTGTTGTAAATTTAATTAACATGCTTTGTAATGCTGATGAGGTTTAATATGGAACTGTTATGATTGTGCAGTGGCAAAAGAGCATGCACGCATGCGCGGGCCACTTCAAGGACAAGCCAACAGTATCAGTAATGTAGGGGAGTAGTGTGCAGGTGTGTGGTGTTAACTGTATTTTTTTTTATTTATTCCATGACAAATGGATAGCAAATAAAATTACCCCCAACTTGCCACCTAACAGTGTACTAGTTATTGACAACACACCCTACTACAACGTTCAATTAGACCCACCACCATCATTTTCTCGTAAAATAGTAATAATGATGAATTGGTTGAAACAACACAATATTTCCTTCAGTAATACTATATTCTAACCTGAATTATATTCACTTATTCGACTGCACAACATTTATTAGACTGCACAAACCACGATTTAAGACCTATAGAATGGATACATTGCTAGCAAAGTATAGACATTCTGTCCTGCGTCTACCCCCATTCAATCCCAATCTTAACCCCAGAGAATTGATATGGGCACTATTAAAGGACTATATTTCTAAAAAGAACCTTGCATTCAATGTAAACACCACTAAGAGCCTAGTGGAGGAAAAATTAAACTCTATAACGAAGGGAGAATGCTTAGCGCAATGCACATGCACAAAGAAAGTTCAAGAAGAATAGGCCCTACTTGAAATCAGAGCAAAGGATTGATGAGGTACCCGATAGTATTATCATCAACTTGGAGGACGATTTGTCAGACGACAGCTCTAGCAAAAACATTTCAAATGATGATGGTGATAATATGAGTGACGTGAAAGTTTCTGAAGACATATAGGGTAAGTAGAACATGTTTGTCTCTGAGGTAGTAGCGGAAAATGTCTCATACCTAAGAGAGAGAAAGAGAAGTACTTATCTACCCCCAAAATATCCCTCCCTCTTGTCCCTTCCCCCCTACCTGCGTGGTCGAGTGCCATGTAAAAACCTCGCCAGTAGTATCCATAAATGATATTCCTTAGTTGATATAATAGAGACAGAAGGCACACGAGTGAAAAGAGTCTTTCAAAGCAAACTTGTTTTTCGTTTCAACGGTTTCACTTTTGTAATTATATTCATAAACACATAATAATATAAAAAGGGTTTTGAATCTAAAAAGTTGTGGACTCAAAACGAGTTGGTGCAGAGGTTCCCAAACTCTCTTGACTCGCGAACCCCTTTCACAAACATCTGAGTCACATGAACCCCCTATCCATAGCCACGCACTTAATTTTATACCTATTTTTTATTAAATTTAGTTATTAATTTAATACCTTTAAATACTACTATAGCACTGTTAGATACTTTGGGATACCCTATCAAATATAATTAAATAATATTGAAACCACTTAAGTAAGAGTTTAAATAACTATACATTTGTTTTAAAAATTAAAACTGAAATTAAATAAGCAAAGTACTATAATAATGTTTTCTTACCTTTACTGTCAGAATATTATCACATTTCACATGTTTTTTTAAAGTGGTACTGGAAATTGCTGCTTCAACATAACTTAAATAACCTCCTTTAATCACAAAATTCCATGCCAATTTAAGTTTCAAAATTGTTTTCAAGTTTTAACAGCTACTCACCTCTTCACATGACTTAGTGAGAAGAATGCGCTTGCTTTAGAATGCACAGAGCTTTAAAGTCAGGAACCACAGATGATAAAGAGAGTCTCAAGTCACTTTCAGCATTGAGCCTGTTCCTGTATTTATTTTTTAAATAGGCATATGAAGAAAAATATTTCTCACTCAAATACGTAGAAGAAAATGGTAACAAGGCTGTAAGAGTTTTATTCTCTAACACTGGAAGCTCCTCCTTTAAACTTAACCAGAAACCAATTAATGACAAAAACCCGCCTCGGTGGCGTAGTTGGCTAACGCGCTAGTCGTGTTGAGCCCGACTGCCGAGGACGGGGAGATCGAGGTTCGAATCTCGGTCGGGTGAACTGGGGGTGGTTTTTCCTAAGTGGTTTTCCACTCTCCCTCCACGCAAATGCGGGTTCACTTCCTCTATTCAACCTTCCCAATTCCTAATCCATTAGCGTAATTAGTACTTAAGCGTATAACCCGAACGGGTAGTAAGACGCGGTGCTAAATAATAATAATAATAAAAAAATTAATGACAAAGATTTATAGCTTTTTTTCAATTCAAAATCAATGGAAATTTCAAGGAGCTGCTCTTTTTCACTCACGCTTAATGTGAAAGATTTCAAAACAGCTGGCTCTACCAGGGTATTACAAATACAATTGTTATTATTGGACATGGCTCGGAAATATTCTCTGAAGGTTTTTCCAAGTCCCTTCAAGTGTTCTATAACCATGTTCTTAACATTTTCGTCCAAAGAAAGCTGATTTTCTACCATGAAGTCATGAAGGGTATCAAAGCACTCCATTTGATTGCTATTTAAACACGTTTCCCAAAAGTTAATTATTTTTTATGAACGACTCGATACGGTCTTACAAAATAAAAATGTTAATATTTTACCCCTGAAGAGTTAGGTTTAAACTGTTCATTATTGAGAAAATTTCTGCCAAATAAGCAAAAGCCTGCAGCCACAGTTGATCTTGCATGCACTTTGCTTTGTGAAAGGGATGGTTGATAAGAAGAAAAAAAATCTGTGTTTAGGTTTAAACAAACTTGTAAGAGTTCTACCTCGAGATAATCCCCTGAATTCAGTGTGAAACAATAAACCGTTGTAAATGCTTTCAATTTCCTCACAAAGTGCTGCAAAAATCCGCCATTTCAGAAATATTTTGGCAAAACCCTTGGAAGATTTTGTGAACCACCGCAGGATTCACGAACCACAGTTTGGGAACCACTGAGTTAGTGCATAGGATTTGTTCCATAATACACAAATTCATTTGGTAGTGCACATGCATGTTATGTTGGCCAAACCATAAACTAGACAGGCGTAAAATTGAACAAGTAATATGAATGTAGTAAAAGCATGTGTCACATATCTGCAGAAAAGCTTGTATGTTAAGTTGAACAAAGAATAAATCAGTTTTCTTTTTTGGAATAAATGTGTGTGTCGCATATCTGAAACAAAGCGTCGCAGAAAAGCAGTTTTAAAAAAATGTGAAATTAGCTTTTTTTGAGTCTGTTTTTTTCAAAGCGGTCAAAAGAATTGATATCGTAAATGTAAACAAATGTGATGGTTTGAATTGTAATCAATGGAAATTCAAATTGACTTAAGTACTTAGAGCAAAAGGACTATTAGAAATTGCGAAAGAACATGAGGTGAAACCCGTGGTTGATTGTCCATTGAAATTACGTGGAACAAGAGCAATGCTACAGTCATGTTCAACTTGACATCTACCATGGTTTATTCTGAAATCATCCTGATAAAAAATTTTGAGTCTGTATCAAACTAGATGTTGGCTCATGAAAGATTTCATCAATATAAAATGAGTGAAAATGACACCATGGCACAGCACATTAAAGTTGAAAATCTCGCACTCAACTGGAGAATGGTGATGAAAATGTCAGTGACACAGCAATTATGACAAAAAAAATTAATTAGCAGTTTGCCTTTTAAATATAGGAATTTTCAACAAGCATAGCTCTCAATGGAAGCAATGAGAAAACAGTAAGATAAATTTCACAGTTCATTTATTGGACTAGGAAGCCAATCTCTTGATGTGCAAACAACTTGAAAATGCACTTCACATCTTGAAGAAGAATAAGGAAGAATAAGGAAGAGTCACATGAGCATTTAAATAATGCATCTAGTGGTCAGAAATACAATCAAAACAAATGGAGTGGTGAGAAGCATGCGAATCAAGCCAACTGGAAATCAAAAGTGAAGTGCTATAACTATCAAAGAAGGGGTCACATTTCTCATGATTACAGATCCAAAAGTCATCATTACACCCGGGACCTTTGGCTTAGCACACCAATGCTCTACCACTGAGCTATTGAATACTTGGCAGCATAGCAGCCCTCCCGAGTCGCAGATGATTGTGGTAACTGTAATCTCATGATACTAATGGTCATTCATATGTAGCTGATGATTTCCACATATTCATCAGACTCAGCCTTTAACTATGAGTGAAGAATGACCCTGAGCACGGAACAAATCTTGGATAGCTTGGTAGTAGCGCATCGGCGCACTAAGCCAAAGGTCCTTGAGTTTGATTCCTGTGTCCAGGTGTTATTTTTTAACTTACTTAAATTAATATAATTTATTTAGATAACATTTTAAACATATTGATAACCTGTTACACTCGACAAGATAAACACTATCTCACTTTCATAGGTGAACCCAACCCTAGTAAAAGTTTTAAAACATAACAAATCTATCAGTAACCTCCCCAAATTTTATAGAAATCTGGTCCCCCTAATAAACATTTCAACCTCACTTTCTACTAACAAGATAGCTTTACAGAGGAACAATGTGTTTGTTTAGTTGGTAGTTTACTAACATAACAAAAAAAACCTCTGTGAAAGAAATGGCTTTCAACAACCCCAACCATCAACCAAATGACACTTTTTTTTAAGTGAAAGCAGGTCCTTGACACAATTCTACATACATGCACACATATATACATACCTAATGACAGCATTACCTTAGGCAAGAAACTAAATAAAGCTAAAAAAAAAATTCTATCAGAGGGGAAATAGTGCTCGGGCTAACGTCTTATTGGTAAACCCTTCCTTGAGGGCTAGAGAGTTGTAAATCAACCCCACAACTCAGGTTAGAGGGGGCACTCACCATTTCACAGTTAACCAGTCCAGAGGCGATTTAATCACTCCAACTCGCAGCATTGCAGTCAATCAGTATGAAAGTAACTTAATCACTCTGACTTTCTTTGTCACAGCCAAACAGTATGGAGGTTAAGTAATCACTCTTACTCGCATTTTAGCAATCACAGTATTGGGATGGGTGACAGGCATACCAACTCAGTTTTTATCATAAACCAAAATTTAGAATAATGAAGACAGCAAAGTGTGGTTATTTAACTCGATTAAAAAAATTTGCAAGATTGGACAAAATAGGTTTAAGTTAAACCTAGACATAAACAAAGACAGGCTTTTATGTGAGTAATGCTTCATGATAACTGATAAATAAATGTGTGCTATGTCTATGGCTATATTAGGTAATAGGCTCTGAGCCTATGTTTTTTTATTCATTTAGGCATTTTTTAATGTGTAACTTGACCCTAAACATAATGATGTGTTTGATTGTTTCTTTACCTGTAGGGTAAATACAGTCATACTTGCTGTACCGCCGAAACCCATTGGCCATCCATATTTAAAACATCATTGTCAGCTACATCTTAAAGATGATTGTAGTTTGGCACTAATGATATGCAGCAAATTATTATATTTTCTCTGAAAGAATAAACAATACAAAATTAACAAAAATGTTTACAACAAGTAATTTCATTAGAAGATGTTATAAACGTTTTAAACAAAATAAGACAATAATTATTCATTTGTAAGATTAGCTTTCGATTTGAATTAGTTTTCGAACAAATGGATAGGTTATGTGGATGGATATTTACACGAGTTATCAGATCAACGAGTTACAGTAAATGTTACACAATATGGCTGAATATTTTCCCTAGACTTAGGTGAGTACGTCTCTAATTTTATAATTTTTGTTAAAAGATTCACCATATCCTCCTTGTCTGTAAGCCCATTAAAAATGTCATTGTTTCAGGCTGTGACAAGAAAAAAGTGACTGCAAAATGTTGTGAGAAGCATATAATTTCCATTTTGTATCTTGAACTAGCACATAACCATTTAATATATGTAACTTAATTGGACTAACCTCAGAGAAGTCAGAGTCTAGGGCATGAACAATTTGTTTTAGATAGAAACATTAAAAACAAAACAAAAAACACTAACAGTGCTATTAATAATATAAAAACACTAAAAAATACTCAACATCCCAATATTAAAACTATTCAGGTCCTGGATTAGAAAATAATAGCACCAGTCTCCACTCATCTACTTCACTGTTAACTATATTGTTCAGGCATATTCCTTAGCATTTTCAGATATAACTATTTTATTTTATAGGCTTATGATCAATTGTTTAAAATAACTGTTTATATGCTATGAAATATAAACTAACCGAACCTAACCCAAATTCCATTTGACAAAAGAGCACAATATTTTGTAAAAAAAAGCATTATTAATCACATAAAATATATAGTTTTTCCTTTAAGGGGAATGGGGCATGGAAATTTTTATTTCTAAATTGTAATTTTGGTTAATAATATTGATTATAAAATGTATTAAAAATTTTAGAAAATAATTTTAAATTTTATTATATTTTTTATGGAAGTTATATGCATTTGAACAAAGTTTAATACAAGGACACTCCACGCATACATTATTCAGCGTAATCTCTTGTAACTTAGTATATAATAGGTTAACATACTGTGTATGATGGTGACATAATTAAATTTACCAAATAACCAACAGTTTTTATTTTATTTTTAATCACAATCACAAGTTTTATTTTATAAAATAATACATATAGTTTTGATGGGGAATATATTTTAGGGGTTGGATTGATAGATTTGTTTAATATGTTAACCAAATGAACAAGGATTATAGTTTATTAGTCAGTTTTATTTTTAATATTTAGAGTTAAGCTATGGGAATGGTGTTATTTTGATTGACCTCATGTTTAATGCAATCCAGACTGGCCCTCAGGTCTCAATTGCAGAGCGGCCAAATATAGCCGGAGTGTAACGATCCTGGCGTCAGTCACAGAAACTAGGTGGAACCTCCACCTTGTTATCTTTGTTCCAACCTTCGAGTGGTTTTCTCTCTCCATTTTATCTAATTCGCCAGTGACGAGAAACTGTATAGGGTGAGAGTTTAGTTGGAAGGAATGTGTAGTTATAAGTAACCCCTGTGCATGCGCACACTTCTGGATTTGTGGTGAGAATTTCTGATCTTGAATGATCTGAGAAAAAGTCACAACTGGAAGGTTGAAGCAAAGAGACGTTTTAGTTTGAGTCTGTAGCTAAGGAAAACTAAACTAGAGTTCAAAACTAAATGAGTTGTTGAGTCTCAAAGTCAATAAGAATAAACTATTGGGTAGTAAAGATAGATTGAAATATTTTACAAGTTATTTTTCTAACACTTTTGAAAAATTAACTTAGTTATCTAAAGAACATATTAATTACTAACAGCTCTACACTTAATTACCCGCCTCGGTGGTGTAGTTGGCTTAGGCGCTAGATTCGTGTTGAGCTAGACTTACAAGGACGGGGAAATCGAGGTTCGAATCTCGTTCGGGTGAATTGGGGAAGGATTTTCCTAATGGTTTCCCACTCTTCCTACACAAAAATGTGGGTTAACTTAGTCTAAATCAACCTTCCCCATTCCTAATCCATTAGTGTAATTAGTACTTAGGCGTATAACCCGAATAGGTAGTAAGATAAATAAATATGTACGGCGCACCGCACAGACTTTTTCTCTCTTTCTATAAACTCGTAAGACTTCTGAACGGAATAATGTACATTGTATCATCACCACCCACATAAAACACACATAAAATAATATACAATGATACATAATCAATGAGAAAAGAGGTGCATCTTTGTCCACCTAAGAGCATTTCAAACAGTTTAATGTCTTCCACAAGGGTCAACACTTCGTATTAAAATTTCTATTTCTGGTTAAAATTTTAACATTTTATAAGGTGTTGCAGATCTTCAAGTCATCGCATTGATATTTAATTATTCATTTATACATTTTGAAAGATAAAAAATGTAAATATTGACTATTGAGTCTAAAATGGATATAGATCATTGCTGTGCAAACATTTCTCCTAAGAGCTTTAAGGAAAAATAACATACTTTTTTTAGATACTTACTTATATTTAATTACTCTATGGCATTGGATAATTATTACGTTAAGACTTAAGTAGTATATGTTTACAACTAAAGTTCACAAAATTGTATTAATATATTTGCAAATATCTCAGAAACTGTTGCTTTTATAAAAATATATGTCAAATAAAAGTTTTTTATTTCTAATAGTCCTACAATTTTGCAATGATAAGTTGTTTAGTTTCTCAAATAGTTGTGGAGATACGGAAATTAACGCTTCTGTAAAGTACTCTAAAAATCATTTTCATAGGAAAATGAAAATAGCAAGTTTATTTATAATCTTAATCAACACCTAGATACGAATTTTAATCAAAATCGTTTGAGCAGATTTTGAGAAAACCAAATTTTTCTCTTTTCGCCCTTCAGTAAACTACCCTTAATTTTAAGTTTTAATAGACACACAGACAGACGGCATTGCAAAGTCTATTTTTTAGGGTCCGGGGGGTCATGAGACATCGACATCCATCAACATTTCAGGTTAGTTTTTTTTACGATCGCAATACTTAAGCTTTAATGTCCAAAAAGTTAAAAATATATATATAATTGTGTATAGATTGAAAATTATTGATTTTATAAAAATATGTTTCGGATAAAATATTTGTATTATAAATATTTATACATATTTTTAATGCTAAGTAATTTCATATCTGAAATAGTTTCGGAGCTATTATAAAAAATGTTAATTTACGCATCAGACCGGAGCCCTTAAAGCCATTTTGCCGAAATATTGAGAGTAGCTATTTTGTTTGGAATATTTATTAATGTTCATAAATGAAATTTAATCAAAATCGTTAGAGCCGATTTTGAGAAAATCGACTTTTTCTCTTTTTTCCCTTCAGTAAACTACCCTTAATTTTAGGGGTAGATATCCAATTCCAAAAACCCCTCGGGGCAACCCTATGAAAACCCTAGATATCAAGTTTTAGCTCAATCGGTAAAATAGTTTAGGCTCTAGTTGGAGTACAGACAGACAGACGGAAATTCAAAAACCACTTTTTCGGATTCAGGGAATCATGAAACGTCAAGATTCATCAAAATCTCGAGTTAGATTTTTTTGACGATCACCATACTTTCTCTACCTGTAAGATAGAGAGAAAGTAATAACACACTTAATTAGGCCTATTTATTCCCACAAACTATTTGTCACAACACAGTAGTAGCCATCATCAATCCAAGAGAATTTAACACGGATGCAATAAAATATGGCAGAATGAACGAGTTGGTTGCCATCAAACTCTACGAAGAGAAGTTTCATCGATCTGTTGCTTCTTGTGGTATTTTTGTTGATCCTGATCATTACTATCTTGGAGCTAGCCCAAACAGCTTAGTTGGTGATGATACTATAATTGAAGTCAAATGTTTGCCCTCACTCAATCAACTAAAACAAGACAGCCCATCAGTCACCAATATCCGAGATGTAATTGAAATTAAGAAATTAAGTGTGTACTTAAACAATAATGTAGAGTTAGCATTGGATAGAATTTATCCTTATTTTTACCAAATTTAAGGACAGCTAAATATTACAAGTAGATCTTAATTTATTCTGATTTTACATTGTGATAACGATACAGAATTTATCAGTGTAGAGAGCATGGACGGCCGCAGTATCGGGCAAACGGGGGGCACTTGCCCCCCTCCCTGGAATATATTTTCTTTGACAAGAAAACTTTAACATTTTTTTAATCCTCTAGTTTGTCTTACAGTTTTTTTCTTCCAACATTTAAAATCGTTATATATTATCATCACATCCACTAGATGCATTTCCTAATAAAACCTGTTACTAAATTTTAAACATCTGTCGACATTTCAACATAAACTTCTTGTCTGAGAACAGAGAAAACAAAGGCTATCAAGTGCTGCTGTATTTTTAGTATCGTTACAGTGCAATAATGCCAGTAAACATTTGAAGTTTTTCCAGGTGTGCACGTACGTGTGTGTGTGTGTGTGTGTGTGTGTGTGTGTGTGTGTGTGTGTGTGTGTGTGTGTGTGTGTGGTGTGTGTGTGTGTGTGTGTGTGTGTGTGTGTGTGTGTGTGTGTGTGTGTGTGGTGTGTGTGTGTGTGTGTGTGTGGTGTGTGTGTGTGTGTGTGTGTGTGTGTGTGTGTGTGTGTGTGTGTGTGTGTGTGTGTGTGTGGTGGTGTGTGTTGTGTGTGCGTGCATGTGTAGGAATATATTTTGCCCCCTTGAAAAAATTTCTGTGGGTGTCCATGGTGGAGAGGAATTTAGAATTTTGGCTTCAAGAAATGCTTCAAAAACCAAATAAATTTTACTTTGAGTGTATCCTCTCCAGGATTGCAGATCCTAGGCATACCAGAGGAATGCCAAGCAGAGATCCAAAATACATCAAAGATGCGCAAGCAAGAAGTAAAACAACTAAATATTAGCAAAGTGACAAGCTGAAGATGAAATAAAACTGATTCAAACATGAGTGGTATATTTATATTGAACGCTGTAAAACATAATACAATAACTTATCAATAAAATAAGGAAAAAAGTATATTAAGAAACACCAGATATAAAAAAACAATTGATTCCCTGTGATTTCTGAGCACCTTCTCTTTTCTTTCTAAAACTTTTGTCTTTGCAAGTAAATTTCAAATAATCTTGCTAGCATAATATTAACTATTCTAATGCAGACTTTTATTTATAGTGTTAATATATTGTTGTAGTGCAACATATGAGTTTGAAACGTTGCAAAGTCATGAATACAAACCTACTTTTACAGCTAGCTCAATGACGTGCACTAGGCTCCTGAAAAAAACATAATTGTAAATACAAGTTTATTCTTGGTAAGGGCAAAGAATAAAAATGATAAACAATAAATTAAATCAGGAATGAAATTATTAAATATGAAAGACAAACCCTCGCGGACTTGTGAGCTTTTTATTCGCATCTTTCTAGTGGAAGGACACATAAGCTGGTGACAAAGTCAAGTAACAATGTTTTAATAATTTGTGCCACTATTGGTATCATATATTAGCCATTCTAATGCTTTGTGAATTAAAAGCTAACATTACAATACAAAGTGACGCATAGTTATCAGAGCTAAATTTAATCTTTTGTTATTCCATTGACCATATTTATTTGTATTTTTATTAATGTGTCTTATTAATATATTTATTTATGATTGGAAGTCTGTACTGCTAGTATTGTGTGCAACTAATTAAATAATAAATAAATAAATAAATAAATATAAGTTTTTGAAATGTGTCACTTGTTGGTGGGCACATTGAGAACCCCCCTTTGAAGTGTCGTTGCCCAGCTATCTTACGAGTTCTAGACTCAGATACATCAGAATTAATGTTCACAGGATAACTTTACAGTCTACATGTTACGTAAAGCACAATTTGAAGTAGTAAGATCAAGTTTATTTTTATCTTTGAAAAAATATCTGTGGTAAAAAGAGGAAAATAATTTGGGGTCCCCAGCCAGCAGTGGATCCAAATACATTATAATTTATAATATACATAAAGTGGCTTCATTTAGGCTTAAAACTGACCCTCTTTCGTACTGAGAGAGTACCATCACCAAATAATTGTGCAATTGCTAGGGACAGTGACCCCATCCAGCCGATCCTAGATAAGTGTTCATATACAACATGTACAATTAAGACAAAAATTTAATTAATTTACAATAAAATATTAAAATTTGTGAAAGAAGAGGGAGCAAAATAATTTATATTAAAGATTGGAATCAAAGATTGTAAATATGTTTGCTTTATTTTAAAAATGTATAATAATCCAAGAAGTATTGATTTAGTATACAAAGCACCTGTAATCTAATTTTTTTTAAATAATTATGAATATTCTAAGCTTAAAAAAAATCTTAAAATCAAGAAAATCAGTGATGCTATTAAAAAACAAAAAAAATTTTTTAATAAGCTACTAAAAGCTGTGAAATACAGTAAGTGAAAATTACTTATAATTCATTACAAAAATGTTAGCTTTTTTAATCGAGTATGCTACACAAGAAAATGTGTTAGTGTTTCAATAAATTATTAGTGACTGATTCTTGCTCTGTATATTCTCCCGTAAATGAATAGGATTAAATACTTAACATTTTGTATATCAATTCACCATTTTACAAGAAAGATAAAAAACATATAGAGTGCGCAATCAAAAGCGATTTAAAGTATTTGACATTAACATATAGGATGTTATTAAGGTGGCTTAAATACTTTGTGGTTGACATAATAGGCTTTTATGCAACATTTAAAATATTTCAAATATTAATTAAGAAATTATTTATTTGAGAAATTTTATTTAATTGTCCTTGTAAAAATAAAGAAGATTTTTCAAATTTTTTATAGAACAAAGTATAAAAACACAACAATATTCACTATTGTAGATGATTAAGAATCAAATAGCCGAAGCTATTACTTGTACTTTTAGAGAGGAATACTCCATCAAGATATCATATTCTGATAATTGAAAAATGACAGCTGGACATGGAAATCGAACCCGGGACCTTCGGCTTAGTACGCCAATGCTCTACCACTGAGCTATCCAGGAATATTCTCAGGGACATTCTCCACTCATATTTTAAAGCAAAGTTTATAATGAACGTGCGGAAATTGTCGGCTTTATCCACGAGCTATCAGATAACGCAGTCATCTTCGAATCGGTAGTTGGCTTATTACTGCCACTTGTACAATTATTGTTATAATTGTACAAGATTGCATATTAAGAATCAAATAGCCGAAGCTATTATTTGTGCCGAGTCGAAGATGGCCCCCCCGTCCCGTATCCAGGTGTCATTTTTCAATTTTCAGAATATTGTAGATGATGTTTAATAATGTGGTATTAATATACAGATAATTGAACTCGGCTGTGTTCGCAAATATATTCATGGACAATAAATTACAAAGCTAGTAATGGTAAATCATAAAAATTAAAATAAATAAAATTATGCTTAGTGACCGTATTTCTGACAACCACCTATGTATCGAAAACCTAGCAGTGCAAATAACTCTTAACTAAACACATCCTACTGTGAAAACGATTGGTGTTAGAGGACTGAATCTTATTTCAAAATAAAATTAAGTTAATGATGATTATTTCATACACTTACAGTACCCATCTATGTCAATTAGGAAAAAACTTTCTAACGGAGTGAAAATATGTCTGCAATCAAAATTGTATTATAGTTTTTTTCAAAGAAAACATTTTTTTCAAAACGAACCCGTTAGAATTTGGGAATGTTAATAAGATCATAATGGATTATAAGGCTTTTGTAAATAATTTCGAAAAAAATTACGGTGATAGTCAAAATAGTTCCGGAGAAATGGTAAGTTTTGGGGTATTCTAATATTTGATCGCGGAAGCCATGCTGTATTATGCTCAGCTCGGTGCACCCGAAAAAACTATAATAAAAGGAGACAAAAGATAAGTAAAAGAACCGTCCCCCTCCTTTCCCTTCATCTACCAATAACCATACGCAGGATCACGAAACTATGATGGAAGAGAAAGTGGCAACTGATTGGTCTGCTCCCTCGCATGGGATTATATCAGGTTTGAAAACTGTATTGGGGAGGAGTACAAACCTACAACTAACATATTTCCAAAATCCAAGCCATTAAAGCCAATTACCATTTTTTACAATGGTCCATTCCCCTTAGGCGTCTTAAGACAAGCAAGGTTAGGTTGGGCTGTATTTAAAAACATTTAAAATTAATTATAGCCTAATTAAAAAATAAAATGTATCATAAAAGTGTGAGGAATATGGCCGAATGATATAAGGTGAAGTAACTTATCTGAGTGGAGATATTGTCTAAGTCAGGAGCCAAATAATCTTATATATAGGCCCTAATATGCTTCAGGTGTTTTTATACATCTAATGTGATTATTTGATTAATAACCTAAAGTGGTAGTTTTTTTGCAATATTACGCTTTGTCCGTCCCATTTTAAGTTTTTTTTTATTTATGGTACAACGTTCAGATATTTTATTCAGTTTATTACAAACACTATATTAAATAGGCCCGCTAAAACTTAAGAAAACTCGAAAACACATTTTCCAAATCAATTCAGAAATTTAAATATTGGTGATGCCGTGTAATTTTACAGTGATGCTTTGTACTATACCCATGAACGGTGCACTGGGTGGATAATGTTCCTCTGATACTTTGTGCTACATCTGTGATCCTGCAGACTAAAATGGATATGATGTAATTGTATGTTGTGTACCACCAACTTATTTTATCCCCACATCTTACTTCCAATTTGGATTATCGGCTTATGTACTCATTATGTTAATGGGCTAAGGATCAAGAAGGTTAAATTTGCATGGAGAGAGAGAGAGGAAAAGCATTTAGGCAAAACCATTATCACTACATCCCAGCCAGGATTGAGCGACAATTTCTTCAATGATTAGCAGTCTATTGAGAGAGTAAAGCCTTAGACCATGCGGCCACCGAAACAGGTCACATTTAATTATTGCAATGAATAATTAACTTATTTTATATATAAATTTAATTTATTAACAGATGAAAGGCTGGGTTAAGCTGGATTGGGAAAGTTTCATAATAATGAAAGGTTAGGTTAAGCTGGGTTGAATAAGTGTCATAATAATTAATATAAACTAGTTGACTTGTTAGTTCCATGACATCAATATTATGTTTAAGAGGTTTTACATTTCTTCTAGAATTTATTCATTATGGCTAGGACTGTCTTAACATCAGAGGAAAATGGGGCAATTGATGATGGGAGCTTGGTTGGAGTAATTGAATTTTTTAATTTTACCATTTTCATCAGACAGTAACTGGGCGGTATGCTCACTCTTCAGTGAGTCGACAGGCAGATGGGAAATTCTCCAAACAAACAACAAATAATTAATGCTTATATCAGGTGAAATTAAAACAAGTAATTAATGCTCACATCAAAATGCTGCCAAAGCCTATGTCAACAAGAGGGTGGTCTGCAAGACATAATGCATACAGAAAACGACAGCACTCTGCCACATTTTTCTTTCAGTTTCAACAAGAAATGCAAAAAACCAGAAAGACAGCTGAGGCTGAAGGTTTGTATGCTAACTGTCTTAGTTGGAGACCGAAATATTAACTAAATTCTGGAGAGAGATTCTAGAACAGTTTTACAAAGTGAGCAAGAGTCTACAAAGTATTACTACTAATTTAAATGACATAATCCTGATGTGTAATTCACTAAGAAGTTATGTGGAAGGGCTTCCCAGATAGATTCGACTACCCTGAATGTAAAGGGAAAAAACATGAAAGAAAAAGAGTCAAGAGGAGAAGACTGCAGTGTGATAAAGTCAATAGAGACAATGACAGAAATTTTGACTGTAAGGAAGATATCAGGATAAACACATTTTTGTTTACCATTGATAAACCGGCTGCGGAGCTTTCATGCAGAATATTTGATATTCAAATTGATTCAAGATTTGGCTTTCTTAGTAAATTATCTTCGATGCCACACCATGATATTAGAGAATGTGCCAGGAAATCTTGTTGAAGCATATCCCGACATTGTGGATCTGTGAAGTCATTGAAGAGTGTGTCCATTTCCAGGAATTCCACAAAGAACTAAAACTGGATGAAGAGTCACCTGGAAATTTATTGAAAACTATTCAAAGCAAAGGCCTAATTGTTTCAAATAAGTTTATAGAGACTTTCCTCCAGATTTTATCTTTATTCCTTCCACCAATGCAAGTTCTGAATGATCTTTCTCAATTCTGAGAAGGGTGAAGAACTCCTTATGAAACTCAACCAGTGAAGAGAGACTTTCGGGGATGGCTTCTTTCGGTATAAATGTTGAATTGCTGAATGCCATTTTGTTTTACAGTTTAATTCACAATTTTGCTGCAGTAAAATCATGGAAAGTGGACCTGTAAATAAATACTAAGAAGATTATTTTACACATATAGGTACTGAGTAGAATGATCAATAACTATTGCTTGTTCTTGGTGTGCTTTTTCTTTTAACTAAAATTTTAACTGCTATTTATTTAAAAAGTTACCGGTATTTACATTTTCATGATTACCTGATGTGCTTCATAAATAGAAGTAAATTTGGTCTGAATTCAATCATTTGAGATTCTTCATTGTTTTGGTAAGTAAGCCCATATCTTTTTGTTTACTATTAATTCTTTTTTTACTTTAAATAGTAGCATAAAGCAATAACTCGGATGGAAGCTGGAAGGCATGGAATCTGTGTGGGATACATGTGAATGTTGGTCAGCATTTGCCCATGGGCAACTTTTACCTTAAGACAGCTATGATTATGGCCACTTGTGATCAGCTACATTGAGTCAAATAGCTTGACGATATTAAAGATGTGTTTCACCATGAGCCAAGGGATATAGTTAGGTAACCAATTACAGCAGTTAAATTTACATCAAAATAAAGTTAATAGTGGTCATCAAAGACAATTTTTATACCTTTGTAATAAGGGAAATTCTGTTTGGGGTTTAGTTTGAGGTGTACAACTTGTTTCAGAACAGCCGAAAGATACCTCATTGCTTAGGTGAGTGGAATTTTTTTCTTACAAAATTAGGCCCAAGTGTTTTTTGTTTGTTTTTATTTTGTTTTTTCAAATTGATTCAACGTGTTTATCTGTAGGACTATGGACAAATGTACAGGTGATATCAATATTTTGGCTAGGCCTAGTTTAAGAAGAAATGGCTGAGAATGGGAAGGATATAGAATAGTCCTCGTTTGTTTTTAAGAAGTGGTTTGTGCCAAAGGCCTAGAAATAAAAAGAGTAATATATGTAGGTTTACTTACATAGAGTCTACTCTTAGGATTGATGATAGAGCCTAGATAAGCCTATCTGTTTTATTAATGTACTTTACAGACAGGCTTGATAGTCAATAATATAGTTATGCCCTTCTTTATAACACATGGGTACTAAAAAAATTTTGATCAAAACACCAGAGCCCCAGCACAGGACTAATGATGTGTCAGTCTAAGTGTTTACAGAAAAAAAGTTAAAAACCGTTATTATACTCCACATGATAGGAAAAAAATGGTACTTTAGCATCAAAATTACTATAGGAATTGATCACCAATGCTACAAGAGATTAAGAGCATTTATGTAGGAAACTTCTTTCCAAATATCCAGAAGAAATGTTGTGTGTTTACATTCAAGATAATTTAGGCTTGAACATATTAAGTAATAATTAGTTTGAATATAAACTTGTGTTGCTTACCAAATTAACAGTCTGGGCCTGAATGTTTTAGATCATAAAATAAAACATTAGTTCATATTATTTTGTTTTCTGGAACACTTTCAAAAAAAAATTACACTTTGTAAATATTCTAACCCAACATTAAGTTAGCGGTATCTCACGTAAAGATAAAATTAAAGGTTTCCACCAACCAAACAAAAATTAAGCACCCCAGTGCTAAGACAGGTTTCTAAGGAGGTAATAAAATCAACCTCACATAATAATTCAGGGTAAATAAAGCCACATGGAGAGTTAAGAAGAGATGCATCGCCATAATGTCTCAACAAGATTAATATAGTTTTAATTCATTTTAAGGTAGCAAAAATGCTATTTCTTGCTTTCAGATGAGATTTGGTTTTTTTAAAGATAGGTGCCCTCCCCATCTTGTACCCATTTGTATTAGTAAATCGTTTTAAAAATGTATAGATTGAATATTTTAGTAGGGCATTATTTTAGATTGCAACGGATAATGTTAACAAACTTTTATAATAGGTTTTGTAAACATTGAAAATTGTTGAAGTATAGGTAAATTTATATTACAGAGAATATAAATGTAGCGATATCTGTGATGCGCAGGTGTGTGCGCACTGCGCAGTGGAAGCGATAGTGTGTGTGTGTGTGTGTGTGTGTTTGTGTGCGTGCGTGCGTGTGTGTGTGAGAGAGAGAGAGAGAGAGAAAAAAGAGTGAGGAGAGGCAGTAGTAAAGTTGTTTTTCAACAAGGGTTATGTAGAGAGTAAGTGAGATATTAAATTATGGTTTTAAACATGGTCAGAGACAATGTGAAAATTGTAAACGGTCTTGTTAAAACTAGGGATGGGAAAAACTGCTCCTTTAGTGGAGCAGGAGCAATCTGTTACTGCTCCACCACTGGAACTGTTCCTTTTACCTGCTCCTTTTTGTCACAGTTATTATATTTGTACCTACTCACAGCCTATTTTTTTTTAGCACCACGTCTACTGCCCGTTCTGGTTATATGCATTTATGCCAATTACGCCAATGTGTTAGGGATGAAGATGGTTGATTCTAGAGGACGTGCACCCACATTTGTTTGGAATGAGAGCTGAAAACGTTTAGGAAAATCACTCTCAGTGCACCCAACCGGAATCGAACCTCAATCTCCTTGTCATCGACAGTCCATTCTAGTGCAAGAGTGAAGTCAGAGACCAGAGGCTGGCACCCCTTTTGCTATCACGAGCTTTATGGGTTTTAAAAAAAGTTTGGCTAATTTGAAAAAAAGTAAAGCAAAAAAAGTAGAGCAAAAAAAGTTCAATTTTACATTTACCAATTAGTAATTAGCTATTAAGTTCATTTTTTGAACAAATTGTTTGTTTGCTAAATATTTTGTGGGCTAGATAAAATCAGTCAGTGTGATGATAGCGCCCTGCGGCTATGTGAGGAACTACACTCTCTATCCAAGAACAAGTTGAGCATCAGAGGTGTTACCCCAAGGACTTGTTATCTGTTGCTGTATATTGTAATGTCTTATGTCTACAACATGTATTTGACAGAATAGAACTCGCCTTGTACCGAGTTAGACTGTAATGTGTGACGTTGTCACAGACATAAAACAAATAAGGACGATCTGGCTCACCTAATCTTGGTCCCCTTTGACTGGGCCGGACTGGACTGGGCTCGACTTCACGAAACACGCGCACTCAACTCCATTCTACATCACGCGGCTTACTGACCGCCCGAGGCTCGAGGTCCGATTAGAGCAAGACTCAGACATCTGAACATCGAGATGCGCTAACCCAGATGCGCCGACGGTTGTGTTCGAATGAAACAAGACTCATCCACCAGCGCGTGATTTGAAATTATTACGAGAATAATCGAGACGTTTGTCGAAGCAGTGTACTCCCCTCTTCCTTCGTCCCCCGTGTGATTCCCGCCGTTTGTGAACACGTGATTGACTTTGTACCGTATATAACGGCTGGACTGTCTTGTAATGTCACTCATTTCTCTGCACTCAATTAGGTGAGACACTTGTCTTAGATTTAGACGTAGGTTGTGTTCGACGTTTTCTAAATTATGTTTGGGTTAATTTGTTCAAAATTTAAGTTTCGACTTTAAATATAAATCTTGGTTACTAATAAATGTATTTCTCTGAGACTGCAGGATTTGCCTGTCAGCCATTATGGTTTATGCGCTAGCTTTGTTTCTTTTAACTTAACGTTGTGTCCGCCTCACGGACGGGTTGGAACTTTAGTATGTCGCCATCTTGGGGCGCTAATGAAACTTTAGTATGTCGCCATCTTGGGGCGCTAATGAAACCTTTGTATGTCGCCATCTTGGGGCGCTAATGAAACTTTTGTATGTTGCCATCTTGGGGCGCTAGTTGTTTTTGATAAATGTGTAACTTATTTAAAATTGTTGTATTGCTTACTATAATTTAAAGATTTATTATGATGGTATTAATTCTAGTTGTTACTCAACTCGGGGGGCGCGAGCCCGTGCACCCAGCACGTTGGTCATAATAGTAATAATGATTAGATTGAACTAAATTGATTAGGATCTATTGTAACAGGTTAGGTTTAGGTAAACCAAGCATTGCTTTTCTCTGTTGCGCCTTGCAATGGCAGTTTATTATATAACTAGATACTTATGTCGATGTAGTGTCAACATCGCCAGGTCGTGTAGACCAATACATTTTGCTTGTATTTAACTTTCTTGCTAGTTCAGTCGCCTTCTGCATGGGTCAATTTAATTATGTTTTGTTTGATATTAATCGTTCTGTTGTCTCTTAAAGACTTGGGGTCTTGCCCCTTTATTTATTGTTTACTTCGGGCCTTATCGGCCAGTCACTCGACTTTCCTAGAGTGCCTCGCTCACGTATGTCTGCTAGTTGTTTGTAAAATAAAATAAACTCTCTTGTAACTAACCTACCTTTTATTTATAGCAATAAGAACCTATCAAATCAAAGGGGGGGTTACAAGAGAGAAGCTGCGCCACTCTGCTCTAGTAGAGTTGAGTGGGGCGCTTAATAGGATATTAGGTAGAGTTAGGAAAAAAAAAATAGGGTCCTCCTGTCTGCAGTATTGTTGGATGATTGATATTGTACTAATCCTTGTTTGTTTATGTTTCATGACTGCGTGACCATGGAGACCACTCCTGCAGCTGCCATGTCTTCTCTGACCACATCTAAGACTGCTGTCTACCGTCTGAGCCGGGACGAGTTGACAGCTGAGCTGACTTCAAGGGGCGTCTCCTTCCCTCCCAATGCTACTGTGGGTGAGCTCAGATCTAAGCTACGTGGGGAGATTAGCGGGACTGGGGAGGCTGAGACTGACTCGGGTATGGACAAGATTGAGGTTGGGAATCCACCCCCCTTAGCGCCTATCGCTCCACCTCCACCCCCTTCACTAGTTAAATGTCAGAACAAAGTACTTATGGAGATTTTAAATCGTACCCCTGTTTGCGATGGTCAAGATCACGCTACTTTGTTTAAGTTTATGGTTGAGATCAACAGAGCATATTGTCTAAAGTTAGCGAGTGATAGTGAATTTTTGATTCTGTGTTTGGCTAAAACTTCTGGCTTTTTAACCCAGTTGTTCTCCCGTGGGATTCAAAATGGTTTATCTTGGAGATCACTTACTGACCTCATTTTAGAAGCGCTGCTACCCAGTAGGGCTAGAGAAAGGTTATGTAAGGAAGTTATTCACAGGTTTCAATATCCCCACGAATCGTTGAGAGATTTTGTTTTATCTATCACGGAGGCAGCTCAAGTTCTCAATAGTGGCCTGGGGGAAAGTCAGATCGTAGATATTATTCTTGAGAATGTGTCGCCCCTCACCCGGCGACATTTTGTATTTACATGTAAGCCCTGTACGGTACTTGAACTTTTCTCTCTAGCATCTTCGATTGAAAACACCCTGCTCGCCGAACAGGAGTATTTGAGTGTGCATGCGCCAGCGGCTTTAGACCGCAGACGCACGGGTTCAACTCCCGAACCTATGAATACGGCCTTATCTTTAGCGCCTGTACTGCCGAGTGATCGCGGTGTTAACACTCCTAGGGACAACTTCAGGCCTTCGGGTTCAGACAACCGTGCGCCCCGCGACCTCTCGCGCGTGAGATGTTTTCGGTGTAGAAGACTAGGTCACGTACAGAGACAGTGTAGATCGGGAAACTTATAGGGCGCGGTCGTAGTCGTGGTCCGGTCGTGCCCACTTGTATTAAACCACGTGCTCCCACCCCTGTAGTTCGGATCCAGGTAGCCCAAAATGATTGTGTTGCTCTTTTAGATACAGGAGCCAGTCACTCGTTTATATGCCGTGAGTTTTTGCGCCAGTTAGAGGGTAAAACAAAAATCGATTATAGGTCGATAGGTCCTAAAGTTTACGCCGTGGCTAATGGGCAGACTATCTTGGTCGATTGTAAAGTAGTGCTCTCTATTAAGATAGAAAGATTTGCTTGGAAACGTCCTTTCTTTGTTATGCCAGAACTTCCCTTTGATGTTATTCTAGGAACTGACTTCATGTTCGAGACTGGAGTCAAACTTGACCTGAGACGCTTAGGAATATCTTTTAGTTTTGAACCTAGTTTGTTTATTCCATTTTGTGTTGGGCACCATCCTCGCAGGTTGTTCCCCATTGTCGAGGAACGTGAAGCGATAGATCGTTTGATAGCTCGATTCCCTGACGTCATCACTGACAGATGGGGCAAGTGCGACATTTTGCCGTACGACATTGTGGCGCAGGACCACATTCCTGTTAGATCTGGTCCCTACTCCTGTGCGCCCCCCAAACTCGAGATATTTAGGAATCTTATCATGGACTTGGAACAAAAGGAGGTTATTCGTCCCTCCAAATCCCCATACGCAAGTCCTGCGTTCATTATTCCCAGGAAAGGTCATGGGCATCGCTTAATTGTCGATTATAGAAAGCTTAACAAAAAAATAGTGTTCGACCCATACCCCATGCCCAGCATAGAGTCCGCCTTCCAACATCTTGGCGGAGCCAAATATTACAGTTTGATAGACCTTAATGCCAGCTTCCTGCAATGTGCTCTTTCAGAGTCGTCTAAGAAATTTACGGCGTTTATCACCCCCTGGCAAGTCTACGAGTTTAACCGAGTGCCGTTAGGGATAAGTTGCGGAGGGCAAGCGCTGAGTAGAGTCTTAGACCATATTTTGGCAGACCTGAAATACAAATTCGTGTTTAACTACCTTGATGATATCTGCGTCTACAGCAAATCTTTTGATGACCATTTGCGCCATGTTGAGGTAGTGTTGAGGCGCCTGCGCGAGGCTGGATTGACTGTAAACCCGGAGAAAGTCACATGGGCGAAGAGATCCATCCCATATCTTGGCTATATCATTTCTGAGGGTAACCTGCTTGTTGACCCGGATCGGGTTAAGCCCATTTTGGATTTTCCCCCCCCAAAAAACATAAAAGGGGTATTACGGTTTCTAGGTATGTGCGCCTATTACGCTAGGTTCATCCCTAACTTCTCTGACTTAGCCAACCCCCTTAACTCCTTGAAGAAAAAGGGTGCCACCTTTATTTGGGGTTCTGCCCAACAGCAGGCTTTTGTTGCGCTTAAGCGCCACCTTGTGTCACCTGCCGTACTACGCATGCCTGACTTTTCTCTGCCTTTCCAACTCCATGTTGATGCCTCCTCTGTAGCGCTAGGGGCGGTTCTCTCTCAAACGACGTCTGAGGGGAGTAGACCAGTAGCTTTCGCCAGCAGAACTTTGAGCCCTGCCGAAAGAAAGTACAGCATATATGAAAAGGAATGTCTTAGCTGTATCTTCAGTATCGACAAGTTCGCTGACTATCTAGAGCTTCGCCAGTTTGAGTTGTACACTGACAACATGGCTCTCAGCTGGATGTGGAATCACCCGAAACAGCTAGGGAAAATTGGACGGTGGGTTTGGAAGCTATCCAGGTTTAAGTTTACTACCCATCACGTTGCTGGGAAGCTTAATGTTGTCGCTGACGCTTTGTCTAGGATGTGTGAGGATAAGGAACCTGTAGGAGAATGTAAGGAAGAAGGCTCGTTATTTGTTATCCATACGATTCCCGAATCCTTTATCTCAATCAAAGACCATCAGTTGACGGATCCGTATTGCAGACAGATCGTTGACAGGATCAAGCGTGGAGAGAGTATTGGGAACTACGAGATTTATAAAGACCTCCTAGTAGTTCGTGTCAAGGGTAGGATAAGATATTTTGTGCCAGAGAAACTTAGGCCTATGTTACTTAAATATTTCCACGACTCCCTTTTTGGCGGCCATTGCGGTGTCCTTAAGACCGAACGCAAGATTTCTAAGGAATTTTTTTGGCCCTTAATGCCTAGAGACGTTAGAGATTGGGTGCGCAAATGTGAGCCGTGTCAACTGGCCAAACCGGCACGTAATTCTAAAATAGGGTTTCACTCCGCGGATGTTGCTAAGCAACCGTGGGAGAAAGTTTTTGTTGATTTCGTCGGCCCCCTTACCCGCTCTACCCAAGGGAACACCTCTATACTCGTTGCCATGGACGCCTTCTCTAAATTCGTCATTCTCATCCCCCTAAGGAACATGAAGGCAAGGACAACTGTTAATGCTCTATGCAGACGTGTTTGGGCGATTTTAGGGACCCCAAGGGTCATAGTAAGTGATAATGGACCGTGTTTCCGTTCTAAAGCTTTCGGAGATATGTGTTTCTCGTGGGGGATAAGACACGTTACCACTAGCCCGTACAACCCATCGCCGAACCATGTAGAGAGGTTTAATCGTAACCTGAACGTTGCTTTGACGATCTTTCACCACCAGGATCACACCCACTGGGACCAGGACTTAGACGTTTTGAACATTGCTTTTAACGCCGCTTTCCATGAGTCAGTCAAGGCCACTCCTTCCTCTATCCTCCTCAATAGGGACCTGAACCACCCATTATTGTTTAACTGGGATATTGACCCACTGCTTAATGACGCGGGTGATTGTTCTTATGAAAGGAAATGTGAGATAGCTTTTTCTAACCTCCTGAAGTCCCAAAGGAAGGTTGCCGCCACCTATAACCGAGGGCGTATCCCTGTCCCATTTAAACTTGGGGACATTGTTGTGTACAAGTGTTTTCCTGTTAGCTCAGCTGCTGACAAGTCTTCGGCGAAGATGGCGTATAAGTGGAGTGGTCCCTGGTCAATTGAAAGATTTCTTACACCTGTTTCGGTATTGTTAAAAGAAGTATCCGACCCATCTTTGACACGTAGAGCACATGTCAGCCACCTAAAGGCTGCAGGGAAATGAGTCAATTGACCCCGTGCTGTGTGTCGTCTGTTTGTTTAAGTGTATCTTAATGATTTAATTTTGCGTTCTTAATGTACATATTTCCAGGTATCTATATTGTTATATATATATATAATTTAAGTTAGGGAAGGGGTACCACCCCCTGGTATTGTTAGGATAATTTTTGTGGTACTGTAGGGTCTAGGTATGGCTTTAGGCAAAAACTTGTGTTGGACTGTTTGAAATGAAGCGTGTGCCGGGTCCAAAGTACATTGTGCAGAACGTTCACCCCACCGACTGGACTACCTCTAAGTGCGTGTGAAGCGACAAACCCACCTTTCCTCATTCGTGGAAAGTCGTCGCTAAACAGAGTTGTGGGTATCTCTGTGACTCGTGCCGGTAGACAATGTTGGTGCTACAAAACTGCCACAATAGCTTTCAAGAATGGTTGTGATAACTGTTAAACTTTATGTGGTGTTCACGTGTAAACTTTTGTTCTCAGAGACTTCACCTATTCGGCCTTCCGTCCCTCCCTCTCTGCCCTGTCTTTTCCTTCCCCTCCTTTGTTTCTGTACACTCATCGGCAGTCAATGATCGCCAAGCTGGGTGGGCGATGAAGCTTCCCTGGTGGTTAAAGCGGGCCACCATACGAGCATATGCTGTCTCCCTGTCAACTCGGGACGACGGTGTGTTGGAGTGAGCGTGTGGAGCAGAGGTCAGCCCCGGAGTCCAGTTATTCGCCGTCTCCCGAACCTGCATCTGGCCAGCTAACATGGCCTCGAAGGGTACGAGCCGCCTCCCGCCCTCTAGTCAGCGGTGAACATCGAGGAAGGCGCCTCCCCGTGTCTTCACCCAAGGCTAAGGACGTCCTTCATCTCTGTCCAAGGGGGGACATTGTGACGTTGTCACAGACATAAAACAAATAAGGACGATCTGGCTCACCTAATCTTGGTCCCCTTTGACTGGGCCGGACTGGACTGGGCTCGACTTCACGAAACACGCGCACTCAACTCCATTCTACATCACGCGGCTTACTGACCGCCCGAGGCTCGAGGTCCGATTAGAGCAAGACTCAGACATCTGAACATCGAGATGCGCTAACCCAGATGCGCCGACGGTTGTGTTCGAATGAAACAAGACTCATCCACCAGCGCGTGATTTGAAATTATTACGAGAATAATCGAGACGTTTGTCGAAGCAGTGTACTCCCCTCTCCCTTCGTCCCCTGTGTGATTCCCGCCGTTTGTGAACACGTGATTGACTTTGTACCGTATATAACGGCTGGACTGTCTTGTAATGTCACTCATTTCTCTGCACTCAATTAGGTGAGACACTTGTCTTAGATTTAGACGTAGGTTGTGTTCGACGTTTTCTAAATTATGTTTGGGTTAATTTGTTCAAAATTTAAGTTTCGACTTTAAATATAAATCTTGGTTACTAATAAATGTATTTCTCTGAGACTGCAGGATTTGCCTGTCAGCCATTATGGTTTATGCGCTAGCTTTGTTTCTTTTAACTTAACGTTGTGTCCGCCTCACGGACGGGTTGGAACTTTAGTATGTCGCCATCTTGGGGCGCTAATGAAACTTTAGTATGTCGCCATCTTGGGGCGCTAATGAAACCTTTGTATGTCGCCATCTTGGGGCGCTAATGAAACTTTTGTATGTTGCCATCTTGGGGCGCTAGTTGTTTTTGATAAATGTGTAACTTATTTAAAATTGTTGTATTGCTTACTATAATTTAAAGATTTATTATGATGGTATTAATTCTAGTTGTTACTCAACTCGGGGGGCGCGAGCCCGTGCACCCAGCACGTTGGTCATAATAGTAATAATGATTAGATTGAACTAAATTGATTAGGATCTATTGTAACAGGTTAGGTTTAGGTAAACCAAGCATTGCTTTTCTCTGTTGCGCCTTGCAATGGCAGTTTATCATATAACTAGATACTTATGTCGATGTAGTGTCAACATCGCCAGGTCGTGTAGACCAATACATTTTGCTTGTATTTAACTTTCTTGCTAGTTCAGTCGCCTTCTGCATGGGTCAATTTAATTATGTTTTGTTTGATATTAATCGTTCTGTTGTCTCTTAAAGACTTGGGGTCTTGCCCCTTTATTTATTGTTTACTTCGGGCCTTATCGGCCAGTCACTCGACTTTCCTAGAGTGCCTCGCTCACGTATGTCTGCTAGTTGTTTGTAAAATAAAATAAACTCTCTTGTAACTAACCTACCTTTTATTTATAGCAATAAGAACCTATCAAATCAAAGGGGGGGTTACAAATGTAATTTGACAATTCTCGCTGTAATATCACATGGTGGCAGTGGTCGGATATTGTGCTGTATTTAAGTATAACTAAGGTGAAGTGAAGAGTTCCAACATTTATAAAGAACACAGTTCCATTATGTCGGCCCCTGTGTATCAAATACCGGCTCCAGACCCTTTCGATTTCAAATCAACATTGGAATGGAAATCATGGAAAGATCGTTTTATGCGTTTTAGACGTGCTTCGGGTATGATAAAGGGGGCAGAAGAAGATCAGGTAAATTCTTTGATTTATTTGATGGGCCCTCAGGCTGAAACTATTTTTCTATCGTTCAAGCTATCATCAGCCGATCAAAAGAAGTTTGATACAGTCCTTCAGAAGTTTGACAACCATTTTATTCCCACCAAAAACATAATCTTTGAACGAGCACGGTTCCATACTAGATTCCAACTTGAGGGCGAGTCAGTAAGTGATTATGTTACAGATCTTCATACTGTTGCTCAAGATTGCAACTTTCCTGTCACTTTTTATGACGAAGCCATTAGAGATTGAGTCGTAGTTGGTATTGTAGATAAAAATCTCTCGTTTAAACTACAATTAGATGCCAAATTAACTCTGGAAACGGCTGTTAATTCTGCTATACAGTCTGAGCAAGTGAAAAAAAAGCAGGAGACTTTAACAGGAGCTAGTCAAGTTACAGCTGACAAGGTTAAGGCTACAAATAAACCTAAAAAAAAGAGTGGACAATTTTTTGGTTAAAATAGGAACGCTTTTTCTAACGAAGATAAAATTCCAACTAGAAAATCATGTTTTTGGTGTGGGAGTAATACTGAACACCCTAGAACCAAATGTCCTGCTAGGAGTGCTATCTGTCATCAGTGTCGATATAAAGGGCATTATGCGAAAGGTTGTAGATTTAGATCAGTTGATGCTGTTGACACGGAGGACGAGTTAGATGAAGATGGGGAATTTGTCGGCCTTGCCTCTACAGAAACTAATTATTTGCATGATAAATGGTTGGTAAACACTAAATTCTGTGGGAAAGACCTTTCTGCTAAAATTGATACAGGTGCAGATGTGAATATTATTGGAAAACGTACATACGAGGAGTCTTTTCAATACATGGAGCTTTTGCCATCAAATAAAATCCTATCCGGTCCAGGGGGCGCTCAGCTCATAACTATTGGCAGGATTCAAGGGAAACTCCAATACAAAAACAAAAATATTTTTGAGACATTCTATGTAGTCCAAGGAGCAGATAGAATTCTTCTAAGCCATCATACTAGTGAGAAATTAGGACTTATAAAGAGGATTTCTGAAGTAACAAAGGCTAATTTTGTTCCAAAAACTGTGTTCCCCAAGATTTTTACAGGACTAGGAAAAATTCGAGAACCATACCACATAAAATTTAGAGAAGGGGCTGTACCACATGCTATTAGTGTTCCCCGACGTGTTCCTTTACCTTTAAAGAAGGTTCTTAAAAAAGAACTAGATAGGATGGTTCGGGATGAAGTCATAGAAAAAGTTGACAAGCCATCAGATTGGTGTGCTCCCATGATTATAGTTCCAAAAGCCAATGGATCCCCAAGGTTGTGTGTTAACCTAACTAAATTAAATCAACATGTAGAACGAGAACTTTACCCTATGCCAGCAGTTGATTATTCCCTAGGTCAACTAGAAGGAGCTAAGATATTCTCAAAACTAGATGCCAACTCAGGATTCTGGCAAGTTCCTCTCACAGAGTCTTCCAGAGCTCTAACCACATTCATCACACCATATGGAAGGTATCGGTTTCTTCGGTTACCTTTTGGGATATCCCCTGCTCCGGAGGTTTTCCAGAAGAAGGTCAGTGAGTATTTAGAAGGATTGGAGGGAGTGGTCTGCCATTTTGACGATATTATAGTATATGAGTCAACTATTGAGGAACATGACTCACGGCTTTATAAGGTCCTTTCTAGGCTGCAAGAAGCAGGTTGGACTCTAAATGAGGAAAAGTGTTCGTTTCGGCAAACTACAATAAACTTTCTTGGCCATATCGTATCTGCGAAGGGTGTTTCTCCAGATCCAAAAAAAAGTTGATTCTATTCTCAAACTGAAACCTCCCGCTAATGTAACTGAGCTAAAAGGATTTTGGGTCTTGTAACATTTCTGGCCAAGTTCGTCCCAAATCTGTCTGCCTTATCGCAACCTCTTAATGAGCTTCTCCGCTCAAACGTCGACTGGTTATGGGATTATCCACAAGCTCAAGCATTTGAAAACATAAAGATAGCCATAGCAAAGCCATCTAGTCTTGCTTTATATAAGTGCAATAATGACACTATTTTGTCAGCTGACGCATCATCATATGGCCTTGGTGCAGTTTTAATACAACGCCAAGATGGTGGATCTCTAAGACCTGTTAGTTACGCTTCTCGAACTCTCAGTGAAGCTGAGAGAAAGTGGGCACAAATTGAGAAAGAGGGACTGGCTCTCGCTTGGGCATGTGAACGCTTTTCTGATTTTATTACAGGTATTCATATAACAATAGAGATTGATCATAAACCTTTAGTTCCTATTTTCACAACCAAAGACCTAGATTCTATAACCCCTAGGCTACAAAGAATTAGGCTTCGATTGATGAGGTATTCGTTTGAGATTGTTCATGTAGCTGGTAAAAATCTACTAATTGCTGATGCTCTTTCCCGCAATCCGCAGCCACTACTTGCTGGGGAAGATGAATTAGCTGAAGAAGTGATGGCATATGTCCAAGAGGTTGTCTGTGGTCTTCCTGCGTCTGATGCTAAATTGGCAGAAATTGTTCAGAATCTACATAAGGATGAGGCTAGTATCCACCTAATGCAGTTTTGCCAAGACGGATGGCCTCTAAAGTCACAAATACCGGAAATGTGCTTACCATATTGGCAACATCGAAATGAAATATCTCTACAAAATGGCCTTCTACTAGAAGGTAATAGACTAATAATTCCTAATTGCATGCGGAAGGAAATAATAAATAAACTACACGAAGGTCATCAGGGGATTACCAAATGTAGAGCACTTGCTAAACAAAGCGTTTGGTGGCCAAGATTGTCCACACAACTGAGAGATCTTGTTGAGAACTGTGCCAAGTGTGCCAAATTTAGGATAAATCGATCAGAACCTTTAATACCTACTATGTTTCCTGAGCGGCCTTGGCAAACAATTGGCATGGATCTTTTGAAGTTGAAAGGTAACTGGTATCTCCTTGTCGCTGACTACTACTACAGATATCCAGAAATGGCTTTGCTGGGGCGCCTTACTACTAGTTGTGTCATAAATCATCTTAAATATATTCTAGCCAGACATGGAGTACCTGAAATTATTAGAGCTGATTGTGGCTCACAATGGATCCATAACAATTTAATAAATGAAAAGTTTTTCCAGTTTGCTAAAGATTCTAATTTTAAGCTTGTTACATCCAGCCCAAAGTACTCTCAAAACAATGGCTTTATAGAGTCTGAAGTAAAGAATTTTAAAAATCATATTGAAAAGAGCGAGGACCCATACAGAGCCTTACTTATGCTGCGCTCCACACCTCTAGAATCTGGCTATAGTCCTGCTGAGCTCTTGATGGGGAGAAAACTTAGGGGATTTATACCAACATTGCCGAGTAACCTCGTTCCCTCACCGGTTAATTTGGACCAGCTGTTCCGCAGAGAAGAACACAGACTGTCGAAACAACAAGAAAACTATGATCGTCACCATGGGGTTAGGCCTCTCACAAATTTGAACCCTGGAACAAAAGTCTATATCACCGACCGGAACCAGGAAGGTACTATAGTGAAGAAACATGATACACCTCGGTCGTATATAATCCAGAGGACGGACAATTTAGAAGGTATCGAAAGTCTCTCTAGCCTCTTCATGAAAATGGTCCTCGGGTCCAGCAAGAGCCAAGTGAGTTGCCAAATAACAGCTCATCATCTCCAAGAAGAGAGTCAATTCTACCAGTTCACCCAACGCCTTCAGAGGTGGCAACTGAAGTACCTCAACTTGATGGTTCTTCTCCCAAGTCATCCACTCCCGCTCGAAGAAGCCAACGGTCCAGGAAACCCGTAGACCGTCTCGATCTTTAGAGGGGAAATGTGATGATAGCGCCCTGCGGCTATGTGAGGAACTACACTCTCTATCCAAGAACAAGTTGAGCATCAGAGGTGTTACCCCAAGGACTTGTTATCTGTGGCTGTATATTGTAATGTCTTATGTCTACAACATGTATTTGACAGAATAGAACTCGCCTTGTACCGAGTTAGACTGTAATGTAATTTGACAATTCTCGCTGTAATATCACAGTCAGTCAGTAGATTTCTGACCCTTGCCTTAAATAATTTTACCACCAAGTGGGTCCCTTCAATGTTAATCATCAACGTAACAATTTATTGGGAGAATACATCACATACTGTGCTTGTATTGTGGAAATAATGTTTTGTACTGCGAAAGCTTCCCCCTTCAAAACTCATTTGTGACTCCCCAAACCAATTCTAAACTAGGCCTATGTTAGATAAGTAAGGTTGCGCCGGACCTGATCTCAGCGCTGTGACAAGAACACAAAGCATCCACTTCCTTTTTACTGTACGAGTGCTCCAAAATATCTCTGGAGCATAAAGGAACAAGGTTGCACCGGACCTGTTACGGCGTTGTCTGTGACAGAGACGAGGAGCAAGGTTACTTTGGACCAGTTCTAGCGCTGCCTGTGACAGAGAGACGAGGAACAAGTTTACTCCGGACTTGTTACAGCGTGTATTTGATCCGTGGAGCAGTGACAAAAAGGAATAGCTCCTTTCGTCTGTCAGGAACAGGTTGTGAATGTGACGTCAGAGGAGCAGTGACAAAGGAGCAGGTTGTGACTTCACAACCCATTCCTAGTAGTAATATGCTTGTTGCCACGTACGTACGCTCTCGTTGTCTCTCGTACAGTTTGCTTGTTCGTAATCTTTATTAATGTTTATTTCTGATTATTAATAAACATATCAAACTGTTCCCAATTGGTCTACAACCTCTGAACATAAACCTTTTCTCATTATAATTCAACATGGTTGCCGAGCGTGGTTATAAAGAAAGCCCCAAGATGGCGGATGAAATGAGAATTCCTGTTTTTGACGGCAAGGACTACGAGTGTTGGAAAAAGAGAGTCACGATGATTTTAAAATTAAAGAAATGTGAAGAGGCAGCGACGAGAGAAAAAGGTACGACCGATAAAGAGGACGAGTGGAATGAAAAGGACATGAAGGCCATCAATGTTATTTCGAATGATCAGTTACAGTTTATAAAAGACAAAGAGACGGCGTATGGAATTATGAAAAAGTTCAACGAAATGTAAAAGGAATCTACTGCACTGCAAATTTGTATACGAAATAGATTAGATAAATTGAGGTTAAAAGACTGAAGATTCGAGTGCCTTTTTTACTGAGTTTGAAAAATCAGTGAACGAACTTAAAAGTGCAGGTGCTAATGTAAGTGAAAAAGAAATGTAGCAAGTTACAAGTTAGGATGTAACGAGTCACGAATTATGGCTATGACAAATGAGGCAACACTCACCGATCTCCCCTTGATGAACTCCAACAGAATAGCTCGAGCGCCGAACTCCGCTCTCCAACACACTGCACGATAAACTGAGCAGCGCGTTCAACCGACTAGCTGCGCGAGCATCAAATTCATGACTGGCCGGAAACAAAAGAGAGATGTTCCACGCGGCCGGGCCAAGTTACTGGTTCCGCCAGCCGAAGCGTCTAGAATAGTCTGGCTGTTACCCGGGCCTTCTTGTGTCTTCATGTTTCTTCTTGCCACCTTGTCTCCCTCTCCTTCCTTCCCCTTCTCTCTCTCTGTAGGTTCTATTATAGGTATATATTGGGACGCTGATGGTGGATAGGCACTCATTCGACCTCACTCCCACCTTACCTTATCCTTATTCCAACCAAAAACCCGACCTTCATACACAAATCGCTCATTTCATACCATTACTACCTTAGCCACGGCCGGACGCCACTGAGATAACCGACTAGGTTCTCTACTAGCCAGAGGGTAATCCTGGCGCCGGGGTCGGCCCCAGTGGTGAATGGATATGTAACCACCTCACTCCAAATCCCAAGAAAAGAAAATCCTACCCTAACAAGAAACTCTTACTACCTTTGCCACCGCCGGACTCCACTGGGACAACCGACATGGTTTTTTACGAGTCAGAGGATAATCCTGGCGCCGTAGTCGGCCCCAGATGGGGAATGGAAATGTAACCATCCTTCTCAGACCAAATCCCAAGAAAAGTTTATCCCACCACACCAGTCCCGGAAAACGACTCACACGATTCACCCACAATTCACCATCATACCTAATCACACCTACCCTCATCCCAGAAAAAAAAAATCCTACCCATACCCGAGACCCAGCACGATCATTCATAATCACCAATTCTCACCCCACAGTGTATATTTACTAATACAAATGTAATTTTCTTACAGCCTCATTTCATTGGTATCATCTCATAAGGTTTTTAAATTCATTCACGAGGTTAAGAGTCACGACAGTGACTCGGTACTCAAACAACAAATCAGCCCTTTCTAGGATGACCTAGCTTGGCTTTTCTGTCAAGGTGGATATTCTTAGTCGGGCAACAGCCGTACGGCGGATAGGCACTCATTATACCATCGGCTGACCGAGGTGAGAACGGCGACTCAAAGGGCGAGACCCTCTAGCTAGCATTCAAAATTCCCTTTCGGCGTAGTGGGGGGATTTCGTATCAAAATTATTGTTTAGCATTTAACTCTTTATTACTTTAACTTTGGAACTCCATGCGCTTCTCGCAGTTCATTGAAAATGCTGTCGCCGTTCTGCCTCCTCAAGCAGGCTCTAACTAGATTTAACAGGGCCGTTTGGCTTTAATTGATATTTATTGATAATTATGGGCACGCCGTGAGATACTTTGCGTCTCGGGCTTACCGCCCGCCTCTTGTTATAGTTGTTAGCTTACGTATCAGATAAGGTGTTGTCTTGTTATTTGGTCTAATGTGGGACACGGGGCACCTGTATGTTAATTTGGGGACTTGGTCCACTGATAGGTTCTAGGTATTGTCACATTGTTGTACATTATGTTGATCCACATAGGTTAGAGAGGGCATCTATAGTTAACTTCTTGTTATGATTACTAACGTTAACATATTAGTGGGGAGTTATATATATATATATATATATATATATATAAATTATGTTTAGTGGCTATGTGGGCTGTGTTCACCTTCAAAGCGCGACTTAGGGTAACTTCTCACGTTAACGCTAAGGGTATAAATGTGGAAACATTTATTAGGAGCAATAATGGAATAAGTGCATTCCCGGTTGGGGATTGAGGCATACAAACCTAGAACCATAGACCTCCATGATAACTATTTGTATTTTGTTACTTGAGATTTATGTTGGTATCCATCATGCTTCTATGTTGGTTACATTTATTGCACTTGGTATTCTTGTAGACTTTCTAGCATTGTAACGTTTATGCATTCCATACCCTAATGGAACTATTTCTTTACATGCAAGAGATTCGCGTTTCACGCGGTGTTATTATAGATGTGAACTTATTATGTACCTTTTTTTATTGTTCATAATAAACTATCTTACATTGTTACAATCAGGTAATGTTCTCGCCTGATTTTCCAGTCTCCTTTCCCCGATATTATCCCCGGGGGTGGGGGGGGGGGGGTAGCAAGTGGTAGCAGAGCATGGTTCATGGTTCTGGTCCTATGGTTCAAGGTTCTGTGGGTCTAGGGTGATGTTAATAAACTTGAGGTGGTTGTAATATTTCCGCGGGTTGATTTTCAATCTTTAATACACTGTACTAATATTTGTCTTTGTTCTGCTTCATACTGTCGTTGGCCATGGCCCCTCCATTGAAACCTGACGCCAAGCCGTCACCCAAGATGACGAGGTCTGACGTGTACAGGCTTAGCCGCGACCAACTCCTCGCCGAGCTCCAGGTTTAGTGTACCCCTGTTCCGCCCAACGCTACGGTGGGTGAGTTGAGGTCCCTTTTATGTGAGCTGGTAGAGCAAAGTGGGGGGGACTCCGACTGACTTAGGCATGGACAAGGATGCGAGTGGTGAACTGACTATGCCCTCCCATCCTCCTACTCCCCTTGTGCCTGTAGTGTATCCGAAGTGCCAAAGTAAGGTCTTGATGGAAATATTGAGTCGTATTCCTGTGTGCGATGGCCAGAACCACACAGACCTATTTAACTTTCTTCTCGAAGTGAATCGAGCTTCTTGCCTCAAACTCGTTGGCGAACCTGAATTTTTGACCTTATGTCTGACTAAAACGTCTGGGTTTTTGACAGAGCTATTTTCCCAGGAGATACAGGTGAATCTATTAGCTAGGGAATATTTACATTTCAATTAGTGTTACGAAATTTTCAAGTTACCAATCGTCTAAGTGTTTCGATTCCATCCTGTATAAATAGTTGGTTCAGAAAGTGCATGTTAAGTACCTCAAGGAATAAAATTAAACTATTACCTTTATCATAATTGTCGCATATAACATTTTAGCCCCAATATCTTCAAATATTCTAAGCCATTCTCCATTTGATGATGTAAATGAGTATTGTAATATTATTCAAAAGAATTTTGAGGTCTCATTTTACTAAAATAAAAAATCATTCTTAATATTTAAAAGCTTACCTAACTTAATGAGATGACATGTCATACTTTCAAATTTTAAAATAATTGTGTAGTGGGATAAATATTTGTCATAAGGTACACGATTAATTTACTTGGCAAAAAAGGATATATTTTGGGAAATATTTGGGTAACTAATGATGAACCCTCCATGGTGATAGTGAAGGGAAAAGTTAGTTTGGTGGTGAGTGTACGAGTGTGTTATCAGTGTACATCCTGAAATAGTGCTGTTGGCACCATCATCACTTGACCACAACTTCCAGGATGCTGTTTCCCGGCTCACAACCACAAAGTGCAGCTGGTATAGTTGGCTTGGCATTTTATTTCCACAAAAACGTAACAATAATAATTATTTTACTGCCATCTCATTTAATTGTATTTTCAAAATTTTATTTACACAAATAGCCTATATGATTCTACCACGAATCTTCTCACCATTGTTTGTTCAGGAATACTCGATTCTCTATAGTAAAATTAAATGTACCGTTAATTGTCAATTGAATTCATATAAAATTAGTAGGTTTTATTATTATTTAATGTCCGTTGGATAAAAAAAATAACACGCTAAGTAGGCAGAGTAGTATACCAAAATTGGTTTTGTGATCAGTGCATTCATTTTAAAACTGAAATGTAGAACTGATAGGAAAATAACAATTTCGTCCTTTTCGAATTTTCTAGAAGATGTGAGAAGGTAGAGTAAAAACCATGATGACTCTTATTTTGAGAAAAAATGTGTTAGCAGCGATTTTTAGTAGCTTACCTCTTGAACTGAAAATTGTTTTTATAGTCAGTCAGGATCTCGAGAATAGTTGTAGTATAATAGTTGTAAAAGTTGTAGAGAATAAAATTTTGAGTGCTAAAACAAGCTATTTACTAATAGAAAATAAACTCAAATTAAAATTCACACTTACAAAATTAAAATTAAGGTGAAGCACACGGGTGAAGCATGGATGTATGCATGATCATCGTCTTTTCCCACAGGTTAAACATAAGGCAGTTATTACCAAATTATTTTTAAATAGTTTCATCAATGTAAGCTTCAATATCCTCATCAAAAACTTCTGTAATGTTTTCACAAGTCAATCCATGACACATGTCCCACATTGGTAAACATCGCAGTCCTATTTTTACGCATTCATAGTGGTTATTAGAGCATTATCTTTTACAAGCAGAGGACACTAGTTTTAATAATTCAGGTGGTTCATGATGTTTGGAGGAATTTTTTTTAGTCTACCCACATAATGTTGGCTTCAAAATCGAGCATATTTCCATTCCAGTGTTGCACTTGTATGTACACTCCGTCGAGATTGAAAGGTAGCAACTTTTGACTCAGCCCACGCGGTATGCTATACCTCCACACATGACTGCAAAATAGTTAGCCTAGCTACGCCCAAGGCCTAAGTTAGAGAAGGCCTTAAGTCCTTAAATTATTTCTTGACTTTTGGGACGTAGTGATGTGGGAGGGTTATGTCTTTTAGCGATGCCCAAATGGTTTGATTTACTAAGTTAATTTTACTTTATTGTTCTGATTATGATAAAATCAATAATTATTAGTTATATACTTAGTTAATTAATTATGTTTGTTCTCATTAACATACGGGCTGGCATTTTTTTAGCTATTAATATTTAACCACGTCAAACATTATTTTGGCACCGCTACCCACATTGATTGTTTTTACATGGTAACATAAAGCAAGTCTCTCCCTTTTCATAATCTTCATTAATGTGTATATCTAATTATAAATTGACTAATGATTAATTATTATATTTCACACATGTAACGCAAATAACAAATTAACTCTAAAAGATTTTTACTTTATTGTTAATAAGGTGAGTTAAAAAACTTATATAATTTAAGGGTCCCAATCCTGATTTAAAATATTTTATATAAAATTATTTCCAGGTTAGTTAGAAAAAATATTTGATAAAATCGTATCCATTGGAAATATTTTAGTTGTAAATGTGAATTTATTTGTTTCTTCAAAGTCTATTATGACTGTGTATTACTTTGTGGGACCATAGTTCGATTCCATACTCTTTATTTAATGTTACATAATAGCCACAATATAACTATTAGTAAAAAGTTTTGATAAATACATTGATTGAGAAAAATTGTTTTTAAGAATTTCTTTATATAGCCAAAGATACCTGGAACTTCATAACCGATTGCGGTGCATTTATTTCTATTCGTCAGGATGTCTGCTAAGGGAGAATCTCGCATACATACAGTCAGGGTTTGGTTTTCCGTTGAAGAAACAGCCGGATTTATTTATATCTGTAACTTAGGATCTCTGGAACCACCTAACCGAGTGCAGTGCGGTTTTTATTTTTGTACTGAACCAATATCCAGGCAGGTTTTAGCATTATTTGTGTATAAAGAGGTGTTTTGGTGTGAGTCCCGGTGAAGGGCCAGCCGATTGTTTGTTGTATACATTTATGGAACCACACAATTACTGTGGTGTAGTTTTTATTAGTCTGTAGAGTATTTATACAGGCATTTTTTAGAATAGTAATTATAATCGGACGTTTTGGTGTGAGTCCCAGTGAAGTGTCAGCCGGATATTTGTATATAGCTATGGAACCACTTAACCGATTGCGTTGTAGTTTTTCTTTTTTGTAGGATATTAATCCAGGATGTCTTAGCATGATAAATCAGTGTTTTGGAGTGAGTCCCGAAGAAGTTCCAACAGGATATTTTTTTCTGTTGCCTAATATTTATGGTTCATTTTTGACCATTGTGCTGTGATTTATATCTGTATGAATTTCATCCATTCAATTTTAGATTTTATATATCAATATGATTGGACTGAGAGTTCCCGGTGAAGTGGTGGTCTAACAAGCGATGACATAATTTACCGGTTTGCAGCAAGGTGTAATAAATGAGCCCGGTGGTAGTGGAGTTGGTTTGAAACCGAGATCTAGTGGACGTTGAAGGCGTGGCGTTGGAGTTTGTCTCCAGGTGATGTTCCGTAGGTAAGCTGGCAGTGAAAAGTTAGGCGTTCACAATATTCTGAGGATAGTAGAAACCTTTTTATTTGAATGATCGTATTTTTAAAACCAACTATATCGTTAGTGAGGTCGTGGGTGTGGATTAGTAAAAATTTAATTTTTAAATGTCAATTGATCTTAAAAATAATTGACAATATCCACATAAACATAAAGTGCAATACCATAGTCTTTGTTCATATACTATTGCTCTTTAGTTTTCCACTTGCTATAACTTTTCATTGCCAAACAAGAATCATAATATTATATCCACTTCACATCTGTTTGTTTGAAGTTTTAGAGATTGAAATGAAAACTAAAATATACTATATTCAAAAACATTCAAAGAAACGTAGACAATTTATTATATTGCAATTTTCCATGCTACAACGAAAGGGATAATATGACCAAGAACATATTTTAAAATATATTTATATATCAAACAAAATTAACAACTGCGTCTTACTACCCACCTGGGCTATAAACATATTAATACGCTAGTGAGTTATGGTAAAGTAGGTTGAATTGAATGTAGATGTATCCATATTTACATGGAGGAAATGCTCGAAACCATTCATGAATAAACACCCTCAATAGGCTCGGCTGAGATTCTAGTCCTAACTTACTCATCATCGACAAACTGGAATAGAATGGCATGATATTTAAACACGAGTAAAATGATTCGTTTATGCTACTAATCGATTGTTTGCATTTATATATTAGTTTTTCATAAAACATAAGTGTGTATTTATTAAGCCCAAAGGTTGGCTCTACTTGGCTGGTCTGTATAAGCATATCTTAATCCTCAATATAAATTTTCCCAATCCCACATTATTATGTAATGGGCAAAATTGTGTTCATAAGTTCAAGGATAGGTTTGATACCAAGGAGGTGAAAGCAATTTACTAGTAAATTTTAATCACCACACATATACTACCCCTATTAGTAAATAAGTAAATATATAAGGATTTATTGATGTAGGCCTACATTAATTTATAGGTAGGGCTCTTCACGATAAATTGTTTACTTTAAGCCGTATAATTTTTTAATTTTACGTTTAAACATTTTAAAATAGTTTTTGGCTCATTGCTGTAGCATAGAACACTTTAAATGTGCTTATTCCTTTTTATAAGGAAGCAACATAGTATTATGTAAGCTTAGATAATTCCACACATGATGTAGGTTCAGAATCAAATAACACACGCGCACACACACATATATATATATATAATATATATATATTATATATATATTATATATATATATATATATAATATATATATTATATATATATAATATATATATAAGCGCCACACAGCACCCATTAGGGTTTTACGTCTGTATACTATGCTGAGGAAGGCTCAATTTACAAGAAGTGTGCCCACATTTGCATGGAGGGAGAGTTGAAAACCATTTAGGAAAAATACCTCTCAGTGAACCCGACCAGGATTGAACCTGGATCTCCCCGTCATTGTCAGTCTAGTCTATTGTGAGAGTAGCGACCTAGAAAATTTGACCACCGAAGCGGCTGAATATTGTTATACGTAATAGTCTTCTTATTAAATGATATATTTTTTAGTTTGTTTTGTTTGGCCTTCGAGTCAGTGCTTATTGGTCGATGCTGTGAAATGATTACAGCGAACAATCCTGCTCTGTGGTTTAACAGGCTGGCCTGCCTTTAACAAACACACTATGAGCATTGTCCTCTCCAGCCATGCGCTTTTGGTAGTTTAGAGTGTAGTTATTCAATTGGATGTTACAGGCTAGGCTTCCAGAGTCAAGGAGGTAATAGACAAGAAAGTTATCTGGAAATGTCGAACTAAGGAGTGGTGATAGGGGAGGATCTTATATGAAGAAGAGTGAGGAAGACAACGGCTTGGATTTCAAGTTAATTTAGTCCGTTTTGCCTGTGACAAAGAAGTCAGGGCTCGAATCCTGATTGTGTTTAATTAGGTGGTATTTCTTAAATGGTTTCTCATGCTGTGTATTCCAGTTAATCATGGCGTGGAGGACAAGGTTCGAATCTTTTGTTAAAAAGTACGCACATGAAATACATCATTATTTTGAAAATAATTGTTTATTAATCATTATTATTATTACTATTAATAGCACCACGTCTTACTACCCGTTCGGGCTATACGCACTTACGCTAATGTGTAATAGAAGGGTGATTGTGAGATGAAATGGAGGAACTACAGTTTAACGTGGAATCCAAACCACTGTGGAGGCTTGGCATTCCACACATTCACAAGTTATGGTTAATACACATCTTGTCAGAGGTGAAGGAAGGGCTTGGCAATCAGATAAATCTGTGCCGGGACCGAGGATTGTACCCCGGACCCCCAGCACAGATGTCCGACACCTTACCCCTAGACCGCCAGGTCACCAGGGATTATTAATCAAAATTAACTTTATTCTGGTTAATATCTGACACCATTCTCCCAACGTCGGTTTTTGTATATTTCTTCTTTTTACTTTCTCTCTATCTTACAGGTAGAGAAAGTATGGTGATCGTCAAAAAAATCGAATTCGAGATTTTGATGAATTTTGACGTTTCATGACTCCCTAAATCCGAAAAAGTGGTTTTTGAATTTCCGTCTGTCTGTCTGTCTGTACTTCCAACTAGAGCCTAAACTAATTTACCGATTGAGCTGAAACTTGATATCTAGGGTTTTTATAGGGTTGCCCCGAGGGATTTTTGGAATTGGATATCTACCCCTAAAATTAAGGGTAGTTTACTGAAGGGAAAAAAGAGAAAAAGTCGATTTTCTCAAAATCGGCTCTAACGATTTTGATTAAATTTCATTTATGAACATTAATAAATATTCCAAACAAAATGGCTACTCTCAATATTTCGGCAAAATGGCTCCGGTCTGATGCGTAAATTAACATTTTTTATAGTAGCTCCGAAAATATTTGAGATATGAAATTACTTAGCATTACAAATATGTATATATATTTATAATACAAATATTTTATTCTAAACATATTTTTATAAAATTAATAATTTTCAATCTATACGCCAATATATATATATTTTTAACTTTTTGGACATTAAAGCTTAAGTATTGCGATCGTAAAAAAAACTAACCTGAAATGTTGATGGATTTCGACGTCTCATGACCCCCCGAACCCTAAAAAATAGTCTTTGCAATGCCGTCTGTCTGTGTGTCTATTAAAACTTAAAATTAAGGGTAGTTTACTGAAGGGCAAAAAGAGAAAAAGTCGATTTGCTCAAAATCGGCTCTAACTATTTTGATTAAATTTCATTTATAAACATTAATAAATATTCCAAACAAAATGGCTACCCTCAATATTTCCGCAAAATGGCTTTAAGGACTCCGGTCTGAAGCGTAAATTAACATTTTTTATAATAGCTCCGAAACTATTTGAGATATGAAATTACTTAGCATTACAAATATGTATATATATTTATAATACAAATATTTTATCCGAAACATATTTTTATAAAATCAATAACTTTCAATCTATACGCAATTATATGAATTTTTTAACTTTTTGGACATTAAAGTTTAAGTATTGCGACCGTAAAAAAAAACTAACCGGAAATGTTGATGGATGTCGACGTCTCATGACCCCCACAACCCTAAAAATTATTCTTTGCAATGCCGTCTGTCTGTGTGTCTATAAAAACTTTAAATTAAGGGTAGTTTACTGAAGGGCGAAAAGAGAAAAATTTTGTTTTCTCAAAATCTGCTCAAACGATTTTGATTAAAATTCGTATCTAGGCGTTGATTAAGATTATAAATAAACTGGCTATTTTCATTTTTCTATGAAAATGATTTTTAGGGTACTTTACAGAAGCGTTAATTTCCGTATCTCCACAACTATTTGAGAAACTAAACAACTTATCATTGCAAAATTGTAGGACTATTAGAAATAAAAAACTTTAATTTGACATATATTTTTATAAAAGCAACAGTTTCTGAGATATTTGCAAATATATTAATACAATTTTGTGAGCTCTAGTTGTAAACATATACTACTTAAGTTTTAACGCAATAATTCTCCAATGCCATAGAGTAATTAAATATAAGTATCTAAAAAAGTATGTTATTTTTCCTTAAAGCTCTTAGGAGAAATGTTTGCACAGCAATGATCTATCTCCATTTTAGACTCAATAGTCAATATTTACATTTTTTATTGGTCAAAATGTATAAATGAATAATTAAATATCAATGCGATGACTTGAAGATCTGCAACACCTTATAAAATGTTAAAATTTTAACCAGAAATCGAAATTTTAATACGAAGTGTTGACCCTTGTGGACCCAATATTAATCTTTTTTATAACTTTTAGGATTCCTTAGATTTCTTTCTACTTCCCTCCATTCATCTCTAGTAATATAATTTTCATAAATTGGAACATGTAAAGTAGATCCGAGTTTCCAAGCTGTCAGCAAATGGTTCAAACACTATTTTATTAAGGTCTTTAAAACATTAAACTGTTTGAAATGCTCTTAGGTGGACAAAGATGCGCCTCTTTTCTCATTGATTCTATATCATTGTATATTATTTTATGCGTGTTCTTATGTGGAGTGGTGATGATACAATGTACATTATTCCGTTCAGAAATCTTACGAGTTTATAGAGAGAGAAAAAAAAATCTGTGTGGTGTGCCATACCATTTATTTCTTTGCAAATTACATTTTTACACGACTTAAATATATTATGTTATTCTCTAAATGAGAAAATGTGGCAACGTAGTTCGAATATTGACATATTAAAAAAAAGGGATTAAAGTGAATATTATGGATAATTTCTCTAAATAAACATATTTTCACCACGTTGTATGAATTTACGGCTGCTATTTAGTTTTCTTTGCGAGTCTAACTTAACTAGAAGGTCCTTACTAATTATTTATCGTTCTTGGATACGATTCAAGGGAGAAGTTTAGGAAATCATGTTTGAACTTGAGTTGGATATAAAATATTATTTTTTCGATGGGTTTGCCTTGTAACATTCCATGAACTACTGTTGGTTGTGGTGTATCAGGCATTCGATCTTAGGCAAAATTTTTTTTTTTTTTTCACCATCGCGTCTCACCACCCGTTCGGTTCGGACGCCGTCCCCCTCTTCAGTTGCAACCTTCTGAGAGTGATTTTGTTGAAATAATCCTACTATTGTACAAAATAGCTTTACAGAAGTAAAAAATAAGATTGCTTTGGACACTTTGTTCAATACTTCAATAAAAACATTTGTTTGTGTGAAATTATAATATATTTCTTAATTTTTTTCTTTAACCGTCAGTTTGGCTTAGATGGTAACGTGCCATCCTCATGATCTAGAGTTCAAGTGTTCAAATATTGAGAGTTCAATTTTTTTTTTTAATTTGATCAGACTGAAAAAAAAACTTTCATTTTAAATTATTGTATTAATCAGTATATAATTTGTTTTAAAACTTTGTATAGAAGTATATAAGGTATTTGAGCATACGTAGAATACCAAAAAATTCTTATTTAAAAATAATTCAACAGGGTAGTAAATTAAAATCAGTACCGGTACATTAATTTTGAAATTTTTTATGTAGGTGATTATTTAAAAATTAAACTATTGGATTTATGATATAAAAATGTACACATTTAAAAAAAAAGGCTAAGCAAGCTAATTATTAATCGCATAGTAACAACATTTAGTGCATATTTATGTTTTAAAAATAGTTGCGAATATAAAATAATGTTTTACTGAATTCAAATTATTAACAAGTAATTTTTTATTCCGAAATAAAATTAAAACATCGTACTCAAGTTGGTATTGTTCCATTGAATTTCTGAACTTCAGACAAGCACGCTACCAAGTGATCTAAACAACATATGAAACATTCTGAAAGTTTAACTCATAGACTACTTATAGAAAATAGATTAAATTTTATTTAATCTACGGTGACCTTAAGGTCGGAAGTTAAAATGACTTTGCGTGTCATTAGTGTTGTGTGTTGGTCATCTCTGCCCTACTTGACAGACATTACCTGTCTCGCAAGGTGTTTGGCTGGGGAGAACTGCCTCGCTAGTCACTAGTCTGACGTCACTTTTTTACAGCTCAAACGTTTCAAGACCTAGAGCCCTGGGCTGCAGGGCGAATCCCGGTATAGTGTACTAAGGGAGGTTTTTATTAAATAATTTCCCACTATAATCAAATCTAACCTAATCACGTGCGGGTAAGTTTGCTAGTAAAGCTACATTACTCCTGACTACACCATTATAGTAATTTTTAATGCCCGGACGATAAATAAGACGCAAAGCAAAGAAACATTTATTTTTTGATAAATTAGTATACAAAATATACAAAACTTGCTAGCCAAAAAAGTTATTTATGGTTATTACTTCACTGTGAAAGAGCCTTAGCCTATAGGTAATTTATAACTAATAGTCTATTTATGTTATTTATTTGAAGTATTTAACATGCACTTTATGCACAGAGTGATTATATCAGCAAACGAGAATTTCTATGAGCAATAGCGAGAAGGCCTTCCAATTCTGCCGGGAAAGGTATTTTCACACACCTTCCAGGGTTCTTTTAAATGCCACGATCGACTTGGGACCGACGTCTTTACTTCCTCTCCGAATGAAGTTGTGCTACGTATTTTTAACGCTCAAGAAAAATTCATTGACCTCGGCTGGGTTTGAACTAATAGTTAGGATCCAAGATATCAATCTGTATAAAGAAAATGTTTCAAAAAATTTTTGTAAATTTTTTAGACTCAATCATAATTATTATAGCTTATTTGTCATATTATTATTATTATTATTATTATTATTATTATTATTATTATTATTATTATTATTATTATTATTATTATTATTATCATCATCATATCTGATTGTAGGCCTACGCATGTTAAATTGTATCGAATATGTATCTGATTAAATAAAAATGTGGACGAAAATTAATGGTCTAAGTTACTATTAATTCCTCATAGCAACGTGTAGTATTCTTGTTTTAGCTCAATCATTATTACAAATGAATTTAAAATACTCATAAAGGACAAAAATACAACCTACAAGATAATAAAACATTGTTGGTATACAATTGTTTTTAAACTATAATAATATAAATATACAAATTATGATAGAATTTAAAAAATAAACACACGTAGGTTACACTCTAAGTCACAACTAATCTCTTGGGTTCCGTACCAAGAATGAAACCCTTATGAAAAACTCACGTTATATATCTTTTTTCAGTCCTACACAGATCTCAACATTTGAATGGTTAGACATATAATTCCAAAGCTTGGGTTGCAGCTAAGTGCCCACATGGAACGGGTTGGTAATAAATTTGAAAAAAGACGAATAACGGAATTTAGGAGTCATTAAAAGTAAGTTTACGCTTTATTATTATTATTATTATTATTATTATTATTATTATTATTATTATTATTATTATTATTATTATTATTATTATTACTACCCAATTATGCGGGTACTTTTGAAAACTTTTACCGTGAGGGTTTCAAATATATATAGACCTACATATAAAATATTTTAATATAATAGTATACATATATTATCATTTTTTAAAACAAAAAGTCTCATAAAATGTTGGGAAAACACTAAAAAAAGGAATATTTAAAAACCTATGTTTTTTAGAGTAAAAAGATTTCATTTATATGCAAATAATACTTTTTGAAATATTTCTATATTAATAATCTCACAAATTCAAATAACCTGCACCGAGTGCACACTTGATCCATAGTAATGCATACATTAAAGATGCGTAAAGAATGAAAACTAGCCAAACAATGCATATTATTAAGCCATAGAGATATTGCTGAAAGTTTGTTTGCTAACTATTTGGGTTCCTAGATAAAGCTAAAGTGATATTTAATATAAATGAGTACACCTTAGTTTTTTTTTGTTTTTGTTTTTTCATTAAGTCATAACCGATCTCACTTAGAGAGACGCGTATCATCCTAAGGTTTAGTTTTATAGATTTATTTGAGATATCTGACGTGTAATTTCTGAACCGACTGATAAAATCAGCACACTACTTTGATACTATCTTAAAACTTGAAAAGACACAACATCCCCGTCAATTAGCTCCTCAGTTTAGAAGGGGAAACAAATGTTTCACTAAAAATAAAAGTTCCACGATGTCAGGAATCAAACCTAGTATCCTTAGATCACGAGACAAATATGCTATCGATTGAAATAAGCTGTCGCACTATCTAAATGTTAAATAAATTTGTAAATCGTGCTCTTGTATGATTCTTGGCTAAGAAAACATTAATAATAATATTAATAATAATAATAATAATAATAATAATAATAATAATAATAGTAATAGTAAGGTAACCAATAATTATTTGAGGAGTATGATATTTTAACCTATAAGTTATAGTGCAGACTACAAAATACATTATTTATTTGGTCTTGAAATTAACTTGGAAGGATTAATAACTGTTGGCTTAATGCAAAACATAAATGTTTAGAAGATGTATGAATGTTAACTGCATTAGAAACTGTCAGTATTTTGCTAGCGCATTACTTGATAAAGTGAATAATGTGATCCAACCCTCCATATAGACAAGCGCCATTTAACTATTATACGCTATACGCGGACATTCACGGCCAGCTAGCACACACAGAACGAACTATTTATTAATATGTTTGAGTGCCAGGAAAACTTCACTGTTTCTCATATAACCTTCATAAAGTCAATCTTAAATCAATATGTCAAGGAAAGAGTGTTTAAAGCAATTGTTGAGGATTGAGTTTTTTATATGTTTTTAGCACCATGTCTTACAAAACGTTCTGGTAATACGCCTAAGTACTAATTACTCCAATGGTTAGAAATTAGAAAGGTTGAAGTTAGAGGAAGTTAACCTCCATTTGCGTGGAGGGAGAGTGGCAAACCATTTAGGAAAAACTACCCCAGTTGCCAGAGCGAGATTAAAACCTCTATCTTCCTATCTTCCCGTCCACATCAGTCGAGCTAAACAGGAAACTAGCGCGTTAGCTAACTACGCCACCGGGGTGGGTCTGTGAGTTGTTGATAATCTCATTGTAGTAAAAACATTATTGATTGAACTTAAAAAAGAAAGCCCCAAATTAATCATAGATTATAGACCAGTGTGATAGTTTCTCGAAATACTCACAAAATAAAATATTTAATATCTTATATTGAACAGAATTACAAAGTAAAATAAATATTATAGGAAATACGGTAAATAATTTATATTTTACTGTATCGGTAGTCATGCGGACAAAACATTTCTCATATGGTCCATTTTCAGTGATGGATAAACCAGGGTTCTAGTCCTGGTCGGGAATATTGAGACAGGTTTTCCTAAATTGTTTCCCAACTTCCCTCCAAGCAAATTTGGTTAAATAATCTTTAATTTGTATCTTTTCCATCACTATCCCCCAGTAATTAGTGGTAAAGGTGGTTGAAATAGGTAATATTATGTTACATATAAATATTCTCCTATAGTTCACTCTGGACTATATTATCCCCTTCGCGGAAGAACGGAATTTCACTTTCCAGCTGACCCACAAAATCCATTATAGCTGGCCTGTCAGTATTTCCAGGGACTCACAACAAAACACCTGATTAAACTAATGTTAAAACCTGCCTGGATATAAAAACTACGTTGGCCTATATACACAACATACATCCGAAACTTTAACAGGGACTCGAAACCCAAAACCTAAGTCTATCATGCTGCAATTTGCCTGGTTGATATCCTACAGAAAATAATTAACTACGGAATCAGCGGTTCACAAATATCCGGATGGTCCTTAACCGAGACTCACAACACAAAACATGATTAAATCATGCTAAAACTTGCTTGGATAAATATTCTACAAAAAAAAAACTACATTGCAATCGGTTAAGTGGTTCCATATAGAAATATACAAATATCCGGCTGAAACTTAACCAGGACTCATACCAAAACACCCAATTATAATTACTATACTAAAAAATGCCTGGATAAATATTCTACAGAATAATAAAAACTACCCCACAGTAATTATGTGGTTCCATAAATGTATACAAACAATCGGCTGGCCCTTCACCGGGACTCACACCGAAACACCTCTTTATACACAAATAATGCTAAAACCTGCCTGGATATTGGTTCAGTACAAAAGTAAAAACCGCACCGCAATTGGTTAAGTGGTTCCAGAGATCCTAAGTTACGGATATAAACAAATCCGGCCATATCTTTAACAGAAAATCAAACCCTTACTGTATGTATGCGAGATCCTCCCTTAGCAGGCATCCTGATGGATAGAAATAAATGCACCGCAATCGGTTATGAAGTTCCAAGTATCTTTGGCTATAGACAGAAATTCTTAAAAACAGTACAGAACTATAATTTTTTTTACTTGAAAATATTTACATTCCAAACCTTAAAAAAACAGAGATATCATTTAAGTGTTTTTAAGCTCATAAACCAAAATATACAATATTTCTCCTTGCTTTTCAATTATTTAAACCTACTAACTCTGATATTGTATTAATAGTTGCCTACGACATAGCCTGTTTTATTGTTTGGATTTCCAGAATTTATTTAGTAAAAAACAGATTTGACAAAAATAATCACAAAAATAATCAAAAATAAACACATAGTAATCACCATTATACATTCAATTTATTAGAAAATGAAAAATCAACATAGACTTAATAAACTACACCTTTTCTCAATCAAAGTATTAATCATTAAAGCTTTTTACTAATAGCTATATTGTAGCCTCTATGGTAATATTAAATAAAGTGTGGAATCGAACTATGGTTCCACAAAGTTATACACAGTCATAATAACTTTGAAGAAACAAATAAATTCACTTTTATAACTAAAATATGTCAAATGAATAAGATTTTATCAAAAAATTTTTTGTCCACACGGAAATAATATAAAATATTTTAAATCAGGATTGGGACCCTTAAACTACAGAAGTTTTTTTAAACTCAGTTTTTTACAAATAAAATAAAAATCTTTTAGAGTTAATCTGTTATTTACATTACATATGTGGAATATAATAATTAATCATTAATAAATTAATAAATGTATAATTAGCTATACACAGTAATGAAAATTCTGGAAAAGGGGAGACTTGCTTTATGTTACCATGTAAAATCAATCAATGTGGGTAACAGTGTCAAAATAACGTTTGACATGGTTAAATTTTTAATAGCTAAAAAATGAGATCAAATATAATTAATTAACTAAGTGTGTAAATAATTATTATTGATTTTATCACGATCAGAACAGTAAAGTAAAATTAATTTAGTAAATCAAATCATTTGGGCATCGCTAAAAGACATAACCTCTCCCCCATCACTCCTTCCCAACAATCAAGAAATAATTTAAGGACTTAAGGCCTTCTCTAACTCCGGCCTCGGGCGTAGCTAGGCAAACTATTTTGCAGTCATGTGTGGAGGTATAGCAAACACGCGGGCTGAGCCAATAAGTTGCTACCTTTCAATCTAGACGGAATGTACAGGTACATACGGTAAGAGTGTTGTTAAGCCGCATCAAGGTTTGGTGGAAGTGCTGCAAGAACGAAAGCCCGATTTACTTGCAGTTCATCGAGGTTTTCACTCTTCTTGTAACTGTACAGATGGAGTAAAAATTTCTCTCCTGCAGAAGTAATGTCTTCTTTTGAGGCCAAAGGCATATTGAAAACGTTTACAGTTGACCTAGGCTTAGGATCTTTCTGAAGAATAACAATGGCTTTCACTTTGCCTTGGTTGTAAGGACCCGAAGTAGTGTGATATCCCGATACTGCGTGTTCAAAAAGAATAACATCGCAGGTCTCACCCAGAACAACCTTTTGTTGAAGAATTTTAAACAAAGTCTCTTTGCTTGGCTTTGAAGCCGGACGAAAGACGAATACTTTGTCAGAGATAGATGCCTTTGAAATAAGAACAAGTAGATAAGTATCCTGGCCAACTACAATGACATTTAATCCAGCTCTTGCTTTAGCAATGACTCTTGAAACATGAGGAAATATGCATCAGATTTAGTTTGATACACTTCTGCGTTGGATTCTTGGCAGTGACTTGATAGAATATCTATGAGTTGTCTCTTATTGTTGCTGTTCACCCGAAAATCTGCCTGTATTGTTATTATGAAAGAGCTCTCATTTATTTTTATGTTAGAAGAAGTTCTCTTAGAAGCTCTTCTTTTCTGCTCACAGTTTATTTTATGGTGGGCTTTTTTCGGATATCCATCAAATACTATAGTACATTTTTCTCTATAGTGTGACTTCACATACGAAATACAGAATAAAATTACTTTACTATAAAAAACACACAGTAAAATTACTTGAAATTGTACCTATATCAAATGCTAAAACAACATCACATGGGCTACTCTTTTCAGGAATCTTGGATTGGACCGACCTGGCTATAAAAATACCAGGCCCACAATGACGACGTGCATCACGTTATCCGTATGAGACAAATGTTTGACGCCGTTTTGTGCCACCAGGTTTGGCCAAATAAAAATAAGTAATAACAACAATTGTAGACAATTTGATGCCGAACAGTTTTTATTGAAAATTTATTTTGTAAAATGGAATATTTTCAAATAAATCGCCATAAACTTAATTATTGGCTGCACATTGGGGGGGGGGGGGAAGACTTTATAGAATTTAAATCAGAAGGCTGGAGAGAATATGTCTACAAATTCTCTTGCTTGCATGACTTTTTTTTAAACCTCATTTTTTTAAACGTATAATAACTGTCCTAATAAAATGATATCAATAAATTACAGTAAATGTGAATAGTATTTAAATGAACAAGTATTAATATTATTTGCCTAAGAAATATAATGTTAAACGTTTAGAACATAATAAGTTGGTGCATCAACAGGCTTACACATAAAATGAAGAGCAAAATGTTCTGTTTTATTCTTTTACAAACGTTTAAATTATCATAATCTACGATTGGAGCCACTTATTATTCGTCCAGAAATTAAAACAAAAAATGTTAAGAAAAAATATATTAAATTGATATAGAACCATTTATACTGGGTTTTCTAAATCATATTAATGTAGTGTTCACGGCGTTTAAGCAAAGAGGTAACTTTGAGCTAAAAGGTTCTTAAACATTGGTAAGACTATTCGACTAAGTTTGAATGATATAAAAAATAGAGTGTAAATCTATACATATAAAAGGAAAAGTTCTGACCCACTGACAGACTCATCAACGCCCAGCCCAAACCCTTGGACCTAGAAAGCCGAAATTTTGCACAGAGGTTCCCTTTATGATGTAGACAAAGAACAAGGCCGGATTTTTTGAAATTTCCACGGGATAGGGAATAAAGAGGACTTTTATTTTCGCTTTAAAGTTGCCTTATTTCCGTAACTATAATTATTAGAGACTTCAAATTTGGCATGTAAGTAGGTAACTATAATCACTAATAATTTTTTCAGGATTTTTCGAAATTCCCCTGAGATAGGATAAAAGCGTTGCTTTAAAGTTATAAAGCTGAAATTATGCTTCCGTTACTATTGTTAGGTTTTAGGATTTTTCATTATTCACTCGGGTAGGGAATTATATAATAATAAAAGGAAGTGTTTGTCTGCGTGGGTGTGTGTTTGTATTCGATGCCCAACCAAATCTACGCCACGCAGAGATATGAAATTTTTAACATAGGTGGACGGAAGGGGGTCCAAATGCACCTTGAGACAGGATTTTTAAATTTTTAATTAGCTTTTTAATTAGGCTAATTTTAACAAATTTTTAAAGAAAATATTGTTAAGCTGGTTTAGAACTACGTTTCAGAGAAATGGCAAATCGGGCATCATGGGGGCGAAGGGGGGGGGCGCTTATATAATTCTTATACCACAGTGGGTCACGGTCAACGACGTGCGGGATTGCTAGTATAACATAATGTCATGATTGTGTGCATATTTTTTTAATGCAAATAACCTTGTGTTTGTAAAGTAAATACATTATATTAGGCTATGCAAGGTGACGGGAAAGTCATAAGCTATACTTAGACCTTCAATACAGAATGATGAAAATTAAATTTTCGGTGTCAGATACATATTCAAAATATATATTATTTAATCGCTTTTCAATATTTAATACGAAGTTTAGTGAATATTTTAGCCACTGTGCACAGTTATATCACAATACGTTTTAAAGAAAATATAAAATCCGTATGATCGTTTTTGCCCACAAGGGAACAGGGGGGCAAAACTGAACGTACTAGTACCAAAAATTAAGTTGAAAATAACCTGTTGCATTATTTACTAAATTAAAATAATCCTTTAATAATAATAATAATAATAATAATTATAATAATAATAATTATTATTATTATTATTATTATTATAATAATTATTATTATTATAATTATTATTATTATAATTATTATAATTATAATAATAATTATAATAATAATTATTATTATTATAATAATTATTATTATAATAATTATTATTATAATTATAATAATAATTATTATTATTATAATAATAATAATAATTATAGTTATTATTATTATTATTATAATTATAATAATAATAATTATAATAATAATTATAATTATTATTATTATAATTATAATAATAATAATAATAATAATAATAATAAATAATAAATAATAATAATAATAATAATAATAATAATTATTATTATTATTATTATTATTATTATTATTATTATTATTATTATTATTATTATTATTTTCAATTCCATATTTTCAATTCTACTTTATTAAAGTGCTGGCCAACAGTCGAGACCTCTAACAGGCTAGCACTGAACAAACAGAACACATGGCTTATAAAATAAATGGTACGAAACTCCGCATAGACTTTCTCACTCCATTGTTTAAATATGGAGATATATACTCAAAACTCATAATATATGTGAAACTAAATACTATACACGAGCAAACCCGAGAAAAAAATTGCTATATACTTACGTAAAACATTTTTTGGTTCCCGGTTTTAAATTTTATAATTTTATTTTTAAAGAATTAAAGTCCTCAATTGTATATGTGGATAAAAAATCAATATTGGGTCCATAAGGGTCAACACTTCGTATTAAAATTTCGACTCCTAGTTAAAATTTTCGATATTTCATTAGAGGTCGCACATTTTATGGTTATCACATTGCTATTAAATTCCTCATTTATAAATTTAGAGCAATAAAAAAGGTAAATATTGCCTATTAAATATAAAATGATAAAAATAGATCATTGCTGTGAAAACATTTCCCCTAAGGGGTTAAAGAAAAAAGAGCATAAGCATTTTTAGAGACTTACTTATCTACTTACTCTATGTAATTAGATAATTATTGCGTTAAAACTTAAATAGTATCTCTGTACAAATAAAGGTCACAAAATTGTATTAATATATTTGCCAAAATCTCCGCAACTTTTTTTTATAAAGATATATTCCAAATAAGAGTTTTATATTTTTAATAGTACTACAATTTTGCAATGATAAGTTATTACTACCTAGTACGCCCCATCAGCACAATTTGACATTTGACCCCGATCTGGAGAGTGTATTGTAATGATTACGTAATGCCGTGTGTGACGTCATAGACCTCTGTGTCATTGTTTTGTAAGGTGCTTGTTTATTCTTGTTCAAACTTGTAGGGTCAGTTATGTGTGCTCATTTTTTTTTTTATGTGTGCACATTGGATTGTATGTCTGGGTAGGATTGGGACTGGCATTGGAGTTTATTTTTGGGAGTTTTATATTTATTTATTGGTGTGGGTAACGTGCAGTCAATGACGTACCTCCTCCCTCGACGTCCCATAAAATGTCGGCATCGCTGTCGGGGGAGGGAACGTGAAGCACGAACCCCTCCGACGGCCGTTTAGCGTAGTTTGTGAACAGCCGGCTACGGTTCGCTGCCTCAAGACCCCTTTCACTTCCACCCCTCACTCTACCATAACCCTCTTCGTGAGCTCAGTGGATCAAATCCCTCGGGGTAGAACATTTTGGGAAGGAAATCTTTGATGTCGCAACCAACATGGGGTAAAGCGAGAGTCGTTAGCCCTAAACATGTTATAAATGTTGAAACCGGATAGTAGTGAACCTATTGAAGAGTCATTAACCCACCTCACCCACTTGACTTAATAGTGTTACAGGAAAGTCCTCTTGACACATCAGGAAAGACCCTTGAAGGCCGTAGCTCAGATGTGGTTCTAACGCTCATTCAGGAGCTGAGTTTTCGTAAAAAACCCTAGTTATACACCTTGTTGTGTTTCAGCGGTTGCCATGTACGGTAACATGGATTAGAACCTTGATATCTTTGCCCGAATGAGTTGAAAATAAATGTCGGTCTAAAGAGACAGAATAATAAAATTAGTGGTTGTTAATCATTTGACAGGGATGAACCATCATTTGCGCTGGATTCAAATGTGAAAAGATGTCCACCTACAAAGATGTAAATTAAATTATATAGGTAGTTTCAAATAGCCAAAGCTATTATTTATGCTTTTAGTGATTATTACTCCATTTAGATATCATATTCTGAAAATTGTCACCTGGACACGGGAATCGAACCCGGTACCTTTGGATTAGTACGCCAATGCTCTAACCACCGAGCTAACCAGGAATCGTTCAGTGCCCAGGGTCATTCTTCACTCATATTTTTAGGCAGAGTCTATAAGGCTTATACCTTATTGTCACTATGCAAATAAAATTCATCTTTTTTGGTCAAGATTGTTGAATGATACAATTACAACAAAAATTATATCTAACATAAAAATAATATGTAATAGACAAATGCTGATTCAAATAATAACATTTGGTGTATAATTAAATGTCACGATTTGGGGAGAGGGAGTGGGGTAATCGAGGGGCCAGTGCGAGCCGTCTCTAGTGTATGTTAGAAGGCTCATACTTTCAGTGATTTGAAGCTTTGGCGACATATCAACCCTAGTAGGTATTTGTACCCCTACTTCCTTACGTCACAGGTCGAGATGTGTACCCACATTTACGCGGTTGGAAATAATAAACACGAATGCAGAGTGTCCGTCTCTAATGTATGTTAGAATGGTTATACTTCCAGCAATTTGAAGCCCTACATCGGTCACCGGCAGAGTTTGACATTTATTTTATGGTGGTGTGTGACCAGGCGAAATGTGTACCATCATTTGCTTGGATTTTAAATGTGAAATTGTATTTATAAAAGTAATTAGCGTTTGTTAACCTATCAACTTTAGTAGAAATTTGATCCCTTACCTTCTTACGTCACAGAGCGAGATGTGTACCCACATTTGCGTGGTTGGAAATAATAAACACGACCGCAGAGGACCCGTCTCTAATGTATGTTAGAACGGTCATACTTCCAGGGATTTGAACCACCTACATTGGTCACTGGCAGAGTTTGACATTTATTTTACGGTGGTGTGTGACCAGGTGAAATGTGTACCAGTATTTGCTTGGGTTTGAAATGTGAAATTTTATTTATAAAAGTAATTAGCATTTGTCGACCTATTAACCCTAGTAGGGATTTGAGCCCCCTACCTCCTTACCCACATTTACTGGGTTAGAAAATAAAACACGACCGCAGAGGTTGGATAGCAGTCCTTCACGGCATATTGGCCCCCATAGCCACCAGAAAGGTAACACGTCTACATTCGCCGGACGCGTGATCACGACTGTGGTGTAGCGGTTAATCCAAGCTGTTTTACATGAATCAGGCAATTACCTATGAGGAAGCAATATTATTGACCAATAAGAAGCCTACACCTTTACAAGCAGCACACCCCGTTGACGCAACCATAAATAGACCTTGAAATTATTAAATTAGGTCATTATAATTAATAATTGCGCTGAATAAACATAAAAATGAGTTTCGACGCCCTGGAAAATTAGATAAATTCAGATAAGTTTTAAAGCGTTTAGTATATTTTAGTGGTAAATATTTTGCTTATTACGTCTTTGGTGTATAGAGGTATTTGTTCCTTTAATAGAATGTCAAGAAGACGCACCCCTGGCGCCTACCAGTGTCATTCAACCGACAGTCCACGATAGTCCTAACCCATTGGGATTATTTATCGAGGACGGAATCTGCATCGCAGATAACTGCTTCATGGGTAATTAGTGTTCTGCTATAGATTTGAGCGTGATTGGCGAGTGGTTTTTTCCTTGACAGTAATCAATATATATTTATATAATTGCAGATTACTGGGATCCAAACGGGCTAGATGACGGCCTAGGGGCTGGCCCTGAAGGATCAAGGTGGCTCAACGCAGATTTAAAAAGACCCCCATTGATGGCGACAGCTGAATGGGGGCGTCCACACCACGCAGCGCCCGCAGGGGATGTTCCAGTTTGAGTGTGGGCTCAACCCCCAGAAAGCAGTGATTTGGAGGTGCACTCTGTACTGGGCCATCTTATTGAGGCAGTCAACGCCTTGCCACCACCCGTATTTTCGAGTCCGCCGGCCCCCGTATTAGTCTCTGGAGATGCGCGCAACAAACTGCATGATATTTGTGATGGGCTGGACGCGATTAATCGCCTTATATGTATGTTTGGGACTCTTCAATTACTAAGCTTATCTCTTAAAGAATATATTTTAAATTTGTATAAAAGGTACAATCTACACGTAACAATACTATTGCCACTAACTTAGAAACTAGACAGCTTATTACACAATATGTATTTGCGTACTCTCCTCCCCAAAGCACCGTTGTTTAGCTGGCATACCAAAACCTATTGTCAGCTGACTTTTTCAGGTTTAACCAAAAAGAATATTAGCTCTTATATTCATAGTATAGAAGTTTATTATAATTTTTTATTCTAGTCATTACAAACATTCAAATCCAAAAAATAGAGAGAAAATTATAATTGTCGCTTTAGCCACTTATTAAATTCACGTTTGCAATGTGCTGGATCAAATTTTTATAAGATATTCAGCAGCCACCTTAGCTCATTCGATAGCATGTCTGTTTACTAAGCTATTGGTCCCGGGTTCGTTTCCCGACATCTTTAAAAGTGTTGGTTTGATAAATAAACAGCCAGTGGACCGGATTTTGTGAATGTCTTAGTCTTAAGTTATTCGTATTTTATGAATAAAAAGTGACACGAGCTTTAGGCTGGAAAACAGTAACGGATCTAAATTAAATTATCATATTCAATGAAAAAATGGTTATATTTAATTCTGAAACAAAATTATTTATACCAATAGAAAACTTAATTCTGACCATTAAAATTACTATCTAACATCATATCTATTTTTACCAATTTGAGTTACATGGTTTAAGACATATTTTCCCCAATACATTATTTAAGGCTAGATTTCTTGAATCATTAGCGTGGTAGTGGTAAACCTGTTTATCTATCGAGATCAAAGTTAAAGTTTCGAGCTAACAGATGGCGTTGGCATCTAGAAACCGTCAATTTAGAGCTAAAAAAATGTGTACTCTGATGAGCAATTAGATGGTATATGATTTTAAAACGAGAGTAATGTAGATCTAGTGTTTCATTCGCATTTGTTTCAATGTGTTATAAGTATACAGATATTTCTTACAGTCATTTAAATATACCGACATAATAATTAACTGGAGAAATTATATTGTTGCTTTAGCCGTTATTAAAAAAGCGAAAAAACCCTATATATTTGTGCATGATGATTTGTTTGTTGAGCCAAGAGTCTCGGGTTCGATTCCCGGCATTGATGAAATCAAACATTGGTGAAATGTAGGTTTAAACTTTCATAGTGATAAATTAACTGCCCTGATCTGTATTGAGTACCTGTCCTAGGGTTCAAGTTTATTTTATTAAACACACATTGCGTATGTTGGTATCAGTTAAAGCAATTATGTTTAGGAAAAATTGTGTCAACATGTTATATTAATACCAAAAGTAGTTTGAAATTTAAAAGTAATATATATTAATCGTGGCGTTTAAAGAGAAAAAACACTCGTAAGTTTGCAGAAAATAAATAAATATTTAAACTTAACTTGATTGGAACAATTACATTTTTAAAGTGTTTACTTTGAAGTAAGTTTGACACGTGTTTGAATTCTAACTTTTGAGTTTTAGTTCAAAGAGATGTTGGAGATTCGCGGTCTATCCTCCCGGGAAAAGGACACAGTACTTCGACCCCGCCCCCTTCACCCCACTGCAGCAGCACCACCACCGAGCCAGGAGGCGGTGTTCAAACCCAAGCTACGGTGAGGCAGACGGGATCCCCGGTCCTTTATCAACTCGTGGCGGTGGCGGGACCATCGTCGACACTTCGACCGGGAATTAGTGGTCTGGTAAATCAGGTTGGTGGAGGTTTGTCTCAAAGCATCTATCTTAGAATCGTCGAGGAAAGAATTAAGCAATTAAAGCATTTTTTTATGTCGAGCTAAAATTGATCATAGAATTAGGTATGCCAGAGAGCGATCGTGATGCTCAAACCTGGCTTGAGGATAAAATCAATGCTTTGCTAGGGCGTCTCCAGGGTCATGTAGTCAGCGTGGAGGATCACGTAGGTCTGCTATTAGACAACACAGACTCCTCGTCAAGACCTGTATTTGTGTCATTTAGACGTAAAGATCAGCTTGAGGTGCAGACTGTGCTTTCTAATGTAGAACGAGTGTTACGAAGCAATGCTTCTTTCCTCACTTCGTCCCCCTTGTAAGTCAAGCTACACCCCTTTAAAGAGCCGCGCGCGAGGGGTAATTATAAATGTGATAAACTCTCTCTCGCTAGCAAATAAAGCCGTAACAACCAAGGAATCGTTACAATTCAAAATGGCGATACACTTTGAGTTGCCCGTGCATTAGTTGTCACCAAGGCTGTGTGTGATGTTAAAAGAGAGCCAGGATGCATGGACGTGAACACCTTTAGACAAATCAAAATGGGTCGTCCTAGTCAAAAATACAAAGCAGAATATTTATGTCGTGATGCCCGTGTGAATCTTTTGAAACTGAAACCATTTCAAACATACCTCTCCGAACACAAAATCGCCGTGTTCAGGGAACGTTGGGGAGACAAGTCCTATATGAGGGGCCTACTCCTCCCGAACATTCCTTTAAGGGCTGCCTTGATTTTTATTTCCACGGCGATAAGCGAAACCATTTTGATGTAATGACATCCTTGACAGCCGCATTTAAGTGATCGTACTTTTGCCATGAGTGTCGTGTGCCATTTGATCATAAGAATGAACACAAATGTTAATCCGCGTGCAAAAAGTGCTACGCTAAAGTGGTTTGCAGTGGAGGTTGAACTGTGACCTGTAAAGACTTTGGGCCTTAGTTCACAAACCAAACATGTTTTAATAACCGTAGCCATCCCGGTGTTTGCAGAAATAACATGTCGATCTGTGACGTTAAAAAGGTTTGTGAAGTCTGTGGGCAATTTTTTAGTTTGGAAAAACCAGAATATTGACACAGGTGTTATGAGACTATTGGTAGAGTATGCGAGACCCCTCGTCCTTTTGGTCATTTCTGCTGTATGGAATAAGCCTCATCTCAGCCGGCACTGGAAAAGAGCAATTTCATAATCATATTCTATGATTTTGAATGCAGACAAGACACGCTTTTTCAAGCAGTGGCCAACACAAACTTCAAAGAACCTAACATATGTGTCATGCAGACGTGTTGCAAGGCTTGCCTTCATATCGATATAAATGACCATAATTGCAATGAAACTAGATTCGCATTTTCAAGGGTGATGCCACACTGGCCCAATTTTTCAGATTTCTGGGAGCAAATAAAATCAACAAAATTTAAGGACATCACCCTCAAAGACCATAATACCAGGGGCTTATGATGGAAATTTTATTTTAAAATTCATGATGGAGGTAAAAAAATGGATTCTAGAGCTCATAATGAACGGTGGGAAAATCATGCCCATGCGTTACGGCCTGCTACATTTTATTGACTCACTGAAATTTCTCCCGATGTCATTGTTCAAGATGCCCAAGACATTCGGCTTGGACAAGTCCTTGGCCAAGGGACATTACCCCCATTTTTCCAATAAAAAATACAACGTGAGTTATTGGGGTCCCTTGGCGCCAAAGGAGAACTACGGCATCGGTGAGATGTCAGTTGAGGGAAAGGAGCACTTTGTAAAGTGGTATAACGCAATGGTTAAATAAAATTATATCTTTGATTTTAACCACGAGTTGGAACTGTATTTCGGGAAAGTTGTAGAGATCCTACGGAAGACCTGCTTAAAGTTTGGAGATATGCATATGGAAAAAGCAAAGGTGGATCCTTTTATTGAGGCGTGTACGATCGCAGGAGCGGCCATTTTGGTTTACCGCCGAAGTCATCTTAGGGAGAATACACTCGGTATCATCCCTAACGGTGGCTACCAGGGTGCAGACCAACAGTCGCACGTCGCTGTGCAATGCCTCTGCTGGGAGGCCCATCAACGTAGTGTCTATATCCCTCATGCGGGCAATGGCCGTGAGGAATATGTATTAGGGTGACGTGTAGGCGATGTTGTTAAAGCTGGAGATACTACCACCATCTTCCAGTTCTGGGGCTGTTACTGGCACGGGTTCCCTCTCTGTTATTCTGACAGGACCACCCTATCAATAACAGCCCCCACAAGATCATGTAGACGCACTATGAAGCGACCATGGCCTGAGTGAAAAAATTTAAGAATGCCGGCTATAGGGTCGTAGAGCTGTTGGAGTGTATGTTTTATGCGATGAAACCCACAGACAAGGACTTGAAAAATTTTTACTCTAGCATGAGGTGTACAGCAAGGAGCCCCTCAGTCCGAGGGACGCATTCTTTGGCGGGCGTACAAATGGTATCAAACTCTTTCACGAAGCAGACCTTTCTTGTGGAGAGATCAAGTACTTGGATGTGTGTTCATTGTATCCTTACGTTTGCAAGTACAAAAAATATCCCATCGGCCACCCCAAAATTCACTTGTAACCAAATTGTGCGTCTATAAAACAAGTATAAGGCATAGCCAAAGTTACCATGGCGCCTACGCGGGATTTATTCATTCCCTTATTGCCTACAAGGATGCATGACAAGTTAATGTTCATCTTGTTCAGGAAATGTGGAGAGGAGATAAACCAAGGCGCATGTCAGTACAACGACAAGATATATCGCTTGTTGAGAGGCATCTTGGTGATTGACGAGAAACGGAAATTCGTTGAGAAAGGCTACACCATTGAAGCAGTACACGAAGTGTGGGAGTAAAATTTATCTGTTTACGATCGTCACGCACTTTCTGGCGGATTATTTCATGGCTACATTGATACTTTTTTGAAAATTAAACAAGAAGCCAGCGGATGGCCAGAGTGGTGTCCCTCACAAGATGAGAAGTTAGCTAATATTCAAAATGATGAGGAAAGCGAAGGGGTAAACATCGATTTCGGTTCTGTTTGTTAAAACTCTGGTCTCCGCACGTGGCTAAACTCTTTTTAAATTCACTATGGGGAAAGTTTGGCCAAAGATCCGATTTACCACATGGAGACTTTGTCAACGAATATCAGATCATCCACAAGTACCTGACAGTAAATGGGTGGCGTATAGTCCCAATTTGAAATTTGACCTTTGACCCCGACGCCGATTGTCTGGATTTGGTCACGTGACCCCGCTCTCCTCACTCTCTGATTGGTTGTTGTATTTCCCCTCCCCTCCTTCTGACCCCCTCGCTTTCTGATTGAAAGTTGTTATGTCCCCCTCCCATACCATTGCTCCGCAGGCAATGGGTATTTCCGATGACGTTATCGCTCTGTCGCAACCCGGCACCAGTTTGGTGGCTCGACAAGACAAGAATAGATCGTGACCTTGAAATCGTAAGCTAGGTCATTGACTCTGGCAGCCCTCCCCCATTCCCTTCTATGGGGCAATGGGTTTTCCCTGATAACTGGCTCCAGTTTGGCGGCTTCACAAGATAAGCCGCCTCGATCTGTGCTACGTAATCATTGCGTGTGATGTCATAACACTACCCCTGGGTTTTCCCTGATGACTGGAGCCAGTTTGGTGACTCGACAAGAACAGAAATAGATCACGACCTTGAATGATATCACAATGGGTGTCTGGCACAAGTTTAGTGGCTCAACATGCCGAGTAGAGACAAGAATAGATCGTGACCATAAAAACGTGACCTTGAAACCGTGAGTTATTACATGCGGTCATTGACCCTGGCAACCTTCACTTTTCTCCTTCTATGTGGCAATGGGTTTTCCTTAATGACTGGCGCAAGTTTGGCGGCTCGACAAGACAGAAATAGATCACGACCTTGAATGATGTCGCAATGGGTGACTGGCGCCATCATGGTGGCTCGACAAGACGAGTTGAGACAGGAATAGATTGTGACCTTGAAAACGTGAGCTAGATAATTGACCCTGTCAACCCTCCCCCTACAATGGGTTTTCCCGATGACGCAATCACACTGTCGCAACTCTGATGACTGGAGCCAGTTTGGCGGCTTGACAAGACCAGTCGAGACAAGAATAGATCACGACCTTGAATTATGTCCTAATTCCCCGGTGTGGTAATGGGTTTTTTCATGCAAGAATTGACCCAGCTCTCATTATGGGTCTTAGTAATGCTCAGTTAGGGGCTCTTATCCTCACCGCAAAAGTCTACTATAATTGGTTGTATGGTATCGTCCGTTGACATGTGCAGATATAGGTATCAGCCCTGCATTAATAAGTAAAAAAGTTCCGGCGCTGGAGACTAGTGACAGTACACCTCTTCGAACCCCGAACTCCACTGCCAGGGTTACACGCACCCTTTTCTGGCTAAACGTCCATATATTAATTATGATAGTGCGGTAGGGATGATTAAGAAAATGTTCCGGAGGAAGAAATACCTACAGATTAAACAGCGGGGCTCGACTTCCCCCTCCATAATTAAATGAGCTGGACATTTAGACGGTGTGCACACAGGTGTTCGAACCTAGATATCGTTAGCACGGCTAATGTCCGTTAGAACGGTCGTACTTCCTGCACCCCACCATTTTGCCGGTCGACCAGATAGAATGTGTACCTGTATTTGCTTTAAACACCGATCACCAGCCGTCTAGTGACGTCTTAGACCGTGCGACCCCTTGGCACCGCTAATGTCTGTTAGAACGGTCGTACTTCCTGCAACCCACCATTTTTCCGGTCGACCAGGTAGAATGTGTACTGATGTCTGATTTCAACTCTTCCTCCACGCAAATACGAGTACACTTCCTCTAAATATAACTTTACAAATCTCTAAAATCATGAGAATATTTAGTACAAATGTGTATTAACTTTTCGGTTGCGCAAATTTGGGTGTATTTAACAACGTAAAGAAGTTGGAAGGAATTACTGTTCCAACAATCATTAGCGATGCAAAAAAACTCTTTTGGATATCAAGTTATGGCATGATGTACCCTGAAATAGATAGCGATGTTCAAATCCAGCTTCATACATGCCAAATGCGGAGTTCCAATTTGAAAGGCCACATTATGAAACACCTAAGGCGTGTGAATTCCCTCCTGATTTTCAGAGGTCAAAGTTGCTTCCATTCTACCTCCACGAAAATTCTCTACACTCTAGTTCTATCACCTAGTATTTAGAAGTGATCGTTAGTTGGGGGTTCGGGTCTCGGCTAATGGACTTATCTTGTCGAGCCGCCAAACTGGCGCCAGTCATTATTGAAAATCCATTGCCACACAGAATGGGAAGGGGAGGGCTGACAGAGTCAATGACCTAGATCATGGTTTCAAGGTCACGATCTATTCCTGTTTGTCGAGCCACCAAACTGGCGCCGGGTTGCGACAGAGCGATAACGTCATCGGGAAAACCCATTGCCTGGGGAGCAGAGGGATGGGAGTGGGACACCCAACAGTCAAGCAGAGTGCGTGGGGGTCAGAGGGTGAGGAGGGGTAAAACCAACAGCCAATCAGAGAGCGAGGGGGTCAGAGGGAGAGGAGGGGGAAAGCCAACAGCCAAGCAGAGAGCGAGGGAGGCGTGGTCACGTGACCAAATCCAGCCAATCAGCGTCGGGGTCAAAGGTCAAAGGTCAAATTGAACCAAACGCCATACCACTTACTCCTGACGAGTCCGTATATAGCCGTGAATAGCGTCATTGATGTTAATGAGGAGGTCATGTTCCTCAATTACAAGGATGCGCGTGACGCGTTGCGCCTTACCCTAATACGAGTGTGGCAGTGGCATGCTACACGATTTCTATGGCTAGGTTTCACTTATACAGCATCCTTGAAAAATTGGTTGGTCGTATTTTGAATCATGATACAGATAGCGTTCTAAACAAGAAACGCCCCGGCGATTGGAGTCCACTGACTGTAGACATTTAGGTGACTTCACTGACGAACTTCAAGATTACAGTCCGGGAAGGTATATTAGCACCTCTGTATCTGGTGGCCCCAAGAAATACGCGTACCAAGTTTGTGTTGGTGGTGATCCTGCCAAAATAACAACGGTGTACAAGTTTCGCGGGATCACCATAATCTATGACAATCGGAATGACGTTAATTTTGAAGTTTTGAAAGAGATGATCATTGAACAGATTGCGGAAAGATACATAGAGGTACCGCAAAAAATTTTAAGAAAAGGTCTTGCGAATGTATGTACCGTTTCGCAGAATAAAGTTTACCAGCCAGTGTACACCAAACGACGGATAACTGACTATTTTAATATGTTGCCGTTTGGGTATCAGATACCTTGTAAGCGCGCTCACCACGACTAAAAGGTGATCATTTAGACAGGCTGAATAATAATCTTTCTTTTTCATTCTTGACAGTTCCACTGATATGCCATTTTTCAAAGATTTGAGATTCTTCATTTTTTCTGAATGAAAACACGCATATTTTTTATTTGATTTATTTTATGCTTCTGGGATACTTTTTTATATTTTTTAATTCATAAGTGCAATCCTTTACCTATCTGATTATTTCTATAAATAAAAATAAATGTTTATATATATTTATTTTTTGTACATATTTTAATTCTAGTCAAAATTGTTTATTTTCTTGTACATATTTTATATTGAACCCGTTTGTCTGTGTATATATATTCAATTAATACTCTTTAAACTGGACTTTGTAAATTAGCTTAGATGTGTAGTACCAATGACACTATTCCCATAACGACCTCGAGAAATTTATTGTTTCCTCTACACCTAAACATGTATAATATACTTCAAGGTGTAAGTTATATACTATAACTATCATTTTTTGTAATTAAATATTCCAAGTATACTTTTCATGGCGGGAGCTATATTCTAAAAATTTATTTGTGTAAATAAATAGTCCAAGTATACTTTTCATGGTGTGAGCTATATTTCTAAGACTCTAATTTGTTTAAATAAATATTCCAAATATACTTTTCGTGGTGTGAGCTATGTTTGTAAAAAAAATATTCTAAAACTTTTATTTGTGTAAATAAATATTCCAAGCATACTTTTCAGGGTGTGAGCAATATTTGTAGAACTTTTATTTGTGTGAATAAATATTATAAAACTGTTAAGTTTGTGTTTTAACATCTACATCGAAACACCCCCTTCTTTCTATCCTATAAATACAAGTTCATTTAGCTTATAAGCTAAATCTCAAATATTATGGACAAGTTGAAAAATCCATTTTCGGCCATCATCAGAGGCTCTTCCTGCTGTGGAAAGTCACATTTTGTAGCTGACTTTATCCGTCACTTGGACACAGTGTGTGACGTTAAATTTGATCAAATCACCTGGTACTATGCTTTGTGGCAACCGGGATTCGAACAATACGGGCCAAGTCCCCACGTCATATTCTGTAAGGGTTTGCCGGAAATGGATGACGCCTGTAATGACGCTCCACAGCTGATTATCCTGGATGACCTGATGCGTGAAGCCAACGAAGTGGTCGTCGACCTTTTCATCAAAGGATGCCATTATCAAAATATTAGCGTCATGTACCTTACACAAAATATATTCCACCAGGGCAAGGGCCAAAGAGACATTTCCTCAAACACACTATATCGTGCTTTTTAAAAGTCCCAGGGATGACTTTGCACGTCAAGTCGGCCCTGAAAATCCCCCGTCTACTACAAGAGGCTTACGCTGAAGCTACAAGTACAAGTATATATTGTTAGGTTTCAAGCAAGGTACACCCGAATGGTTCAGATATAGAACCCGCACAAATGTCGGGTGCTGCGTGTATCTACCATGCAAAAGCTATAAAAACACCGACACTTCCCGATTACAGATCATTTGATAACCATGAGTCCCAAAGTGTTGAAGCGACCCCCTCTGTTGCGTGGGATGCATCGCATAAGCCCGCAGCAACGTGTCGCCTTGCTGAAAACGGCAGACAATAAACTAATTGACTCTGTTTGCGAGTGTGCCTACAACAGTTTAAAAGGGTAGGTGCTGGGGGAAGTCAAAGTTACGTTCTCACAAGCATGTGTTGTGCAAGCTGGTCAAACAAGGAGAATGCTTGAAAAAGAAGAGACGACTACTCGCTCAAAAAGGAGGAGCGTTCCTGCCCTTACTTTTAGCCCCATTAATCAGCGGTGTTCTCGATTCCTTATTTAACAAGTAGATAATGGAACACACGAAAAAGATGATATTGGTGTACCCTGAGACATTACACCATGACGAGCAACACCACTAACAAGTGGCATCGGCCACAAATCTAGTGGTCTCCGAGCTGGACAAGGAAATGGAAAAAATCCTAGCTTCAAAACTTGACGATAAGTATAAATGGACTTTATACCAACAAGTGCTACAGCGCTATCTACACTTTAGTCAGCACCTTCCACCTCTTGAAAATAAAGTCACAACCACCCCTGAAGTGTCTGTACTTCTCATCCCTGCTGTAATCATTACTGTACCAGTACAGGCACGTAAAAATGCCGAACTTTTACTAGAACATATTATTTACCGAGGAGGTATCTCTTGGGACGCAAACGGGGAAGTGAGTATTCACGACATGCCTTTCCGTGGATCAAATATCGTGGGTTTAGTCAACGATCTGGTCAGAGCAAGAAGACACAGCGAACCGTCGGGGTGGCGAGAGTTTCTCACGCCACTACAAAAATAAATGTCCCGAAATAATTTATTGTAAACCCGAAACACTTGGCACCCATTAGAAATCCGACGCCCGTATCCCAACCACTTACACTGTCGCAACGCCCTAAGAAGAAGAAACTGAAAAGAGTGGACGAAAACAAGTGTCTGCCTTTCCGAGCTTAATGGGCCGTTTAGCCGACATCTACTACGAACCTTTTCATCCTGCGAGGTTTGCAGGGCAGCGTCGCTCATAAAGTCGTCTAAGAAAGATCCGGCCAAAGTACAGGACGCTTATACGCTACACAAACCTTTGATAAAAAAAAGTCTCCCAACGACAAGTACATGGTGTCAAACATTGACTATCTCTGGCAAGCCAATCCCAATGATATGCAAAGTCTCGGAATATACAACGACGGTGCTGGGTAATTGCTCACCATCATCGATGTGTTTAGCAAGATGGCATGGACGAGAACTATTCCCTCCAAGACGGGGATCATCGTGAGGGATGCCTTTCAGGACATTTTCAAGCAATGTGGCTATAAACCTCTAAGTATACAGACGGACAAGGGGACAGAGTCCATGGCACGTCTAGTCCGGAAATTTCTCAATAAAGAAGGCGTGTATTACTACACCACTCATAATCCAGACGTGAAGATAAGCATCGTGGAACGATTCAATAGAACTCTGAAAGTGTGAATGTAGCGCTACTTTACCAAAAAATAACATGTATCGCTATGTGGACGTCCTCCAAGATCTCGTTGACGCTTACAATGGCGAAAACATTCCAGTATTAAGATGGCGCCTGCAGATGTTTCATAAACCAATTTACTTCAAGTCAGAGATAATATGTACGGCAATCGGTGTCCAAAATCGAATAGTAAGCCAAAACTCAAAGTCGGTGACACGGTGCGTATTAGCAAATCCAAAATGCTATTTGAAAGGGCTACGAAAGCAATTGGAGCGAAGAAATTTTCAAAGACAGCAGTGTCGTGTTGCGACAAACAGTCGTCTATAGGTTGACCGATCTTGACGGTGAGGAGGTGGAGGGAACGTTTTTCGAACCCGAATTGCAACGCGTACGTCTGCCCGAAACATTTAATGTTGATAAAATACTACGTGTCATGGGTAAAGGCGCCAGAATGAAGGTGTACGTGCAGTGGAAAGGTTACCCCGCCAAGTTTAATTCTTGAATTCCTGCCAGTTACGTCAACGCTCTACCATGAAAGACCAGTTATACATCACTCTCCCGAACGACAGCTCTATGAGATATTTCCCGAAAAATACCCTCGCGAACCTCCCCACGCAACTACCTTACCGTCTTACACTCGACGGACAGTGGGAAGTCGCTCTCACCGAGTTCCAATATCCATGTTATTTCACCACCGTATTCGATGGGCAAAATATTGTTGGTACAACAGGGTGGACGCTAACGGCATGGAACATATATTCAAGGATCACATCCCGCCTGGAAATTACAGCACTATCCATGAATTGGTCAAAGCCCTAAACGACGTAGAAGCGTTTAAAGGAGATTTCGGAGTTGTATTCAAGTACAAAAACCCTAACACAAAAGTGGACATTGTTTCTTCTTCACTAAATATACAGCTGCTGACTCTATCTTGTCCACTAAGTCTACACCTCGGTTTCGATCCTAAGACTAATATGTACAAAGTCCAAATGTCACCGTACGCCACCAAGATTCTACTAGGCCTGCCTTCGAAAATGTACATCTACACGGATATTGTTAATCCTCAGACAGTGGGTGACATTATTGCACCGCTTTTACGTATCGTTGGTATCAACAACACAAACTATCTCTACGGCATATATAAGACAGTTAACTATACTCTGTTGCACTACATGCCCGTACTTAGAAGGGAAATTGAAAGCCTGGAAATCAATATAAGACAGACACTGGTGAACCTGTACCATTCGAGTTAGGAAAAGTGTGTGTGAAACTTCATTTTCGACGCTGCTCAACATGAACTGTCTTTACCAAAGATACTACGTAAACCAAGCTGTAACAGGAATATCTTCAATCTACCACGGTGTTCCCTATCAACGTGGGCATGGAATAGGAAGTTTTTCTGTGGCGTTTTCAAGAGCGTCGTACCGTTGCTGAGAAGCGGTGCTAAAGCCATTGGAAAACAGGCGCTTCATACGGGTATCGACGTGCCCTCCAACGTCACCAATCTCCGTCATCTTTTCAAAGATGCCAGCGTGTCGGTGAGTCTGGAACAAACCTGAAACGCAAGGCGGAGCAGAAGATCATGATAATGATGACCAGCGCAGGCTATAAAGTGCGTCGTAAGAAACACCGACGTCAGTCTTCTTTCATTGCTTGACGTAAAAATGTCAAGAAAAAAGTGGTAGATATTTTCAGTTGAAATGTTCTTTCTACAATCCCAGTGTTGCGAGTGTGCCAGTTGTGAACTCGATCTCTTTTCCATCTCACCCACGCAAACCAGTCTTGAAAGTGGACAAAGGATCCAGTACAAAACTGTCTCTTCCCTCACCGATGATTTGACCATCGAATTTACCGTTATCGGTTAAGGTGAGTTCTAAATAGATCTTTCACAGACCAGGATTTATCTCAGGGCGGCTATCACGAAACCCGACGGTGGCGCTTTCACCGAGGTGGATCAAATTGCTTCCGTCAACAACTGGTTGCATTCGCTATTCACAAAGGTGGATGTGTTTTTTAACAAAAACTAATCTCACCGCCCAGCAACACCTATGCTTATAGACCGTACATTGAGACGCTGCTCAATTGCAGCAATGAATCGAAAAGAACACATTTAATTGTGGTCTGTGGTTCGCAGATAGACCCGGAATCTTTGAGGAGGTTAACACTGGCAACAAGGGGTTTGAGGATCGTCGCAGTCACTGCAAAAAGTAAGACGGTGGATCTTTTGGGGTATCTACATGGTGATGTGTTCAACCAAGAGAAATACCTTTTGAACGGCACCGAACTCAGAGTCAAGTTGGTCCGTTCCAGAGACTGGTTTAGTCTTATGGCCGTCCCTGAAATCTCGCACTTTAAGGTTCACATCGTTGAAGCCTGTCTTCTAGTACGACGTGTCAAAGTAGCACCTTCTATACTGTTGGTGCATGCCAAGGCATTAAACGTCAGTCCCTCAAATTATTCCATTACCCGCGTGGAAGTAAAAACACTCACTATTCCTACGGGTGTGAAGGGAAATCACTGGACAACGTATTCGTGGGATTTGTACCAAACGCTGCGTTCAACAGAGACGCCACCAGGAACACGTTCATCTTCCAAACCTACGGCATGAACCATTTCTCGCTGTACGTAGACGGGGAACAATCGCCGTAGAAACCATTACAGCCCGATTTTTCGAACGGCAACTATGTCATGTCCTACCACATAATTTTTTATGGAACGGGTATCCATTTCATGAACGAAGGTAGCGACATCACACGGAAATCCTTCCCTAAGGGATATCATCTCATGGCTCTAGATCTCACACCTAATCTCTCCACCCACATGACATCGCATTGGAATTTGACGAGGCATTGTTTTCTGAGCTTCTAAGTGAACTTCACCAGAGCTCTCACCGAAACCGTCAACTGTATCGTGTACGGAGAGTTTGCCAACATCATCACCATCGACAAGGACAGAAACGTCGTGACTGATTATGGAAGTTAATACAAGCGATTTCCCGCCCTTTTACAATCATTATTTAAATCATGGATGTCATTGTAGATTTCCAGAGCTTCATCGATGAGAGCAAAGAGTTTATCGTCAAGGAACTGAGTTTTTTATTTGTATGCGGTACATTGCTTCAACATTGGGTGTTAAAACCCCCTTATGCTATCGGGGAACTTTCAGCCACTGCTAAAAAGCAAGCCAACTATATCGTCAACAAACTGCACGGTATTCTTTGGGATAGCGGTGATGTGGATTACAGCCTGCTCGTATACCTCATCTACCGTACCACAACGCGTGCATCAACCATCTACGTCAAGGGGGCAGAAAGTTTCTAGCCAAATTCACGCCTACACCTGTCATAGATCTGTACGACAGAGGTTGTTCGTCTTTGAAAACACTTAAATTGGGCGGCACCATGTGCACGGCACATAGCTCTGTATGGAATTTCTTTTCGGCCTCCATCGTTTGGGGACTTTGAGATTGGATTATTGAAAATGGACACGCACAACATAAGATATGAAATGAAAACAAACCCGTGTTCCATTCTGTACGGTCGGGTGTTTCCCCTACTGATCAACTTACCCGCAAGAATAGCGTGACCTGCCGCTCTCGTAATCAACACGAATCTACACACCAAAGCTGGGACACTTTGGGTCGCCATCTTTATCGACAAGAACGGCGTGGAGGAATATTTTGACAGCTATGGTTTTCCACCCCGTATAAAGTCACATCTGCCATTTATATGCAAAATCACTTCTTGCATTCTCATAACACGATACAACTTCAAAGCATAGCCTCAAAAGATTTGCAGCCATTACTGTCTCATGTACCTCCTCTATCGCACCCAAACATTCTAATGAGAACTTTCCTAACCCTATTCTCGCCCATCAATCATACAGGAAACGAAGCTAAGGTGTTGAGATTTTACATTACATTTTCAAGACGGTAGGGTCCTGCCATCCCTCAAGATGCTGCGTCCAATCAGCGTGCGCCTTTTCTTCCCCTATAAAAGGGGCGTCCCGATGGCGTGACTGTCATAATTACGACAATCTTCGAAGTGATCAAACATTATGGAAGGTCAAGACGTTTGCACACGCAAAGCAAATACAGTGAAGCCGCTCGCCATCACCAGTATTTTCAACAGTTTGTTTCCGTGGACGAAGTCGATGCCAAACGAGTCATCGTCGGCATGAGTGTCATGAACAACTTTACGCCCTATGTCCATCTAGAAAAATGCTGAGGGGATTGTTCGGTGTGTAACCGTACAGAGTGGCAAGAACTGGGCAACTACAAGTCGGTCATATCAAAGTTTTTCAGCAACACGCAGCCTCCTCACAAGATTAGTCTGACTAATCATGAAATCTCTCTGAGACGCATGTGCGGTAACCGTATGTCGTCATCAGCGAGAAACAAGACGCAGGACTTAAAATGGGTCGCCTATCTAGAAACTAGCTGGGTCCGTCTTTGTGGGGTGTGGGACCTCATCGACGACGCCGTCAACCGATGGGATATGTGGTTGACACCCGTTGTACGATATGCAACGATTTTATCGACACACACTCGTCGTGGATGTATGCGACACGCTAACAGAATCAGCGGATGTCATCGATCTCAAACAGTTTATGGTGGAAATGCACATCAGAAACCTAGATTTTATCAGTGCTACCTACTATGCACTTCAAGTCATCGGTTTGGACTTTTACATGCTGGATTGTGAACTGAAAACAATTTTACCAACACATCTAAGAGACACTGTAAAAAAAGTATAAACGGATGTATTCGGCATTCCTGTAAAATTGTATGATAAATATTATGTTTTCTGTGAAACCTTTGATGCATAGTAAATATTATGTATGTTTGTGGAACCTTTAATGTATAATAAATATATGTTTGTAAAATCGTGTTTTATTCACATAAAACCTGTTTGTCCCTTACACGTAGGGTAGTTAGATACGATTCTCGACTTATCAAGCTGCAAAATTGGCACCAATCATGAACAGGGTCAATGACCTCCGGCCACAATCTATTCCTGTCTCAACTTGTCTTGTCGATCCGCCAAACTGGCGCCAGGTATGAGTCAACAGGGTTGCGACAGAGCGATGACGTCATCGAGAAAACCCATTGCTACATAGAGAGGAGAATGGTTCCAAGGTACGGTTTCAAGGTCGTGATCTATTCCTGTCTCAACTTGTCTTGTAGATCCGCCAAACTGGCGCCAGGGTTGCGATGACGTCACCGGGAAAACCCATTACCACATGTATGGTGGAGTGAGGGGAAGTGAAAGGGATCTTGAGGCATCTAACCGTTGCCGGCTGTTCAGACTCTACGCTAAACGGCCGTCGGGAGAAGTTCGATGCTGCGCCCTTACTAGCGATGCCAATATTTTATGGGACGTAGAGGGAGGAGTGCCCGACGCCATGGTCTGCACGTTCCCCACACCTATAGATAAATATAAAACTCCTACAAATAAACTCCAACGCCAGTCCCAATCCTACCCAGACATACGATCCAATGCGCACACATAAAAAACCAATGAGCACACATAAATAACTAATGGGACAGGAACCAACAAGCTTGGACAAGAATAAACAAGCACCCTACAAAACAATGTCACAGAGGTCTATGACGTCACACACAGCATTACGTAATCATCACATTACACACTCTCCAGATTGGGGTCAAAGGTCAACGATCAAATTGTGCTGATGGGGCGTACTAGGTAGTGTTATTTAGTATCTCAAATAGTTGCGGAGATAAGGAAATTTCCACTTCTGTAAAGCACCCTAAAATTCCTTTTCATAGTAAAATGAAAATAGCCTTTTTGTTTATAATTTTAATGAACTCCTAAATAGGAATTTTAATCAACATCATATGAGCCGATTTTGAGAAAATCGATTTTTTCTCTTTTCGCCCTTTAATAAACTACTATTAATTTTAGGGTTAAACAGACACACAGGCATTGCTAAAACCACTTTTTAGGATTCGGGGGTCATGAAACGTTGATATCCATCAACATCTGGGCTTAGATTTTTTTTTTTGATGGTTGCAATACTTAACTTAGTGTTCGAAAAGTTAAAAAACATATATATTGGCGTTTAGTTGAAAATGATTGGTTTTATAAAAATATGTTTCAGATAAAATATTTGTATCATAAATAGACCTATATATTTTCAAAGACAAGTAATTTCATATTTCAAAACAGTTTCGGAGATATGATAAGAAATGAGAATTTACGTGTCAGACCGGAACCCTTAAATTCATTTGCTGAAAAAATGAGAGTAACCCTTTTGTTTGGTAATATTTATCAAAGCTTAGCAATGAAATTTATTCAAAATCGTTAGAGCCGATTTTGAGAAAATAGATTTTTTCTCTTTTTGCTCTTCAGTAAACTACCCTTAATTTTAGGGCTAGATATCCAATTCCAAAAACCCCTCGGGGCAACCCTATGAAAACCCTAGATACTAAGTTTTATCCCGATTGGTAAAATTGTTTAGGCTCTAGTTCGAGGTATAGACGGACAGACGGACAGATAGACAGACATAAAAAAATTCAAAAACCACTTTATCGGATTCGGGGTGTCATGAAATGTTGAAATTCATCAAAATCTCGAGTTCGATTTTCTTGAAGATCAAATTACTTTCTCTACATGTAAGATAGCGAGAAAGTAAAAAGAATCACACTATGTTGGCTTACAATTGAATAAAATAAAACAAATCAATAATAATAATAATAAAGCGGAGAGCAACAAAACGGATTATTCAATAGTAATAAATATAATAATAATAATAATTTAGTGAAGAGTTCACATTGAACTAACGGAAAATACTAAATAATAAGTCGCATATTGACATGTTCTAATGCTCCCCGAAGAGGAGCACGAGAGCAAATATAACATGTACCGACCAATTGGTCACACCGTGTTATTTGCGGGATTAACAAACGGGATGTCGCATTTGGCAAAGTACTTAATGATAAGAGTGATACTTAAAAGAGGGCAGATCGACAAGATATTATGCTATTAAATATGAGTACCCTTCAGTTGGCCTAAAAGTAATTTGGCCTAAATTTAGGCCAAATAATGGTACTTTAGGCCAAATGACTTTTAGGTCAATTGACTTTTAGATCAAATGACTTTTAGGGCCAAATGACTTTTAGGCCAAATGACTTTAAATAAATGTTCTATGTCTAAATTTTGTTCGGAAACATTCGCTATGATGTATGTGATGTTAATAGAGGGCAGCGTGTATCCTATTATTTAGATAGTATATATTATCGTTTCTAAATACATGTAGTCTTCTTTGGTGTAACTATTTACCAAGGTCTAAAGCAGTGGTTTAATCAAAGTGTGGGGGCGCAACCCCCAAGGGCGAGCGTGATAGTTGCTAAAGGCGCAAGATGTAGAATTTATTTTTATACAACTGTTTTAATTCGAATGATTTTTAATTTTTATTAGGATAATTTTCTTACAAAATATAAAAATATGCAAAGATATACATAAGTACACTAAACCAACAAAGTATTTGTATTCAAATCATATAACACTGGAAGGGGAATGGGGGGTTGAAGGGTCTGGCGCATCTTTTCCTATCAACTTTTGGAATTTATAAAAGGTATGTGTCAGGTAAGAAGCTAGAAAGCGCTAGTATCTTTTCACAATAACACACACGCCAGTCAACCAGTAGAGAAGTTTGAATAAATAAAGTTTCGGCTTATGGTTTTAACTTTTTAAGTACCGTAGTAATTAAAACTAGAGCACCCCAATCACCCTCTCCATATATTAAAATAATTAATAAAGTACAACAAAAATACCTTATTTATAATATACATACTAACTACCATTTGTATTTTTTTACGATTGTAAAAGCATTTAAATTTGCTTTGTAATGTTTAATATTTGTAATTCTTTCGTCGATCCAGTATGGTTGAGTAATCTAACATTGACGACACGAAGACCACGCCAATAAATACATTCTTTGTTGCTATCGCCGTATTGTTGTGACACAATAATATGTTATGATGACTAACAATAAGCGTCTTTCAATAGCACGTGGAGGTAGAGTGGAACACTTTTTAAACACATTTTTTGGGCCTCCCCACCAAGCCGGTATGCGAATCCCAACCTTCCCGTTACTAGCAAACTGGTATACACCCCAATTTTCTTACGATGTGGTGAACTCGACTTACACCACCCGGTCATAGTGAGCATGTACAGCTCTGTTCAACAATGACTTAGAAAGGCTGTTGGAGAGGGAGAAGGGTGCGTGACGGGGAGGTCCATTAACTTGGAGTACCACTTTCAAATTTTGAGGGTTTTTTTTGTGCCAAAGTTTTGTACTAGTTTTGTACCGTTTTATGCCACAACTGAAAGTTTTGTACCCCCACCCATTATGAGTAGTTAGCATATCAAAGTACTCAATCTAAGTGACTGCAGGAGTACCACTTTAGAATTATGAGCTTTTGTCAATGCCTACGTTTTATACAGAGTTTTGTACCGTTTAGTACCACAAACAAAAAGTAGTGTACTCCCACCTATTTTGAGTAGGCCTATTAACCATATCAAAATGGCCATTCCAAATTAAGAGGTAATATGTATTTCATCCCCACCCATTTTGAGTAGTTAGAATATCAAAGTGGTCACTCAAAGTTAATGCTGGGGTAATAATTATGAATTTTGAAATTTTTCTATGCCAATATTTTGCAGTAGTTTTGTACCACGTGGTCACTCAATTAGCATAAAAAATTAAAGTGAGGCTCACTCCAAATAGCTTATAGGTGCATTCAAATTTGAAATATTTCTAGGTGAGAAACACTTTATATGGCTTAGGCCTATAAAAGAATCTATTTTTTTTAATCAAGGTGAAGACTACTCATAGCTTCTAGAGTGATCAATTTTACAAAAATATTGTTGAAGGAGGGCCACTCTAAATAGTTTATAATATAAACTAACTGATTTTAAAAAGTTTAAGAGGAGGACCACTGTTTAAAACATACATAAGATCAAATATGAATGAGAAACTATTAAATAGCTTTAAACAGAACTCTAGCTTGTAAGTAACGATGTTATTTATAATATGACACCCCCACCCCTCCCTATGAAAATGATTTGGATCCACCCCTGTGTAGAATATTAATTAAACTATACTTTATAAACCTCGATTAATCTGGTGAGATATTATACGCAAACTAAATTTATGTTACAAAGCGGTACAGAATTATTACAAAACGTTGGCATTTAAAAAAGTTCAAAATTATAAAGATATAGTTACTCTTTAATTTGGAATGACAATTTTTATATGATAGTTACTCTGATACAAAAGGTACAAAACTAGTAAAAACGTTGGCATCGAAAAAAGTTCAAAATTTGAAAGTGGTACTCCAGCATTAACTTGGAGTTACCACTTTTGTATGTTAATTACTCAAAATGGGTGGGGTACCAAACTTTTTGTTTGTGGTACTAAACGGTACAAAACTAGGACAGAACGTTGGCATCGAAAAAAAGTCAAAATTTGAAAGTGGTACTCCAAGTTAATGCACCTCGTGACGGGGTCTGCATGACTCTTCCATAGCGTGGGCGGCTATCAGGTGTTTGGCAAACGATTAAAACTTGACGCTTGATTTAATCGGGTGAAAAACAACACTGTAGTCAGTCAGGGGCAACGTTAAGTAAAACGAGGGTAAGAAATTATTAACGTTTTAACTAAACAACGTTGTAATAGACAACGTTATAGCAGGACTTACTGTTGTTCAATAGGCTGGATTTTGTTGCAAATGCTGAGACTGTTAAATATTTGAAAATATCTTTTATGTAAAGCAACAAATTACCATACCATAGTCTTCTTTTAGTTGAACCACAGTGGTGGTCGTTTGGTCTAAGGCGTTATACTTTAATTACACTTTGTCGCTATTAGCAATCAGGTTGGGGTTCGAATTCTAGCCGAACTTACTGTCGAGTCCAAGACAGTCGGTGGCGCGTGTGCCGATTGAGCTAGAGGTCCCAGATTGCACATTTCCATCCTCAATGCTCGATTGTATAAAGGTGATCAACTCTGCGAAAGCCCGAGCAAAAATGCGTACTTGCCCTGTATGTTTTATAGCTTCTTTTCTAGCTCGCCGCTCAGTTTTATACAAATTAGACAAACTTTCCCGGTGATATTTGACCTCGGTGGCTACAAAGTCACCTGCACATCACTTGGCCAATAGGTCCAAATCTTGGAGATTGTGTGCACACTCCCTCACACGAACGTTAGTTTCGAAAGTGCACACATCACATCATGCAATAGACGGGAAGGAGAAGCAGGACCACCACAGAAGAAACACAAATGCTCCTTTGAAGCTACAGCTGCATTAGCACCAATACTCATGATTTTTTTTACCACCACCTCCATCGCCACCACCAGAATCTTCTTCAGCCCTTCGCTTCTGAGCTCAATACAGTTCCGTTTTGTTATCCTTTAAACTGCAGGTTTTGTGATACTTCGCATTACGGTTACAAAGAGTGGACTCCACACCACTACCATCATTGATAATATTAAGAGTGATAAGATACTTACGATATGCGGTAAGTATACAGTATTAAGAATACTAAATTACAAAATAACTAACCAGAATTATAACAATTTTTACGCAAATTTCGCGCAATTTGCGCTCGGCTTTGCTAGTTAAAATTAAATTAAAACCCGTTTTATTAATACAGAAGCGTTCAAGGTAGTCTGGAATTGAATGTATAGTAACTGTATGCCATTGAATGAGCAAGAAGATTTGGGGGTGTGGGGTGGAAGTATTCGCCCCACAAGAGGAGAGGAAAAGTGTAATCTGGACCGTTTATAATTAAAGTTGGGCTAGGAGATTTTTAGGGAGCCCCTCTTATCCCCTCTCAACCCCACCCCCTATTTCCCAGCATGATTTTTAAACTACAAACTTTCAATTTTTATGGTATGTAGTGAATTTAAATTTTCTCCCGTGCCAAGTAATAGCTTTAATTATATGTAAAGTTACTACCACCCCATCCTCCCTCTGTTTTCAGTTCCCACATTACCAATCTAAAATTTTAGCACTTATTTGGCTATCCTATGTGGTATTGTTTACGTGCATACCAAGTTTCAATTTTGAGTATACCGAAAATAGAGTTGTATACATTTTAAGATCTTTCATTTCCTGGGTTTCTATTTAGAAATTCCATATATATATATTGTTCAGACATCATTTGGCTATCCGTGAAGGTCTATTTACCTACATGCATAATTCAAATTTTCAAGCCCTCTCACCCTCTCCTCTCGCAAAAAGGTTTTTTTTTATATTAACTTTGAAAATTTTAAGGGAAACCACCCTCCCCACTCTGCTTTTTCATTTTAAATTTTAAGAATTTCCATACCTTTATACTGTTTTAGGTTGTCCTTATAATCCACCTGACAAATGTCAATCGTCTCCCGGGAGAAGTAGATTTTTTTCAATTAGTTTTGGGAAATTAAACCACCGCAACCGTCCCCCCCCTCCCACCAATTTCTCTTTAGGGTAATAAAATCTCGCAGGTTACGAAGCGTGAATGGGAGTATCTAGAACCGCGTTCAAGGTATTGACTGGCAAACCCAATGGGAAAAGACCACTGGGAAGACCTAGACGCAGATGGGAGGATAACATTTGGATATACCTGAGAAACATAGGGTGTAATGAGATAGATTGGATAGAACTATCTCAAGATCGGGATAGGTGGCGTACTTTCGTGAGTGCGGCAATGAACTCTCGAGTTTTTAATGCCATAGAATAAGTCTGTGTTTAAATAAAGTCTATGTTTTTAGAAATATCTTAACACCGTCTACCATCACTTGTGTTATCTATAATCAGATCAAAAAACTAACAGTGCTTATTTTACGAAAATACCGGAAGGTTTTAACATTATATTTTAGGCTAAATAATTTTAGGCCAAATAATTTTAGGCCAAATGACTTTAGACCAACTGACTTTTAGGCCAAATGACTTTTAGGCTAAATGACTTTTAGGCCAAATGACTTTAGGCCAACTATTAACAACATCGATTTTTAAAATTCAAAATTCACTTTAGGTCAACTGACTTTAGGCCAACTGACTTTTAGGCCAAATGACTTTTAGACCAAATGACTTTTAGTCCAAATGACTTTTAGGCCAAATGACTTTTAGGTTAACTGAATTTTAGGCCAAATGACTTTCAGGCCATATGACTTTTAGGCCAAATGACTTTTAGGCCAACTGAATTTAGGCCTATTGCCACGTCTCCTTAAATATGTTAAAAATAATAAGAATAATAAGAACAAATATCTGGGATACCTAAAAATGCTGTGAGATCAAGTTAATGCAAGATGTCTATAAATTCAAGTCTTAATTTTTACTAGCTTTATCAAATATATATTTATGGGTTATTAAATTATTATTTATTAAAGCAGAAAACAGTCTTGTAGGCTCTAGAGAGGGAAATATTAAATAAGACAGGTAATCTTCATGAAAGAGTACTGTAGGTGGATGGGTGTATTTTCTCGCTTAACTCCTCATATAATTTTCAACTGGTTGAATGTAATCTATAGGGTCAAATATATTTCTAAAACCCAACCTCTTCCTGTTTCCTGTTATGTTGGTCTGATATTTCCGAAGTCAGCGTTTCAGTCTCCATCCACGCACAAACACACTCCTTTTCAGTACAGTGGTAATCTACCACTGACTTCCTGTGGGCGTTGAGTTCTTCACCCTTGGCCCCTCTCCTTGATTGTATTATTGGAGTATAGCCTTCTTATAAAATGTTCCATTGCAGAGTTATCTGCAGTCAGGTTGTGGCAGTATGGGACCAGCACTGAACATAATAACAACCATTCAAATCGGATCATTTATACATTTATAAACTACAGTATGGTATGAGTGTTCACATTTAATATTGTAAGTGTACATTTGTCTTAAATGAATTATGAAAATATAAATATATTAAATAGTTGACCTACACGAGCTTTAACGATTGAAGTGATAAATAATTATGTAACTTTAAAGAGTTGTAAAGGTTTTCGGATGTAAAATATAGGCTTATACAAAAGTCTTTGTGATTTTTATAAAAAAAATTATTTTTCTGAGCTAGACTATGGTAAAATATTAAATTAATTTGGAATAATATAATGTATAAGTATTCAATATATATGTATATATATTATATTTATTATAAGCCTAGTTCAATTTTAAAAAACTAAGAATCTTATACATTCAGATGGAAACACTTTTTGAGTCCATCATATGGTATATTTTAAGTTTTTTTTTAGAATTACTTTATTTTCGAAATAGCCCAGGAAGTATCATCAAACATTTATTGATAGTAATAATTTTAATGTTATTGGTTTTAATTCAAATGCATAACTTCTTTTTTTAAATTAAATCTCTTGAAATAAAAATTGTTTAGTATTCATAATAATTTTAGTAGTACATTAATTTAAGGTTATTTTACTGGGTTCTTACTGTCAGTTCAGATTTAAAAAAATCACCTATTAATGCTCTATATATTCGTAGACTAGTTGAAATGGGCATTTGTTAAACTAATATCGTATATCAAAATTTGATTATCATGTTTATAAGATCATATGTAGGCCTATGCTATTTATTATACATCCACTATCATTAACTCTTTCAAAACGTTTCCAAAAACGCTTTGTAAGGTTATGTAGCCCCGTGTACTACTATATAAATTACTATATTGATATATACTATATATATAAACTACTATATAAATAAAAATGACATACCGTATTTACAACATTACAGCTAGGGTTTAAAACAAAATATAGATATTCAGCCAAGATGCAATAACTAAACATCAAGCATTTTATATGTTTATTTAGGTTTATTAGGCGCTGGTGTCTCGGTGCTCCACCTTACCTCTTATTGGTAGTGACCCGGGCACCGGTATACTGGCTGGAAAGGCAGTCTCTCTAGTAGAGATATTGGTTTGTAGGAACAGTGCAAGCGCGCTCAGGTCAAGACTGAGCAATGGTTGTACTTGTGATATACTGGATAAAGTGTGCCAACATCGATCAATATAGCATCCTTACTGTAAGCTGTGAATACTGTCATGGGCGTGGGTACGATCAAGGCTAGTAACCTGGTGTACCTTAGACTAATTACTGTACAATATTAGCCTCGGATGACCAAAGCTATTATGGGCAGCTGAGGTTAAAACTGAAGGGCTCATCTGTTGACAAACTAGTGAGAACATGGACTATTGGAACGTGAAATGTGAGAGGAGTGTGTGGTAAACAGAATGAACTGTTAGAGGAAATGATTGGAAGAAAAATTTATATTGGGTGTGTATATGAAACCAATCGGGAAGGGAAATATGTTTTGATGATGGGTGATAGTAGCCTGGCACTATGGTCAGGTGTGGGTGAATGGGTAAGTGGAAATCAGAGAATAGGTTTAATCCTGAAACCAAAAGCTAAGCTGTATGTAAGAAGGCATGAGTTGGTGTAATCTAGACTTCTATGAATAGGTACGAAAATAGGCATTTGTAGAATTAGGTTGGTTGCGGGTTATGCTCCGGTAGGTAGAGGGTGAAGACGATAATGTGAGAGTGGAGTTTTGGAATAAGCTCAATGAATTATTGAATGCATGTCAACCGGGTGACAGAATTATCTTATTAGGAGATATGAATGGTTTGGGTGAGTACCCACAGGGAGAAATCAGAGAGTGTTAGGAAAGTATGGTGATGACAGGGTAAACGAGAATGGCAATGAGCTAGAAAGTATGTGTTTAGAAAAAATGTATTTGTGTCGAAAACATGGTTTAAGCACAAAGATATTCATTTGTATACATGGAAAAAGGCCATTAGAGAGCAATGATTGATTTTGTAGTGTACTATGGGAGACTTAGAAGTTTGGTAAAGAATTCTAGAGCTGTGCGTGGAGCTGAATGTGGAACAGATCACTTCCTAATGATTTCTCTAGTTGAATTAGGTATAAATTTTGTGAGGAAGCAGTGCAAAAGTATTAGGCAAGTAAGAGTGAAAGTGGAAAAGATGCAGGATAAAATTATGATAACACAATATGAAAAATTCCTGGGCGAAAAATTAATTTTGAAAGAGCATAAATGGAATGTCAAAATAAATGCTAACGATATAGAAAGTGCTTAGAACTGAATAAAAGAGGCTGTAGTTGGGTGTGAGCGAAATGTGTGTGGATCTGTGGTTGTGGGAAACTTAAAAAGAGATGCATAGTGGAATGAATAGGTGAAAGAATCTGTGAGAGAAAAGAAAGAAGTATACAAATGAATGAATGCTGTGAAGCGTGAAACATAATGTAAGAGGTTGTGGAATATATATACAAAGATAAAATATGAATGCAAAGAAAGTAGTAGTAGTAGAGAGTAAAGAGAAAATGACATAAAAAAAAGTAGAAATAAATGGTACGGAGCACCGCACAGACTTTCTCTCTCTTTCTATAAACTCGTAAGATTTCTGAACGGAATAATGTACATTGTATCATCACCACTCCACATAAGAACACGCATTAAATAATATACAATGATATATAATCAATGAGAAAAGAGGCGCATCTTTGTCCACCTAAGAACATTTCAAACAGTTTAATGTCTTCCACAAGGGTCAACACTTCGTATTAAAATTTCGATTTCTGGTCAAAATTTTAACATTTTATAAGGTGTTGCACATCTTCAAGTCATCGCATTGATATTTAATTATTCATTTATACATTTTGACCAATAAAAAATGTAAATATTGACTATTGAGTTTAAAATGGAGATAGATCATTGCTGTGCAAACATTTCTACTAAGAGCTTTAAGGAAAAATAACATACTTTTTTAGATACTTATATTTAATTACTCTATGGCATTGGAGAATTATTGCGTTAAGACTTAAGTAGTATATGTTTACAACTAGAGCTCACAAAATTGTATTAATATATTTGCAAATATCTCAGAAACTGTTGCTTTTATAAAAATATATGTCAAATAAAAGTTTTTTATTTCTAATAGTCCCACAATTTTGCAATGATAAGTTGTTTAGTTTCTCAAATAGTTGTGGAGATACGGAAATTAACGCTTCTATAAAGTACCCTAAAAATCATTTTCATAGGAAAATGAAAATAGCCAGTTTATTTATAATCTTAATCAACGCCTAGATACGAATTTTAATCAAAATCGTTTGAGCAGATTTTGAGAAAACAAAATTTTTCTCTTTTCGCCCTTCAGTAAACTACCCTTAATTTTAAGTTTTTATAGACACACAGACAGACGGCATTGCAAAGACTATTTTTTAGGGTTCGGAGGGTCATGAGACGTCGACATCCATCAACATTTCCGGTTAGTTTTTTTTTACGGTCGCAATACTTAAACTTTAATGTCCAAAAAGTTAGAAATATATATATAATTGCGTATAGATTGAAAGTTATTGATTTTATAAAAATATATTTCGGATAAAATTTCTGTATTATAAATATATATACATATTTGTAATGCTAAGTAATTTCATATCTCAAATAGTTTCGGAGCTATTATAAAAAATGTTAATTAACGCATCAGACCGGAGCCCTTAAACCATTTTGCGGAAATATTGAGAGTAGCCATTTTGTTTGGAATATTTATTAATGTTCATAAATGAAATTTAATCAAAATCGTTAGAGCCGATTTTGAGAAAATCGACTCTTTCTGTTTTTTCCCTTCAGTAAACTACCCTTAATTTTAGGGGTAGATATCCAATTCCAAAAACCCCTCGGGGCAACCCTATGAAAACCCTAGATATCAGGTTTCAGCTCAATCGGTAAAATAGTTTAGGCTCTAGTTGGAGGTACAGACAGACAGACAGACAGACAAACGGAAATTCAAAAACCACTTTTTCGGATTCAGGAAGTCATGAAACGTCAAAATTCATCAAAATCTCGAGTTCGATTTTTTTGACGATCACCATACTTTCTCTACCTGTAAGATAGAGAGAAAGTAAAAATTAAGAATAATTTTGAAGGAAATAAGAAGCTGTTCTGGAAGTAGGTAAAGAGAACGAAAAAAGGAGTGCAAGGAAAGACCTATGGTATTCAGAAAGGACGGGATGGGATAATCTGGGATGAAAACAGTTCAAGAGAATGATGGAGGGAGGTTTTTGAACAATTGTATGGCGATAACGCAAATAAATTATCAGAAAATAGGGAAAAGTTTATGATGAGTGAAAGAGTTAACAGGGCTGAGGTGTTAAAAGCTACGAGAGTGTTAAAGAATGACAAAGCTGCGGGCATTGATGGGATCACAAGTGAAATTCTTAAGTTTGGGGGAATGGTATTACTTGCCAGATTATGTGAGTTATTCAATGTGTGTGCTGGGATTTCGAATGTTCCTAATGACTGGAAGAATGGTCATTGTTCCTTTGTATAAAGGCAAAGGCAGTAAGAGTGAATGTAAGAATCATAGTGAAATTGGTTTGTTTAGTATTCCAGGCAAAGTTTTTGAGAAAGAATCAAATAAGAGAGTGCTTGAAAAAAAACTGTGGACAAGATTTGGGTTGTGCAATGTGGTTTCATGCTAGGTAGAGGTTGCATGAACTATATATTTCCATTGCAACAAGTGATTGAGAAAGGTATGGCAGTAAGTAAGAAAGTTTATTGTAAACTCGTTGATCTGGAGAAAGTTTACAATCGTGTGAAAAGGAGTATGTTATGGAGTGTTCTGAAAGAGTATGTTGTGGATGAATTGTTAGTAAATGCAAATATTATAGCGATGTGTGATGGAGGTAAAGGGTGTGTTAGGATGTATAGGGCTTTAAGCGAATGGTTTGACATTGAACGTGGTGTTAGACGAGTTTGTGTTATGTCTCCATGGTTGTTTAATGTATTCGTGGATAAGTATATTAGGGATGCTTGTGAGAACGCGGTTGGTATACAAACGTACAATGTGAATGTGCGAGTGGTGCTATATGCAGATTATACCGTATTGATGTCTGAGAATGAATGTGCCTCGTAGAATTATATTATTTAAATGTGGCGACAGGCAGAATGGATCCTCGTATAAATTTCTACAAAACTAAGGTGATAGTTTTTGATAAGGTAGGATCAGGAAATGATTGTCAGCTTAGTATAAATGCAAAACTGTTAGAACACGTTAGTGGTTTTGTGTATATGGGCAGAATGTTCTGTAAAAATGGAAGGATAGATGGTGAAATCGACAGACGGGTAAATGCATCTCGGAGTGGAGTTGAATGTATGTGGAATATTGCAAAGAATGAGGTATTAACGACAGCGGCACATATGGCAGCACATAAAATTGTGTTGACGTCAACATTATTTTATGGATGTGAAGAGTGGGTTTTTCGGGAGAAACATAAGAGCAATATGAATGCAGTTGGAATGGGATATATAATAAATGCATGTTGAAAAACTTGTATGGACAGAATTAGTAATGAATGGATGGTGAACGAGTGCAGTTTGTAAGGGAATCTAATTAGTAAATTTGTCTTACGTTGGTTTTGGGCATATTGAGAGGTTAAGTGTGGATCGAATGACGAAGAAAATATCTGAAGATAGAGTGTGTGGATCAAAAGGAAGGTGTATAAGGGCCATGTAAGACGTGGTTAAATGTTGTAGATGAATGTGTGAAAAAGAGAAATATTAGGAGTTTTAGGAATAAAAGCATTTACGACTTGGTGTATTGATTTTGTTGACGCTAATGGAGTACGCAAGGATAGGAAGTATGAAGACAGTGAGGATGGATTAAATACGAAGTTGTTTTTTGAGCTATATAGACAATTTCTTGCCTACCCCGTAAGGAGACTGCGTGATTAGATATGTATGTATTAGATGTTTATGACCATTTTGTTTCGACATGCCTTAATACTCCAATAATAATGATACTTATAATAATTATTAGGTTAATTTAGCTATTTAACTAAAATAGTTGATTTTACCAGACTTGCTATTCTTTTTAAAATTCTTATTTGTTACTATACCAAACAGTTATTGTGTAGGTGGTAGGGATGGGGGCAATCAAAAATTAAAATAAGTTTTTTTAGGGACTTGCCTTACACCACCTTCCCCCCTTCCCCTATAAATGATTAGAAATTGAATGTCCTTAAAAGGTATTTGGAGTGGTCCTCCTCCTAAATTTTGAAAATTTAATGTCTCTAGAAGCTATTTTTAGTAGTCCTCGCCTAGAATTTTTTAAATACTAAATTCTTCTAGAAGCTATATAAAGTGGTCCTCTAAGAGAAACTTTTAAACTTTGGATGTCTCTCTCAGCTATTTAGAGTGGTCATCATCTTAACTTTTCCGACAGTAAATTGCCTCTAGAAACTATTTGAAGTGGTTTTCTCCACAACTTTTTTTAAAATTATATGTCTAGGGATGCTATTTTAAATGATCCTAGCCTGGACATTTTTGAAAATTAGGCCGTCTTTTTAAAGCTATTTGGAGTTATCGTCACTTTGATTATTTTAAACAAATTATATGCATCTTTTTACAGGCGCGGATTCAGGGGAGGGTCAAAGTTTCAGCTGACCCCCCTGTGAAAGTTAAAAAATTAATACAAAAATAAATGAAAGTTCAAATTTTAGAAAGAGAACACAACACAGATAAATTATACACTTTTTTTTATCTGTTTACGCGCAGGCACCTCCTAAGCCGGGTCCACACGTGCATTAATCCTCCACGTTTATTCACTGTTCGATATGACTCACGCAAGTTTGGAAAAAATATTGGTTTTTTTGTAATAATATTTGTCGTGCATAGTGAGTAACGAACATTGTTCCGCAGAGATAGTAGACTACCACACATCAAAGAAGACTAATAATTAATTGCCTGAGAGCAGTTCATCCACGAATATCGAATATAGAGTATGTGTGGACAGCAGGAGCGGCGGAACTGTGGAGGACTCTGACCCCTGGAAATAATTTGCCCTTCCCTGGAATAAATTCCCCCCTAGATATATTTCAAATCCTCTGATATTATCGAATATGAAGCTGAAAGATGGCCTTAAATCAAACTCCAAATGACTTCCAGATGCATTCTATTTTCAAAAATTTGCCGGAGAAGACCGCTTCAAATAACTACTAGACTAGAGGCATCTAACTGGCACAAAAAGTCGGGGGAGGAAAGCTCTAAATAGCTTCTAGATGCATGTCATTTTGAAGAATTTTCAGGCGAGGACCACCCCAAATAGCCTAGTTTCTGAAATAATTCAATTTTCAAAACTTTGTTGGTGGAAGACCACTTCAAAGATTATCTTCTAGAGGTATCTAATTTTCGTAAAAAAATTAAGGTGAGGATCACTCTAAATAGCTTTGAGGGGCATCCAAATTTCAAAAATTTCTGGGTGAGGAAGAATTTAAATGGCTTATAAAATAATCTAATCTAAAAAAAAATCTAGGTGAAGACTACTCATAGCTTCTAGAATGAACCATTTTTCAAAAAAATTGTTGAAGGAGAGCCACTCCAAATAGTTTATAAAAACTATCTGATTTAAAAAAATTGGGGAGGATGATTTAATATTGTAAGTAACTATGTTATTTATAATTATGACCCCCCTATGAAAATGATCTGGATCTGCCCCTGTGCATCTATAATCTATTTTGAGTGGCCTTCTCCCAGCAAATTTTAAAAGCTTGATGCCCCTGGAAACTATTTGGAGTGGTCCCAAAATTATATATTTTTGAAATATGAATGCCTTAAAAATTTTTTTAGGTTTGACGGTCTTTCACTTTAATATTTGTCAAATAGAAATGTATGATTTTGTATCAACTAAACAATTGAGATATGAATACATCGTTCGTATTCGTTGTTCTATGCAAACCATTCTAATGACTGAGTAGGGACTGGTTAAATCCTTGGTGCGTGCAATAATTTAGGTATCAGTAAATACTAAAATACTTGGCATAAGGTATACACTTTTGGGTCGGGATTTTATGATTAGCTAGGCTAAGTTTTTTCAACCAGTAAGTTTATCACGCATATTATAATAAACTTAATATAAGGGGTAAAGATTAGAGGTGTACCGTAGTTTTGAGGAAATTCACCTGAGCTGTAGCGAAAAGAGGATGTGAAAACAACAGTGATAAAGCATATTATTTTTGTAAAACCGCTCCTATTCAACCAGGTTAGATTCCAAACCAAACATACCCTTTAACAGTAACTGCTGATGATCAGATTCAATTAATCTAATTAGTTTATAGTATTTAAAATCTGAACCACTGCCTCATTAAAACCCAAAACTCCCTTCCAATGAATCATTAGCACTCATCATCTCACAAAGCCACAAGTCACCCACCACTGACTGCTTAGTATATTATATTCTCTCCAAATCCCCTCAATACATTTTAATTAAATGCCCATTTATTCTTAATGTGTATTACTTAGGTTGTTTTAAATAAAAAAATATATGTATATATATTTTTTCAACACCGCGTTTTACTACCCGTTCGAGTTATACGACTATGTACTAATTACGCTAGGGATGAGGAAGGTTGAATTTAAAGGAAGTGTACCTATATTTGAGTGGAGGGAGGATGGAAAACAATTTTGGAAAACCTTAGAACACCCGACCGAGATTTGAACCTCGATCACCCCGTTATCGGCAGTCTAGTCTAATGCGAGAGCAGCGCTATAGATCATGCGGCCACCGAAGTGAGTAATATATATTGTTATTATTACTATAGTTACTATACCCGCTTCAGTGGCCGAACGGTGTTAAACTAGCCCGCTGATGACGGAAAGTTTGGGGTTCGGATCTCGGTCGGGTCTAGTGAGAATGGTTTTTCCTAAATGGGTTCTTACTCTCCTTTTACGCATGTGCAGATAGATTACGTCTAAAATGAGTCCTTCATCATCCCTACACCATTAGAGTAATTATTATATCTGCGTATAGCCTGAACAGAATGTAAAATGGTGTGATAGACAATATAACTTAGTTATTATCATTGAGAGTTGTGCTACCAAAAAAATCAAGATAAAGCTGCATATGTTATTTTTGATAGGGGTAGTTAATAACTATATATCTGTTAAGAATGGTAAAATTGTGTTCACAAAGTCGTGAGAATAATAATAAAAGATGTTTGCTTATTATTGTGTTAGAATTCGAAGAAATTATGTTGAGGCTTGAAAAATTCTATTTTTAGCGTCAGTTAATTGTAGTTTACTGTTTCAATCAAATTTTGAGTGAAAATTAGTTTACTCAAAAATACCTTTTTAGATTTAAAAGAGATCAAAAATGTTCAACACATATCTATATTTGTCCAGGAACACACCATTCACTGGTTTTCAAATAAACTATAGGAATGTTTAAAAAGTTAATGTTAATTGAATTTGGTAAAAAATAAAATACTTTAATTAATTTTTCTAGATACCTTCAAAGCTCAATAACCTCCAGTTTGTGATCTATATTTAGTCAATATGATATGTGTACAAAGAAGAGATTTAGAAAGTTAAATAGACTACTAAATATATTGTCAAAAAGTTAAATAAGAACAATACCTAATCAGTTATGATTAAATTCACTAATAAAAACATACTCATTAAAAAGTTAGTTTCCAAAGGTCTGTGAAACTTTTCATTTTGAAAGATTCAAATTAAAGGTTTCTAATGTTAAATTTCTTACTTTTCATCAATATGCTAAGCTTATGATAAAAACTATAAGAAATCATATTTCAAAATTATGAATTCTTCTGGCTAAAAAGTGTCTGCTACAAAGCTACCCCCAAAATACTCCTGGCTTAAAAATTTGATTTGAAATCCATGACAAAAAAAATTATAAATATACTAACCAAAACTGAAGACAATTTTAAGAAATGCTACTATAGTTAAAATCGTTTATTCATATTTGAAGTTCTAGCGAAATTTACAACTGGCCAAGTGAAAATAAATATTTAATCCTAAAATATATCATTCCTAGCTATACCAGTTAGCTACAAGATACAATAATACAGGTTTTATTGAACTACATCTTCACTCTATAATCCAATTTTGTCTATCTGCGTGGAACGCAGTTCTTGGGATAAAATTAGTCGGATATAATTTGAGGAAAATATAAAGACACCGCTTTACATGGCCTATTCCTGATGATTTCATATACATAAGCACCGAATCTTACTACCCGTTTTGGTTATACGCTCATGTACTAGTTACGCTAATGGTTCAAGGGATTAGAAAGGATCGCCCCATCATTGGCAGTCTAGTATAACACGAGAGTAGCGTGTTAGACCATGCGGCCACCGAAGAAGGTGGGTTACCCACAAGTCTAAAAATAATAAAATCTCAATTTTTCCAAATTTGTGGGTTACAACATATTGCCATTTCATGGACGATATATTGTTTTTCTAACAAAATCAACTTACGCAACAAAAGAAAGCGAATGAGTGTGCGAGCTAGCAAAAATATATGTGGGTGTAAATAGAAGTAAAAGCAAATTTATTTTAAGATTTGATTAGTACTAGTTTTTCTAACAAATGAGAACTGTCACATAACTATTTGGATGTCAAAAACTTTAATTTCAATTTGATTAATGTCCCTGTTTTCAGGTGTGTCAAAAAATTTAAATCATACGAGTAGAATCGCTTCAATTTAAAGTGCCGATATCGTTAATGCTAATGTCCACCTAATTGTAATAGACTTTAAATTATACATTACTTTCCCATGTTACTCTCTAACTACATTGTTCAAGTATCACGGTATGAATTGTACCAGACACTTTGTATAGAGTCGTCTACAATAAATTCACACATCAAATCATATTCACTATTGTTTAGTAAGTGATCACAATATCCTATTTTGATCTTTACATTAAAATACGGTACTATATTTATCAAATATCATACACATTTGCTGCTTACTCTCTGATATTTTAATTGTTAAGTTACTGGGTTTGAACGTATATTTGATTAAGATAGCCGTGAATTAACTGATGGAATTCCATGAGTTTACTAGAATGTGCACTAGAATAAGAGTAGCAACCAAACACACCTCACAATGAATGACCCATCTTCGGCTTTCGACTGTTAACCTATCTCTACTTCTAATTCTAAGATTTTACTCAATATTTCAGAATTTTTACAAAGGGGTGGTGTTAGAATGCTCACTACATTCATTTCATGAGACAACTAGGTGAAATAATTGTCCTGCCGGGCGTTTCTTCGGATATGGTTTTCATTTTCTGTGTCCCTTATTCCACAAAAGTGAGCAAACATAGACCTACTTCAGTGGCCGCATGGTCTAAGGTGCTACTCTCTCTCACTAGACTAGACTTCCGAAGACGGGGAGAACGGGGATCGATCCCGGTCAGGTGTTCTGAGGTTGGTTTTCCTAAATAATTTTCCACTCTCTCTCCACACAAATGCGGGTAAATGTCCTCTAAATTCAACCTTCCTAATCCCAAGAACATTATTGTGGTTAGTACATAGACGTATAGACCGAACGGGTAGTAAGACGTGGTGCTTAAGGGGGCCTCCTCAGTAGGCGAGAAATTGCTGTGCAGACGTTAAGAAATCCCGCCACATTTAATCAGTGATGCGTTATTAAAAAATATGGTCCTCGCCAAAACGGAGTCAAAAGATTCCAACAGGGCTATGTTTGCTTAACAAATCTTTATTTTTAGTTTTAATAATAGAAATAAAATCGTGAAAATGTAACATTAGCACATTTTCAACGACATGTTAGGCATATTTATGTAGCTATGAGACTAGGCTCGATGTAACAGTGCCCTAGATTAAGCCTTCCTCTAACAAATACCATAATTTTTTGATAGGCTCACAACAGAAATTTTTAAGTTATTTGAGGATTAATTTTCTAGTTTAGAAGAGTCAAAGGCGTACGTTTCATATTGGATAGTGTCGCCACCACGCCACTCACTTGCTCGGAAGAGAGGAAAAGAAGGAAGACGAGATAAATATTTCCCCTCTTCTGTGCGCATGCACTCTTTTAGGTTACTATTGGACGGTATACAAGAATAGTGCTCGAGTCCACTCCGTCTCTTCTCTACCTCTGGCTTGACATGGATCTTGCGTACCACACTTTCTATTGAGTCAAAGTAGGGTTTATTGATTCTGCATCTTTTTTATGTTTTTTTAATATAGTCTGCTCATTTAATATAATTAAGACTCAAACAATGTCTGGCACCGTACTTAATTAGTTTTCTAAGTTAAAAATACTTTCATTTATATATTTTTTATTTAGTTGCTTGTGATACATATTCTTGTTTACTTTTTAAAATGGATTGCGTGACACGTAAAGGAGACAGACGTAGAGGGAAAAAGACAAAATTACGACTTGGTGTGATACCGCAAAAAAACAGGAAGAAAGCCGTGGAAACATTTATTTGATAGAACAAAGTAAGTATATTTTTAAACTTTATTTTAATAGTAATAATAATAATAATAATAATAATAATAATAATAATAATAATAATAATAATAATAATAATAATAATAATAATAATAATAATAATAATAATAATAATAATAGTGAACACAAATGTTTTACAAGAAACGGTTTACTCAAATTAGAACTTGTTTTATCATGACATAGGCCTACCTACAGTAGTCAATAAAAAACTAATAGATAACAATAAATTAGCTAACTTTTTACTTTGCAGACAAGGTGTTTCCCTTTCTTAAGGCACAGAGGACAAAGCTTATTTTTGGGAAAGCGTAAGACCTTCTCCTCATTGCACTTCCATAGAAATGTCCACAACGTTGGATTCATCACAATTTGAAGACAAAGCTATGGAACCAATAAATTTGGAGATTAGTCAGCTTTATCCGGGGTAGGAAAACTACATTAATAGGTTATCCATTATCAATTTTCGGGAACAAATAGTTTTTTGTGAACATACAGTTGCTAGATACATACGGTAGTTATTACGTTTTCATGATCCATAATATCCTGACCGCTTGTCCAATTTAGTAATAATCTCTACACTCTATATTTGAAAAAAGTCTACTAAATGTACCACACTTGGAAATTGAATGTGATAAAAGGTTCCTAACCTGGGCTCGCGGATCCCTTGGGGTCTTCGAAGGCACCTGTGGGGGCCCGCGAAACAAATATAAGCCCCTAGTTTTCTAAGTTATATATTATTTGTATTTTCAAATCATATAAAAAATATATACGCTATTCACAATTTTCTTAAAAATCTCTTTTTTTCATTACTGCCCAACAATATTTATATACATAATTGGTTACGTAGAATACTATAAATGTGTGTTTTTATTTCACCTTGTATGGCTGGGAGGTTAGGGGGCCGCGGTGAATTATTATTAACTTGAGGAGGTCTGTGAAATGAAAAAGGATGGGAACCACTGATATAGAATATCTATGTTTGTGTGGTCTGAGTGTGGGGTGAAGTTTTTAGGGTTATTGACTTTTCTGTGCTAATGGTTAGGCCTATTAATATATTTCTAATAACAATTGGTTTCTTATATTAATATTAGCCTACTACTATAAGCTGGGGTAATTATGGTGAAGGAGATATCTATAGTCAGGGCCAGACTAAGGGTATTGTCACAAGAGAAGAATAATTCTGCCACCCCCATCCCGTCCCACCCCCCAAGCATCGTGGCGATGATGAAATCAATCCTGGGGTCTTTGTTGACGTCTGCAGTCTAACCAAGTTGTAAACAATACCATACCATCCATTACACTGGAAAATTGTTATATGAATAGTCATGAAACAAACTATAAAGTTTTGACATTAGTTCTAATTAATTGCGTACCATAACAAAAAAAAAGTATTAGGTACAGTACATTAGATAACTTACACCCTAAAGGCTTACTTAGAATTTACAATACAAGAATTACATCCAATGATGTATTTGTATATACAGTAACATAATATATTTTATATAATATAAGTACTATAAAAACAGTATTTGCACACCAAGCGTCCGCTTGTTTCTTTTGCACCTTAGTCCACCCCTATCTATAGTAAAATTTTAGAAAAGTCTCTTTAGTCTCTATTTTTATGAATAGCAAATATATATCTAATTAAATAAAATTCATCACTACTGTAATAAAAAAAATTCAAGTCTAGGCCTTATTTATGAAAATTTAGCTATAAAATTCTATTTCTCAACTTTCACCCTCGTAAACCTCTTGGCCGTAGCTTCTCCGGTTGACAGTAGTAGGCAAATTTTTAAAATAAAGTTCAGGGGTGCACCATCATTTTGTACCAGTTGCACGGATTGGTTGCTTACCAGTGGTGGTAGAGCGTTATTTGTGTAGGAAGGGGGGTGGGGGCGGCAGGCAAAAAATAAGTTTTTTGAGAAGTTGCCTTCCCCCTTCACCTCCCCCCTTACTCTACCCCTTTTCACGATAAATGTTTGAAACTTGATGTCTCTAAAAGTTATTTGGAATGTCCTCCTCCCCAAATTTGGAAAATCAGATTATTTTTATGCTATTTGGAGAAGTCTTCATAATTTTTTTTTTTAATTCAGATGCTTCTAGAAGCCATTTGGAGTGGTCCTCACCTTTAGTTGAAAAATAAAAACAGATGCGTCTAGAAACTATTTAAAGTGGTCTTCTCTAAAATTTTTTAAATGTATGTCTTTAGATGCTATTTGAAATGATCTTCCTCATTTTTGAAAATTGGATGTTTTAGAATAAATTTGGAGTCGTCACCTGGATTTTTTTTTTCAATTATTTGTATCTGGAATCTATTTGGAGTGACCCTCTCCCAGCAAATTTTAAAAATAATATGCCTCTAAACACGGGCGTACACACGAGGAAGGGTCCAGTGGGTCCAAGCCCCCCCCTCCCCCCCGGAGAACATGAAGGATAAATAAAATATTAAATACAAAGCAATGATTTCACAATGTTAAATCACCTTAAAGCAGTGGTTGAAAATAACCTGATGTCTCAATAAAGTGTGAGCAGTGGTGGCTCCAGGATTATGTCAAGGGGGGGCTACACCACAAAAGAAATACCTTTAGGAACCAATAAAGTGGTGGTCTGCGCCCCAGGGGTTTTTTACCCCCAGGGAAAATTTTTAATTCTAAGGTTCAAAATGGTGCTCTTTAAGTCTATTTTTTACCTAATAGTTGCTGATTAAACTTATGTTGGTTATAAATATAGCTTTAATTTCTAGATATAGCCACTGTAGCATATATATTTCGTTTGTAATTATAATTTTTAAATAAAAATAAAAATGAACTGTCAAAAATAAAGATGCCTAATTCAAGTGACTATATTTTAGTAAAAATGTGAAAATAAAATCAATAGTAAATAACACGCTGTTTACTACACAAAGGAGGGGTGAGATAGAAGGGAGTGTGCGGGAAAGTCAGGGTTCGAGGTAAACGGGGTGAAACATGTTTCGTTCGAACACATTGGACGCATTTCTGCAGAGGAGCACAGCATCCTTCAATACTTCAAATTAATTTTAGAAAAATAGCTCAAAAGAGGAGATTATAACCCCTTAGCCCCACCCCCTTGAATCTATGCCTGAGTGTGAGACATGCCCAACTGGATTTAACGCTGTCTAGTCTGTATAGCCTCATGAAGTATTTTGTTTAAAGTATGAGTCTTATATAAGTAATAGATTGGATTGATTATTGACTTGTAACTTCAAGACTTTGGACCCCCCTTTAGAAGAATTTCTGTGTGCGCCCCTGCTCTAGAAGATATTTGAAGTGTGCTTCCACCGACATATTTTTGGAAATTGGATGCTTTCAGAAACTATTTGGAGTTATCCTTCACTAGGATTTTTTTTAAATTTGACAAATAATGTAACACTATCTTTTTTACTGTCTAAACAATAGTAAACTAAAGTAAAGATTTCTAACTACCCCCACTTTTTTAAGGAAGTAATACATTATGATTGTGTTCGGGCTCTAAAAAACCCACAATACCCCCCTCACCCTACACCCCTCTCCGCGCCCTCTTTCTATATATTCTTATTTCTATCAACACTCACTTCGATATATTCGTATTATACGTATTTATTATAGATCGAATTGAAGCCTCCCTAAAATAAACCAAGTTGAACGCAAAAAAAAAAAGCTTGTTAAGGCATCCAATATGAATAAATGTTTTGGCCTCCTGCGTGGGAAAGTGTCCCTAGCCCAGTGATTTCCAACCTTTTTTCTTTAGAGGAACCCTTAAAATATTTAATAAAATCTCGGGGAAACACAAATTAGATACGACAAGGGTAAATTGTAAAATAGACGTGTAAATCAATAGGGTTGTTAAATAATAGTAATAAATTGATACTTTTGAATAAAATATTTCAGGAGTATTTATTGCCTATTTCTATCTACTAATTACTGTCCGCCGGTACTTGAAATTGGCTTATCAATATTATTACCAAACTCACTTTTAACATTACTGTCGGAACTATTCTCTTCATCTTTCTCATATACATGTTATCTTTATATAGCTCCACACGGTCCAAAAAATATTGCCAGATTAATAAAAATAAATGTTGGAGATTCTTGCGGAACTCCGGACATGGGCTCGCGGATCCCTGGTTAGGTATCACTGCCCTAACAACTCCTTTTGTAATCTCATTACGGTTCCTGCTTTGTCACTATCTGCTCTAAAACATTTTTCTTTGCACAACTAAGCCTTTGGGGGCAAAGTGTACTATATCACACAACGTATAGTTAACAATAATTTCCATCCTACTTTAAACTCGTTCTTTTTTTCAAGGATGTGACTAACTATAACATTTTGGATTGACGTTAAACAATTATGTTCTAGGAGTTCTCCAAAAACATTTACGGCACTTCGTAATATGCAATTTGAGGAAATAAATCTAGAAAACGACAGGGTTTTACCTAGGCATAATTTAAATGAACAGCAAGAAAGCACACCTGGCTACACAAAATGGTCCGAGCTAGATACACCTGGCTGCTCAAAATGGTCTGAGCTAGATAGATACGACTGGTTGCTCAAAATTGTCTGAGATTAGTACTGCCATAACAAGCTCTGAAGAAAAAATGTGATGGATACATTTGATAAGAGTAGTTTTGATTGTTTAGGAGGTGTCATGCCCCTAGCGCTATATCCTACTGAGAAAACCTGCAAAAGGTCAGAGCAGATAATGACTGAATTTAGACCCCCAGAGCAAGAAATTTATGGCCGGAGAATTTTTGATGTTGCTCATTTGTTTAGCGAAATTAAACGTATGAGTAGCTATGATGAAATATTTGGTTGATCTTTTTCCAACATGGTAATGCTCAAAGAACAAAGACAAGGAATGGAGAGTAGCTATACTTTGCAGTGCAATATGTGTGGATTTAGAACTACTCTACAATCAGAGAACCCTGAAAAACGACAAAAGTATATGGGAATAAACCATCTAAAAACCAAGAATTGATTGTGCTTGTTTGTAAACCCTTCACGAAAATCTAAAGTTAGTAAAATATCACAAGATAAACATACAGGCTGACGGCTGGACTGTGTATTGGGTAGACTATCAGCCATGCATTCTTCCTCTTGACCTTGAGATAGGTTTCAATTTCGTTGCTTCTCTTCTCCTGACATGGGGTGGTATGGTAAGTGTAAAGAGGATAAGATTAGACAAAGACAAACGCTGTAGTTCAAGATAACAGCACAGAGCATTTCATTTTAAGACATGAGACCTGCCCCGATTGATATTTTCTCACGTACTGAGGCGGCCCCCTTAAAAAAAAAAGCTCAGTAGCGGCTACTGCAGTGATGAGTACACGACTTGGCTGTCACCCAAGATTACTCCCACGGTATAGGGCCTAAGTATTGTGTCTGGAGGATGTCTATTAGGGAAACGATCCGCGTAGAGACGACTTGCTCTGCTGCATTACATTCGGCGAGTCTATTCATCAAGTACATGTCTGCCATTTTCTTGTTTGAATAATTCATTATCACGTCTCAAACACAGCACAGTATCAACTGCTCGTATCAAGAGAACAAACTGGATTAACCCGTGAAACATACCTTGTCAACAGGCCAATAGATATCGAGTATTATATACAAACAGTTTAATGGAATCTCTTGGCTGTAACTCGGAAACCAGGTCAAATGGGACAAATGTTTACATGGAATTTTAAAGTATTTCTCTCTCTTCTATCCACCGCTGAAGTGGGTGCCACATGTTACGATACACCTATATATAAGTATGTATGTAAAATATATAATTAGTTCAGTTTTAATACAAAACACGTTTTATACCTTACAATGTGACTGTATTTTGTCATTTTGTTAATACCTATGTTTCTGCTGCATATGTGACAATGGGTAAAAAGTATGCCCTGTACAACACTTTCCTACACTTTAAGGGTACTTCTCTTCACCATAGCGAATCTCTGACACACCTGTAGAACAAGTCTCCCTATTGTCTTCTCTTCATTAAATCCTCTATTCTTCCACCTTTCAACTCAATCACGATTATAAGCTATTTTACGTTCTGTACTATTCTCAGCTCTACTCCATCCAACTTTATAACCTTAATAGGCCTTAACCTCTTCCTTGTCATTTCCATCACCTCACACTTTGCCCTGCTAAATATCATTCCACACATTCTTTCACTGCCTCATTCCATTACTGTGGGTTTTCCTGTACTTCCTCTTCCTTCTCCCCCCATATCATCAAGTCATCAGCAAACATCATGGCTTTCATCCTGTCCTCCCAGAGTTTTCCTGACAAATTGTTCATGACTATTTTCATTACCATTACAAATAGTAAAGGTGATAGGGTACTACTCTATTCACTCCATAGCTTATTTCATTTTTTATATGGAACCATTCCGTCCTCCCACTCTACATATTAATACAACTCCTGTTATCCTCATACATGCTTTTCACTCTCATTACAACTCCTTATTCCACTTCGGCCTCCTCCGTCGCTTTCCAAACTTTATTTCTACACACTGTACCATCTACGTCATACCTTGTGTACTATTTGAAATGTGTGCCGATAGATGGCACTTCAAGCCCACAGAGGTCAGAGGTGGAGTGTAGAAGGATAGGTCAGTGATGCACGGATTGTTGAACAGGAAAGGGCCGGCCCGTGCGCCGCACGAGGTAGAACAGTGTCAGACAAAAAACGTTTCTTGAGTGTCCAGTGGGCCAGTGTATTAGAGTGTTTAAGTGTGTTCTGTTTCATTTGCCCTACACTATTGTGGGCCATCAAAGTTAATCAATTTAATCACTAATAAATGTTGAATCTATCCTCACCGTGTTTTCTTTCCAAGTGGATTAGTCTTATTTTGTGGAAAAATAACGAAGGGTACGTAGTAGCCGAGTACCAAAGCTCAATTAGTGGAATTTTCTCGGTCAGCGAGGTGACGTGACCGTTTAGTGACGTATTGGTACTACGTTGTGTCGGGGAAATGTACCTAGTGATAACAAAAGAGTACAAAGATGGTAGCAGAGCGTAGTTGGGGACGGAACGGCAGTGAAAATTTTCAAAAAAAAATAATTTTAAATTCGCAAGTGAGGTAATATGAATAACTTAGTGATGAAACATCACCCAACATCCAACAGTCCAAAAGTCAACAAGAAGTTATCCAACAACCAGGCCTAATGACGTTCAGGCTGACCACACAGGGAAATAACAAAAAATAACCACAACAATCGGTTGAGGCAATAAAGGATGGGCTGGAGTGCGATAATGGTCACCGTGCTGTCACGTCGCGTGAGAGTCTCGCGGCACCTTAAGAACTCACTAGGTATTCGGGGAAGCCTAAGAGTGACCCACTTCAAAAAAAGCTGAGTACACTCATATCTGTACATTATTAGTGTAGTTATTTTGAAAAAAAGGGAAGAAAGATACAAATTTTTAATTGTGTAGGGGCCAGTAATATTTAGTCATGGGCCAGATCAACTCTTTTGGACTACAGTGTATTATAACAAAGAAACAACTCCTAGAAGAAAGCTTTCGTTTACATACGCGTATCCTATCCCTAATAAGGGGTCCAAAAGGAGAGGAGGTGAAATCAAACAAACGGGAATTCAACGCACAAGATACTTCGGAACAGCCAGGCACGTCAGCATCTGGAACGACGGACACAAGGAAAAGTGAGGCTGTGGCCAATAGTCGTGGAAATAGTACATTAACAGAGGGAGCGTCCATAAGTGGAACTCGTTCAGAAGCGGAACAACTTGACCAAACCCGTCGGGACGAGGCAGTGTTGGAGAATTTAACCCAGAGAATATCCACCGAGGGAAAAGTCAGCTTGTGTTCGTTCTCAATCTAGAGCGTGATTGGAAAGTAAAGTTTACGGATCAGATACAACCAATCGAATTTATCGAAAGGGTAACTGAACTCAAAGAAATTTACCAGCTCACCGACAAAGAGGGATTGGAAGCCTTACCAGAACTATTCTCAGGGAGAAGACTGAGCTGGGTCCGGAACAACATGAGCACCTGGAAAATCTGGGACAATTTCTTAGGGGGTTTTGGATTTAACTTTTTTCCTTCAAATTAACAGGTAACATTAGAAGACGATATCAGAGGACAACAGCAGGGACCACGAGAATGTTTAGCCGAGTAGCTAGTGGACATCGGGACCCTAATACGATGCCACGGGGAGTTCTCACTACCACGGAGCATAGACAGGATTTATAACACCTTAAGACGAGAAATCAAAATAAACATCGAACGGTCACGAATTAACTCCATTAAAGAATTGCAGAAGGTGGCGACGTGCTTTGAACTTGCTCAGAAAGAGATTTCCCAGTAAAAGGCGATACACCCAGAACAAATAAGTATGAACAGACCTCTCCCGACAAACAAATACGGGGTGATTAGGCCGGATAGACCAAGGACACCACCGGGAGGATTCAATCAATGCCCACAGCAGGGACTTTCATCCGGGAAGAGGTTGGTGCTGAAGGTAGTAGCTCTCCAATACTACAAACCAAGTAAGTAAGAGTGGTGGGTGGGGTGGATTCGCAACTGGTTCTCCTAGAAAATGTTACTAGTGCGGGTCTATTGATCACCTAAGAGAGTGTCCTTATGGGAGGGGTAGCCAAAATGCCAAGGGTGGACGGGATGTCACACATTTATTTGCGTTAAAGGAACCAAGGGAAGCAAAGTGTCAACGAGGAAGGAAATAACCTATAACGAGGGGTGAGAATCAGTATGGGAAAGACATATACTGTCGCTCTCTTAGATACAGGGGCGGGAGATAATGTGCTTTCTGGAGAATTCTACCGCAAACTTCAAGAGAACAGATTAATACGAAGGGTAGAAAAGTGTGCGTTAACATGTATATTAGTCAATAGACAGCCCTTAAAGATTGAAGAAAGGACCAAAGTATCGCTAAAGATAGGGCTTGCCTGTTTTTTTTATATCTGCCTCGTTACTCACAGAAGTTATCTTATGGAAGAGATTCGTAGTGAATTTGGGACTGAAGATAGATTTTCACAAGGAAGAGGTGACGTTCCCGTTTGCAACAGGATTTGTATGAATCTCCATTAGAGACAATAGGTAGTTTGAGAGAGAAGCTGGTCAGTATGGTAGATGACTCAACGAGAGTGGATTTGGTGAGTTTGATAGAAGAATTTCCTGACGTAGTGACAAACAAGGTCGGGCGTACCGACCTAATGACACACTCGATTGAACTGGACGATCTGATCCCGGTGAGATCAAAACCGTTTTACTATGCACCTCCTAAGTTTCAGATATTAAAAGACCACATAAAATCTTTGGAAAAGAAGGATATTTTACGACGCTCCAACAGTCCCTACGCTTCTCCTTGCTTTCTGACTTCTAAAGAAAACAAAGAGGGACGGTTGGTTATAGATTATAGAAAATTGAACCAGAAGATCAAATATGTGGCGACGCCAATGCCCACCATAGAGATGGCGTTGCAAGTCTTGGGTGGAGCAGCAGTGTACACAATTATCGACCTTAACAAGGCATACTACCAGATACCACTATCCGAAGCAACCACACCATTGACTGCCTTCATTTCGCAGGTTGGGTTGTACGAGTTTAACGTCTTACCGTTTGGGCTAGCCACTGGGACCCAAATACTCACACGACTATTGAACACCATTTTCGGGGACATACAACACGTTTTTCTGTTCAACTATTTGGACGACCTTGTGGTGTACTCTAAAATCAAGGAAGATCACTTGAAACACGTGAGAGAAGTACTCACCAGGCTCCGAAGGTCAAGTTTAACGGTGAATCCCAATAAAATTCGATTCGCGGTGTCAGGGATTGATTTTTAGGTCACCGTATCTCATCCGAGGGTTGTCTATTAACCGGAGAGGACCAAGGCAATACGAGAATTGCCCTTACCCAAAACGGGGCGCAAATTAGTCCAGTTCCTAGGTAGGCGTTTTATCCCCAATCTCTCGTCAAAAGCCCGCACACTGTACGAGCTCAAGAAGACGGGAAACCCTCTCAGATGGTCATAAACCAGCAAGGAGGCCTTCCATAGTCTTCAAGAGGACCTTGTCACTCCACCGGTCCTGAAGATGGCGGATTTCAAACATAAATTCATGCTACAAACTGACGCCTCGTCAACCGGGTTGGGAGCAGTGTTAGCTCAGGTAGAAGCAGTTGGTATGCGGCCTGTGGCTTATGCGAGTAGGATACTGAACAGTCACGAAAAGAATTACTCTACGTATGAACTGGAAGCTCTGGCCATGATGTTCGATACTGACAGATTCCGGGCATATCTGAAGCATAGCCAGTTTGACCTGCATTACGACAACCAAACACTTTCCTGGCTACTGGATCACCCTAGGCAAACAGGAAAGATAGGGAGGTGGATAGCAAGGTTGGCATCGTTATGGTTCGAAGTAGTCTATATCCCGGGAAAGAATAACTGCGTTGCGGATGGCCTGTCTCGGTTGTTTGAAGAAGATGAGAGTGATACAGGTAGAGACGAAACAAGAGACCCAGTTCCAGTAGGGGTATTGGGACAAATGCTGGAGATATTTTCATTTCAGTAGGTTAGCACAGAAGAATGATCCAATTCTAGGAAAGGTTTGTAAGGATATTTCTGAGGGGAAGCCGGTGGCCAAATTTAAAATGAAGGGAGAACTTCTGTTGACATAAAGATCTTAATGGTACTTATCTGAAATATCAAATTACCTGCACACCGGATATCTTGACAATCCTTAATATTATGAATATAAGAACCAGCACATATAAGCAATAAAGCCTTAAATAAAGCATGAGTCAAAAGATGGAATAAAGCTAATTTATCATAACCTATAGCCAAAATTCTCATTATTAATCCTAATTATCTCAAAGTAGACAAAGCAATCATTTTTTAAAATCATACTCATAAATAGCCTCTAAACAGAGAAAATAGGTTGGAAGGTCGCTGTCCAGGAGATACCTACAGACGTCGTAATAAGGTACTACCATGAATGTCCCCTGGGAGGACACTTAGGGATCGCAATAACAGTTGCTAAAGTAAGAAATATGTTCTATTGGGAACGTATGAACCAGGACATACGAGAACGCGTGAGGAGTTGTGAGACGTGTACCTGTGCTAAGCCAACCCAAATGACAAGGTATGGTGCGTTGTGCTGGGAAGTTACGAGCTTTCCAATGAAAAGACTGTTTATAGATTTCTTTGGACCATCACCCCGATCGAAAGTAGGATATACATATATTTTGACAGCAGTAGACGGAATTACTAAGTACGTTTGGATGATGCCCACTAGAAGAGCGATGGCAGAGGCGGCAGTAAAACTACTGGATGAGAACATCTTCCGAAATTTTGGACTACCTTGCACAATAATTGTATCCGACAATGGGAGGCAGTTCCGGTCGGGGTTTTTTAAGGATATGTGCTTTGCGAGGGGCATTCGGCATATCACAACTTCACCTCACTACCCCAACCCTTCACAAGTGTAAAGGTTCCACAGGAACCTGAAAAACGCGCTTATCGCATATCCTCACGTGAACCATAGAAGATGGGATGTAAACTTGACATGGCTACAACTCGCATTTAACACAGCTGAACATGCGAACCATGGAAGAACCCCATTCAAATTATTACTTGGGTACGAACCGTTACAGCCGATTAATCTCCAGTGGGAGATCTTCCCGGAGGACTGGGAAGAGAAGCCCGCTCAGACATCTGTGCATCGCTGGGCTGAGGCTCTGGAACCTCTAAAAAAATGACACATGAAACAGTATCCAGACGTTTCAACAAGGGTAGGGAACCAGTCCCGGACAAAGTAGGGAACCTGGTAGTTTGGAAGATGCATAATATAAGCAAGGCTGGAGAAGGGGTTACTGCTAAACTTGATTTTAGGTGGTCCACCACTGCTACAATTGAACGGCTTTTGACACCGGTTACGGTGCAACTGGTGGACCCTAAGTCTGGTCGTCCTACCCGGAAAGCTCACGTCAGCCAATTGAAACCATACTATGGTTTAGTAGATTTGAAAAGAAGGGTAGGAGATTCCTTTGACTAGGAGGTTGCCGCTTGTTGTCGGTATAGCTTGTAATTTTGCTTAGTTTAGTTTTAAGCCAGACTGACGACGAGTTTGGAGAAAAAGGGATAGAGATTCAATTTAGTTCTTTAAGGTTTAGTCTGTAAGTTTTCATATGTATTCATAGGTATAAATTTATGTGTTTAGGTGGCCACCTGAAATATTCATTGTGTTTATCTGTACATGTCGCTGGTCCGGAAGAAAAACGTCACAAGTAAAAAAGTTACATTTTTCAGTAGAGACGATAGAAATTTTCTCAAAAATTTAAATTTCTCTAAGTCCTCCACACTAAGTTTCCGGAATAAGTGCGACCAACTAAAATTAGTATTGTTGGTTCATTTATTCGAGAAAATTAGATTCATCAATTTATCTTTAAAAATTTCCTCGCCAATTTTTTTTAGTAATTATACTTTGACTTATGACATTTTTCTAGATTTATTTTCTTAATTTTTTGGACTTGGGCAATAGCACCTTAGACAAAAAAAAACTTGGTGGGTTCAAAAGTAGGTTCTAAAATTATAATGTACAAGTGATTATAAAATCCTGAGTATGTTTATACAAAAAGAAACATAAAAAGTAAATAGCCTAATGTTATACAAAAAGTACATAGAGTAAATAATGTTATATAAAAAGTATACATAAAGTAAATAATGTTATATAAAAGTATACAAAGTAAATAATGTTTATATAAAATAATGTATGTATAAAAAAGTATAATGTATCTAACTATTTACAAGTTATTATAAAATCCTGAGTATGTGTCAGGCACACATTTTTAGATATTAATGATAGCAGTCCTTTTTTCTTTTTGTTGGCGATTCCCACTTTCTTTTGTTAAGCTGGCGTTAGTGTTGTAGGTTTACCCGAACTTCTCCTCCTCATGCCAATCTTCATTTCATCAAAATTGTGTTGCCCAAACGACGTTTTATATGACATGATGCCTGGCTGGTTTTTTTCAAGCCTTATCACCTTTATGTCCTTTAGTGGCACTTTAATTGTGATCCATTGCTCACTTGCCAACTCTTTTAAATCATAAATGTCCTTGTGAGACATCTCGTGTAACAATGTAAGGAGCTCCCGATATCTTTGTTGTTTGTAAAAGCGCGTAATACTGTTCAGGGGAAAATATTGGGCCTGCCCTGCGTGCCCTCGTGATTTGACGCTCAATGGCCGCGTGTGCACTATCTCCCTCGTTCTGTGTGTGTCTGGTAATCAGAAATTTGTGTTCAATACTATTTATATGTTATAAATTTCTTACGGCGTGTACGTACAGGTTTACAAGAAACTGTTTTTTTTTGCTGACCTGCACAGTTGTCGCTATAAAAAATAACGTCTGTTGCTTCAGTCTTTTCATTCAAGTTCTGTAAATATTTGAAGGCATAGCTTCCTATTTCGTTGGCACCCCGTTTCGCTTCTCCTTCATGCCAAACGTAGCACGAAACGTTATTTGTTTTCAAATTATAAATAGTAAAATTGTAAACTCCAAACTTGCTCACATAGTAGAATGGTGATGTTTGCCCTATCACTGTTGCTCTTTTTCTCTTTTTCTTTTACAACGCGTGATAGATCTTTCTCAAGTAAATGTATTTTGTACATTTCTTGTATTGCTGCTTTTTCTTCTGTACTAGAGTTTACGTATGCCGTACACAACTCACATTGGTCTTTCTTTGGTTTAAAGAAAGCCATGTTGAACTGTTCGTTGAATATACTTGCATACATGACGTAGTTTCCAGGTGTAATTCCCTTTACATTGCATTCTTGCACATAATCTTTATGCAAATCTTTTATAGTTTTTCCACCTTTCGATGTACTGCTTTTTGGAATCTGCCCTGCAGTAATGGCTCTCAATGCTAGGAATATTGTCGATGTGGCTCCAAATTGACGCTTTTACACCATCAGTAACTGTCTTGTGCTTCTCGTGTTTACCACGCTTGTCTTTTATCTTCTTTCCAACACCGTTCGTATTAAACGTTCGGTGATGGCTAGAGTATTATTAAAAAAGGTCTTACACACTCTTACGTGGTTATTTACTTCTATCTCAAAACTAAAAGCATTATTGCAGATCCTATGACTGTTTTCTCTTTGATACCTATATTTTGGTACTATTGCTTCCATACAGGACGAGATAAAACTGAGTTGGCGTTCAATGTTTCCGAGTTCCCAGAAAACTTCAAAAATCTTGCGCCTTTTTTCTTCATCAATATTTGTATAGCATTTGAGTCTATGCTCTTCCCCACAAGGAAGACCCATTTATTTGGCGGGAATAACTGCTTTTCCCTTCGCAAACAAATTGTAGCTTTTCCCAAAATTCTTCAATATTTTTGCTTCATTTTTTACCCACTTTTCTTGATGCTTCACTCTTTTCCTAAAAAAAATATTTCAACGTGACATGTTACTTACTTTTCTTTAGGTAAATTACCATTTTATGTGCATACTAGAGAAATTAAAAAATAATGTTTCTCGGATAGCCTACTAATTTAAGTCACTAACTTCTAAAATGAACAAATACTTAATTTCTGTTCAAGAGAGGTGGCACAGTCAAATAAAAGCAATCATTAATTACTAAAGTCACCAGATGTTATCAAGAAAAGGGTCATAATTTTAAAAGAAGCTCCTAACAGTCAAATGATTGCTTCAGTTCCTACCAAGAAAAACAACATAACTCTATTGTGTCAAAAAGATGAAACTAGATGTGTAAAATTTTCACAATTTATTATCATGAAAAAGTCATATTTCTAATTGTGTCAGTTTTGTTGATTACATAACTTAAAATGTGTATACAAACAAAGGCACTTACCCACTTGTGTTGTTTTTCTTGGCATTTTGAATATCCTTTCTTTGAGAAGGATGGAACACAACTGAGTTGTGACGATCTTGTTGACAACGTGGTGAACACTTCCCTGCATGTGAAAAACGACACAACTGCTCTCTGCAGATCACAACTTGAACTAGACGTATGTCATTTTTCTAGCGAATAGGCTAATTTTTTTTATGGGGTATGATATAAATAACTCAAAAATCATATTTTTTGACTTATGACGTTTTTCTACCGGACCAGCGATGTGTAAAATTGTTTATTTTGCGTATTTACACAGAATTAAGTATGTTTGTATAGTTCTATATAATTTTGTATATTTATGTAGATTTTTTTTTGTAAAAAAAGGGGTGGGAGTGTGTACCAGCTACGTGACACCTTGTGTACTATTTGAAATGTGTGCCGATAGATGGCATTTCACACCCACTGAGAGGTGGAGTGTAGAAGGATAGGTCAGTGATGTACGGATTGTTGAACAGGAAAGGGCTGACCCGTGCGCCGCACGAGGTAGAACAATGTTAATCAAAAGGGGCTGTTGTAAATTATCACAATGAATGAAACTTCTATTTATTAGATTATATTATTATGCATTGTAAAAACATAATCACAAATATAATTTTGTTGAGTTGTTAATAAACTTAACACCAATTTCATCCTAGTTATGATAAAAACTTGTGCTAACAGGCAAACTGTGCTATTGTTGAGAGTCAAATCCAAACTCATAAACTAAACTAATTTTAGATGCATTCTTGGTGTAGAAAAATGACAGTTTCACTTTCTACCTAAACATGAAGTTAAAGTTTAATCCAAATGAAACAAAACAGTTCCTTTGCTGTGGTCCAGTAATGGATCAAATTGACTCTTAATTTACAATTTAGTGAAATTAATTCCTAGTTTCAGCAATCCACTTCAAAAGTCACAGCCAACATCACCAGTTCCCCATTGCTTCCCAAAAGCATACAGGTTAAAGCCATGTACCTTGAATAGATGACCCCCTTACCCCCTGAGTAGGGTGCTGACTCCGGGGGCGGGGTCTTCCGTTATTATTGGTTGATTTAGCCTCACACTTGGCTCGGGTGAGTAGCAAAAGCCTCCCGAGGTCTCCAGTAATCTATTATTACCGCCACAAAACCTCATGGCTAGGTCTTCTCCTTATGACAGTACTTTTGCGCTGTGTGCCAATCTGACCCTCATTCAGCCGAGTGAGCTGAGAACAATAACAAGTAATCCAGTGCATACTCCACGCCTGGTGGAGACCAGAATCAACTCCACTGGCCGGTAAGAGAAGGGACGGCTTTGCTGAGAGTGTGCAACCATGACATCACAGTGTTCAGTAGGATAATTTGGAGTGAAATAAAGATCTAATACAGCTTAATCGAGTCTTGGCCTTGTGCGGCTCATCACCGGGCAACTTGCTTGCTATTATGTTGCCAGCTGCCTAGTGAAGGGCAACATAAAGGCAAGACAATACTTCCCTACCAGCTTCAGTATATGGACTCTGTGTCATGAAGACTGTTCTGTCTCCCGCAAATGTGTAAGATGTTCAAACATATGGAGGATCGTGTATTCAACTATTAAATGAACAACTTTCAATATCGGAATTGAAATCAGTTGTATAATTTTATTTATGCACACCCTGTTTACCATTAAAGGTAGAAGTCTTATCTTAACAGACTACATGACATTATTTTATGAGCTACAGTGGAACCATACAAGGTAAATGAAAGGTATACTTTGTTTGCCCTAGAGGATAAAAAGTTTATGTTGCTTGATTCAAATATGGCATAGATTATAATACGAGTATAACCTCACAGAAAGTGGTGTGTGATAAATATTTATCTTAGGTAGATTTTCATTGTAAAATAATAATTTTATATTAAATGTATTAAGGAAAAGACTATACCGGGTAAAGGCATGCTATTACTCAGTCAGAATGTTGTTAACATCTCTCCTGCTATTAAGGAATGTAAAATTCAGAATATACAAAATAATCATTTTATTGGTTTGTTCTCTATCGGTGTGAAACATGGTCTCTTTACATTATGAAAACATATTTAAGGGGTTCAAAAATAGATTAGGCAGATATTTGGTCCAAAAAGGGATCTAGATACTGGAAGTGGAGGAGGTTACATAATGATTAGTTATTACTCTGTACTAATCACAAGCCATGTTAGAATATTAAAATATTGCAGATTATGGTGAGCAGGACATGCAGCAAGAATCAAGAACTATGTTCATGGTACTGTCTGCAAACCCAATGGGAAGACCCAGACGGGAGGATAACATTAAAATGGACCTGAAAGAGATAGTATATATGAGGTGGACTGAATATAACTATTTCAAGATGGGGCTAGGTGGCATACTTTTGTAAATGCGGCAGTGAACTTTCGAGTCCCTGATGACATTGAGAAAATAACATATATTAAAGTACCATTTTTGTTATTCAATTGAATTCTCCCCTTATTCTTAGAAAATTCTTTATTAAAACGATAAAAAAACTATTTTATATATTAAATATTTAATGTATCTTTTTGGTTATTCAGTTAAAGTCTCCTATTATTCTTATCAACATTTTTAATCACAATATCTTACCTTAATTGTTGTAAGCGGCCTTTCTCAATGGATAACACTGACAAGTTTGTAATCAACTCTTTGCCTTGTGATTTATGTGAATTAATTTTTTATTCCTTTTAACACAGAGAAACTATCTCAACTGAGGCACTTGACCCTAGGGTGGTTAATACTATTTCACACTATTTTACCACTTCGCAATATGCTCTTTGTATATAATTTGATTTATTGAAACTAAGTAGATCACTTGGAATTGTGATGTAAATTTGACGGATCCCATACCCATTTTATGGTCCTTTATTTTGAAATTCAAGATTTTACAGATCTTCATTGTTGTATGGGGTAGTCCTTACACCTGCCTGAGAAATTTCAATCTTCTACCACTCTACTAGTTTATTCTTTTATTTTTTCACATTTTTTTCTAAAAAAATAAAAAATAAATTTACCAGGCCTTTCTTATAAAAATAAAATATTTAACACTTAATTTGCTATTTGGAGGGTTCCAACACATTTCTAGCAAATTCTAATACTGTACATGTTGAGTTATGGTCTCTACTGGGGAGTGTTTTGTTGGAAGCCCCTCATTGTTGAAGCCAAATTGTAAGGATACTTTCTATACTTACGTGGAGTCCTGGATTGGAGTCTGGTTTTAATGCTATTATATGTGAAGAATTTGTTATTTTGTAGAAACTTGTTTTTATTAATTTATCCGAATAATTATGTTTGCACACACGATACGGTGGCTTAAGCTAGATGGCTTAATGCATCGCGAATTGAATTTGAAAATTAGAACTGATTTAGCGCAGACCACCTCTCAGTAAGGCTGTGGGCAAAAAAATCAATAAAAAATCAGAGATTAAACTTTTGTGGACCGTTCTGCAGTAAGGTTGTGAACAGAATGAAGCCTTCTTTTCGGGTATATTATTCGAAAGAAATTTTCTAGAGACGTCCTTCTGTTTGTCTTTCTTTAAGTTGCACTATGTTCTGTTTGTTCCAGAAGGGAGGGAGATAGAAAGAGTGTGTTTTAAAAGTGGTTATATTTCACAAGTATTTGCAATTGGGGTGTGGGGATGTTAAACAAAATAAAATAAAAACTGACAACACAGAGTTGTTGTAAACAATAAAATAAATAAATGATCACCCAGGTGTGTGAGCAGATGTCCTAACATATGTGGGTGGATTTAGTTTTATGATCTGAAACTTTCATTAAGTTGAAACATATTAAGGGTGGAATTTTTGATTAGAATTATTATTAAATAAAAATCTATTTCATTACAACCACCCCTTAAAGTTTTTATTTTGTACTTACATGGCTCCCCTCCTCCTATCGTCCAGAGTTCCATTTTAAAATATAAAGTGTTCAGACTTTTATGTTTATTTGGAATAGTCCTACTTGCCAAACTTCAATTCTCTACTACACAGAGAAGCAGTTGATTGTATTAGTTTTGACAATGTTGAAATGTTGAGCCCACGCCTCCGGTCATTTGTTCGATTCCCACTTAGAAATTTAAATTTTCATTTGGTTATCTGGAGCAGTCCTTCTAAACTGATTGCCATTTTTTTTTCTCCCATACTCTCCCTATCCCCACCCCTTTACCTTCTTTTTTGTGGGGTCCCATTTACAAAATTCAAACCCATATAGTTATTTTAAGTGGTCCTTTACCTTCCTTTCAAATTTCAGTTTTCTACCACACTGAAAAGATGTTCTTTTATATAAATTTTGGAAATTTAAAGCCCTTCCTCCTCTAACCTCATTTGTCCAACCACCAGTTATTTTCTCAAATCTTAAAGACTTATTTGATTAGCTAGAGTTGTCCTTATACCTGCCTGCCTAATTTAGAATTTATACCATTCTTAAAAGTTATTTTACTGTTTATACCTCTCTCTTATTTCCAGAAGTCCCATTTGAAAATTCAAAGTTTTGAGAATTTTATAATTATTTGGAGTGGTATCTTTATCTATATGCCAAATTTTAATTTTATACTTCAATTAATATTTTACCCTCTAGTTATATATAACCCCCCTCTTATTTCCTGAATTCCCATCTTAAAATTTCCCGTTTTTAGATTTTTTTTGGTTGTATGGAGAAATACCTCTACCTTTGCGGCGCATATAGGTGGTAAATTATTAAAATTATTAATTCACCATTGACAATTTAATAGTATCAAATTTTAAAACAATATCAAAATTAAATAGTAATCCAAAAGTACTATTGTTTTTCTGTAATTCATTTTCATAAGGGTAATTAGTATTATATGTTAATAATTGTAGTAGTTGTATAATGTATTTTATAAATTATTATTATTTAGAGCTAAAATTAGAACATAGTGATGGTTCGTTTGATATAACTGGTTGAGGGTTCTGTGTTATTGCAGATGTTGGTTTCACTAATTACTGGTGATACTAACAACATAGATTTGGTTTTCACTGCAAGTTTATTTTATGTTACTAGAACTTGGCTGCATATGTTATGCTTACTCTACTATCTGTTGATATAAGAAAAACAAAGTTTAGCAGCTTGATGTGACATAGATAAAAATATACAAAGGAAGCCAGTATCAAGTGACTTAACAATAGATATGGAAGGTTTCTTTATAATGTTTTGTTGGAAATAAGTCATTGTTGGCAAATTAAATTTTGAAATGCAGTGGTCTTTTCTGAAATAGTATATTATGGTTGCACAAATAACCAAAGACAATATGTAAAATATCACCTTAGCCATACATTTTGTGCAAACCACAAAAGACAATTGTGAGAATCTTAACAAATTAGTTTGTATTACATATAAAATAATCCACTTGACAATATTTTTATGTTGACATAACAAAAGAATTTGAAGGTTAAATGTAGATAAATTAATTGGTAGTCTAAGTATTCTATTGTAACCTTAACAATATTTTTTGTGATAAACCTGTGCTATTAAGGTAATAACACATGTACTATGAAGATGAAATTAAAATTTTCAATTTTGTTGAAAAAATGCTTTATTTTCAGGTGTTAGATATTATGATTATGTCTTTATAATACTTCTAACAAACCAATGTGATTTATAATTTTTATTAATATTTTTTTATTTAACAAGTAATTTTACAGCCTCTTAAAAACAATCCCACTTTTGTTTTCATACAGTTTCATTATGTTCTTTATAATTTTGTAAAAACTCGTAAATTATATTTATTTAATAAACTGGAATTGCATAGTCAATGTAAAATTTGTGTCAATAAAATTGCCATTTTGAAAAAATAAATTAAAAAATGAACATATAATAAAAATAATATAATATATATTGACACTTTTTGACTTTTTTAAGTTTGCCTTCATTTATCTATTTTGAATAATAGTTAAAATAAATATAAATACAAATATATAAATTGGTGTAACAAACAATTATTATAATATAAAATATAACACAAATGCTCATCAAACTCAAAAAGCAACTTTTCTCTCTGTTTGGGGTTTAATATCTTCACATTTTGAACTTGAATCATAAATATATAAAAATGTTTCTATTAGTTAAATGATGGCATCGAGTCACACACCTTTTGGACTTAGCGCACTAAAGCTCTTATCACCGTACAATTAATTCAATCTTGTAACATATGTACATCTTATTCTCAGTTTAATACACTTATTGCTAAATATATAGCAAGACAATCAATTTTAAAACCTGTCCAATCAATGTAGGCAAAAAATTAACTGACAATTCTTTGCTGCTGTGGCTATAATTTGTTCTAAGACCCACCAAAATTTGCATATGTTCATATGCAAGTTATTTTTATTTAAAAAGAATCAGTATATACGACATTGGATAGATCAAAAGTAAAAGCTTTTATTTGCCAAGTCAAAGGTTCTGGTTCATGGCAATGTGAATTTAATACATTAGGTAGTAAACTTATTTAAAACTACTAAATAATCAATTAAAGCATGATAAACTTTTAAATAATTGTGTTAATTCATAATAGCAAACTTACCAAAGTCTCATTTTAAATAGGAAATACATTTTGAAATGCATAAAATATATTTTATGAAACTATTTAACAGTTATTTTTCAGGAAGGAACAATTTTTGATATGAATTAATGTTGAAGTTCCATAGAAAAGGACACTGGATGAAGGAATTAATATTATTAACAGCTCATTAGGACAATTTGTGTGATAAAGAAAGGCACGTGAAAAGTGAAACCTAAGACACGATAATGTAGAATTTACAACAGTATCAGTTTGAACAAATCCACAAGTACAAATAGTTACAGCATGAATCACACACTGTTGTGCCGTTTAAAAATGGATGTCAATTTGTTGTGTATGATACAGACATTGTAATCAAATATTGAATAATAACTTACAATAAAACAATAACACTCAAGCATGTGGCTATATTAATATTATATTTGACAACATATGCATTAATGGGTAGCATACATTTTAATAATAATATGAAACAATTTAAAACTTAAAACATAAAATGATGCATTTGTGACAGTACTATTTACTAGGACTATTCTTTAGTACTGTTTTAAAAGATAGCCTACTATTGAACATGATATTTTAAGTCACTACACGGAAAACGCCCTACTCGAGGGTATAAACAAAACTTTAAAACACAATACTTAGAAATTTACTTTACTACATAGGTACATATTTGAATCACATACAATAAAATTTTGTAAGAGTCAATTGGGATAAAGCTTGTGCCCTTTAGTCTATCAAATGGGCTTATTTTTAGTCCAGCCATGAAAGGGGTGAGGCTATACGTTCTATTGATCGTGTAAATTTTAAGTTATATCTTAAAAACTTTTTAAAACATTGTAATGATATGAGCTATGCCATAAATTGCACACACATCCTAACCTATTAAAACACATTTATAGTTTCAGAAGAGATATTTTTAAACTGACAGGATGATAAAAATAAACTGCTACTTGCTTGTGACAAAAATGCAACATATTTTTAGAATAACAATTCAATTTAAATGGAAAAAGCTCGGGACAAATGTGATTTGATTTGAGGTTAACATTGTACACATCAAAAATAATTATTTGGCAATTTCTCTAGTTAAATATAGGCCCTAAATTTTTTTGTAACAATGAATGAGTTTTTCTTGTTTTGTGTGACTATTGGTATCAGGATTGGATTTTATACTCTTAATCCCAGCTGTGCCAACAATACGCAAAAGATATAAAACTTTCCTAGTTCCCACAAACTTACCACATTGTACATATTTATATATTTTGTATACACATACACACGTGTGTGCATGTTCTAACACCTCTATGCATTTAGAATCATAAATAAAAGGTGAGAATATATTCAATTTAATTCTTAGACTGATTTCAAGTTTTAACTGGGTCCACATTGTGACTGTGTGAAAGTTTGGACACAAAATTTATTTGAGCTCGAATTTCCCAAAATATATTAGGTAATACAGGCTTGAAAATTGTTTAGGGATACAGGTAGAATTGAACACAGTCCCCAAACTTACAGGTCATTTTCAACTAAAGATGCAGTGCGAGAACATTCCCTTAAGGAAAAAAAGTTATTTTTACAATATTCATAATAGTTTTTTTAAACGTTTGTATAATTCCAAATTGACCTTATTCCCTTATATAATATGAATATTAATGTGAGACTACCATTGCAATTTCTAAACGCAATGGTGAACAACTGGTGGACTTGGTATGGATGAAAACCATTAAGGTAGGGCTACATTTTAATTGTATTAAATATATTTGAAAAATGAGACCTGAACATGGGAATAAGGGCCAGTTTCATAGTCAAATTTAGTACGCCTAAAGTGCGAGTCGATACTAAATACAAGACGTCACCTACCTGAAATTGAATGGAATGGGCCAGTTTCATATGCGAAACTGGCCCATTCCATTTTGTTCTAGGTAGGTGTCGTCCTGTATTTAGTATCGACTCACACTTTAGGCGTACTAAATCTGACTATGAAACTGGCCCTAAGTCCAAAATCATTGGTTTTAGCCCGCCAATGCTATGCCACTGAACTATTCAAGATTTGTTGCATACTCAGGGTCATTAATCACTTATCCACCAAGTGTATGTCCATTAATACTGTACAATTAATCTTATCTCAAGCAGCGGCATGAATATCAAACCCAAGTTATCGGTGGCTGTGTTTCTGATTGCTCTAAGTAGTAGGTAGCCTCATACATCCATCATGCACTGCCTTAAGCTATGAGTAGTGAATGACCCTGAGCATGGGACAAGTCCTGACTAGATCAGTGGTAGCATATTGGTGTGTTAAACCAAGAGTCCTGGGTTTGATTCCCGGGATTAAGGGTAATTTTTAACTATTTTTTACCATAGGTTATGTCAATCCAAAATATTCTTTGTCTTAAATCAAGATTTTGATTCTCAACTTTTGGATGATTAATGGATAATAATAAGTTTGGAGTATTATCTCTTTTTTTATAATCATGTGTGCTGTTTCTATTGTTTTGCATATGCATATGTTCATTACAGATAAATTATATATTTTTATTGAGCAAAATTATATTTGCATGTTTTAAAACAAACTAGAGAACCTAAACTTTCTAGAGAATCCTAACTTCCAACTATTTGTAGCTTTTCAACTGAAGTAGCTGAATCTAACTCAACCCTCTAATTTGAAAGTATTTTAATGTTATTTTTAAAAAATTGGCACAGTTAGTGAATCATTACAAGGTAAAACGTGGTTTATATGCTTCAGCTTCGTTTAAATTCGCCAGTTTTTACTATCTCCAGCACATGTTTAATATAGTATTTGTTTTTATAGTGTTATAGTGAGCAATATGTAAAGCTCTTTATAAACACTTATAACTTGATTCTAGGTTCAAATAAATGTTGAAATATATTCATAATATGTTTCACAGCCTATTAATCAGCCATTAAGCCCTCATTATTGACAACCCACTTATTATTATATTCTTGTAGATGGTAATATACGGCCAAACTATGTGAGGTTGGTGTAGCAGTTACTGGTAAAGCTATCCACAGTAAACAAAAATGAACATAATTCTTGAAAATTTTATATTTCTAGCTTATATGGAACATTTTCAAAAGTACAGTACATAGGTGCACTAAAAGTCCTTATTAATTCAATAAAAAATCTTACTTACAACACACTTTCCAAAAATTAAAGAACACTTATAAATAATCACAATATATTATTTGCAATCTCACATCACTAATAATGACTTGATGTATGGAAATCCAATAGAGTTATTTAATTATGAGCAATTTTTCATACACGTTAAATTAATTATTTTTGTTCATTCTTTTAGAAATATTCAATTTCAAAAGAAAAGTTTGATTTGTCAAAAAAACTCAATTTTTTGGTAATAAGTTTAAAGTGTTATAATATATAATATATTGAACTTAATATGCAAGTGTTATTTTAGTTTTAAAAGTACAATGACCTTTTCCTGAATTTAATGACAAGTAGTCTGGTTCGCTGGTGACAGAGAGGTCAGGGCTCGAATCCTACATGGGTGGACTGAGGGTGTTTTTTTCCCCTGGATTTATTTCCACTCTCTCTTTACAAGCAAATGCGGGTACATTTAATATTTTTCTGCCTTTTAATCCCCATTTTATTAGTGTAATTAAATGCATATAGAATGTATGGGTAGAAAATCGTGGTGGAGAAAACTAACATTTAAAAATGAAAATGACCATAAGTTGAAAATCAAACTGAAAAGAATTCAATAAATATTCATGTTTAGTCAGTCATAATAGATGTGTGTAAAAAAAAAAATCAAATTCGTGGTAAAATATATATCCAGAAAAACAATTCAATTTTGTAAAATTGTGTAATGTGTTAATCTTGTAAACTATTTTGCGTCTCAATTCATAGCTATCCCAAAAAATTTTCAGTCAAACTTTAAAGAAATATAAGAGAGATATTATGTCAGAAAGTGCCTTAGCCCTGTGAGTTTACAAACTCCATCAGATGTATTTTCGGGCTCTCTGGTGTTAGTTTTGGTGTACTGAAATAAACAAAACTACTGGTACTGTTATTTAAATGATGTACATAGTTAATTGATTGACTTTGTAATAAGCCCTATAATTAAACACAGGGAATCACTTGAAACAAAATTACTGCCTTCCAAGCAAAGTTTGTTTAGATAGAGTTAATACCTTGACAGTGATAATACAAACCAAATACTTGTGCTATGTTGAATTAGTTTAATTTGAATTATGGTTTATGTGTATTAAGTAATAGTTCTAGTTATACTAGATTTGAATATATTTTTATCATATTTGTAATAAAAAACAGAATAAATCTTTTGAATCACCATTGGCATTTGGTATTCACACATGTTAATAATGTTAGTTTAAAAGTGAGAAAATATTTTATGAAACTATCTTTAATGACTCAATAATACAAAATACAAATACATTACAAATGTAAATGCATTTAATTCAGTTACTAGTTACAGCTTACTAGTTTCTAATTAGAAATTGCTCCTGAAAGGCAAAGGTTTTGTCGACATGTTCATTATGAAAGATAGTGGGGAAAGAGCAAGGCTATACTTCTAGTAAAAATCTAGCAATAGCAGTTATTCGTATAAAATGTTAATATCAAAGCATTCGATTTTAAATATGTTAATGAGGAAAAATAGAATATTTACTCACCACAGGCCGAGTTGGTTCAAATATTAAAAATATAAACCATTAACATGTTAACGATATGGTTCACATTATTTATTGTTAACTACTACACTTAATATATTTAGCCTTATGGTAGAATAAAACTAGTCTCTATGTTAGTAAATAATTATTTTACTATATAAGAAACAAAACAAACACAAGTTTTACAGAAGTGTGCTCAACACTTTCAAAGTTAATTGTTTTTGGTTTCTACCATAGCTAAAATTTCTTTACGGGATTAGTTAGTAAATATATCAATATTTTGTCACTTCAGTTATATTGTCTCACTGTCAAAATAATAACCACCATTTATTTATTTAAAGCAATTATATCTTATATGAGTCATCTAGTTTCACTAACCATAAAGAGAGTTTTGTTAATACTATTTTGTTTTAGCTGGATTCTAGCTAAAACAGAGATAACTTTACAACAATCAATATGTTATTAGGCTATTTAAAGTGACAGTTTTGTGTCTGAAATGCTTACAATGCCCAAAATTGTACATAACCATTGTTGAATTTACTCACTGGTATTATTTAAACAACACTATTGATTTTTGAGAGAACTACACACATCATATCAGGATGTTGAACGAATTGTTCACATTGCCGACACATCTAAATATCAGAATTATCGTTCTTTATGTTTACAACTAAGTCTTAATTCAACGACATTTAGCATTTTATTTTTGGGTAGGTAGATAGATAATATATTGGTTTGTGTGGTTATTCAACAGATATAATTTCTCGACTTCACAGATTCTTTGGGTCTCTTTGTTTCATATTCTCAAAATCTCTCTTCATTTAAGTGTGCACTCCAATTACTCTGAGTGCTATGGAACAGCTTATAGTGAGAGGGCCATAGTGGAGCCTGTCAAGGTAGGACTGTAAGCTTTCACCGCAAATGGAGTGTACATTTAAACATGTTTTAACACTAAATTAACTCTGATGAGGTAAAATATTCAACTCATTCAAAGAGGAAAAAAATATATTTGAAATCCCCGATAATGTTATGTTAATGTTGATTTTGGGTATTTAACATCCAATTTCTGAACCTACTTCTACGCATGACTTACAAACTAACAACATTCTAGAGTAGACAAATCTCTCAGCCCCTCGACCATTGATTCATAAGTGTGAAAGGGGAATTTTTGATTTTAACAATGATACATTTTCCAATCATGCCAGGAGTCAAACCCATATATCAATATGCAAAAGTGCTATCGATTTTTCAGTCATACCAGGAATTCAAACCCAGAATCAATATGCAACATTGTTATTAGGTGATATCATTTATGTGTTTAAACATATATTTAATCATGTAGGGTCTCCTTATGAAAATCGTTTGGGAATTGCTAAATTGGCAACTAGGTGTTTTCTTGGAGAAGCTATCACCATCTTCAAAAGTAATCCCATACTGGTTTTAGATTATCAATTATTACGATCTATAAAATATTTTTGTCCAAAAAAGTGGAAGTTATAATGTCTAATGACTCTTCAACCACTTTATTGATGACAAGGTCATCTGATTCCAGACAGGTAATTCCTGTAAGTAAGAAAATATATTCCACTTCACATTTTGTACCATTGTGAAATGCTGTAGCCTTCAAAAAGCTACCTCTCCTCTTAGCAGAGAACTTCCACATGTCGCCCTGATGGCCTACTGGTCTAGTATGCAAGCTTGCTTGGCTCGCCTGCCTGGCTAGATTACATCAGCCATGGCCCATGCGCTCCGAGTGTGTCTTGACACAAACAAGTCTTCCTGAAGTAATGGAATGGTTGGGCGAGCAAGTCCTAGTAAAACAAGAGCAGCTGATGCACAGCTGAAGTATACAAAGGAAGAATGGACTATAATTCTCCAATACGCTGGGAATGGGTAGCACACTTAGTGAAGCACAAGGATTGGCTAGCGCTCATGGAAATGTTTTGATGGGTTGTGCATGTATACTTGGTTATTCGTGAACTGTGATCGTCACTCTTGGTGTAACACCAGAGTATGTTAGATGACATTTTTACAATTTTCAAATATGTCAGAACATTCTAAATTCAGTTTTCGGGCATAAGTTTTTACATATGTATATTATAAATCCCTTTTTACAGCGGCTCGTCAAGCATATAACTTCAACTTTGGACCTAACTTCTTCACATTCACTTGATTTAAAGTAATCTTTAACTTTCATAGCTGATTAAGATTTGTCATCTTCTGTCTTTCAGTGATAATTTTTTGTTAGTATGTCCCTTGGTAATATAAAGTTATTTAAAATATAGTTTAATCGAGTTTATAATATTAACTTGTTTTGGGGAACTGTCCTATTTGAATGAAATCATTAAGATTTATAAGTTATTAATATTTAGATGACTCGAGTTGATAGTATTAACTTGTTTTGAGGAACTATCTCATTTGGATTTCAAAGTGATTAATATTTTGATTACTTGAGTTGGTAATGTTAACTTGTTTCAGGAATCTTTACCTTATGAATATAAAGATTGAGGTATTTATTGTTGTGTCTAGGACTTGACCCCATAGGAGTACGGCTTGTATTTAAAGATTTCTTTATCTCATTGATTATATCTAATAATGTTCATGTTTATTTGGTAAGGAGTAAGGTTTTTTTATTCCCTTCTCCTTATTTTATATACTTTTCTTCTATGATGACATGTTTAGGTGATTTTTCACCATCTTCAAGTCTTATTTGTATTAAAGATGATTGATTTTATTTTATACTATTGAAAAGTTAGTGAAAATTTTACCTAAATAAATTTAAAGGTAAGAAAACAAGGGCTACACATAAAAAAAGAGGCTTGTTATCATATTTTTCTGGAAATATATTTTGTTTATGAAATTACTAACTGGAGTAAGATACATGAGTATTTCAAAAACAATGTTAGCTTTTTGAATTAAATGGTAATTCCTCTTAATAACAATCCAGATTTACCCATTCTCTGTCTAACAACACCCCATCAACAGTTGAAACTAATAAACTTAAAGATTTCTCAAGAAATTGTCAGTGTATATTAGTTGACAAAGACAAACTCGTAATTTACTAAAAGTATCTTCGGATGATAAAGAAATTCAGAGAAGAAAACATACTAAAAGTATCTCTGGTTGATGAAGAAATTCAGAGAACAAATATAATTTATTATTTGGACAAAACTTAGAGGCTGCCCATGCTGTTGACAAAGTTTGAAAATACAACAATTCAAGGTCTTTGAAAACAAGAATTTATTGAGTACTTAAACCCTGATTTGAAGATCCCCAGTAATAAGATGAAAATGCTCATTGTTCTCCACTTAGAAATGGACGTAAATTTGTTGAAAAAGGACTCTTGTTATTTGAGTCCAGGCAAATAAAGAATTAAGCCCAGCACAAACAATAGACTATCCATGATTTAAAAAGTTGTGCTAATCATTTTGCACAACCTAACAGGAATGCTATAATTAGTTTGGACAACTCACTATACTATAGCATTCAAATTAAAATAATACCATATAAATCATGTGGAAATCAAAATATGTTTAGTTAAAGAATTTTAAATGTATTTCTTGTGAAAACAACTGTTTTAAATTATAAATGCTAAACTCTATACAACAATATATTTGGGAAACTTGTAATGTGAGATGAGTGAATTAAGTGACATTCTTAATGGTTAGCCAAGCATTAAAATCACAACCTTATCACTAACTGCACATTGAATTTAAATGAAAGTGTGTGTAATCAAGTTAAAGGACATGATGCCAGGAACAATAATACATTCATACTTTGTGAAACTTGTTATTTACTGCTAAAATGGGCAACAGTCACTTCTCTGCACTAGGAAAACTGTTGTTTTTTGCACTGCATCTTACTACCTAACCAAGCCATCTACATTTAATAACACTAATGGTATAGGAATGATAAAGATAAAATGTAGAATAAATGTACCCGCATTTATGTAGTGAGAGTGGGAAACCACCTTCAATACACCCAGCAGGAATTATAAATCCAACCCCTCATCATCCGGCAAATTACACTAGACAAACTTGATGTTTAGTTCATGTGCCCACCGCTGCAGATGGAAATAATGTGTTTGACATGTTACAAAGAAGGAAACTGTGAAAATGTGGAAATGGGATGGAATCCCTGTAAAATTTGTTGAATTCCTCCTTGTCAACTTAAAGGACGACTACAGTACAAATGACGATAGTAATGATGTTGGCATGCAGGGAAGCACACCATTGCAAGATGATTAAAGGTTTTAGTCTTATTACAATACAATTATTAGTCTTATTTAGATTATAGTTTATAGTTTTTTTCATATAAAGGATCTATCAAACTTTTTGATTTCATGAGTTAAGTGTATATGTTATCATTAAAGTGTAAAATCCGTTATTTCATGAAATAACTAGGTATTTTATGAATTACCTGATGAGTCAGTTAAAGTGTATAGTAATGTTGTTATCTAATCTTTAACTAGTTATTTCATAGAATTACAAACCCCATTCCGTCAAAGTTTAAATTGAAAATTTATTTATATCTTGTAACAATAGTGTAATACAACATTGCAATACATATCTATCCACGATGATTTTAACTTGTTAAATTATGATAATAGAGTATGGATTTCATAATTTAATGCTGTCCTCATATAAACGCGGCTTCACAATACAATCAATTTCTTTGAAGGGAAGGTTTCACTCAGTGAGTTCTGAAAGTGTGAGTAATGTAAACAAAAATGCCGTAGTGAAAGAGAGATTTGAATATTTACTGAGCAAGCGTGACGTGAAAGAGAACAGTGCTTTGCTCATTCATGACAAGTTGTCAAGTTTGATAGTGGGAGTCAAGAAATATAAAATAGCTGAAAGAAGGTACCATGTAAGTATTGGTTACTATAACGTTATGATGTCCTTGAAGTTCAGAGAGTATAAAAATTAATATTGCCAGTGACAGTTGCAAAACCTGATGTGTTTTATTGTCCAAGCGAAGCAATGTTTGATATCTTATAGTAAACGCATTTATCCATTGGGCATGTTGGGAGAGACCGTACGATAAAAGAAAGGTGTTTTTGTTAAACCCATGGTATTCTAACATCTGAACTCAAGATGTAAGTAGATAGGCCTCATAGCATAATTTGGGTGTCAAAAAGTAGGAAAAGTTGGACTGCCATTTTGATGAAAAAGTAGGATATGTTAAAAACACTATATTCACCTCATTGTGCCAAAATAAAATAAATAACTAAGAACAATGTTTTTATGTTAATGGGCCTGTAGCAAAAATAGAAAAAAGTATTTTATAAAAAAAAAGAAAAAGAGGAAAGGAGGAATGCTCAACTATCATCAACCCCTTACAATCCTCCTTTTATTATTTAATATATTAATTTATTTTCTCTTTAGTACAGTATTTATTTTACTTTGTCATTTAATTACAAATCCAAAATTGGAAATAATGGTAGTGTAACAAAATAGTAATAATAATGATAATTATTACAAAAATGATGTTCATTATCATCAAAAGATGATATAGGTTAAAATAAAATGTCTTCCACCTAAAAATAAAATACATTTAAAAAATAATCTGTGAAACATCATAATAAAAATATTTTTTTTTACCCGTTTAGGTTATATGCCAAAAAGAATAAATTAATCACGCTTTCAGTTGTTTTTGGGTTTCTATGATTCATAATGACTTGCACAAAAGTAGTCCAACATTGTTGCCTTCCTCTTTTGAATTTGCTTTTGTTTGTTTCTTATTTTTTCAAAAGCAGAGTCACTTTCTTCCAATTTTTTGCCCGGAGCTTCTAGTGTAGTTGGAGCTATTTGCAAACCTTTCCGATCATTGATTTTCATTGCACTATTAATCCTTTAATTCACTTCTACCACTAATGACTTGTAAGAATGAACTTCTTCTTTAGATTCTGATTCTTGCTTTTCTGACAGGTTCTCTTTTTGTATTGCCTCTTTAGCTTCCTGCGATTTCTTTTGCAAAACTTTCCTATTGGCTTGAAATTCTTCACTTTGGTTTTTTATTTTCTCTTTATCTTCTTGCTCTTGTTTCTTCTGTTCTTCTCTTTTTCGAGTCTAGCCAAGTACAACTTATGGGCCCCATGTTCTTTCTTGATTAATTCTTCGTGAATGAAACTGTGTTGCACTGATAGTTGTAATGTTTAAGACCATCTTTGGTAGACTGCATGCCTCTGATGGATGCCTCAGAGAGGCAGGTCCTGTTGTCAGTAAGAAAGTTTGATGTTTGTGAGAATCCTCGCTCAACATCAGCATTTCCATGGGGTAACACAAGGATAGCTTTAACAAACTTTTAATTGAGCCTATTTTAGTTGGAAATATTTCATTATAACATTACCTCCAAAAACAATTTTATAACTATTGAATTTCAAAGACACTGTAAAAGCTTTCGGGCATACAATTTCGAATTTATTCAAACAGCGTGACACATTATGATGCAAAATTTGAGGGTCAAAACGTAGGAAAAGTAGGAATTTTTCCTCAAAATTAGGAAAAGTAGGACAAAAATGAGCCCTGAGTAGATCTTATGGATTTCCAGTCTCAACCGGATGGAAACTATGAATTTATTTTAGTTTATCAAGACCATCTTATTAAGCTTGTTGTATTAAGATCTCTTCAAACAAAAAGAGCGGAAGAAGGTCTTACTCAATTTATTGATATATTCCTGTTGTTTAGCATTCCATATATTCCTTAGTCTGACAATGACAGAGAATTTTGTAATAAACTTATAGATGACTTAAAAATAACTTGGACAGAGCTTAAGATCGTTCATAATAAACCAAGGCATAGCCAGAGCCAAGGTAGTGTCAAGAGAGCTAACCAGGACATAGAAAACATGTTAACAACTTGGATGCAAGACAATCAACCCACTTCCTGGAGTAACGGGCTAAAATTTATTCAGTTTATGAAAAACAGAGCTCTTCACTCTGGTATTGGGAGGTCCCCTTACAAGGTTATGTATGACTGTGCACCTAGAGTTGGACTGTCAACAACTCCTATTCCGAAAGAAGTAGACTATTTGATTCTGTGGAGGATGAAAGAATAATTACATAATGCTTTGAATGTATCAAGTACTTCATCTAAACTTGATAGTGAAGTTTTGGTTGAAGAAACTGCTTCCAATGAAAGGGTTAAAGTATATGTCTTTTGTTAAAAAGATCACAAGGAGAAACAAATTTGTTGGAAATATGAACAGCCTGTCCCCATATCAAGCTCAGGAGACTTTCATTTGGAAAATAAAATTGTAAAGAAGGTCTGCAAGCTGTGTTTAAATAAAATGAATATCGAGAAGGAAAGACGAGAAGCTAAAGTATGTTTGGAAGGTCATGATAAGGAAATTAAATTAATGTCAGAGAAATCTCATTCTGAGGCCTCTGAAGGCATTACAGTCCATATTACAGTACCTGAAGTTGACAAAGGAGGAGGAAGAAGAGAAGACGCCAAATATATTTTAGATGTTGTAATGGGGAAAAGATCAACGAAGGATTTTTTAGGTTGGGAACAAGAAATGATCACATCAAGCAGCTGTATTCTTGGTCCCAGTTCAGTGTGTATGAACAAAAATGAATCAAAATTTAAGAAGTACCTAATATCGAGACCTCACTCCGGTCCTTTGCTAAACTAAACTGGTCAAGGATTCAAAAAATAATGTGCAATGCAATTCCAAGTGCCATTCTAGTAGTCCTTGTTGTAATAAATGATTTAATAGCAGGATGAGAATTTTTTAATTTAGAATCGATTTTTATAACTATTTGTTTTATTAATACTATTACTTCACTTCATATTTTGTCATTTGACCTGTCTAGTTTTAGTTGAATTAACCTGCTAAGTGATAGTGGTGTAACATTTAATAGCTTGAATGAATCAATGAATTTCCAAGTGACAATCTAGCAGTTTTGAAACTAATTATTATTAAAATGGTTAAATTTGGTAAAAGACAAAGTTTTTATAGTTGTTTAATTTATTACCTAAGACTATATTTAGTTTTAAGTATCCTGGCCATAATGTAACACCAAATTATTTAATATAGTTGTATAATGAAACTTATTTTAAACTTTAACTACATGCCATTAGTTATTTTATGAAATAACTAGTTACTCTATAAATCAACTAGTTAAAGTGTGTAAAAATGTATTTATTTCATACTTTAACTGACTCAGTAAGGTAATTCATGAAATACCTATAAAATAACTGAATTATACACTTTAACAGTAACATATATACTTGACTGAATCAGGAGGGTGATGTTGGTTCCCTGATGTATTGCAGTGGGGGTGTTTTTTTTTAAGGTGTTCAATCCCATCTCTAGATGAATGTTGATGCTTTTAATATAATTTCAGTAACCTCAAAATGTTTCCATATATTTTATAATCTAAGTCACTAATAGCAAGTACTTCGACACTAAATTATAATGAATTAAGAGAAATGGTAAAAATTATTATCATAGGGATCTATTACGTTAGTTTTAGTATTGATATTTTTTTATCATACAGTATCAGTATTACTTTTTATGTTTGTGCTTTTTCAACTCAAATTTAACATTGAAAAAATTACCAATCAAATTGAAAGACAAATGTTTAAGAATATGTAGTAAAATTTTAAATTAAGTAGATTTGATATCAAGAAATGAAGAGGAAGTAAGCACCGAGGACTTAATTTAAGTCTCTAATCAGAAGTTGATATATAGGTCTCATGATTGCCCCAGTTTTCAGAGCATTGCAAAGACCACTTACAAAGGACAATGTCGTAAAGACGTTTCAATTATGAACAAAAACGCATGAATAGAGTGTGAATTTGGTTATGATCAATTGTGTCTGTAATTTTTTGTGGCTGGGTCAGCACATACATGGGGAGCCCCAGTCAGCCACTTTCTGGTTCTGAGACACAATATTTTATTGTCCAAGCCATTTTATATTTTATCATTGATGCAGCTCTGGTATAAATAATCATCATCATCATCAATCATCCATCATCATCATAAAACGTTTCCAACCTGTGGCCGGGTCAGTTTAGTAAAATGCCTCCATATTCCTCTATCCTTCCACCCCTATATTTTCTGTAAATCATATTATATTATTTTATATTATTATTATTATATTATATTATATTTTTATTATTATTATTATTATTAACATTGTGTCTTACTACCCATTCAGAATATACGCACTTACGCTAATGTGTAATGGTAGGGTGATTGTGAGATGAAATGGAGGACCTACAGTCTAACGTGGAATCCGAACCACGGTGTATGCCTGGCATTTCACACATTCACAAGTTGTGAATAATACACGTCTTGTCAGAGGTGAAGGAAGGGTTTGGCAATCAGATAATCAATAATATTATTAATAATAATAATGATTAGTAAAATATTGTGTCTCAGACCCTTCCTCCATTCAAATGTTAGTTTATTTCCTCTTATCGTCCTTAAATGCATTGCCTTAGATCAGGGGTCACCAGACCGTCGATTGCGAGCTGCCGGTAGCTCATGGTGGTATTTTCTGTAGCTCACGTGGGTAATATATCTTGAGCAGCAATATTTATTTATATTTGACTTTCGAATTCCACAGCCCAAGGTAGCAAGTGGCACCTGAAGTGACTTAGGAATGTGGTCAGATAGAGAAGGGTTGCTGTAAGCTTGGTGGCAAAACATGTCTTGTCTCGGGAGCGGCACTGAGAGTTCTTGGCTTACACTAGTTTTGTGTATTCAGGCTCTGTATTGTCAAATCGTTAAGACTTTGATTGTTTTATGGTCGTTTCATAGTGGCTTGTTTCTGCATGTTTTTGATTTGAGTGTAGGCTATATACTTTTTGTTTTTAATTGTATTAAAAACTTATAGTGAATGTAAATAAAAAACAAAAACTTATCACTTATATACAGAATGTGAGGAGAAATACTTTTTCACGGAAGTTAAGGAAAAAAGTGTTGGTTTACTGTGCAACGCAAGTGTATCTGTAGGCAAAAAAGGTAATATAGAACAACATTATAAAACATTTCATTCGGCAATAGACAAAGATTTTTCATTGAATAGAGCTTCAAGGAAAAGAGAAAGTAAGACAGTTAAAAAATATGCTGAGTGGACAACAGTCGGTTTTTACTAAATATACAGCTAAAAATAAAGCTGCCATTCTCGCTTCTTAAAACATATCCCAAATCAATGCTAAAAAAACCCTTAAAAAGATGGTGAAATAATAAAAGAAGGATTATTAGAGGCTGCATTATTTGACAAATTTAAAAATAAAGATGACAATATCTGCAATAAAATCCATCCAACTTTCTGTCAATACCATGATGAGGCGAGTTGAAATTATGTCTGGTGGTGTTACTTCACAGTTGAAAAGCGACTTGGGTGAATATTATTATTTCTCACTTCAACTTGACGAATCAACGGATGTGAGTGACTCTTTTTAGTTAGCTGTGTTTGTAAAGTTGGTTTTCAGACATTTTTTTGTAAAAGAAAAACTTTTGAAAATTATTCTCTTAAAAGGGTGCACTACAGATGAAGATCTTTTCTCCAAATTCAAAATATTTATTTATTCTGAGAATATTTCTGTACACAAGCTTGTTGGTATCACAATAGATGGGGCTTCAGCTTTTACTGGTGTCAAAAATGGGTTCATTGCTTTGTGTAAGAAAGCTGAAAGTTTTCCACGGTTGGTTTCTTACCATTGTATTCCTCACCAGTAATCAATTTGTGCAGTTTTAAAAAATTCAACGAGGTTATGAAACTTTTCATCAAGAATGTTAACTAAATGAGGGCTCATGATTTTTCAGACACACTTGTTTAAAGCAATGACAAGCTTAATTTACAATATGGAGACCTCCTGCTCCATATGAATGTATGCTGGCTGAGCAAAGGACAAGTTCCTCCGCCGTTTTAATGATCTACTGCCATCAATAATCCTGTTTTTCAATGAGAGTGATGCAAACTATCCTAAACTTGAATATTTTAAGTGGCTGAGGGATTTTGCATTCCTGCTAGACGTTGCAGAAAAACTTAGTGGACCAAACCTCCAACTTCAGGGCCAGGACAAGGATTTATGGAAGATGATATCTGATGTACAGACGTTTTCTAAGAAACTTGAACGCTTGGAGAAGAACCTCAGCCAAGGAGACTTCAAATATTTCCCCTATTTGAAGGATAAGTTGGATAGTGAAAGAAATCTCGAGCGTACTCTGGGGAAAATCATATTGAAATACTCTCCAACTTGAGAGCAGAGCTTCAACAACGATTCGGTGATTTACAAAACGTTGAGCTTCTAGCACAGTTTGTTTCAGCTCCTTTTATGGACATTGACATTGAAATCTTATCAAATTGTATAACACAACATTTTCAGGAAGATGGACCTTCATTAGGAATGGAGCTGATAACTTTCCAAAGTGAAATATCATTGAAGAGTGTTTCAAGTTTAGGATATGCATGGCCTCTTGTACCGAAGGAAAAATATCCAGTTTTAGTTTGTGTTGAAATACAAGTAAAAGCGTTGTTCTGCTCAATCCATTTGCGTGAGTCATCATTTTTAACTATGAAAATTGTGAAAAACAAATATAGAAGCAGGTTCACAGATGAACATCTCGATTACTGTATTCAAATGGGGGCTACAAACTACTCACCTAACATTAAACAAATTGTGAATGAAAATGAATTCCATTCTTCTCAGTAAGATTAAGTTATACATAAAGGATTTTTTTTATATTCGAATTTCATTTAGTTAAAAAAAATTAATAATCATTGTACTTTCTACCATTAAAATTTATTTTATTACAAAAATGTACTTACATTTTTATATTATTTGAATTACAATAACCAAAACCAAATAACCAACCACAGAACTCATCTTCGTTTGTGAACAGTTGTGTTATTGTCTTTGTACAGGTATCAATACTGGTAAATAAGCTTACATGGTATGTCAAATTTTTAATCTGGGTAGTTCGCGAAACAATGTGACATTTTAAAGAGCTCCCATACCTATTAAGTTTGGCGACCCCTGCCTTAGATTAAGTCAATTATTTCTGTGTTATGCTAACTAATAAAAATATGACATCAATGAAGGAAAGAGGAGCTTAGGAAGAAGGAGGGTTCAAATATTTAATGACTTGAAGGAAAGAAGAAAATTCTGGGAGCTGAAGGAGAAGGCAGAGGAACAGGGCACGCATTGGGAGGTCTAAGTTCACTGACAAAAGGAATGGACTTGTCATAAGACAGAATAAATAATAATAATAATAATAATAATAATAATAAATAATAATAATAATAATAATAATAATAATAATAATAATAATAATATATTATACTTTGAACAAAAATATCAGTCTTTTCAGAAAGGTTTTAATGGCTTGAATTGAATTTTAATAATCTATAGTGGTAGAAGTCAAATACGTACCAAGGGAAATTCTCCTAAAATCCCTCAGCCTTTAACCAAAAGTCTGATTAATAATGTGTTTTGTTCTCAGCCCCAAAATCTTGGTTAAAAAAAATTCATAACTGTTTAAATCTTTAATCTTTAAATTACTTCAAGATGGATTTTATGTTTGAAAAAAAATTCCTTGCCATCTCTGTTTAGGGACTTCACTCTAAACCCCATAGTTATAACCTAAGAAAGTTTATGAGTATAGCCCTAGTAGTTCTTATTTGGCTACAAAAACTAAATTCTACACACACAAAAATTAAAAACATAATATTTCTAGACTTTTTCACTAAACTAACAAATTAACTGTTTGGCATTTTCTTCCTCATAGTTGATAATTTTATAACCTCCTAACCCAAAAACATAATAACGCAATGACCTAAAGGTTTATAGCATTTTATCTACAAATTAAAACACAAAAATTATATATAAAAACTGTTAAGTAATTTGAGTTGTTTTAGTAGTGAATTAAATATCTATATAAACTATTCTCCCAAACTTACTATATAAGTCAAATAACACCTTAAAAGAATATGTGGCATCCAGGAACTTTTATATCTTACTACATGAACAATACTTCTTTTGGAATCCTTCTAGTGCATACATGTATTTAAACAATTCCTTTATAATAAGTATACAAAAAGTTACATCTTACTTCAATTTATTTGCAATTTAGGATATACTAGAGTGTTCGATGGAAAACCTCTGGCTACTAATTAAAGCTTGGTTCACTTTCATTATAATATGGAACTGATTCCAACATAATAAATTACTAATGAAAGGATGCTCGACTCCTTAATTCCTCAAATCCTATGGTATTTAAGAGAGTTGAGATAGGTAAAAATTTCAAAAAAGTATATTGAATAAAAATACTCCAAATAACAATTCTAAGCAATTGGTAAAATTAATTATATAGACCTATATATTTGGGATGGTAATAAAATAGCAAAAAAGGACACAACTGTATTAATATAGTTCATTTTCTAAAAAAAGTGTTCTTTTTGCTATTTATGATGCAATAGACATGACAATTTTTTTTTTCTTGTGGCACCAGGCCTTAAAAACTCTTTTTAATTTAAAGTTTGAATATTATCACTTTTAAAGATTCGAGATTTGAAAGAAAAGTTAAGATTCAGATTCTAAAAATATATGATTCGACCCATCATTAAAAATTATTAATTTAATTTAATTTAACAAACAACTTAAACATATTCTATCTGTTTAGACGATGAGAATATTAGGTGACTTATTCTGAGGGAAATATTTCCTCTGTTTGGTGAAACACTTGAAGATTATAGTTTACATAACATGAGCTACAATATATAATACAATTAAGACAACAAAAATAACTAGACTATGTGACAATACTAATTCTGATCAAATATAATATATAAATTCCAATAAACCAATGTTTACAGTCTCTTAGGTAGAGTGTTTTATTTTTCAAAATTATTTAATTTCTATTTTACCTTTAAACAAAAGGGTATTGTATTTTAATTTCAGATGAAGCTTTAAAAAGATGTATATGGTATTCAAAATTTTTTGGATTGAAATTGTATGTATTTATGCTTTTGTATATATAATATTATTCTATTAATATCCAAATACTTATGAATGTATAGCTAAATTTGATACTAAAGTAGTTAGCATTCTTACTTGAATGTACACTCCATTTACTCTGAAAGGTAGCAGTCTTTCCTTGTCAGATCACACTATGGCCCTATCTTGAAGGCTATGACAAAGTGTAAACGTGAAAGGTTAGTTTGCTACCTTTCAGGATAAACGGCTTGTATGTATGTACAGTATGTTTAACCATTTTGGTTTTATTGATTTATTTATTATTAGATCTTTGGGAAAGAAAATAGTTCAGGACTATCCTTTTTAATTATACAAACATCTTTTTTATATGAAGGTTTAGTAACAGAGAACATTTTCAAGCAAAAATATGATATATTTTCTGATATAGTTCATATTTTAAAATGTTAAATTGAGATGTGAGCATTTGAGTAAATCGCTTATGAAACACTGACAGAAGCTTCAGAGAGTATACATTTGGTAGAAATGGGTATGTAGAAGTTTTTTTTTCAGTAAATGGTTAGTGTACAACAATGGAATTGGCGAATTTACACACCGTTTAATTACTGTAGGTAATTCCTAATATATTTAACTACAGTCTATTATATGTCTTTGCAGATTTTATCCAATATAAATATATATAATATTGATTTATTATATATAATATGTATTAATTATATATCATATATATTTGTCATGTGTAATATATATTTAATATATATAATATTTATATTATATATATTTACTTATATTCAATTACCACATTTGAAGAATGAAAGTCTGAATGTAAATAGATGAAAACAAAGTATTTTAATAAAAATGTATTGCTCAAAATAATAATTTAACTCTTATTTTGATACAATTCATATTTAATATTAAATCAACAAAGTGTTTCGTTATCCAAACCAATGAAAAGAATAACACATAGCTTTATGTAATATCATGTTTGAAGCTGTGAAAAACTATTCATAAATCTAAGAAAAACACAACTAATTATCACCTTTGTGATGGATCTTTTTTTCTAGATATCTAAATATTATTTTATGTATTACATTTATTTTCAAACTATCACTTAAGTGTATTTCGTATTTTAAAAAAATACAAATTTTACTAACCATAAAGTAGTCTCAGTAAACAAAATATATTTTCAATAATGCTAGTGCTATATAAATAAATAGTCGACTATTGCCTTTTAATTTGAATAATCAAGAAATATAAGGTCAAGGTGTATATGATGATGTAGTTTTTGAGAAAGACACTGCACTTCCATACCAAAATCTTTTAATTAAGAGTGATGTAACAAGTCCTTAAACAGTATTTATAGAAGCAAAGTAGTGACCATAGAGGTATAGTAAACCAAATAGACTTATATTCAGTAGTCATCATAAAAATAAGAATCTTTCTTGATTTTTTAAAATTACCCAATGGAAACACTCTATGGAATGACATCATTAACTATTAAATATATTACTAATACATTTCATTTATACCAAAGTTAAATTAATCCAGCACATCTGTAAATTATTGATAGATAATTAAGCAAAGCCCATATTTGCCGCAGGGAGTGTCTGTTTCTGGGCTAAAGGTAAAACATTTATTGAGTAGCCATTTGTTTAGTAGAAAATTAGTTTCTTAAACCATGAATACGTAAATAAAAGAAAGCTTTTAGTGTTATCCCAAACAACCCTAATGAGAGAGGAAGTGTTCTTTGAGCCCACACATTTATTTATGTGCACCAAGTCTAACTACCCATTCGGGATGAACATTAATAGGATAAAGATAAGGAAGGTATAATGAAGAGGAAATTTACCTATATTTCCTTGGAGGAAACGTGGGAAACTATGTAGTAAAAAAAACCCTCACATCACCCAGTCAGGATTATAACCTGTATTCTCATCATTAGAAAATCAAACTGCATGCCCAAAGATGCAGAATTCAATATTTAAAAAAAATTAATATACTAAATTGTATCTGATTTAATTAAACTTACATCTAGTTGTAAGAGTCTTATTCACTAAAATAATATATAACGGTGTTTGATTTGTAAATAGTTCATTATATATTACAGTTTTATTGAGGTAGAACAAATCGAGCCCTTCCCTAGCTCCTCAGAATGAGGTGAAATGTATTTTCTGAACATGACAAATTCACAATTTTATGTGTTATTCTCTGTTTATTTATCCATATTGAATCTTTATAGCAGATAATTTTTTATAACGTGAGGAAAACTTCTATGCACAGCCAAATTATGAATGAAAAATTATTCAAATTTGAAGTAGCTAGGAGATAAAATAAATAAATTGGAAGCTGATATGGTGAACATAAACTCTGAATGAAGATCCAATAGTGTTAACTGGCCCAATAATTTATTTATAGATTAAACTACATTTTTAGATTCTATTGTTTTCCTATTTTAAATTAAAGATAAGTCAACTATAAAATGTGTTGATAGTAAATACTATGTGAAACATACTACAACTTAAAATTCTGCTTATTCCCACAAAAGAGGCCCACTCCATTTAACCTGATAAGCAGCAGCCTTACCTTAATTGATTACACTTTGGCACTATTTTATTAGCTAGGCCATAGTGAAATTCAGCCAGGTAATATTGTTATCTCTCAGGTTGAGCATAATGTATGAAGGTGTTACTCTTCACAAATTAGCTGAGGCCAAGCAATATAGAGCACGTCTATAAACTATGTTTATGATCACTTTCCAAAAGATGCTGCAACTCCTTGAAAGATTGATACCGTCTCCAAAATCAACAGCAAACTTACCCTAGATCCAAGAAACATCAACTTAGATCCAATGCTTCCTGCAAAATCTCAAGCTTCTAGACAGCCTTCTAAACCAAAGTGAAAATTGAAATATCCTCTCAAACCTCATCCCAAGATTCCAAATCATAATAAGTAAGCTTGGAATGTAATTTACCCACATGTACATAATAAAATAATTTTTTTATCACAGAAGATGGACAAGATAATATATTAGTATGTTCCTACTCAAGAGTTATATTCACAAGAAATTCTAAAATCACTATAATTATTATTTATAGGCTTGTTTGGTTTAGAAACTGAATGAATTTATTTTAATTTTTATAGTTTTTACTAATTTTTAAATAAGAGAATAAGTTAAAATAACGATTTCGTGAAAATGATATAAGGTTTATTTATTAAGCTTCTAAATTTTACGTATATTTTTTCCCTATAATATTTACCCCATATTCTCTAATATTTCCCCAGAAAAAAATAATTCATTAGTATATGGTTTTTGTCATTTCTTAAAAGACAACTAAACATTTATATCGTAACATGGGTTCAGAGAGAAGAAATCGACGATAAATTTAATATTTAGAACTAGACAGTTGATGGAAAGGATATACGAGTTTGGAAAGAATCTGATAGGCGCATTTATGGATGTATAAAAAGCTTATTATAGAGTGGATTGATAGAAAGAAAGTATGGGAAGCAATGGAGAAGGCTGGAGTAGAAAGAGGAGTGGCGAGAAGAGTAAGGAACGTGTATGATAATAATGTGAGACCTGTAAGGACGGAGGAGAGAGGGTGTACAGAGTGGTTCCAAATAAAAAATGGAGTCAAGCAGGGAAGTGCCCTCTCACCATTACTATTTGTATTGGTGATGGAATTGATAATAAATATAGTGGCAGGGAAACTGGGTGAGGAGAAAATGAAAGCAGTGATGTTTGCATATGACTTGATGGTATGGGGGGGGGGGGGGGGGGGGGGGGATGAAGAGGAAGTACAGGACCAGCTGGAGGAATGTAATGAGGAGGTGAAAAAATGTGGAAAGAAATTTAGTTTGGTGAAAAGTGAAAGTGATGGTGATGACAAGGCCAATACAGGTGATAGAACTGGATGGAGTAGATTTGAAAGAATCAAAGAGTGTGAAGTATCTGGGTAGTGTGATTGAGGCAAAAGGGGGCAACAGAAAAGATATAGTGGGACAAGGACAGCAGGGAGAGGTTTTCTACTGGTGTGTAAGAGACCTACTATGGAAAGAGAAGTGGCCCTAAAGTTATTCATACCCATAGTAACGGATGCAGCGGAAACTTGGACTTTGGATAAAAGAGAAACATGGAAAGTGGAGGCCATGGGAATGAAGCTTTTGAGTAGCATGCTACCTTTCCCCATAAGAGATTGGATTAGGAATGAAGATGTAAGGTCTAAACACGTAATCAGGGGTGTAGTGGAGCGGGAACGCTGTTCTGGCACTGATATTTGTGGAAGGATATTAAAAAAAATTGTTTTAGTAGAGTTTTATACTATGCAATACCAAGTTAACTAATTGATTTTATATCAATATTATGTTAAACTTTTTTCATACAATGAATCAATAAATTCTGATGAAATTTACAGTGCTCTATGCAAATTTCTGGAATTTTAGGGGAAGTGCGTTAAGTAAGTTTCTGCCTTAGTAACCATTAAAAAATGCTCCAAATAGCTTTTATGTTTGTGAAATTTTTTCACCTATGGTGGTTAGGGGGCTGGTGGAAGGAGAGAGGAAGATGGAGGTATTTTACTAAACAGACCCAGCCACACGCGGGAAACAGTTCATGATGATGATGATGATGATGGTTTCTGAGCTATAAGCAAATATAATTTTTAAATGCAGATGCGGGATTTTGGGATTAGAAAATTTACACAATCAATACCCTCCAGGTAATCATAAACAAGGCCGTAGTCAGGGGGAGGTTTTGGGGGTTTAAACCCCCCTGAAATTTTATTAAAAAAATATATACGGCTTTATTTATGGCTCAAACAATATCAAAATTAAGATACAAGTACAATTTAGGTCGCTTTGTTACCATAAAAAGCACTTCAGATAACTTCTAGAGGTGTTTAATATTTGGAAATTTTCCTATTCTTCGGTAGCTAGGGGGCTATGTTGCCATAAAAAAACACTTCAAATATCTTCTAGAACTCTTTATCATATAGAATTTTTTTTCTAGCTTCCAGCAATTGGGGGATGTGCCCACCAAACCCCCCCTTAAATTATTGGCTGGCTACGGCCTTGATCATAAAAGTCTTAAAATTATAAACTCCAAAATGGGGGTGGGCTCCTGAAATTTATGAAATTAATCACAAGAATAAACTGCTTCTTAAGAGTGATAGAAATTTGCAATTTTGTATAGGAGATTAAAAACCCTATAAAAAATAGCACCTAAACCAATGGATATTAAAAAGGGAAAAAATTAGTGTGGTGAATACATGATTAAAAATCGAGTGCAAAACCAGTGCCTTACTATTAGTGACAGAACACTTAAAGTAAACATCATATGCTTATATAGGGCAGTGAACAGAAATTTTAAAAAAGTTACTGTATCAGTGTGATTTCATTTATAATATTCAAGGAAACGTGATTAATTTTTCACTTACGTTTCTGTAACAATGTATATTATTTTGTTTCATATATCTTACTAGCCATAAGTAAATGTTTCTATTTCTAGAACATGGAGCAAAAAAGTACTTGTGGTGAACTGTTCCATTTATTTTACCTAAGCATTCCAAACAAGTTAAGAAACAAGTTAAAGAGTTTTTTTATCAAAATTATTAGCCATTCTACATATTGGCACATACTATGTTTTTGCTTGAAGGTATGACAAAAAAAATGATAAATGATATTTTCTTATATTTAAATAAATTTTAATTTTTTAACCAACCAATTTATATAATGCAGTCCACAAATTTTCTAGTGAGATTTTTGACTCGAAAACAGTTGAGAAATAGTTCTGACATACTATTGTAGCACATCATAATATTCATGATGTTGTTTCGGGGTCATATACACAATTAAAAAAACATCATTAACAATATTCAATTTTATATACAAGCATGAATAGGTAGTAAGACGGCTAGAAATGAAATAAAAACATGCACAATGTAAATCATAAATCTATTTGGTGTTTTTAAGTCTCCATGGTCACCTTTCTTCTCAATCTGTTCGATGGGTCAACGACCCATAAAGAATTTCATCAATGAAGTGGACTAAATAAGAAAATTAAGCTAACAACATTTTTAGTGTAGATTTACCAGAAATTAGCATCAGTATCCAAAACATAATGGCTCATTTATTCCAATTGTGAGCGATATCCTTTCTTAAAGGGCAAATGATGAAGATGTACATGAGTTGTGAGGCTTAAAATAAGGCTCTCCTGTATAAGATAACTAAACAAAGACGAGCATTGTGCAGCGGAAGTTATCTTGCTGGCATCAAGAATATCTCCAACCCTCAATTTGTATTTTAATTAAAGTTTGTTTGTGCCATTACACACTGTACAAACAACAATATGTATTTGTTTATGGTTAATATTTGTTATCTGAATTTAGGAAAAATCACACTTAAATCAATTAATAAAAGTTTTATCTAATTTGATTTTTACTATAATCATTTCAACTGTGAATGGCTATATTTATTTCAGGTTTATGCATGTGCAATATCTCAATTATGTTATTTAAAATTTATTAACTTATTTTTCCAAAATTTACACAAATTATATTTTTTCATCCATTTTTTTAACAAAGCAGATAGCTATCTTACTTTTTAATCACCCATTTTATTTCTATTGAGAAGTAAAATAGAAAACTATTTTAATTTGTGTGTCAACCATTTTATGTTTAATTACTAGCGGAGGATTATTATTTAAACACATTCACAGAATCATTACATACATTAAGAATAAATGAAAAATATGATACAAATAATTATTCTGGTAAATTATTTAAGGTCTCAGTTATATGTAAAAATAAAAAAAATACTATTTCTAAACATGTCTTGAATAAAGCTTATTTTTTCTGGTAATGTATGTAAAAAAAGAGAGAACATTTCAAATATGATTTATAAAGTGGTGTAACCATAGCCCAGGGAATTAGGTAGGCCTATAGTTAAAAATTAAAAATCACGAGCACACACAGACACTTAGACTTGCCTCAAAATCTGCAGTATCAAGCGCGTTTATTTGCCAAGACCAAATTTCATAAATATTAACTCCTTACCCTTTGATATTATATTGTCAACAGAAGTGTCTGCACCACCTGTCATCTCGCTAAATTTCTGCATTAAGTTTGGTGTTTCAGGAAACTTTGGTCCAGTTGGTAGACTTGGTGACTCTTTGTTATTAGGGATCACAAAGTCCGGAACAACTGCAGGAACCCCCTTGAGCGGCTTAGAAATCTGTGGTGGTGCCTTGTTTGGCTGGCTGCTAGTGGAGTTGGCTGTGGGTAGTTCTGATGGGACACCAGTGAGGTCTTCGGACCGTCTCTGCGGTGTACCGTCTCTATAATCTTCATCTCTGTAGTCACGAGGATGTGGAGGTCCACGAGCCCAGCCACCACCCCCTCTACCACCTCTCCGCTCTCCCCTGTGCTCTCCTCTCCCCCTCACTCCCTGTACATAAAAACCACAAGTCAAATCTTTGTAATACTATTTCCATTTCACAAACATGGTTTGATCCCCATTACAAGAAACTTTTTATAACAAGTATATATTGTTCTAACTCTTATTTTCATGTATTTAAGAAACTTTTTATAACAAGTATATATTGCTCTAACTCTTATTTTCATGTATTTAAGAAACTTTTTATAACAAGTATATATTGTTCTAACTCTTATTTTCATGTATTTATACATCAAATAGTGTACATCTGCCATTATTGACAAGTAGTCCCATTTTTGTTCAATAGTGACAACTATAGTATAATTATCATGTATGTCTTCCTAAAGATTGCTACAATGATGCTCTGTCTCAACTAAAGCCTATCAATACTTGATCTTCACTCCCTTTTAATGCTAGCACATAAAACAAATAAACCAAAACAATGCACTTTTGCCTGAGGCTCAGCATTAAATTACCTCTTTGATTCTATGCACCCTTAGTTGATTCAACTGAAACTACACAAAAGGCTAACCAATGGTCCAGTAATGGGGACCAAGTAATTGCTCACAAGGACATGTTTTCCCATGTTTTAACTGATCTAGCTTATGATCAACTTCCCTTTGATTGTAAATAAGAGGCTACCTTTGTAAACTGCTATTATTATTAATATTGTATTATAATTTATAGGTGCAGCAGCACAAAGGTTATCAATGACTTGATGTGAAGGCAAATTGTACCCCTTATTAGCATTACCATGTCTTCTATACTTAGATGTGTTTTATTCCTAGAAAAAAATTGGTAATTTAGACCAAATCTAATGAAAGATATATCTCAGCTTTCCCTTTGCTTTTATCTGATTTACACAAGTTAGCCTAGTAATTTAACACATTACAAATAATATAAACCAATAACAGTAGAGGTTTGCATGTGAACTGACTTGGCACAATTTGAGGGAAATTAAGTATTTTAACTGAATATGAACATGGCATGCCCATTAGCAAGTCAGGACAGGCAATTCATTCATGAAGTTACTATTTGTTTGAGTTTTGGCCAGAAACAAATGAAAACATATTTATTAAAACAATAAAATAGATTTTAAATTGTCAAGTACAATATTTATATTTACGTTTAAAGTATATAATTTAAACAGTATTATGTATTTGAAATATTTGGATTTTTTTTAGCCATTTAAATATATAAAATAATTATGACACACATTTGTGAGAACTTTGATAGTAGATATTTATAATATTATATTACTTCAAAATATTTCAACTACAGACTTATGCAACTCATTACGCACTGAGCGATTTAAAAAGTCTTGAACTTTTGACCATAGCCAACAAAAACTCCACAAAAATATTCAATCAAAAGGCAAATTGATTCCTTAAAAATATATTATGTGAGACACAAACTTAATTAAACTAGCATGGGAAGACACAATTCATATTCAAGACTCAGAATAGCAGGAGTGGCCATTTTGTCTAAGGTGTTAATTTCATTTTGCACTTGGTCGCAAATTTCAAAGCGGTGGTAGAGCTTCGATTTCCATGCGGGTGACACATGGGCGATTTTCTCCAAACTAATGTGTGCCTGTTTTTTTCTTCAAGATTCCCTCCTAATAACTATCAAATAGGGTATATTGAAAATAATCATTGTATTGAACTTAATAACGAATTAAAAAAAAAGCTACAAAACAAAAAATGAAAACTTTTTATCATATTTTAAGGTTATGTCTAAAATCACATAAGCCTAAATATATTTGAAAATATGTAAAGTTAAAGTGTTTATAATTTACTTAAATTTTGTTTGTTATTTACATACTTTTGTAATGTATGCTAAGAATTCATGAAGATTTTCAATTGGATTTGGTCAGAAGTATGTAAGTATTGTGCTCATATAGGTTATACCAAGCTCAACTATTTCATGTCAAATCATTTTAATAATTAATGACAAGAGCCATACAGAACTATACTATGTATTTAACAAATTTCTAAACGCCAAAGTGTCATCAAGTTAAATTAGTTTGTGAGTTACATAGGAATACATAGTGCACATAAATCAAAGTAATATATACAGCATCTAGAGTAGGAGAAGTGATAAATAAGAGATAGAAGGTTCTTTATTGAAAACATTGGCTTAAAATTATTAATGTCAACCTATTTGGAAATGATTATTATTTTCTTAGTTAAAGTCTACTATATTAACAATAAAATGTATAATGCATAATTGGCCTTTTGTTAACTTAGTGAAAGAACAAAAAATATTAACTAAACTATTATGTGTTTTGTTTTGTGGTTGTGACAACATGAGATATTATATTATATAAAACAAATAATTAAAAAACTATTATATTCATACTTGTATCTTGTTATAACTCACCACACAAAAAAAAATCTAACTTAGAGAAAGAAGGATACAAAATATTAGTTTCAAAATAAAACTTTTTTTTTTTTGTATACAGCACAAAATAACTTAGAATGGTTTGTTTCAGCTGGGTTCGCCACCTTAATTTTGGAAGAGAATGCAGCATTTTAGAATCTCTCGTTTGAAAATAATTTTTTTAAGTCAACCACAAATGCCGCTTCTACAAAAAATAAACACCCAGACAGTTATTTTTCAAGTTATTGTTTGAATAGTACAAAAATGGTTAAAAGAGACAAACAAATTGTATGTTGTGAAATGTCAAAAGTAACAACAACTAAACATTTGGTCTTGCAAATCATATGGTTTGGGAAATTGAACCTGGTAGCTTTTACTAGCTTTCACTACCACCTCTCTACCATGGACATCCTTTACCTCCAATTCAAAGGGCAGTTTATAAGTAATAATGTGGTCATTGCACACTAGGCGAAGCTAGTTTATAAGTTGTGTTGTTTTCCAGACTCTTTGTGGAATTATTCATGTCTTCCCCAATATTATATTAAATAAGAACTTATTTAATTTTAAATAATATCATTTTTTGTCTATTCCCTCGAATTTATTTCCTCAGTGTATGTTTCTAGACTTTTTAGTTTAGCTTGAAAGTAATGTGCACAGTTGACATCTAGTGTTTAGCAGTTACAAAATATTGCAGGCATTGTAATTTGTTATCTTTTGAAGCTAGCTATTTTTTTTACCCAGTTTTACAGCCTTAAGGTTGGCCAAATGGATAGAGAAGAATTGCAGGGATTCAAAATCCTGATTGATTGCACTTAGTAGATTTAATTTTTTCCCCAATAATATGATTGCGTTTTATTTTTTAGAACTCCTGTGGACTGATTAGATTGTTTAGGATACTATTGCATTAAATTTTGGGCTTATAATAAAGTATCCAGATAGTGAGTGTAGGCATAGATATCAAATTGAGATTTTAAATAGGTTTACTGCCCTAGAGTGCTGACAGGATAGTGAGGTAAACATGAATCCAGAGAAACAGTGGAAAATTATCAGGAATAATATTAGAAATACAGAAAAGAGTAGTGTAGGTCTAGGCAAAAATAGTAGGCAGAAACCATGGTTTAAACATGAATGTTCATAATTAATAGAGAGAGGAGATTAACAAAATTACAATGGTTAGGAAGTCATAGTGAATATAGCTTAAAAACCTTTAGCAATATAAAAAGGAAGATTAGGGCTATATTCATAAACAAAAAGAGAGAGTATTTACAGTATATTTAACAAAAAAAGAGAGTATATAAAGAGTAAATTTAGTGAGTTAAAACAGAATAGCAAAAAATAAGAATACCAGGGAACTTTGTTTAGGTATTAATGGATATAGGGAAAGGTATCTCTTATCAGGGCCAATTTAGTGAAAGATGAGAATGCTAGTCTGATGACAGTTACGAGCGATGATTTGAGTATGGAATGGACAATTTAAGCATATTTTGAATGTTCATAAATGATCTGAATTGGGTGAGGTTATTGATATTCATACTGCTGAGCCACTAGTCCCAGAGCCAGATATTAGTGAATTCAAAAAAGGGTATTAAGAAGTTAAAGATCCATAATGTTCCAGATATTGATTCAATTCCAGAGAATTAATAAAGGTAGGTGGTGAAACAATAATAATAGAAATTCATAAAATGATATGTTCCATTTTCCCCATTTTTAAAAAGGAAGATAAAAAGATTGTAATTACTACTAACATGCTATAAAATTTTATCTAACATACTTCTAATTAGACTGACTCCATATAGACAGTAAATAATTGGGGATCATCAGTGTAGATTTTGACAAAATTGATCAACAACAGATCAGATATGTACCATTCAGCAAATATTAGAAATAAAGTGGGAATACACGATGACAATACTTCAATTATATATAGATTTTAAAAGGCCTATGATCCTGTTAAAAGAAACTAATTATATGAGATTTTAGTTAAGGTTGGGATTCCTAAAAAATTTGTCAAGTTACTTGAGGTATTTTTGACTGATACGCGTGGCAGTGTACAGGTTGGATGTTAGTTATCGGTACCGGTACTTTTGAAATAAATAATGGGTTTAAACAAGGAGATGCACTTTACCCATTACCTTTTAATCTAGCTTTACAGTATGCTATTAGGTAATGCAAGAGAGTAGGGAAGGATTTACATTGAATGATCCATTGCAACTATTAGAATGAGCAGATTATTTATTTAGCTTTGTGGATAGTAGTAAGGAAGCTGTTGCAAGAAATTCAGAAATTTTATTAGAGGCTAGTAAGGAGATAGGTTTAGAAGTGAACACTTAAAAGACTAAGTATATTATCACACAGATAATACAGAATGAAGACAATAATTTAGAGATTACTTTGAGCACCATATCATTTGAAAGGGTTAATGAGTTTAAAAATTTAGGAACAATTTTTAATAGCTACAATGATATTAGAGTGGAAATTAGGAAAGAATATAGTCGGGAAATACATGCTATTACCCGGTCTGTAAGTCGTTAACATCTTGTCTGCTGTCAAGGAATGTAAAACTCTGAATATACAAAACAATAATTTTACCGGTTGTTCTCTAAGGATGTGAAACGTGGTCTCTCACTGTTCATGATGAAAACAAATTTAGTGTATTCTAAAACAAGGTGCTTAGGAAGATATATGGTCCAAAAAGGGATGAGGCTACTGGGGAGTGGAGGAGGCTGTATAAAGATGAGTTAAACACCTGTACTAATCACAAAACATTGTTAAGATAATCAAATACCATGGGTTACAATGGACAGGATATGAAGTGTGAATGGAAGAATCTAGAACCGTGTTCAGGGTATTGACTGTCAAACCCAATAGGAAGATAGCATTGGGAAGAACTCTATGCAAATGGGAGGGTAACATTAAAATTGACCTGAAAGAGATAGGGTGTAACGAGGTGGACTGGATAGAATTAGCTTAAGATAAGGATAGGTGACATACTTTTGTTTTGTAAGTGTGGCAATGAGCTTTCAGGTTTCTAATGCCATAGAATAACTATCTAACTTTGGTATATTCGTAGTTTTTTTTTATCAATATGACTTTTAATGCTTGGGCATTATAAGTTAACTTTAATTAATTAGTGATAATAAACCAAAATGCTATCTTAGGTCAAGTTGGTTTGTACTGTCTTAGTTTAAGTTTTTTTTTCAAAGATGTATGAAGATTTAATGTTTTAGATTTCATTATCTCTCCAGGTAATCGAGGCTAAAGCCTATTTCAGGTAAATGCATATATTAGCTTTTGTAAAGGTAAGTTATTTTGTAGATCACAATTTTGTTGTATAAGAAATTGGTCCACTTCCATTAACTACATATTAATCAACTAGTTTCTAGTAGAACAGGACTTGTTTTAGTGTAAGAAACTGGTGCATTTCCTTTAACTACATATTAATCAATTAGTTTCTCCACTTCTTTATTTGTTAATTAGTTTTAATTTATGACAATAATAATTAATGGAATGTTTTCATTTACATACATACCCCATCCACCCACTCCAAAAATTAAAAATACAATAAAAGATTTTTTTTTATTCATTCAATATATATTATCAATGAAGTAATCTGACAATAGCCCGTTACTCTAGTCCTCAGATTCGGATTAGGCAAGACATTGTCCTTCTATCCGTAGTAACAAAATAAAAATGTTTATATATTATAAGTTGCTAATAACAGGTCAATTTGAATAGTGGAAAATTTAATAAATATGGTAGAATGTTTCATATATAAATTATTAAAGGAGGCCAATCACAGTTTTCATTTCAGAACACCCCAAAAAAAGTTGAAGGTAATTCAAAATTCACTTGAACAGCCTTAAACTAAAATACTCTCAATGAGGATGAAATAGAGCCATACATAGGCCTACATTACATTAAGTGGAATGATCAAATACAAACATTCACTTAAATTGTCAACCACAAAATTATTTTTAAACAACTGTAGATACATATCTTTCCTTTTAGCTTGTGCAATACCTGATAGAAAAAAAACTAGGTGTGCAAGAGATAATGGCTACACTAGCGTTCAACTAGCTAAAACTAGGAATTGCCAATGGACTATAATAATTTGGAGAACCTGGGCAGTGTTCTAAGTAAAAAATACTAGTAAAGTTATTTTCTGACATGCGCATACAATATGTACAAACAAATACAAAGTATATACAAAAGAAAAATATAAATTTTAAAATAAAAAATAAATAAAATTTTCGACCAAAATGTGACCTTGCATTTAAAGCTTATTAATATAGATTTGTGAATATTATTTAAATACCGGTACTATATAAATTACTTAAGGTTTCCGAATAGAAAATATGGAAGAAAAATATCTGTACTATGGACGTATTGATCCCACGATGAAATATGGGAATGTGGTCACACGGTCTAAGGTGTCAGGCTCACAACAGACTGTGAGGATAAGAGATGCACCTCGAATCACACCTGGGTGCATCGGAGGTGACTTTACGGTTGTGATTTATCAATGTGTTTTTCCCCATACCAGTGTTTTCCAAAAAATTTTGATCGTGATCCTAAATAATATATTTTCCCAGCCTGGCCGAAGGGTAGTTTCTATTGGGTTATTATTTTATATTAGTGTTTATTAAATTAATTTAACTGAATTAACTAAAATAACTTCAATAACTTTATAATCAAACAAAATTTAAAGCACAATTCTTAATGAAAATTTGACTTTGTTGCAATGTTTGGTAATTGAGAAAAATTACTATTTCAATGGCTACTATAATGCTGTTATCATTATTGGGGAGAGTTCTTTTGAGTTTTTATTTTGTATCAATAAGTGTTATCAACAAAGTTGAATCAATTTAAGTAACTTTTTACTTTTTTAATTCTCTTACAAATATAAAATTACACAATATGTTCCTGTGAAAAAATTGGTGTCAGAAACAGAGTTTTTCAGTGTACAACTATGGTGCTTCTTCATTTCGTAGGGGAACTTTTCGAGTGTGAACCTTATGTTGATGGGCAGAGTACATACAACACAAATCATTCTTAGTATTTTGATTGTTACAAGACCTGAAGATCCTTGTTCACAGATGTAGGATATATTTTTAAATAGGTAAAAGATTATTTTAAACTTTCAGAGTCTCAATAGGCATGTCCTTGAACTGGGTCCAAAATTCTGAGTACAGGACGGTTTCAACACTTTTTTCAACACTGTTGCTATTGTCAGTATGGCAGTAACTCTTCATAAAGTCCCAGTTTGATAAAGTGTTTGTAAATGTAATATTTCTTAAAATTTGAAAACAATTTTGAAACCTTCCGCGACACTCAATTGGGTTGCGACCCATGGTTAGGGAACCATTGCTCCATACTAATGTGAGTGCATTTCCTCTAAGCAACTATACTCATTTTTCTCTAAACAATAAAGTCATTAATAACTATGGTGTTAATCTTAATGATTGAAAAAATGGAAATATACATTATTTCCACTCTATTTTGTTATACTTAAAAATGTTAGTACAAATTATTGTCTCACTTGTTAATATGTGATTTATATATTAATCTCAATGAAAGATAAACTTTACATAAATTATAATTAAAGGTTTGTCATCAATCTTCTATACTCTCTCTCGAGATAATTGAAAACACAATGTAAAAATGAGAAATACATTTTAGAAGAGTTATACAATGGTGAGAATAGTCAAATATTTGTTTTAATTAACTATAAAAATAGTTCCTAAAGTACCAAGTCTATAAAGAGTAAGATTTGTCGTTAAAATGAATTGTTTTGTGAAACTCATCTATCATGCTTCTAGGAGATTGTTTCTAAGTTACTTTGAAATTCCTTAGGAGGGTAAAGACAATTTATTACAAATTTAATGTGCATCTTTCACTATAGAGACTAAATTGTTTGGGTTAAGAAATTTAAATTACTACAATGATTGAAATGGCAGAGTTAACCCAATTTTATTACCATCAAATTACTGTATTTGCTAAGTTTTCCACAAGGAATTCCCATTTTTCCAGGTAGTTTTGATTGAAGAAAAGAGTAATAAAATTTAGTTTTTTATCAAACTAAGTGTAAAGTAATGTCACTTATGTTTAAAACAGGATGATGTAAGATTATTGGTAAAATACATCTTCTGTCACTTCACAACCCTTGTTTAAGAGATATTAAGACATGTTTTATTAGGTGTGATTAATTCTTCAGTTCACTTTTTTGCCCATTCAAAGACCTCATATTTTAAGGTTTTAGTTAAATATCCCAAATTAACACATATACCAGTATCTTTAAAATATTTTGCAACATTCCCATTGTTTTCCTGGTTCTCCTCATTTTCCAGGTGCATGGCAACATTGAGGGCAGTATGCACGAACTTGACTAAGTGGATGCTTTGTGGACACTAGCGTGGGTTTGCTTGCATCATCATAGGTTAAAAGGTGGAGTGATAGTGTGCTCGGGACCACACTATGAGTCCACTAAGCATTCACTATATGTTCTTGCATACTGCTCTGAATGTATTTAATAAAGCGTTACCAACCAATTTAATAGATATTGTTAGACATTACATTTCATCCAAGGCTCATGGGTCATCTATCCCTCATATTTGAATGCTATCCATTTTGTATTTTGAATTACTTTATTAAATGATACGACTTGTAATTAAATGAAGTCATATATCCAAATAGAAAAAATGCATTTTAATAGAAGAGAACAATAGCTTATAATGAGTAGCCAAGTCAAAAATTATTAGTTCTTAAAGCAAAGAGTGGTGGGATTGAATTGCTTTGCAATTAAACCGTACATTTTTCAACTTAGTAATATATTATTTTGGCAATGAAACAATTTATTTTGGCGGTAAAACAAATTATATATGAGTAGCTTTACTTTCATTAGCTTGTAAAGTTTAGTAAAATACACATAATTTTATTATGTCTAGTCAGAATTATTATAATTTCATTTTTAACATTCCTTTTTTTTTACAAAAACTTACCAAACTAGCCTTTATCCTGATTGATCTAGAATTTCCAAGGCCAGGAGAAAACTTCCAAAAGCATTCAAATGAAGCTGTAAAAATTGATAATTTTAAAGCCCTTTCGATTGATCCCTAAGTGCATTTAATATTCTCTTCAAGAATTGTGAACTATTCACATAGTGGAACGTTTATTAAATGAAATGATAAATTTGATAATTTTGGTAATAGAAATACAAAAGTGTATTCCATAAGAGAAGACCCTTAGCCCTAATAAGAAGATATGCTAGTTGAGATAACTCAACCTGTTGCTAATTGTTGCAATGCTGTGTTGTGTGATGACAGAGCAAGATACCACTTAGAGCCTTAGAAAACAAGAAAATATACACAACATATCTAGTTTAGAGATCCTTACACTACCATCATCAGATTATGTTCCAGAAAAAGACCATTTGTTGGACAAGAAAGGTGGCTGCTAATTGGCGAGACATGTGTATAATTCTAAGCTGTGTATTTAGCAATTTAATCTGCGTCTATGAGCCTGTTCCTTTGAAATAATGGGTGTGAAACGTGGTATCTTACAAAAATAAATTCTAGGTGTTCAAAAATATGGTGCTTAGGAATATATTTGGTACAAAAGGGGATGAGGCCACTGGGGAATGGAGGAAGTTACATGAGTTACATGAACTGTACTTATCACAAGACTTTGTTGAATAATAAAGTCTCATAGATTACGGTGGGCAGGACATGCAGCGTGAATGGGATATTCTAGAACAGGGGTTACCAATTATTTTTGATGGAGGCCCGTTTTAAAAGCTCGACATACTTCCGTGGATCGGCAACTTTAACAGTGACTCAAGTTCAAGACCTATAGGACTATACTAATTCATAAAGGTGATTTTCTTTCTTTTAGTTATTTTACTTATTTAATAATGCTGGGCTTCCATGTCTACTACCCCCCTCCCCCCCCAAAATAGCATCATTTCTTCTGTTTATTGCTATCTCATCAAGGTCCTTAAAACTTTCTCTGCGGTCCACCATTTGGTGACCACTGTTCTAGAACATTGTTCAGGGTACTGACTGGCAAACCCAATGGGATGATATGCAGATGGGAGGATAACATTAGAATGGACCTGAGAGAGATAGGGTGTAATGAGGTGGACTGGATAGAACTATCTCAAGATAGGGATAGGTGGCGTACTTTGTAAGTGCAGCAATTAACTTCTGAGTTCCTAATGCCATTGCATAAGTAATTAACATGATATAATAACTCATTAAGAAAGCCTCTAAAATACTACAACAATGTAAATGAAAAAATGTGCGTAGAAAAGGATTCAAATCCTCTCAAGTTAAAGGACTGAATTTCTTTCTAAACATTTTTTCATTCATAGTTTAGTCATTTATTATTAAGTTTTTTGTTTAATATTTGTATTATTAAAGCTCAATCATCTTGAAAACAAGTGATTTATAGCTCATTAAAAGTACCTGTGTATTAAATAGTATAATAAAAACCCAAGTAATTACATAGATCTCCAGTTCATTCCCTTGATTTGACAATGAGCCCTACTATAAACAAGTTTTAACTAGGAAATACAGTCAATATGATAAATAGTTTCAAAAAGATACAAAAACAACATATATTAATATGTTAATTATTTGGTCTTCCTTAAAACGAAGTTATATGAATATTTTTCCCATTTCTACTGTTTTCACATTTGTAGTTTAAATGTTTGGAACACATTTTGGGTTTGAATTAATTTTTTCAGTTGTTTATTTTCTTGGGTATCCATGGGCATACAAATTGATAGCAAATTGTGTCTAATACTATTGTTTGGAAAAGTTGATTTTGCTATGGCTTTATAAAAAAAAATTAATGTTTAAAAAAAAAAGTCTGGTTTACAACACAACACATTTAAATTATTTATACCATGGGCCAGGATGAACATGTCGGCGGGCCGTAGTTTGCCCATCCATGCTCTAGACGTAGAACAAAAGCAGTCTTAGAAATATTGTGTGTTTGGTGTGATCTATGGTTTCAATCATCTATGACATAAGTTTACAATTCTACGACTTAAAGAGACAAATAAACACTATCTGAAATAATTATTCTAGTGCGAATAATTTCTCCAAAGAGATTTTGTGTTTCGTCTGTTTGAAAGATAACAAATTCATGTTCAATGTATCAGTGCTAGAATACTCATGGCTCTTTGTGCATGCATTTGTATTTAAAATTTGCTGAAAACTATGACATGTACTCTCTTCAAATTACTCACAAGTTTTCAGGACTGCTGCTAGTTTGGCAAATAACAATTGCTTGTTCCTATGGTACTAGTCAATTTGGACTCAATTTAAAAATTGACCATGTGTATGGGCAATTATAGCTTTAATATTTAGTTATGAATGTTGCCAGCTTATATAGCCATCAAGATTTAAGCCAAAACTCTATAAAAGCCTGATTTGATCTTGTGGGGTAGATTAAGGGTTTTTCGTATTATTATTCATTCATCTTAACACCAATATATATTTGAATCCTAATTTTAGTCATGATAATATAAGGATGTAGAAATTCTATTTAAAAAAAAGCACCGCTATTAACTCCCACTCTCCCTGTTCCAAATCGAGAACTAACGGATAGAAAATACACACATCCATGCCCAGTAAAATTTAAGTAACTGGTACAATGCTGCTGATCCACACGAAAATGATTGTGAACAGTGAAATTAACTGAAAAGTTGGCTGCACAGACAATTTTGATAAATCTAAACCATGAGGTGGCGCATGAGTTAAAGTTTAAAATACCTTTTTATTCTTCTGAAGTCAAATTGCTACTATATTCCTCTAAAAACCACTATCTCTGTCATATTTTCTTAGGTTAAATAGCTTAAGTTGTCAATTTTCCAAGGATTGAGGTTAAAAAAAATGCAATTAATTGAGCTAAGTTCTTAAAAAAAGTTGAATATATAAGGGAATTTTAATTTTACCAAACAATATTTGTATTGTGCTTGAATCAATTTGACAAAAGGGGAATGAAAGGGAAAGGATGAGAGATTGATGGATAGCAAATATATTTTCTATGTGTTATGGCAATCTAATCTAGTAATGTCTAAGGTGTGTTTGAAATGTTAAAGTGTGTTTAAGTGTAAAAACACCAAGTGTCGTGCAAAACATGCAAAGGCCAAGCAGGCAAACACTTCCCATAAAATACATACAAAGGGAGAGGGGGGCATTCTTGTTTCAGGATTCACTGGAATTTGCTATCATATCATCAAGGCATCCATGGACTTACCTGGTGGTAGTTGTCGACTCTATATTCTAACTGTGAGGGGACGGTAGGACAGGCATCTAGCAACAGAGAAGAGAGACACACAGAGAAGATAGAGGAGAGAGAAAGAGAGAATAAAAAAGAAAGAAACATAGAGTACAACCAGACAGACCAGCTCAGCACAACACCACATTAATCTGGACAGACACATGAGACATGCGACACTTAGCAGGAGTAATCTTTGGATGTGCCTACCAATATCGGCCACTCCTGGCTGGTGGATACATTTTCACACACAAGTTACAAATACTTTAAATGTAAACCTCTTTTTTTTTTTTTTTTTCAAATCAAAAGATATTTCCCGCAAAATTTAATACAATTTAATGGGTGGTATATTTTTCCATTATTAATTATTTTAGTGCATGTCAAATTTTGTTAAATGATTATTTATCCTAATTCAAATTTAATAGCAAAGGTATTCACATTTGATATAAAATCTTATACATAAAAATATTTATAAGCTATTAATTTTTATATAAAATATATTCTAGTATCTCTCATATTATATTGTTGTTTCTTATATATAGGCATAGAGATAGGATTTAGAATAATTTGGAAGTTATTAAATGTGAAATTTTTAATTAGTGAAAATTTTCATAAACAGATTTTTTAAATTTATTCTCATATATGTATATTTTTATGTAGTTATAATTGTTATATTAATGTTTCATATAATTTATAACAAAAAATTAACATATTAAAGGAAGAATAAAATTCCTATTCTCTACCTTTGAAGCATGTCCAAACATTATTATTATTATCATCATCAATAATTATTATGATTAGTAAAAATGATTAATTTTTAATAATTAGAATTATTAATATTTATTATTCACAATTATTAATTAAATGATTAATAATAATAGAAAAATACTAACTAGCATATGTTTAGTATTTTTTTAACATTACAATTCAAGCCGTGTGAACAAGTGTAGGTGATTTCCTAATAGCAAAAATCGTTCATTTTATATTCTATTCACAGCACAAGTGCCTACAATATATTAAGACTCTTTTTCTCAAATTTATTGTAAAATTATTTATTTAATGAATCGTTTTGAATTATAAATTTTTTGTATTCTAGAGTTTAGATTCAAATGGTTTCACCCTATACACATTGTTTTTCAATTTTAAGAAACATTGAACATAGCGTTACTTTAAGACATTGGAATAAATTGTTATCATATCAATCTCACTATTGTTTTATGATAAAGCTAAAATTCTTGCTTAATATAATTTTAGGTCACACTAAATCTCATCTCATCCTGGATCTAGAGCAAAAGGAAGCTCTTCTTCTAATTTTAAACTTTCATTTTAATAATGGCATAACATGCATGCATAGTGTCTGGAAATACACCATTCAACCCAGAGATATTGGTAGGCAAACTCACATCTTGAATCTGATGCCTATCACAAGGCTTTGTTCCATTTTGCTGCTTTTGTATGTTATATAATTGTTAGGTTTGTTTGTACTGGCGTGCCTGGTGCCCTTTGCTCACACACTTTTATTGCTTTTACTTGATATCAAAGCGTTGAAATATTAGCCCAGGAATATTAGATAAAAACTCGTCTAATGAACAAAAAAATACAAAACTCCTGAAACACCATATACTGGTCTATAAACACCTACTCTTTGAGAAACCGATGAGTCCCGAGCTATAGGGGGGGAGCTCGGCACAAAATTCCAGGTATAATGAAAGTTGAAGGTCCCGCAGGGTCTGGCTTCGCAACATGTTATCTCAGATTTAAAACATTTGCTACCCTCACCACGTGCTGATTTCGGCAGTGTTATAGTAGAAGATGATATGAGAGGATCGTTTTTTCTTTCCGTTAGTTTTAATAAAGTTGTTTGGACAATAATGAATTTTTAAGAAAGTGTGGAATTAATTTCAAAAGTGATTTTATGATTTTCTTTTCTCAATCCTAAAATGTATGCTAATTACTAAGTGTTAATATGGCTGAAGTTAGTTGTTGTTTTATGAAGACATCTTATATGATAGTTTTATGAAGTCATCTTATATGATAGTTTTATGAAGTCATCTTATATGATAGTGTTACAGTTGGGAAAGAAGCAATAGAAACTTTAAAACAGTGTAGTAAAGAAATAGGTAATGGACATTTTAAAATGTTGGAGAGACTTGGCTCTATAGACGTGCATAGAAGTTGCAGAAAAAAATATACAAGACCCAGTAACATTACATCAGCCACGAAAAGAAAACATAAGAATGAAGAAGGCAGTTTGAATAAATCACCAATAAAAAACAAACTAAGATCAGAATCATTGTTTGATTTTAAAAATAGCTGTTTTACTTGCACTGAAAAAATAGATGACGAATTTAAAAAGAAAGAGAAAAAAAACATTGTATAAAAGAGCTCAAATCCATTTCATAGAGTTAACAAATGTAAAAGATTAAATTATTAAATATGCTGATGAAAGAAATGATAAGTGGGGCTGATATGTGAAAGGGCGACTAAGTAATGCAATAGATTTAGTTGCAGCCGAATCTGTGTATCATGAAAAATGCTACAAAGCTTTCACCAGAAAACAAGGAGAAAGAAGAAGTACTACTACTGGGCGTCTGCAGTCTAATGACGTAGAATCTGCAATGGAGATGATTTTTAATTATTTATAAAACAGCGATGATTGCCAATATTCTCTGCAAAAATTAGTAGATCAGCTTGATGGCTATGTGTCTCGCAATGCTACTATTAAAAATAAATTAAAAGAAAAGTATAACGATGAGATTATTTTAATAGTTAATAAAAAAAAAGTTCCAACTGTATGCTTCAGAAATAGTGGTCATGCAATTTTAAGTGACAACTGGTATACTTCAAGAAAGGTCAGTAATCGTGAAGAAAAAATTAGTATAATTGAAAAGGCAGCTGAAATAATAAAATCTAATATTGCAGATATAATTTACGAAATTAAGTCTTACCCAAATACTATATAGTTTTTAGATGATATTGAAAATAACCTTCCTGAAACTGTAACAATTTTGTTGGAAAATATTATCATAAAAAAAAAAAAATATGCAGACACTTAAAAACAAAATATATCTCTATAGGCCATTCCATTATAACAGCTGCTAAGCCACGCTCTTTTAATTCCCCCTTATAGTTGAGTATTGCTTTTTTTATTTATAAAAAAAAATGAGTTCCAAAAATTTGGTTCAACTACTATCTAGCTTAGGAGTTTGTTCAAGTTATAATGATGTTAAGAATTTGGAAACTTCAATAATAATGGCCCCACCAGACAAAGTCAAACCCGGAGCATTTTGTCAATATATTTTTGACAACTGTGATTTCAATATTAACACGATTGATGGCTTTAATACCTTTCATCACATGGCTGATATCGCTTGCATAACGCTTTCCAGTGCTATCACTAGTTGATTAAATGTAATAAAAAATGCAATAAGTTGAATAAGTCTGCAATAATAAAAAATAAAGGTACTGTAGACTTAATAAGATTAAAAAAAAAAGGAGAAATGGGGCTGCAGAAATTTATTTTTATCAATTTAGAACAACTTTATCCTTCTAAGAAATACAGTGAAATGACACGTCCTGTAATGCAATGTGGATGTGTGGAAAGGCTAAAAATTTTGTAAATATTTCAGGATGGCAAGGATATATAAAATAAAAATAACCTGTCAGAAAATTTTGACACGTCCAAAGTAAAATTATTGCCATGTATAATTAACCCACCAAGTGACTACAATAACATTTATACTTCCTTAATGATGGCAGTCGAAGAATCAAATAAATTAAACATCAAAACAACATTTATTACTTTTGACCAACCTAGATAAAATGTTGAAAGGACACGCCTATTCTCAAGAAGTTAGAGGGCACCTATTATTTCAATTAGCTCTGGCAAAAATTACTTGATAGGATGTCAGGTTTTGTAACGAAGAAATAAACTTCATAAGAAATACCTTTTCAGACTTTCAACAAAGTCCTCCATCAAGAAAAATTCTTGAAGATGAAAGTGTAATAAAAAATTATAGCCAAAAAATTACAAGAGAACTACAAAATGTTGAAATAATAAATTCTACCGCAAAATTGTGGGTGCAATATTTCAACATGGTGACTCTAGTAAAAAGCTTTATAGAAGCTGAAAGATCAGGGGAATGAGAAAAAATCTATAAACCGTCAAATTAATGCTCCCTTATTTTCATGCCAGTGGACATTTATCAAATGAAAATTGTGCCAGATTTACTTACAGATTAAGGCACAATTAGAAGAGAAAATAGTTGTGTATGAGTACGCAAAATTTGTGACGAAAAGCTTTTTTACAGTGAGGCGTAATGAAAAGTTTTTTTCTGGCAGTTGGAGTGATTTGTTAACTGAACAATCTGCAATGAAAGAGGTTAAGAGTAAAGCAGGGCTTGTTCCTCGAGGATTCACCAACAGTGTTATTGAAGCTCATGTTTTTGCAAACCCTGCAATTTATAATATTTGTGATAAACTTGAACAATTTTGTGGTGTCGACTTCGCCACAACTGAGCTGCACGTAGAATCAAGGGTAAATTGCATTAAAAAAAACGACAGCAATGATGTCAAGAAGCTTGACCACTGGTTCAGCGCACACAACCCTTTCGCATCCTCTGAGAAAATAATGTCTCTCAGTACAGGTCTATTAGGTGATGATAAAATTAATTTCCATGAAGCCAAAAAAGTAGGCAAAGACTCTGTGAGAGAAATTGTCAATAAGCAGTTTATTACTGTGCTTCAGTCTAATAACTTAGAGTTTTGTCACTTGCAACGTAATCCATCAATACAAATACAAGATCAGGTAGTAACAGTTGACCCTATGATCCTATTTCAAGAATGCTAATAGCAAAGAAAAACGATGACGATCTACCTCAATATTTCGAATATGACCTCACACCTTACCCTCTTTATCTATTCAACGAAGTGAACAGTACGAGGAAGACAAAAAAATATGTAGTGTAAGGAATATTTAAACCTGTTGATGACATTTTTCTGGATTCTAATGGCATGTATGTAATTGACAGTGGGTTTTTACTGCATCAAGTTGTTTGGTGAACAAACCAAACGTATGAAGACATTTGTGCTCTTTACGTTAATCACATCAAATACAAATATGGAGTAAATTCTGTTATTGTATTTGATGGATATAAGAATGAAAGAAGCACCAAAAAAGATGTGCAGCACTGGCACTATGTCCAAAAAAACAGTGCAGATATTATTTTTGATGAAAATATGACCGTGACTGTGGATCAAGATTGGTTTTTAGCGAATGAGAAAAACAAAATTTGGTTTATTTCGATGTTAACCAAAGATTTTCAAAATAAAGCATTCGTCGTTAAGCAGGTTGCCAAAGATGCGGATTCTCTTATTATTAAATCTGCAATTGAGTTATCAAATAATAAACAAACAGCAGTTCTTGGTGAAGACATTGACCTCCATATTTTATTAATTGCTTTAACACCAAAGATATAAATATATTTTTTATAAAGCCAGGCACAGGAAAAATTAGTAGGAAAGTTTATTCTTCATCAGAAATTCAAAATCAAAATAAAATATAAAAGATACCATTTTATTGGCCCATCCATGAGTGGTTGCGATACCACATCTACACTATACCAAATAAGAAAAATTAAAATATTTAACCTTTTGCAGAAGGAAAGGAAGCTACTTGATGCAACTTTCTACAGTATATATTCAACACCTCTACAAGTGAGAAAAGCTGGCGAAGAAATGATGCTTTTTATATACGGTGCTAATAATGTTTAAAAACTTACTCTCAATGAACACAGATTTAATCTTTTCGCAATATCTCTTAAAAAAATAGTTCAAGGTTGGAACTATTGCACCAACTTCAGAAGCCACTGCTCAACACTCATTGCATGTGTATTATCAAATACAGACGTGGCTTGGTAATAAAATAGACCCTGAACAATGGGGTTGGAAACTATTAACTGGGTTCTTACAGCCTGTGACCACGGTTATTGCACCAGCGCCAGATTCGATATTGAATTTGATTTCCTGCAATTGTATGACAAATTGTTCATCAAAGTGTGGATGCAGAAAAGTTGCACTAAAATGTTCAGTTATTTGCGGACATAGCCAGGGACTAGCATGTCTAAATTATTGTATGGAAAAAGCTATAGAAAGCTGAGCAATGAAAGTTTCAACATAGACGACGGTCTCACTGAGAGCACTGATGCTATCGAAGAATGCGATGCTGTGGATGATAGTGATGCATTGGAAGATTACGATTCTGTGGATGATAGTGATGCATTGGAAGATAACATTCTGTGGATGATAGTGATGCAGTGGAAGATAACAATGCTGTAATTTGATTTACTCTAAAAAGTATACTCATTGGTAAGTAATACATTTTACATTATCACTGCCTAATCCTTAATTATGTAATCAATGAAATTTTGTGTTTATGATGGACTTTCAAAGAGAAAATATAAAGAAGTTTGTTTCTTCCTCACATATAATTGCTATTATTATTTGACAAAGGGTATTATTTACATAAAAAACTTGTAAAATTAATTTTTACTTCAAAACACACTATAATGATGTGTATTTTTAAAGACTAAATAATGAATCTATATGATATAATGGATATTTATCTAGAAATTCGTAAAATACAACTTTACCCCACACTTTTTTCAATATTGCGGCTTTAGCTCCCCTCCCCTACAGCTGGGACTCATTTGATTCTTGAAAAGTATGTATTTAGGTGCATGTGTGCAAAATTTCATAAGTTTCCGAATATTTTTCTTCAAATGCGCTAATTTTTCTGGACTATGTCTGGTTCTACGCTACTATATGGCTTGGGCGTGAGCAACTGTTATGTCTTATCAAACATGGCATAAATTAGGACATTTATCTATTTATTCTTATGAATTTGTCCATTAAGCTCCTAGAGGTAGCATAAACTTTGTATTTGAATTATCTTACACTTATAGGGGATCTACATAGGCATGTAAAAGTTTGATTAAGGATTTGCTTAATGAATCATTATTTTCAAGTCAAATAGTACTGGCAAAATATTCATTATGTGTTGATAGAATATAACTAATTGATGCTCTTCTGGTATACATGTAAATGGAAATTATAATATTATAATATTTGAATAATGTATTTAAAATATTTAATTTTGTATTAACCAAACCGTTCTCTAAGGATGCTATAATATTTATGAAAACTAAAATACAGGCTCACCATGTGCACTGTTAGTTAACAAAAAATAAAAATACAAATGTTTATTTCATAATGAACAAACATATTTCAATTAAGAAATATGTTAGAACTGATAGGTTACTAAAGGATGAAAGGTTACTTAGATAAGTTTTTAAATTAAACTGACCATTTTACCAATATTAGTATTTAGTACTATAGGTGTTCTTACTTAAAAGCTCTATGATTAAATGTAAAATAAAATATATATTACTTATTCAAATGCTGTGTAAAGTAGGTAACAAAAAGCAATATTATTCGTTATCTAATTAACATAACATAAATTAAATTAAGTGCAAATGCTAATGTAACAATTAAAGCAAATATATTGTGATACATTTATTACACATACATATTAATAATATTTGCTCCATAGAGTCGAGTATATTCATAACCCAACTTTATAGATACCCCATTGGTCTCGCGTATTTTTATAAAGAAACCGTCATAGCAGTCAGGCGCCAAGTGGGAACACACTTTAAAGTGATGAAGTAATTACAGTTTTGGAACCATTTGGATTGATTTCATAAAACTATGTGCGGGCTATTTACTACTTAAGTACTGTTCCATCTCATCCCCTGTAAAATACACATTGGCAAGATCAGTCTAATACTAGGATATCATTTTAACATTTATAATTTTTGTAAAAAAAAATATATAGATCATTGCTAAGATTAATGGTAATATATTCACCATAAAAAGCATTACGGGAGAAAATTTTGAGGACAATAATATATATCCCATTGCTAACCCTAACCCTGGTGACTTATAATTATTACAGTTTTAGTGTGCTTCATTTCCAAATGCAAGTATAAACAATTAATATAGGTGAACTTTGTGTTGGGTATGTAGTATTATAATGGGTCTTTATACATTTTATTTAAAACAATAATATGTAGATAATATTCGAGTTAAATATTAATCTATTTTGTTTAAATATACAATATGTAAATTAAGTATGTGGTGTATTAAAAAAATGTTTTAGCTATTCGTTTTTCTGCATGTTTACATATTGTAATATATGTGTTAATGTTAACTTTCAAAGTAGGACTGGGTCAGATATGACCCAAACCGAAGTTTGTTTTGTATTGTTCATGTGCTGTATCTCTCAAGAACACGGGGCTTCAACTATCCTTTCTTCAAGTGATTTTCTAGGCATCCTAGCTTCGTGAGTGATCTGGTAAGTGGCATGCCATTTCTATTCTCACTTATGCATGCGCTTAACTTCTCGCGGATTGGATACAATTCATGTTACAGATTTTTAATGACTTTTTAAATATTTTTTCAGTAATTAAGTGAAGCTGTAGCTGATAGAATTTTTATCCAGTCTTGTAGAGATTTTGAGAGAAAAGTAGGCAAATAAAAAAATCTTACCGTTAATTGGATGATCATCTTGATGAAACCTGCTCAGAAATAGATGACAATATTTGACCTAATGACGACAATGTAGATGATATTTTTAATACAGAAGGGTTATGGATATTTATGAAGAAATTGGAATGAAGAGAGTTAACCTAGATGGCGACAGAAATTTTGAACTCAGAAATTTTAATTATACATTATGGTCAGATCAACCTTCATTTTCAAAATTTTCAAAGGCACTTTTTGCAAACATAATAATTCATCTGCCAGGGCCTAAAGTTGAAGCGCAAGGGATTGTGGATACAATAAAGCTATTTTATTTATTTTTCACAAATTAAATTATAGACAAAATAATGCGCCATACAGACCAAGTAATTGAAGTAGCAAAAATTAGGCACAATTCAGTGCAATGGATTATATCTTCTACTGATACCATGAAGATCAGAGCATTTTTGGAGTAATGTACATGAGTGCCTTTTTGAAAGATTCGGGCTTAAGCCCTGATGATGAAAAGTTTGCTTTCAGTGAAATGTGGAGTATATTTGAAAATAATTGTGCAAAATGATACACACCATCAGAGTATGTCACAGTTGACAAGACGCTTCTAAGCTTCTGCTGTAGGTGCCCCTTTAAGATGTACACATCACAAAGAAGTCTGATAAATATGGGGTGAAAATGATCTCATTGTGTGACACCAGAACCATTTTTTTTTGGGAGACATTTCATATGTAGGGAAATAACGCAAGAAGAAAATGGCGATTTATCTTTGCCTACTCAATATGTACTACATCTAACACTAAATCACTGTATGGAAGGAACAGAAATATGATATCAGACAACTGGTTTTATTCTTACAAGTTGACTGAAGAATATAGAAAAAGAAAAATTACCTTTGTGGGGACCCTTACAGAAGAATATACCACAAATACCACCCTCAATGTTTTCACAAAGGCCAGAGATGTATTCTTGTTTTCTATATCAATACAATAAATTGATTATTATTTCCAAACCTTCCCCCCCCCCCAAAAAAAAATAATCTGAAAAGTACTGTTGATTTCTTCTATGTATTTCTTTGGAGAAATAAACAAAAACTCAGAGCGACCTGAGACAGTAGAGTTCTATAATTTGACAAAAGGAGGTGTGGACATCCTTGAGAAGCTTTGTCATGATAATACAACAAAGAGGAAGAGTTGGCACTAGCCCATGTATTTCTTCTATGGAATTTGAGATATTGTTGGAGTGAATAGTCTTTACTTTACAATTTAAACTGTGGTGAGGACTCTTATTCAAACAGAGAGTTCAAAACAAACATATTCTGAGGGAAGTGTTGGGAATTCAAGAGGAATATAAAGTTGAAAGGAAGGAGTTACCCCATTATCAAGGAAGAAAAGAAAGTGTGATTTAAGGTTTAAAGCTAAAGACAGAAAAGGAAATGAGTTTTGTACAAGTTGTAATCTGTCAGTGGTGCACCCTGGATTTGTTCTGGGGTATAGGGAGGTGGGGGGAGGGGGGTGGGGAGGCTTGAATAAAAAAAAACAGTATTGGCAGTATTTTCCTTCTCATCTAAGGCCTAAGTTAGGCACATTATTTCATGTAAAGTTTATATTTTCATTCGGGTTCTCAACTTGGTTTTCGTTAGGTTCATGTGGCTGAATAACTAATCAACGTCCGCTTTGGAGTGGGGAAGTAACTAATAGTGTTATCGCAGTTGTATAGAAGAATTTTCTTCCAGTGAATTTCTGTAAGCACATACTTACTTATGACCTGAATTTGACATCATTTTTTAACTTTAGTCGATTTTAAATTATATAGAAGAAAGAAATGTGTACTTTTTTTTACATTTTAAAGAGAGAAAAAGAAAACTGTACTAACCTAATTTTAACAAATGTAAAATTAGGAAGCAGGTAACATAACAGAGGCACTTCATATTCACTCTGCAGTGCACAGTCATTATAAGACAAAGTCCAGCTTCCTTGAACCTTTAGCGTTGAGCAAAGAGATTACATCTTCTGTCTCTACAGTAACTTCTCTGAATATACTTAAAAGCAGTTTGTTCCAATACAAATAAACACCTAAAAATTTTCAATGTCTTGATGTTTCAAAAATTTGTCTGAAATTGTGTTTATGAGGGTATCAATCCATGGTAAGTAAAGAGCTCGATGATTATATTCTTCCTCACTATCGGCTGAAATATTGGACCTTTGAGATTGTCTTCCTACAACCCTTGGCATACTTATCCCTAAATATTCTGCCATCTTTCTTGCACTTTCAAAAAGTTTATTAAGTTTTATTTAGCATTCCTCCTTTAACTTATCAAGATTTTTTTACACTATTGGCATGGGCAATAGCATATGCCAGCTCTTTATCGCTGGTTTGTAGTTTCTTGCTGAGGGGAAGAGAGTAGCTGAGAGGGAGGTTTTTCTGAAGACAACAATGATACTATGAATTCTGTTTGCTGGATGGCAACTCCTAGTAGGTTAGCAATTGATGACATAGCCCATGTTTTGAATTCTTCTAAAGCCTATGCAACAGGGAGCATTAACTGAACCATCACCATGATCTAATCATGTTGTTCAACCCATTTGGTTGGGCACAACTGCCTTAACTTTTTCTGCAACTCTCAGGAGTCACACTATTTATGTGTTCCTCCAGAGACTTGTTTTACAAGGTAGGCTGACATTTGCCAATCTTAAGATATTAAATGTAGCTAAATAAAAAAATAAAAAATAAATGGATATTGGGGCTTTAGCCTCCTTAGCCACCCGTGGGTGTGCCACTGTAATCAATGTTTATGTGGTGAGCATAAAATGGTTATATGTCTTCCCTTCTATGATGATATGGACTCAGTTGTGATTTTATACTAATCTTGAGTTTCTGAACTGTGTGGTTTTCTAATTTTTATTTTAAATATATAATGCTTTGTATACAATTTTGAGAAATATCAGTTGAAGCATTTTACCCATTTAATATTTTGAGACTAAGGCAACTAGTTAATGTGTTTTTTTAAATGTTTTTTTCTTATATAAATAAACAAAAATACAAATTTTCCGTTATTACTTTGTTTAACCAAATTAACTACTGAAAAATGAACAATACAAAGCAATATGTCAGATCCGATAATACCTCACCAGATATGTCTTCATAATGCACCTTACCATTTGAAGGTTAATAACTATTATGGTTTTTTTCCTACCAATTGTCGCAATATTCTAGAAAATAAATTAATCTAACAATACAAGTCAAGTGTTATTATTATTATTATTATAGCACCGGTTACTACCCGTCGTTATACGCACTTACCTAATGTGTAATGGTAGGTGATTGCGAGATGAAATGAGGACCTACAGCTTAACGTGAATCCGAACCACGTGAGCTGGCATTAAGTCAAAGTGTAAGTGAAAGTTGACTTAAAGAAGAATCCCAGTTTTAAAGACACACATTTTACGAGGTTCATTATCAGGTCCATATGATTTTAATTATATGAGAAGCAATGATTTTTACCAAATATATCTACAATCTAATAATTGTATTAGAATTATGAATTATCAAACATTTATATAATTTTTTAAACACAACATTTTAGCTATGTGTTAGTCATTATAAAATGAATTTTTAAAGATCACAAAGTTAAACGATTAAGAATTATGTGTATTATATGGTATATAAATAAATTTCATAAAAAATTAATAAAACAAAATTGTGAAATGATATTTTTTAATACAACTAACTATAGATAGCAAAACATTTCCAAAATTCTAAATTTTCCGGTATGGTTCACACTAATGTCACCACAATTTTCAAAATATTGTGACAGTATCTGCAATTTTTTCCTTTCCCAAAGGCGACCCAAAGCTGGATGTTGGGATTACTTTTCAATACATCTGAGACTCTACCTAAAAGAATAACTATGACATCTGTGTCTACCATGCTGATCAAGATAGAGTTTACACCTTTTTTTACAGCATCCAGAAGGTGCAGACTTATCCTAGTATCAGCTTCCTCATGGTCAGTGTCTGATATTTTTTCACTCTTTCCCAATGAGATGACGGATCTTCCAGATGTTATTTATACTTTATTTTTCAGATGGCCATTCAATGACTTGCATTTCATTTGGCAAAAATGAAAATCTTCTTCTTTGTTGTTGGAGTCACTTAAGAAGTCTCCAAAATGAACAGGCAGCTTTGTCTGAGGGGCCACTTTTCTTTGTACACCTTTCCCCCCTCTTATCTCGTGCCAACTTTCAAACTCTCAGATATGTATGTATCCAAAGCCATATCCACTCTACAACAGCTACGAAGTTATCTTTGTACCCAAGGTAAAAACACCATTTTGCTATACCTATTCTTTAAATGTGCCAGCTTCACTCCTATCAGCCTCTGAATTATAGCAGCTTCATCAAAAGTGTTGACATCAAACACAAGTACAGTGCTTTCTTTTTGTGTTATAATACTCCCCAATAAATGATATTTACTTTTAGGTAGTCGAAGTTTACCGTGGAGGGAGATGGATGGTTCTCATGATCAATAAACTCACCAAAATCAGTTTGACACACTTGCCACGATATGAAGAGTTGGCTGGAAAGGTTGTAATCACTTTTGATGTAATCATAGCTCTTCTATGTAGAATATTGTGATTTTTTATGTAGACAGCTGAAAAGTGGTGTTTTGTTCTTCTTGATTGTGCTGTGAATTGATATAGGCCTGTTAGTACTTCTTGCACATATTTAGTACACTGCTCCATTCACCAAAAACGAAAGCACTGTACCTCTGTTTGATGTCAAAATCTTTGATAGAGCTGCTATATTTCATGGGCTAAATAGGGTTTAAGCTGGCATATTTAAAAAATATAGAAAAATGGTGTTTTTATCTTGGGTACGAAGAGAACCAATTTGTACATATGTACATAATTTTCAGAAGTAACTGATTTAAAAGCCAATTTGCGACATCATTCAGCTAAAATGACTGTAACTTGGGCTAGTGTAGTTAAAATTCACTGTTTTATGTCTTAAATTAAAGCTCTTTAAATGCTTCTAAAAAATAATAGGAATAAAAATTATGTGTTTTTGTCGGTTTCTTTGTAAAATCCCTCTATTTCCAATATTAAATTTGACATTTTGGTGGTCTAAAAATGTATAATAATGTTTAATGATTGCATAAAAGTAAAGAGTGGTTCTTAAGCTTCAAAATTAAAAAAAAAACTATTGAAATTGGTCCAATACTTTCATAGATAAGACCCTTTAAAGGAGAAAACTAATGAATTCAAGATGGTGTCATATTTCAAGATGGAGGATGCTAAGATTAAGTACCCCCATCTGAAATCATTGTAAAGTGTGTATAGACTGACTATGCCAAATCTGCTACTTTAATTTAGCATATCACGATCCAGTAATAAATTTGCTATCATCTACCTCACTCTAATCTGAGGGCATCACCCCCACTCCAATACAGTACACATATAACTAATAAAACAATTAACATTTATATTAGAAAATGAGACAGAAAAAAACCTTTACCGTGGGAGAAAGTCAGAGTAAAATTTACAATAGCAAAAATTATAATGGTAAAAATAGTAATAATAAACCAATTAACATGTTAAGATCTTGTTATTTTTTGTCAAAGATGGCATCTCTCTGATCAAGGGCAGTTTGGCTCTTAACAAAGGTGGAATTTTTTTGATACTCCGCTTATCAAAAAAAGGATTTGGAGATATCTCTTTATTTACTTTATATATAGGGTAATCTTCCTTCTGATGGTTGAATTGATTGAGTTCCAATGAATCTATTGAAATGGATAATTTTTATGTTTCCTTTCCATGAGGAACTAGGATCATCAACATTTTTTTTTTCAACATACCTACGATTAAAGGATCTAGGTTGAATGATTCACGATGTAGTGAACAGTGATTCTACCAGCCCTATTTTAAATTATCATAAAGGTTGTACAAATAAAATGAGAACTAAAGAATTATGTTGTGTGTTGTTGTTGTTGTGAGTCCTTAAACCCTTGATGTACTTTGAAGAGCAGGGCTCGCCATAACATAGTACGCCACACAGATACTTTGACGAGCAGGGCTCACACATTGTGTCCTTGCTTATACTTTATAGATGGCAGGAGCTGTATGAATTAAGCTTGGCGGTTTTATTCCTTATATTTCAAACAAACGTTTCATTTATTTTTGTGTAGTTTTTTTCCTTCTTATTTCTTTCATGAATTGCAGGTGTTACTACCGTTGACGCCAGAAGTGTTATGAATAGAACTTGGGAGTTATATTTCTTATTTTTCTAACTTATTTTTTCACCCATGAATAGGGGTGTTACTTCCATAGACGGCAGGAGCAGTATAAATAGAACTTGCAGTTTTATTCATTATATTTCAACCAAAGCATTCACGTAGACTTTTTTTTTTTACGAAGAGGTGTTACTCAACTATTAGTATAGTCAAGCTATGAAATGGCGTCAACTAGTAAACAGAAAGTTTCTCGGCCTAGAAACTGGCTAACTGACGAAGAAATGACACAGATACTTTGTGATTATGACAATGAAAATGATTTAGTAGATAGTAGTGATAATGAGGATGTAGATTTTTCTGATGATTATGATAGTGAAAGTGTAGAGCTAACTGAAGGTGTCAGCAATAGTAACATTGATATGCCTTCTGAAAGAGTTAGCTCTTTTGACAGTAGTGGTTCAGACAGTCAAACAAATGTAAATACGGCTGAAAAAGACAAAGGGGGAGAGATATAAAATGAAGGATATGGGGGAAATAATATAAGTGGGAGGGGAGTGAAATAGAGTGAAATAAGTAAAATAAAGTGATAATGGAGAGAAAGAGAGATAAATAAAGGCTGAAGGGAAGTGCTAGGAGAGAGGGGCGATAGTGGGGAAGATTGAGGGGAAACAGGAGGGATAAGGAGGTAAAGTGGGAGGGAGGAAGAATGTAAATAGGAGGAGAAAAAATTATAATTTAGCATGACATAAATCTGATGTTTAGGTCATTGAAATTACAAATATATTATAGAAGTTATATCAGTTAAACTAAACTTGTGCATAAAGTATTTTGATGTGAATTTAAATGGCAATCTTGGTGTAAAACATAGCCAGGTTAAATGGTAAGTCAAAGGGTTAAATGTTAGGGAGTTCCATCCATTTAAAAGTTTATGACAATTTTCAATAATGAGATCAAAGCCAACTGACCAGTTAATACAATACAAAGCACATATAAGAAAAGCACTCCTTTCTCGTTAAGTTCATATAGCAACTGTACAATCAAAAAGCTTCAGAAAAGGAGATGATTAATAATTAACAATTAAAATAAGTTATCATTAAATCAAACCCGAAAACCCATAACATCAGGCACTCAGCCTAATGCGTCGAACTCGTTGGGTTTGATTTGCTGGTAATGGTGAGGCCGGGATTCATATCTTGGCCAGATGTACAGAGGCTGGTTTTTCATGAATATTTTTCTACTCTCCCTTTATACAAATGTGACTAATTTCTTCTAAATTCTATTTTCCTAATCCCACTTTAATGGTGTGGAGTGGATATCCTGAGTGGGCAGTTAAGACTCGGCAGAAAAGATATAAATCCAGTGACGGACCTTTTTCTTAATGATATCATCAATATTTATTGTGATATTGAAATAATATTCATCAATTTATAAAGCAGCCTATGAATTGGTTTACTTGTAAGGAACAGTCTATAATGTAACTAGAAAAACAGGTAAAATTGATTTATCTTACCACAATCTAGTTATAACACTGTTTAGCTTTCTCATATGTGTTAGCATTGATTAAAATACTTATTAATGTTCAGCAAAATTTAACATATAACCAGTGTTGTAATCTAGGTTTAAATTAAGACAATATTGGTTTGAGGGAGCACAAAAGAAAAACACATTTATTTATAGGCAATAAGAATCACTGTTATAACTACAAAAGCCAGTATCACAAAGAACACATTTGGCAGAAGAAAAAACAAAAAGAGGGAGTAATGCTGGGAACAAAACACGCCAGTCTTTACACATGTGCACAATGTCACCAGGCACAGTTTGTGAATCTATCCACACACTCAAGCACATCCATACAAAACCTTTGAAATTACAAACATATATACCATCAACCAGTATTTTGTACACTTAGTGTTGTCATCATCGGTAGAAATACTTTACTTAGTTATAAGTAAGTGTATAACCTGAACAGATAGTAAGAAGCAGCTCTAAAAAAAACAAAATTATAGGTTGAGCCCGGATTTCTATGTAATTACATATTTTTATATTTAATAAATTTTATATATTTTTTGTTGTATTTTTTAAATGTCTTTCATGGGGAAAATACTTTTAAATGATGTGTCACTCATTTCATGCAACCTGTATTTTAATAAAGGAAAGTATCCAGTGAAGGGATGGCAGTGGGCAAAGTCCAAACCAGGTATGATGGCATACAGAGAGGATTACAAGTGCTGTAACATAACTTTGTGTCTGACTGTTTCTCATGATATGAAGGGGAGAGAATGTGGTGTTATCAGATAGTCACCTCAGCAGTACATCTCCGTACGGCCTGTCAGTTTTTAAATACAAGTTGACAAGTTGTAAGACAAATAATTCTTGGTCATGCTTAGCTAATTTTCCCCTTGTTCTTTGGTCAGGAGAAAAAACGGTTATAAAGCAGTAAGCCGAAGAACAAATTACTAAAACGGAACCCGAAATCAATTAAGGAAAATGTAGTACGGCTAGTATCTCGAGATCAAACATTTAACCTCGGACTGAAAAATTTATTATTATTATTATTATTATAATTATTATTATTATTATTATTATTATTATTGTTTATAGGCTCTTCAGCACAATGAGGTCATTAAGGCCTTACAAGAGATTAAAATCATAGTAAAATCCCCATAAGGATTTAAGAGAAGTGATAAACCTACTTAAAAAACCGCAGGTGTATACACTAAGTTAAAAAGACAAAACAAACATATTAAAGTATACAGTACTAAAAATATTAAAAATAATCTCAATACAAGATAAAATCCAAATGAGTTACTTTATATATTATTATTATTATTATTATTATTATTATTATCATCATCATCATCATCATGCGTCTTACTACCCATTCGGGTTATACACACGCTAATGTGTAATGGTAGGGTGATTGTGAGATGAAATGGAGGTCCTACATACACAAGTTGTGATTAATTCCTGTCTTGTCAGAGGTGAAGGAAGGGTTTGGCAATCAGATAAATTTGTGCCAAGACTGAGGCTTGAACCCCTGACCCCCAGCACAGAAGTCTGACATCTTACCCCTAGACTGCCAGGTCACCAGTTTCTTTACTTTATAAAAGTGACTCAAACAGCATTTAAAAGATTCACCTGGCGAATAAAACAGTAAAAATATGACTCCATCTGGACTGTCACATAATAAAAAATGAAGGTAGCCATTAAAATCAAGTCAGGTGAATAGAGGCATACTTGCGACACTCCACCAAAATGTGGTACATACTAAGGGGAGCATTGCAAAACTAACACACTGGAGGTGGATCCCCTTTCAATAAAAATCAATGGGTCAGAAATGTATGCCCGATGCGGAGCCTTGTCAAAATGACCTCCCCTTTTTTAGACTTTCATATATAAGAAGGCCATCGCGACACACTGTCCCTAATGAACCACAGCTCATTCAGAGCAGGGGTCAAAACCCACTGCTAGTGCCAGGTACGTAAGACCCCACGCCAAACACAGCCCTTTAGATCTAAAAACATGACATCCAAACTCGCCTCAGGAGGGAGATGGATTGCCTCCTTGACTGCCTGGTTCGCCAGTTCATTACCTGAGAGACCAGTGTGACCAGGAATCCAGAAGAAGGGAAGCCGGGTGTTCATAAAATTTTTTTTTTTTAATTTGCTCATGTATCATCTGCATGAACAGAAAAAAAGAATTCCAGCAAACTGACTTTAAAAATGTGGAGTGGTCTATGATTTCTAAATTCAGTTATATAATGCCATTTATTTGAATTCTTTAATTAATGGGAAATTTAAGTGGTATAAAATAAACTAATAATGCAATACAACTCTCACAATGTCATAGAAGGAAAGGTTGAGGGTAAGAAGAGCTTAGGAAGAAGGAGGATTCAATTGGACGACTTTAAGGAAAAAATAAGATTCTGAATTATTATCATTATTATTAGCGTTATTATCATTATTATTAGCGTTATTATTAGCGTTATTATTAGCGTTATTATTATTATTGTTGTTGTTATTATTATTGTTATTATTGTTGTTGTTATTGTTATTATTGTTATTGTTGTTGTTATTGTTGTTGTTATTGTTGTTATTGTGGTTGTGGTTGTTATTATTGTTATTGTTGTTATTGTTGTTGTTATTGTTGTTATGGTTGTTGTTGTTATTGTTATTGTTATTATTATTATTATTATTATTATTACTATTATTATTATTAGAGTTTAGAGGCCCGTCGACACAATAAGGTCATTAGGGCCTTCTGGCAGTTGAAGGAGGAGGCAGAGAACAGGGCACATTGGCGGTCACTGACAAAAGGAATGGACCAGTCATAAGACAGAACACCTAATAAAATAATAATGGTATTAACAACCTAAATGATTTATTTAGTTGATTCACAGCTAGCTAGTCCGCCAGCCAGCTTATAAATTTATCGAATGTATATTATATTGCATCTTAAAATTAATTACTGTTTTTTTTAAATATATTTTCCCCATTGTCAAGAAGTCTCACAGAGTTAAGTAAAAGAAATTAGTTTTAAAAAACATGGTTGGATAAAACTTATTAATTAATTACTCAATTCAAACGGAGTTTCAAATACTAAATCAATTTAGCTTTCCTGAATGTATATTTTCCCCACCATGATAGGAAAGAATTAAACTATTTTAAATTTTATAAGCTATGAAAATCATTGGAAATAAATTTATTTTGATAATAAGTTCATGTTCATGCCGTAGTCACAAATATATAATTTTATCAATTCATTGCTAGATTAAACTAATAAAGTTCACCCATTAGATCCAGTCAAAGAGTTTATATTTTGCCATATTAACAGCCAAACTTTGTTCTTTATCAAAACATGTATAATGTATTCAAATGAACATCTTAAATTATTAAATTTGCAATGACAAAAAATAAATGTTAGCTTTTACAATCAGTACAGTAGCTAAATAAGAACCTATTAACTTTAAATGAACACACATACCTGAAGTAAAGTCTGTTCATCGTAGGAATTGTTTTCTGAAAGACCTTTTTCCCTACCAGAAAGCTATTATATAGTAGGATTTTGGTAGGAAAAAAGACCTTTCAGAGAGTAATTCCTACCGTGAATGGAGTATAGGTTTGCTTCTCCCTTCAAATTATTTTTATAAGAGAGAAGATGTGTGAGAAATGATCATTATTTAGATGAACCTTTGTGAACTTGTTGGTACATCCCTTTGTAATAGCTTCTCTAATGAACTATCAATGAAATAATCTAGTTCTGACTAAAGCAGTAATTCATGAACCAAAAACAGATACTTAATTACTCTTTAAATTTATAACTTACTAAAGTAATGTCTAACATGAACAAAAATATGCTAGATTTAAAGAACAATTTTTAAATATTTATGTCATATTACATATATGAGCACGCGACCACATCAAACTCATTTTAATTTAGAAATAAATTTTTAACTAACCCCATTCTTATACAAATACATATTTTATTATATTTCCATACATGTGTTATGAACATTTTTGGTACAGTTTATAAGTGAACCTAGGACCCTCGATGTTATAAATTAGACTTTTTCAAAGGTAATGAAATTAAATAGTATTCTAAAAAATAATCCTACCTTTCCGTCGATCCCTAGGATCCATCCTTCCATCTCTAGGTGGTGGTGGGGGCCCTCGAGCTCCAGGACCATGGCCCTGACTCCCGGGCCGGCCCCGATCTTGGTGGCCCGATCTTTGTTGACGCAAGGAAGGCCCGTTGCCATAATCCGCGGGAGCCTCAGTCAAGAAGTTAGAAGGCACTAGGCCACGCACCCCATCCAGCTCTCCCATATAGAAACCATCATCGTCCATTTCACCATATACGTAGATGATGTTACCAGTTTGGAAGGATAATTCCACCTGCAGTGAGATGAGCACACACGCAAAATATTTGACAAGAACATTTTGAATTACCCTACTACTAGTTCACTAGGTGAATCTTTTAAATGTGAGACATTATATATCTTTAAATAAGGCATGACTGAGGAATTGAATCATTTTCTACCCAATATCTTGTTGGTTAATCAGTAAAAACACATAATTATGAATATACTACATAACAGATATAAAGGTTCTGATTGATTTTTAACATAAAATAATGGGATTAAATAAGAATATATGCTGAAAGCCTGAACGGATAGTAAGTCATGTATCATAGAAAACAAATAGAAAAAAAAAAGATTTATGAGAACAAAGATCTACTTGAAGCATTATAATAATAATTATTTTAACATTTATTTCTGCTTGATTATGCCTATTGGTCATTATAACTATCAAAGGAGTACTAGACTAGCTATAGATAAATGTATTGATAAACCTAAGTCAGATCTTTTAATAGTATTAAATCAATTAAATATAAGTTGATAATTTAACAATAGCAAGTGTGTGAATGAGAGTAGAAGAATGGAATCAAATAAAGGAAAGAATGTTAGAAAAAAGAAGAAAATGGAAGCATTTTAATAAACTGACCTGGCCACAGAATGGAAACAGGTGATGATTATTATTTTAATTTAATCAGTAAGTTCTAATTAAAGTAGGGTGACCAGACGTCCCTTTTACTTTCTCTCTATCTTACAGGTAGAGAAAGTATGGTGATCGCCAAAAAAATCGAACTCGAGATTTTGATGAATCTTGACGTTTCATGGCTTCCTGAATCCGAAAAAGTGGTTTTTGAATTTCCGTCTGTCTGTCTGTCTGTCTGTACCTCCAACTAGAGCCTAAACTATTTTACCGATTGAGCTGAAACTTGATATCTAGGGTTTTCATAGGGTTGCCCCGAGGGGTTTTTGGAATTGGATATCTACCCCTAAAATTAAGGGTAGTTTACTGAAGGGCAAAAAGAGAAAAAGTCGATTTTCTCAAAATCGGCTCTAGCGATTTTGATTAAATTTCATTTATAAACGTTAATAAATATTCCAAACAAAATGGCTACTCTCAATATTTCGGCAAAATCGCTTTAAGGGCTCCGGTCTGATGCGTAAATTAAATTTTTTTATAATAGCTCCGAAACTATTTGAGATATGAAATTACTTAGCATTACAAATATGTATATATAATTATAATACAAATATTTTATTCGAAACATATTTTTATAAAATCAATAATTTTCAATCTATACGCAATTATATATATATTTTTAACTTTTTGGACATTAAACTTTAAGTATTGCGACCGTAAAAAAAAAACTAACCTGAAATTTTGATGGGTGTCGACGTCTCATGACTCCCACAACCCTAAAAAATAGTCTTTGCAATGCCATCTGTCTGTGTGTCTATAAAAACTTAAAATTAAGGGAAGTTTACTGAAGGGCGAAAACAGAAATAAATGGTACGGCACACCGCACAGACTTTCTCTCTCTTTCTATAAACTCGTAAGATTTCTGAACGGAATAATGTATATTGTATCATCACCATTCCATATAAGAACACGCATAAAATAATATACAATGATATATAATCAATGAGAAAAGAGGCGCATCTTTGTCCACCTAGGAGCATTTCAAACAGTTTAATGTATTCCACAAGGGTCAACACTTCGTAATAAAATTTCGATTTTTGGTTAAATACTTAACATTTTATAAGGTGTTGCAGATCTTCAAATCATCGCATTGATATTTAATTATTCATTTATACATTTTGACCAATAAAAAATGTAAATATTGACTATTGAGTCTAAAATGGAGATAGATCATTGCTGTGCAAAAATTTATCCTAAGAGATTTAAGGAAAAATAACATACTTTTTTAGATACTTATATTTAATTACTCTATGGCATTGGAGAATTATTGCGTTAAGACTTAAGTAGTATATCTTTACAACTAAAGCTCACAAACTTGTATTAATATATTTGCAAATATCTCAGAAACTGTTGCTTTTATAAAAATATATGTCAAATAAAAGTTTTTTATTTCTAATAGTCCTACAATTTTGCAATGATAAGTTGTTTAGTTTCTCAAATAGTTGTGGAGATACGGTAATTAACGCTTCTGTAAAGTACCCTAAAAATCATTTTCATAGGAAAATGAAAATAGCCAGTTTATTTATAATCTTAATCAACGCCTAGATACGAATTTTAATCAAAATCGTTTGAGCAGATTTTGAGAAAACCAAATTTTTCTATTTTCGCCCTTCAGTAAAATACCCTTAATTTTAAGTTTTTATAGACACACAGACAGACGGCATTGCAAAGACTATTTTTTAGGGTTGTGGGGGTCATTATACGTCGACATCCATCAACATTTCAAGTTAGTTTTTTTTTTACGGTCGCAATACTTAAACTTTAATGTCCAAAAAGTTAAAAAATTCATATAATTGCGTATAGATTGAAAGTTATTGATTTTATAAAAATATGTTTCGGATAAAATATCTGTATTATATATATATAAATATTTGTAATGCTAAGTAATTTCATATCTTAAATAGTTTCGGAGCTATTATAAAAAATGTTAATTGACGCATCAGACCGGAGCCCTTAAAGCCATTTTGCCGAAATATTGAGGGTAGCCATTTTGTTTGTAATATTTATTAATGTTTATAAATGGAATTTAATCAAAATCGTTGGAGCCGATTTTGAGAAAATCGACTTTTTCTCTTTTTGCCCATCAGTAAACTACCCTTAATTTTAGGGGTAGATATCCAATTCCAAAAACCCCTCGGGGCAACCCTATGAAAACCCTAGATATCAAGTTTCAGCTCAATCGGTAAAATAGTTTAGGCTCTAGTTGGAGGTACAGACAAACAGACAGACAGACAGACAGACAGACGGAAATTCAAAAACCACTTTTTCGGATTCAGGAAGTCATGAAACGTCAAAATTCATCAAAATCTCGAGTTCGATTTTTTTGACGATCACCATACTTTCTCTACCTGTAAGATAGAGAGAAAGTAAAAATTGGTTTTCTCAAAGTCTGCTCAAACGATTTTGATTAAAATTAGTATCTAGGCGTTGATTAAGATTATAAATAAACTGGCTATTTTCATTTTCATATGAAAATGATTTTTAGGGTACTTTACAGAAGCGTTAATTTCCGTATCTCCACAACTATTTGAGAAACTAAACAACTTATCATTGCAAAATTGTAGGACTATTAGAAATAAAAAAACTTTTATTTGACATATATTTTTATAAAAGCAACAGTTTCTGATATATTTGCAAATATATTAATACAATTTTGTGAGCTTTAGTTGTAAACATATACTACTTAAGTCTTAACGCAATAATTCTCCAATGCTATAGAGTAATTAAATATAAGTAAGTATCTAAAAAAAGTATGTTATTTTTCCTTAAAGCTCTTAGGAGAAATGTTTGCACAGCAATGATCTATCTCCATTTTAGACTCAATTGTCAATATTTACATTTTTTATTGGTCAAAATGTATAAATGAATAATTAAATATCAATGCGATGACTTGAAGATCTGCAACACCTTATAAAATATTAAAATTTTAACCAGAAATCGATATCTTAATACGAAGTGTTGACCCTTGTGGAAGACATTAAACTGTTTGAAATGCTCTTAGGTGGACAAAGATGCGCCTCTTTTCTCATTGATGTTATATCATTGTATATTATTTTATGCGTGTTCTTATGTGGAGTGGTGATGATACAATGTACATTATTCCGTTCAGAAATCTTACGAGTTTATAGAAAGAGAGAGAAAGTCTGTGCGGTGCGCCGTACCATTTATTTTTTATTGTGGTCCCGTTGTCCCCATGAAACTTGAATGAGACACTAAATTATCCCTTTTTTTAAAAAAATTGTGGCATGACAGTGGTAGTTCTAGAAGCTTTAAATGTTTTGAATGTCAAATGGGTGAAAGGCTCTGTTAATTATTCATGAAGTAAGCATCATATTTATATTCTGAGGTCGAATATGTGCACACTGTCACATTAGTCAACTATTGTGAATGCACTCTCTCTGCAATAAGTCAAATTTGACAGTCTGATTAATGCTGCAACGTGGGGTAGCACTGCTTCAACAGCTGTTTAGACTAATAACAAGCGGTAAAAATGGTGCGTTGTGTTCGTATGCTTTGTTTGCTTCGAGAAGTAAATTGGTGTTATGGTATGCTGTTTTCTTTCTAACAGTGATATCTTTAGCTTGTGATATACTGCTGAAACTCTATAATACACTTCAGTTCTATATTCAAAGTGGAAAATATCTTGTTCAAATATGCTATACACTAATTGCGTAATATTGAATTTTTATGTAGACCAAACTACATGTGTCTCATTTTTGTCCCTTTTTTTAAGTCAGGAAAAAGTTCAAATGTCCCATTCTTTTGTTTTGAAAATCTGGTCATCCTAAATTAAAGGCACAAATCAAATAGAGCCTGCAAATTAAAATGATTTATAGTGTATTAAAGAATGTAAAATATAATTTAAATAACACTTATTCATTATATAACCATTACATTTACCTAAAATGGAGAAAGTTTCATTCAATACATCAATTTGCCTAGGATCAGGTCATGAGCAAAGATTTGTCAAAGATCTAGTAGGTCTATTCAATTTAGGATATGTTAAAGCACTGGTTTTGATACAAAACATTCAATTCAATATTTTCATATTTTTAAAAAAGAAGTGAATTTATCTACCAACATTTTACAGACATATTATGTAGAATCAATTTGAACAAAAATTAATTTTTAAATCTCAATTGCATTTGTCTTTAAAATTCTTTGTTAACCACTATAAAATTTACTAAAAATTAAGAACTATTTAAAAAGTATAGCTGTTATATTTTCTATTTAAAACATAAATTAAAAATACAAAGATAAGTAATCACACCATTCCCTTACGGTGTAAACAAGAAACCGTGCATTTAGCTTGAAAAACAACATCTACATACTTAATCCATCCTCACTTTATTTCTCCCCATTTCTCTATACTTGTATACTCCCTTCGCGTCAACAACATCCATAATAACACTCTCTTTTTTTTACTTTCTCTCTATCTTACAGGTAGAGAAAGTATTGTGATCGTCAAAAAATTCGAACTCGAGATTTTGATGAATTTTGACGTTTCATGACTTCCTGAATCCAAAAAAGTGGTTTTTGAATTTCCGTCTGTCTGTCTGTCTGTCTGTCTGTCTGTCTGTCTGTCTGTCTGTCTGTCTGTCTGTCTGTCTGTCTGTCTGTACCTCCAACTAGAGCCTAAACTATTTTACCGATTGAGCTGAAACTTGATATCTTGGGTTTTCATAGGGTTGCCCCGAGGGGTTTTTGGAATTGGACATCTACCCCTAAAATTAAGGGTAGTTTACTGAAGGGAAAAAACAGAAAAAGTCGATTTTCTCAAAATCGGCTCTAACGATTTTGATTAAATTTCATTTATGAACATTAATAAATATTCCAAACAAAATGGCTACCCTCAATATTTCGGCAAAATCGCTTTAAGGGCTCCGGTCTGTTGCGTAAATTAACATTTTTTATAATAGCTCCGAAACTATTTGAGATATGAAATTACTTAGCATTACAAATATGTATATATATTTATAATACAGATATTTTATTCGAAACATATTTTTATAAAATCAATAATTTTTAATCTATATGCAATTATATATATATTTTTAGCTTTTTGGACATTAAAGCTTAAGTATTGCGATCGTAGAAAAAACTAACCTGAAATGTTGATGGATTTCGACGTCTCATGACCCCCCGAACCCTAAAAAATAGTCTTTGCAATGCCGTCTGTCTGTGTGTCTATTAAAACTTAAAATTAAGGGTAGTTTACCGAAGGGCAAAAAGAGAAAAAGTCGATTTTCTCAAAATCGGCTCTAACGATTTTGATTAAATTTCATTTATAAACATTAATAAATATTCCAAACAAAATGGCTACCCTCAATATTTCGGCAAAATCGCTTTAAGGGCTCCGGTCTGATGCGTAAATTAACATTTTTTATAATAGCTCCGAAACTATTTGAGATATGAAATTACTTAGCATTACAAATATGTATATATATTTATAATACAAATATTTTATTCGAAACATATTTTTATAAAATCAATAATTTTTAATCTATACGCAATTATATATATATTTTTAGCTTTTTGGACATTAAAGCTTAAGAATTGCGATCGTAGAAAAAACTAACCTGAAATGTTGATGGATTTCGACGTCTCATGACCCCCCGAACCCTAAAAAATAGTCTTTGCAATGCCGTCTGTCTGTGTGTCTATTAAAACTTAAAATTAAGGGTAGTTTACCGAAGGGCAAAAAGAGAAAAAGTCGATTTTCTCAAAATCGGCTCCAACGATTTTGATTAAATTTCATTTATAAACATTAATAAATATTCCAAACAAAATGGCTACCCTCAATATTTCGGCAAAATGGCTTTAAGGGCTCCGGTCTGATGCGTCAATTAACATTTTTTTAAATAGCTCCGAAACTATTTGAGATATGAAATTACTTAGCATTACAAATATGTATATATATTTATAATACAGATATTTTATCCGAAACATATTTTTATAAAATCAATAACTTTCAATCTATACGCAATTATACATGAATTTTTTTAACTTTTTGGACATTAAAGTTTAAGTATTGCGACCGTAAAAAAAAACTAACCTGAAATGTTGATGGATGTCGACGTCTCATGACCCCCCGAACCCTAAAAAATAGTCTTTTCAATGCCGTCTGTCTGTGTGTCTATAAAAACTTAAAATTAAGGGTAGTTTACTGAAGGGCGAAAAGAGAAAAATTTGGTTTTCTCAAAATCTACTCAAACGATTTTGATTAAAATTCGTATCTAGGCGTTGATTAAGATTATAAATAAACTGGCTATTTTCATTTTCCTATGAAAATGATTTTTAGGGTACTTTACAGAAGCGTTAATTTCCTTATCTCCACAACTATTGGAGAAACTAAACAACTTATCATTGCAAAATTGTAGGACTATCAGAAATAAAAAAAATTTATTTGACATATATTTTTATAAAAGCAGCAGTTTCTGAGATATTTGCAAATATATTAATACAATTTTGTGAGCTTTAGTTGTAAACATATACTACTTAAGTCTTAACGCAATAATTCTCCAATGCCATAGAGTAATTAAATATAAGTATCTAAAAAAGTATGTTATTTTTCCTTAAATCTCTTAGGAGAAATGTTTGCATAGCAATGATCTATCTCCATTTTAGACTCAATAGTCAATATTTACATTTTTTATTGGTCAAAATGTATAAATGAATAATTAAATATCAATGCGATGACTTGAAGATCTGCAACACCTTATAAAATGTTAAAATTGTAACCAGAAATCGAAATTTTAATACGAAGTGTTGACCCTTGTGGAAGACATTAAACTGTTTGAAATGCTCTTAGGTGGACAAAGATGCGCCTCTTTTCTCATTGATTCTATATCATTGTATATTATTTTATGCGTGTTCTTATGTGGAGTAGTGATGATACAATGTACATTATTCCGTTCAGAAATCTTAGGAGTTTATAGAAAGAGAGAGAAAGTCTGTGCGGTGCTCCGTACCATTTATCTTAAAAATCTTAGTGTTTCTTTTTTTCACACATTTATCTACAACATTTAACCACATCTTACATAGCCTACCTTTTCCTTTTGGTACACACATGCTTGCATTATATATGTTGGGGGCAGCCAATTCTTAGAGAGCCCCACCAACATTTTTCCAATATTTTTTAAACATTAAAAATTATTTTCTTTCTTTTAATTTTATAAAATATTTTGGAAAAAGCATGAGTATGAAGTGGAGCATCATTCTATACATGCAGTGAATAATTGGATTCGTTATACAGTAGTCCAGTCAAGAGCGCTCGAGTGACTGAATAAAGAAGATGCCCACCAGCCAGCTTTGACAAGGCTCTCTCAGAGAAGCCACATCCAGTATTAGATGCCTCTCTAGGTCAATCCCCCAATCATGCTAGTGTGAGCTTCACACTAGCGAAAAGGACCAGTATAAGTGGGCCAGTTTTACTATAAAGGTGGTCTATATTTTAATTTGTGTTTATGTGTCTGTGTTTTAGTATGTGTTAAGACCCTAGATGACATGGGAAAATGATTAATTAAAATTAATAAAGTGGATTATTTATTTAAAAACTATGTTTTCTTCACTAAAACTGCATGAAAATCTTGAAATTAAACGTTTAGAAGCACATCAGCCTAATGACTTTACATTTATGCAGGTGGATGGCAATAGAGGGAAAAAAACTTTTTCTAATGCTTGGTTTGGTAAGCAATTGTGGTTAATTGTGAGTGAAAAAAACCAGAGCTTATTTAGTTTGTATTGTTTATTATTGGGTGGTGAGGGGTTGTGGACAACGCTAAGCTGTAAGGTTCTTAAACAGTAAGTAAAACAATTAAAAAACATGAGGGATGTACAATTCATTTGGAAAATGCATGTAAGTTTAAAACATTTGAAATAGTAAATATTGCATCACAGATATATTCCTCGGTCAACATTTCAGTCCAAAAACACAATGAACAGGCGTAAAAAAAGTAGGCATATATTAGGCAGATTAATAGAATGTTTAAAATATTGTGGTACTCATTAACTGGCATTTAGAGACAGACGCAACCAACTTTTGTATAAGTAATATCATCAATTGATAAGTTTAATTCAAAACCCATATTCTTTTATTCTTTCTGTTTGTATATTTGTTTAGTGATTTTGTAATTCTAGTGATTTTTAAAAATTAGGAAAACTTAAATATGTTTAATTTAATATGTAAACACGTGGCATGAAAAAAATCATTTCCGGTAAGCTATAGCCTGGCTCCACCAAAGAGAACAATCACGTTCCACCACTGATACATTTGCTTCTTCACTTGATCCAAACTCATCCTCTAGACATGCCCAAACCAAATAAAATGTTTTATTTATATATTCAACTCTACTATTTATATGTTCTTTGATAGGAAGTCTAAAAATTGCAGTATATACCAATAAAATATATAACAACTAGTGGACCCGACAGACGTTGTCCTGCCCGAACGTTGGCTTTTCGTTTGGGTGGCATAATTGATTTCGATAATAAAACAAATACTATGTGATCATCACAATTACAAATTCACAATGAACTCCAATTAGTGAGTTACACAAATATTACAAATTCAGTGTTTGTCAAGACAACATACAAAATAAAACATATTTTCATTTTTGGCATTTCGCCCACAACCCCACAAATATCAGCCGTATCGAAAAAAATTGCGAATCTTATTACAAATTTGTATGCCGTGTACAGCTAATTTTATTTTATTTACGTACCTTCAAATATGACAAATGTTAAATTACTTTTTAATTGTTTCTATTTTCATAGTGCAGAATATATACTGTTTTGTGTCTAGAACCTTTGCGGACTTAACCAGAACAACTTACCTGTATACGTACCATCGAAATAGTATGTACTTGTTGTACGAAGTACATACTATTTCGATGATACGTACAGTCAGCTGCATAGAAACCTCACCCCCTCTTATACCTAAGGTTGTAATGTTATAAAAAAAACTGTCCGACAAATTCAATAAAGTTTATTTTGTTTTTATCTTAATGCGAGTTGATGAACAATGTTTTTCGTCAATCCTTGAGGTGTATTAATGAACAAACTTGATGGTTTGCCAACGCGAGAACACGCAGCATATAATTGGCCATATGAGAAGCACTGATTTTCTAGATCCAACCCACAAATGGACATTGTTTGGCCTTGTGACTTATTAATAGTCATTGCGAATACCAAGTGAATTGGAAATTGCAGGCGTTTGAATGGAATGGGCGAGTCTGAAGGGATCATTGGGATCCGTGGCAGGAGAACAACCTCACCTTGAAACTTGCCGTTTAAAATAGTAGCTTGAAGAACATTGGCCATAATTTTTTTATGACCAATCGCGTGCCATTGCATAGCTTAGGTGCATTTAAATTTTGAAGCAAAATGATTGGTGAGCCAATTTTTAATCGCAAGTTATATGGTGGCATTCCTGGTAAATCCAGTGAATTCAAGAATTCAACAGGAAATAAACACGCTGTCCATTTTCAATGTGCACGGCCAGATGTATAACAGCAGGGTCTCTTTCGTGTATGGGAAAACTCAAAATGCGCCAAACTGCTTCATTGCTGCTAATATATCGGCCCATTTGATAACGTGTTATTTCGTCGTTATCATTTACATTTTGATCAGCAAATACAGCCATATCGCTGCCCTTATGAACGTATTTGCAAATGTAATTTTATGGACTTCATCGAACTGCAGAACTCAACGTTTATGTGAGCTTTGTAGGTTTTGTACAGCAATAGCGAATACGGAACCACCCAGTGATTGTCAATGTCAACCGTTCAACATGCGAAATTGATATGATGGGCCACCATTATCTGTGTCTCTACGACGATACAATGGATAACCGTTGATATTAGTGACAGTATCGTTTATACACTCTTTTGGGGAACGTTTCGTACATTTTCCATTGTCCATGCACAGCGCCGTCATGTTTAGAGCACTGCATGGACCATGGATCATGTTAGCGGTAACAATGTCAAACAACTCTTTATTGATATTCCTATCCGGAATTTCTGTTGAAATAATTTTATCAATTTCTTCTGACCGTACTTTGTCGACGAACCAAATCAAAATATGTGCATGTGGCAAACCTCGTTTTTGCCATTCAACAGAATACAGCCAGCAACGTGTTTCGCCGAATACAGAGTGATGTGTAATCAAGTTCATCAACGATTTTAATTTTTGTTTGAAGACACGTGCAGTGATATCATGGTGATGCATTGCTGTTTGACCTGGCAATAACAAAATTGTAATTTCATCCCAGTCAGTATTGCACGTAAATGTAATGAACAAATCTAGTGGGCCGTACGTGCGCACGATAGTCAGGGCGTCTTGAATGTATTCTTGCATATGACGTGGTCTACCAATATATGATGATGGAAGAATATATGCGGTACCGATGTCATTGATATTAGTGGTTCGATCTACGTTACCGACAATAGCATCACGCAAATGAATGTACCCCTCAGAAGTCAATTATTAATATTATATTCATTATTATAAATATTGGAGGGGGTGGTGGGGGGGTGAAATTTTGAGGTTACATGTTCTGATATGCAACAAATCTAAAAAAAAAATCCCCTCCAAAAAATTCCCTAAAAAATAAAAAATCCCTATATTCGATTGCAGCGCCACCTACCGGGTCCAATTGTGAATCTAAACCATCCACGGACCCACTCAAACACACAAAAAAAATTTCATCAAAATCGGTCCAGCCGTTTAGGAGGAGTTCAGTGACATACACACGTACAGAAGAATTATATATATTAAGATGTAGTTTATAGGGTAATTGTATACATAAAGAGACAATTCTAAATTTAGTCATTTTAATTGTATTATATAAAAAAAATTAATATATTTGTATGTGCAATATTCAAATTATTAGTTTAAACATTTATGTTCACACAGATCTTTCTCTATATTGTTATAGGAAACAAATTTTCTATTAGCTCTATATTAAAATTAGATTAGGTCTAGGTCCACTGTTGAAGAGATGTAGCACATTTTCTACGAGGGATTGTTTGACATTGCACAAGCAAATTTTTAAGCCAATTCTTACATTAGGGTATCTGGTGGACACGATACCTACATAAGATGTAGTTATTCCAGTAACAGTGTTTTAGAATCATTGAGGGCGCACCCTGGTACATCTCCATCTCTGGATATGTTGTGTATCAAGGACTAATTCCGGAAGCTTGCTCAGTCCTTATACGACAATCTGGCAGCTTTCACCAATCCTCTTATTCAGGGATTTGGGAACTATCTATGTGATGGACCCATGATGGTCCAACAGATGTCTCAAAGCTATGCTCGAATAAGCAAAATGTTGATTACCAGAAGTGCATGGCAGATCTCACCCAGTCCCCCGTGGAGTAATGTGATCTCACATATTTGACCTAACTCTTGTGGTTTAAGATTGTTTTATTAATTTATTGGATTAAATTGCTAAGCTATTATAGTTGCAAAGTATGGTTATAACCTAATCTAAATATCAAATTATTTAAATTGAAAAATTACACCTTGACACGGGAATCTAAGCTGGGACCTTTGTCTTAGTACACCAATGCTCTTCCGAATGAGCCATCAGGAAGTCATTTCATGCCCAGGGTCATGCTTCACTCATATTTTAAGGCAGAGTATGTGGGCATGCGGAAATCTTCTGCTTCATTTGAGCGATCAATTAAGATCTGAGTCGAAGGTGGTTGCGTTTTCTGACAATTCGTCAAGATCTTAACTGATCGCTCATAATTATGTCGCTGATGATTTCCATACATCCATAACTGACTCTGACCTAAAATAGGAGTTAAGAATTACCCTGAGCAAGGCACAGCTCCTGGATAGTTCAGTGGTAAGAGCAATGCCAAACTATAGTAAAGGTCCCTTTCCATTTAATTAATATGATTATTAATTTGCCATACGTTGCTCTTTCTTTTTAGATATACTTCATGAAATGTGACAACCACTTACTTTAAGTTACGGCTAAAATCATGCTGTGAGCTAAAGTTTCAGTAAATAATTTAAATTGGTCTTGTGTTTCTCTTCGGGGAGCATCACTCAGAGCATGCATTTGGAAATCACCATCCACAGAAATACAGTAGCTGTCACTGATTGAGCTTTGATTTGAAAACATAAAATCTTGCAAATACATAGTTATTTGTTAGTATAGAAACTAAAATATAATATATATGTATTTATAAGATAATCAAGTTTATTATTGTCTTAATCTTTCTGAATGGTAATCTTGATATAAACTTGTATTGTAAAAGTTGTTCTTACACATTCCATCATTAAAAAAAATGTTTAGCACTACGTCTTGCTACTCGCTTTGGTTATACGCCCACATTCTTAATTAATGCAGACTCGGTTTACCCCACAAGGTAAAAGTATTGCCTTAAGAGATGATAGTAGGGCCCTTTCTTATAAGCTGAAACATAATTAAACCTGTCAGGGTAAACTTGTTACTTTTCAGGGTAAATGAAGTGTAGAGTATTATTACAATGCCATATTAGTAAAAATAAATATCAAACCAATTCAAATCTTTGTAAGTAAACTAAAATATAAGATACTGTATAAACTATATGTTTGTATTTGAACATGTCTTAAAAATGTAATGCTATAAGGCAGATCTATCGATTCATTACTTTTATTTTAATTTTAAAAGATTTTGCCCTGATGTGTGTCTGCCTTTATTCATACGCAAGGTCATCTTCTAATCTGTCACTGTTGGAAAGGAGTGTGCTAGACTAAAACATATCTTTTATAAGATTTCTTGACTTTCCCAAGTTATTTCTTTTATAAATTATAAAACCAATAAAACAAAATAATTAATATGGATTCAAACCTAATAACCATAAAATAATGATAAACTTACTATTAAAATAAATAAGATTAAAGATTGAAAGGAAGATAGAATGGCAAGGTCTATACACTTACTAGAAAATTATAAGTCTCAGAGTTCATAATTAAAACACAACAAAACACATAATTGTGTAATTTTTGGGGTACTTCAGTCTACTCTTTCAGCAGGAAAGAGTTTAACACAGATTAGACTGTGGCAGCAAAGCTAGAGGTAGATCATGGTTACTTAGATTCTGTTGTTGCCTGTTTCTTGATTCAAAAAAAGGTTCAGGCTTGGATTCTGTAGTTGCCTTTTCAAACTTGTGTCTTTATTCTTGGTATATGGATAGAATGTTGTATTTACATTATATTTAATTATTAAATTAAATTATATAATTTGTTATTATTGTTTGTATAGAAATTACTAACTGGTGTGAGTAGGCACGCTTGGTAGGAAAGGAGAGAGGGTTATTTAATTTTGAGACCAGGTGGGTGCCTGGATTTGTTAATATAGCAAGCACTTCATGCCCAAACACATAATTCAAATTTTGACTTATGCTATAGTACTAGAGCTATACGAGCCCTCCCTAATTGATGCAATGCTTCCCAGCTTCATAGGTAGGAGCTTGCTCACCAATTTATTATCAAATCCAATTTTCTGGTAACTGTGTAGGCCTTGCCCTTCTATCCTCTTTCAATGTTTAGTTTAATACAGACGCTTGGCACCATTTTCCCCTTATTAAAATAAATAGTTTCAACCAAATATTACAACTCTAAGAGAGTTTATGGTCCCGGATTTGTGTACACCCCTTGCTTTGTTTTGGAGTGTACTAATAATGCATTGAAAGGAGAGGGTTGAGTTTTATTCAGGCAACATTTAGGCTTTTAAAGGTTATAAGTAGTTTGTATAAGTGTCCCGACACCTTATCTCGGTCAGTAGCTCGTCTGCCTACTGAGCTAAGGGTCCTGGGTTCAGTTCCCTGCATGGCTGAAAATTGATCATAGATGAAAATATGGGTTTACCCTTTCACATTGATAAATTAAGTCCTGGGACTCGATGCTGTGACTGTCCTAGTCTTAAGTTAAATTGTAAGGCATATGAAGCTACACAGGCCTAGCCAGCCTGTAGTGGAAAACTTTATAACTTGAATACAAAACTGACCCAGGCCAGAGGCTGGAAACAGTAATGGATGTAAATGTAAAGTAGTGTGTATAAGCTATACTTTATTATAAGGGAAGCCTTGCAGTCTAGGATGTTTAACTCACATTGCATTTGTTTGGGTTGTTTAGGAGAAAAGGGTTTTATCCTGCAGGGTAAGCAGGAGATACTCCAACTACCTTCTTCACCCATTAGATAAAATCATTAATAATCCTTTAGTTGAAAGTCTTAATACAAAACACTAAACTCTAAAATGTGTGCAAAATCACGATAGCGCTCACTAAAATATTATTTGCTTGCTTATGAGATATATATATTTATATCACAATTTTCACAGCTTTTCCGGATATATGTTTGGGGTTAAGGTAAAATGAAGCAAACCAAAGAAAACTTTATATTGCAATAATTGAGTAATTTTAAATATTTCTTCACAATATTGACAAATTATACATAGCATTTTCTACGTAAAGCTATATTCAGAATGATCCAATAACCAATCATGTGAGAAAACATAAATATTTAAAAGACTTGATTAAAGTTCACAATCACTCTTCTTCACTGAGCTGTAGCTATTGCAGATAATGAAAATAGCCCTTTCATTGAGAGATCGATAATATAACTTGATAATACCATAGTGTGATGTTCTGGTATACTATGATTGGTCTATGCTATGTATTTAATTCGTAATATGTTTGTGCAAATTTGATGTATTTGGGAATTAGTGGAAATGGAGTGTTTTATGAAACTTTTGTGAAATCAAAGATAGTGTATGAAAACAATATTTTATTAGAATATTGGTTTAAAAAATTCCCAGGTTCGAATTCTGGTCAGGTGTACTGAGGGTAATTTTTCCTAACTCCCTCCAAGCAAATGTCAGTAAGTTTTCTCTAAAATTATACCTTCCTCAAACTTAATTAGCATAGCTAAATGCATATTACGAATGGGTAAAGAGACTAAATAAATAAAAATGAAGTTTGTAATAAAAAATGGCCTCCATGCTAATAAGGGCGTTTTTCTCAGCCTCATTTTTATAGTTTGGTACCCTACTTAGTTTTACGTTTAGAGTAATCAACTTTTAAACAAATTGGATTAGTCTTTTGCTGCATATGAGGTTTTTAAAAACTTTAACTCATTCTCACCTCGGCATCAACGTTGGGTGACAGTTCTTGGGGATCATAGTCATAGAGTGCGATCATCTTTTTAACTGGCATATTTGCATATATGTCCCCCAACGATCTCTGGAATGCAGGTGCTGGCCTCGAGTGGGCTCCACATTGCTCTGAAATACAAATCACCAGCAAAAATGACATGCTGATTTTTGATGGATCAAAATTGTATTATTAAAAAAAAAATACATATATATTTTTTAATAAGATGGAACTACTTTTTTTTCACTGCATCTTAGTAAAATATTATCACTAAAAGTTAAACATTTGATATATATATACACACACATTAATTATATTTATATATATTATATATATTTATATATATATATTTGTTATTTATCAGTTAGAATATTATCACTATTGTTGCCTTGTTAAAATTCCTACTACCAGCAAAATCTTAAAAGATTATCGTTATTTAGTAATTGAAAGAGTTTCAATTAATGGACATTTTGAGAAATTTTTTCATATATTATTATATTAATGATTAAATATATGTATAGTTATTTGCTTTGCATCAACTAAGTTTTCAGAGGATCTCCTCAAAATCTTTCTACATGACTAGTTCACCTCGAATGTGTGACTGAAATAAAATTAATTATATGTATATTTTTATCACCACGTCCTACTACAATATTATTATTAAAAGTTAAACATTGTAACTTATATATATTTAGTTATAATATCAATATTACAATATTGTTACCTTATTATAATACCTACCACAAACATAATGTGGATAAATGCATTTAAATATATATACATTTATTTAAGCATGATTGTACAGGATGTTTTACAACACTCGGTCCCTGAGTTTCCCAAATAACTTTCAAAATAATGGGTGCAATTCAGTGAAATCTGCGCTGGAATACTTTGGTGTATGAGAAGTATGGTGACGGAAGTACACGAGGGGCGGCGCTACTCTCTAGCCTGTGTGTGGCACCTGCGCTAAGTAAAGACCGATTGCGTGTTTGCTGTCCTCGGCAGTTGGTGTGACGTGTCCAACTGTGCTGTTGATGTTACGCGATCGTCAACAGTCAGAGTATGAAGCGGTACACAGTGTAACAGCGCATGTTTAGTGTCTGCAGGTACTGGGAAAATGCGTCAATAAAGGTGTGCCAAAGACAATTACAGAGCAGTTTGAGTTTCGAAAACCGACCGGCAAAATCCTACATTCACTATCTGGTAAATAAATTGGAAACCACGGGAACATTGGATGTCCACGAAGGAGGACATCCGAAAATGCCAGACACAATGGTCAGGAAGTTAAAAACAGACTGATGGCCTCCCCACAGAAGTCCTTGCATAAAATGTCATAGGTGGGGGCCTTTTCATTTCTTTATCCATGAGAAAGTAGTCTATCACTGAGATATACTCCCCCTCCTAAATGTATCTAGTGATCTTATGACTTTCTTTTCATTCTTATACCAGCTGTTTGCAACTTTCATTTTATTTCTTACACATATCGCCAACAGCCTTCTACACTCCTCATTTCTCTACCCTCATCCTTCTTTTCCTAACACCTACTCTAACCCCCCACTCTCTTTTCATACTTTTGTGAAGATCCCCCATTACTACCAGATACTCGTTTCCCTTATTCCTTTCTAGATCTTCCTCAAACATGTCCTTTTCTTCTGCTGGGCACTCCACTTGTGTGGCATACTCTTGTATCAGCTTCGCCTTTTTTTTCCCTCTGTCAGTTATTGTCATTTTTATTATTCTGTCATTTGTCCCTAACATCTCCACCTGCAGCTCTTCTCTCACTACAGAGCCTACTTTATTTCTCCTCCCTTCATCGTTTCCCATTCAATGCAGAATGAAGCCTTTCCTTAGTTTCCTCATGCCACTCCCTCTCCACTTAAGTCTCGCTCAGGCCCAGGACATTAACTTTTTTCTAATCCATCATGTCCACAATCTCCTCCACTCTTCCAGTCAGTATTTCAATGTTCAGAGTCCCTACTCGTAGATGTTTGTCAAAACATTTTCCAATCCGGAATTTCACTTTGGTTTATCAAGTATTTTTGTTTGTTTTGGCCACCGGCTTAATAAGCCTAGTTTGGCCTAAACCTGAGTAACAGGGCTGTCGTTTATAGATCCTCAGGTAGACCTACTCTTGGTAGTGACTTCTCCTAACCGAGGCTATAGGTGCTGATGATGACTTAAATCATCATCACCAATACTCTCGCTCCCAGCCCACCCAGCTGGAGCAACTGGCCAGACTCTATTCCAAGCTTGGTGGTTTTGGCCCTGAAGAGTCTCCTGTTTCTCGTATGCACCTGACCTGATTTCCACTGGGGTTCCACTTAACCTCCTCCAGGTTATTCAGATTCTGGGGTATACCGCTTGCTTCCAGGGTCCACCACTGCTAAGCCCCCTGGCAGTAGGGCTGATAAGCAAGATTGGAGAGGGAGAGAGAAGGAGAAGAGAGAGAGAGAGAGAGAGAACAGATAAATCAAACAAGTAGCAAGTGTGCCGGCTCCGCAGTCGGACCATAATTTCTTAACAAAATTTAAAGGAGTAACCTACATTGACAGTTGGATTGTGAAATAAATCTCAAAAATACCAGTATAAATAAGTGGTTGAATGATTTGAAAGTAGGTAGAATGCCTCTAGTTAGATCAATTATATAGAAGAAGGTCAATTATTAGAGCAAGGTATCTAAATTATATTGTTTGATTAACCCACTTATACACCCGAGTTAAATGACCAGGAAATAGATTAGTGACTTCCGATTCTATAAATAAATCTCACCCTTCTAACAGGACCACTAAATCGCTCAAAATCAATTAATTATTTTATAATAATGGAAGTTGATATATAAAATAAAATAAAAAAATAAAATTTATAAAGGAAAATGACAAATAGACTACTAAGTGTAAATTTAAAGAAGACAGCCCATCTAGGGAAAGAGGAAAAATTTTGGAAGAACCCAAAGAACAACGATGACATCTTCTTTTTTCTTCTATCTTCTATAGTATACATAGTCAAGCACACATTTAAACACAAATTTTAACATAAATTGAGAAATATTACGGCATTTTTTTTTATCAAACAAAAAGAAAAAAGGGAATTCACCTTACACAAACACTAAATTACTCTATTTAGAATTAAAAAAGAAACTGCTAGAAAAAACACTGTAGCCAGTGGCGGTTGGTCCATGTAAGTAGTGAAAGCACTGCTTGCCTACTTTCAGCGAGATAATTATTATTCTATTAAATAAATTAAAATAAATTAAATATTTTTAAAATCCCAAACATAATATATTTTGGCAGCCTCTTTATTTAAACTTTTTTATTTTTCAAGTTTGTCTGTGGGATTGTCCTCTCCACGAATCCCCTCATAGTGGGATAGCTTACTAAAAGCAATCTCAACAGTGCCTATATGGCCTTCAAATTGCATGAGGGTTAAAAGGGAGGGAAAGAGGCTAAGGCGCGTGCACGTCTTATATGTCTTCTATACAATCAGTAGAGGTAGAATAAAAGCAAAATTTAAACTGCCTCTTGCTATGGTGGAATGAAAGAATAATTGTAAATATCCACCTAGTGCCCATTGTCAATGTTGGAGCATGTGCAGTGTTAATTATACTTTAGTTGTGTTTACTGGCGGGTCTTGTACGGGTCATAGTTCGTTTTATTAAGGTGTTAGTCTTTATTTTATTTTATTTATTACATTATTTATTTATTTATTTTAATTTAATATATATCAATATGTGTGTGGGTAAGTAGGAATGTGTAGTTAGTAAATTATTAGTGAAATCTTTTTCAACTTTTCAAGCCTTTGATTTTAAAAGTGAGATTTTTAAAACTGGTAGACTAACACCTGATCTTCCACAACTTACTTTCAGTAATTTTTATGATAAGTCTTAATCCATATATTTAAGTTAATTTATTTTTATAATTTTTTTTTGCTCCACTCCCAAAATCGTTATCTTAAAATTAGTTCATGATATATAGTTTATTTTGTCTTAAATTATGATCCCAAGAATTTAATGAAAAAAATAATAATTCAAGGCTGCCTACCCAGCTCCCGAGCCCACCAACCACCACTGACTGTAGCAACTGTTTTAGGAGTAAAAATAAATTTCTCAAAGCTTTGGCTGTGGTTATACAATATAAATAATATAAGCTAAATATAAATATTTAATACTTAATTGGAAAAAAGGTAATAAAGTAGAACCTTGATAGTCAGAATGTTTAGTAATCTTAACACATCTTAAGCAAAATAGGCCAAAATACAGATGTATGAAATGAAGAAAACCGGATGCAATGCTATTTAAAATGAATGATTTAGCGGGCAAAGCGTATGAGCCAAATGCGACGATTATTTTTATTAATATATTATGGAGTCTATCTTTTTGCATCTAAATCCTCCATATTGATAAAAAAAATTATCTAAAAAACAATTATTGTACTGTACCTTATTATGTTGCATTCTATTTGTCTTGTTTATATAAAAATAAAATACATACTTGCTAATCCGAATGAATTGATAATCCAAACCACTCCCGGTGCAAATTAGTTCAGATTATTAAGGTTCTACTGAAGTAAGAGAATATAAATAAAATATCTATATCGCAGATTAAAAAAATGTTAATTTTTTTAGGAAGAAAGAAACTATCTTCTACAAACACTCCTACAAACAGCAGCAGAGATTCAAGCAAAAGAAGCCAATGATCATCTCTGAAAACGTTCTAAAATTGGTATCCTCTTAATCAAAACAACACCACTACCAGCACCTGAGATAAAAGTTATTTTCTATAATATTTTAAAGAAGATAGTTTCTTTCTTTCTTCTTCCTAAGAAATTAACATTTTTTGTTTGAGTAAAGTGTATTCCCTCTTCTCTTTTTATTTGATAAAGGCAACAATGCAGAAACATTTCTCAATTTGTGTTAAAATTTGTGTTTAAATATGTGTTTGATTATTTGTACTATAGAATATAAAAGAAAGACAGAAGATGTTACCTCTGTGGATTGGATTCTTCCGAAATTTTTACTCTTTCCTTAAATTTAGACTTATAAGTATATATTTCCTTTTTCTTTATTTTTATCAATTTCTATTATTATTTTTCCTTTTTCTTTATTTTTTCAATTTCTATTATTACAAAATGATGTAGTCATTGAGCCAACTCATTGGTAAACAGTCAAAATCAAAGAAAAAGAGGGTATTGAAAATTATTAATATATTTGATCAGTTTTTTATTTTATGGTTGTTTGAACAATTATTTATGTATAACAAAGGATTAATATTTATATGACACTATATACAATTTATAAATTTTATTTGTACATACAGTATACAACGTGTATCTAAAACATTGCATCAAACTTTGGCAGGATATTCCTTGGGTGAAAATAGAATAAGTCACATCAGCAACCTAGGGTGCATCTTAAATATTAAGGGCGGTATGTACCCCTAAAGATAGAGCTAAAATCGACTGTTGTGTGAAATATCGTGCTGTTGCCGTTACCCACCTCCTATCATGTAAATAAATGGTATGGCGCACCGCACAGACTTTCTCTCTCTTTCTATAAACTCGTAAGATTTCTGAACGGAATAATGTACATTGTATCATCACCACTCCACTTAAGAACACGCATAAAATAATATACAATGATATAGAATCAATGAGGAAAGAGGCGCATCTTTGTCCACCTAAGAACATTTCAAACAGTTTAATGTTTTCCACAAGGGTCAACACTTCGTAATAAAATTTCGATTTCTGGTTAAAATTTTAACATTTTATAAGGTGTTGCACATCTTCAAGTCATCACATTGATATTTAATTATTCATTTATACATTTTGACCAATAAAAAATGTAAATATTGACTATTGAGTCTAAAATGGAGATAGATCATTGCTGTGCAAACACTTCTCCTAAGAGATTTAAGGAAAAATAACATACTTTTTTAGATACTTATATTTAATTACTCTATGGCATTGGAGAATTATTGCGTTAAGACTTAAGTAGTATATGTTTACAACTAAAGCTCACAAAATTGTATTAATATATTTGAAAATATCTCAGAAACTGTTGCTTTTATAAAAATATATGTCAAATAAAAGTTTTTTATTTCTAATAGTCCTACAATTTTGCATTGATAAGTTGTTTAGTTTCTCAAATAGTTGTGGAGATACGGAAATTAACGCTTTTGTAAAGTACCCTAAAAATCATTTTCATAGGGAAATGAAAATAGCCAGTTTATTTATAATCTTAATCAACGCCTAGATACGAATTTTAATCAAAATCGTTTGAGCAGATTTTGAGAAAACCAAATTTTTCTCTTTTCGCCCTTCAGTAAACTAACCTTAATTTTAAGTTTTTATAGACACACAGATAGACGGCATTGAAAAGACTATTTTTAAGGAGTGTGGGGGTCATGAGACGTCGACATCCATCAACATTTCAGGTTAGTTTTTTTTACGGTCGCAATACTTAAGCTTTAATGTCCAAAAAGTTAAAAATATATATATAATTGTGTATAGATTGAAAATTATTGATTTTATAAAAATATGTTTCTAATAAAATATTTGCATTATAAATATATATATATATTTGTATTGCTTAGTAATTTCATATCTCAAATAGTTTTGGAGATATTATAAAAAATGTTAATTTACGCATCAGACCGGAGCCCTTAAAGCGATTTTGCCGAAATATTGAGAGTAGCCATTTTGTTTGTAATATTTATTAATGTTTAAAAATGAAATTTAATCAAAATCGTTAGAGCCGATTTTGAGAAAATCGACATTTTCTCTTTTTTCCCTTCAGTAAACTACCCTTAATTTTAGGGGTAGATATCCAATTCCAAAAACCCCTCGGGGCAACCCTATGAAAACCCTAGATATCAAGTTTCAGCTCAATCGGTAAAATAGTTTAGGCTCTAGTTGGAGGTACAGACAGACAGACAGACGGAAATTCAAAAACCACTTTTTCGGATTCAGAGAGTGATGAAACGTCAAGATTCATCAAAATCTCGAGTTCGAATTTTTTGACGATCACCATACTTTCTCTACCTGTAAGATAGAGAGAAAGTAAATAAATGGTACGGAGCACCTCACAGACTTTCTCTCTCTTTCTATAAACTCACAAGATTTCTGAATGGAATAATGTACATTATATCATCACCACTCTACATAAGAACACGCATAAAATAATATACAATGATATAGAATCAATGAGAAAAGAGGCGCATCTTTGTCCACCACAGAACATTTCAAACAGTTTAATGTCTTCCACAAGGGTCAACACTTCGTATTACAATTTAGATTTCTGGTTAAAATTTTAACATTTTATAAGGTGTTGCAGATCTTCAAGTCATCGCATTGATATTTAATTATTCATTTATACATTTTAACCAATAAAAAATGTATATATTGACTATTGAGTCTAAAATGGAGATAGATCATTGCTGTGCAAACATTTCTCCAAAGAGCTTTAAGGAAAAATAACATACTTTTTTTAGATACTTATATTTAATTACTCTATGGCATTGGAGAATTATTGCGTTAAGACTTAAGTAGTATATGTTTACAACTAAAGCTCACAAAATTGTATTAATATATTTGCAAATATCTCAGAAACTGTTGCTTTTATAAAAAATTATGTCAAATAAAAGTTTTTTATTTCTAATAGTCCTACAATTTTGCAATGATAAGTTGTTTAGTTTATCAAATAGTTGTGGTGATACGGAAATTAACGCTTCTGTAAAGTACCCTAAAAATCATTTTCATAGGAAAATGAAAATAGCCAGTCTATTTATAATCTTAATCAACGCCTAGATACAAATTTTAATCAAAATCGTTTGAGCAGATTTTGAGAAAACCAAATTTTTCTCTTTTCGCCCTTCAGTAAACTACCCTTAATTTTAAGTTTTTATAGACACACAGACAGACGGCATTGCAAAGACTATTTTTTAGGGTTCGGGGGGTCATGAGACGTCGACATCCATCAACATTTCAGGTTAGTTTTTTTTTTTACGGTCACAATACTTAAACTTTAATGTCCAAAAAGTTAAAAAAATTCATATAATTGCGGATAGATTGAAAGTTATTGATTTTATAAAAATATGTTTCGGATAAAATATCTGTATTATAAATATATATACATATTTGTAATGCTAAGTAATTTCATATCTCAAATAGTTTCGGAGCTATTTAAAAAAATGTTAAATGACGCATCAGACCGGAGCCCTTAAAGCCATTTTGCCGAAATATTGAGGGTAGCCATTTTGTTTGGAATATTTATTAATGTTTATAAATGAAATTTAATCAAAATCGTTGGAGCCGATTTTGAGAAAATCGACTTTTTCTCTTTTTGCCCTTCAGTAAACTACCCTTTATTTTAAGTTTTAATAGACACACAGACAGACGGCATTGCAAAGACTATTTTTTAGGGTTCGGGGGGTCATGAGACGTCGAAATCCATAAACATTTCAGGTTAGTTTTTTTTACGATCGCAATACTTAGGCTTTAATGTCCAAAAAGCTAAAAATATATATATATAATTGCGTATAGATTGAAAATTATTGATTTTATAAAAATATGTTTCTAATAAAATATTTGTATTATAAAAATATATACATATTTGTAATGCTAAGTAATTTCATATCTCAAATAGTTTCGGAGCTATTATAAAAAATGTTAATTTACGCATCAGACCGGAGCCATTTTGCCGAAATATTGAGAGTAGCCATTTTGTTTGGAATATTTATTAATGTTCATAAAGTTAAATTTAATCAAAATCGTTAGAGCCGATTTTGAGAAAATCGACTTTTTCTCTTTTTTCCCTTCAGTAAACTACCCTTAATTTTAGGGGTAGATATCCAATTCCAAAAACCCCTCGGGGCAACCCTATGAAAACCCTAGATATCAAGTTTCAGCTCAATCGGTAAAATAGTTTAGGCTCTAGTTGGAGGTACAGACAGACAGACAGACAGACAGACAGACAGACAGACAGACAGACAGACAGACGGAAATTCAAAAACCACTTTTTCGGATTCAGGAAGTCATGAAACGTCAAAATTCATCAAAATCTCGAGTTCGATTTTTTTGACGATCACCATACTTTCTCTACCTGTAAGATAGAGAGAAAGTAAAAAGGGGAGTTGTAACACTTTTTTCTGCAATAAAATATGTCAGAGTAAATATTACAAATTTTGACTTAAGATTACAAAACATGGAGTAAAAATTAACAAAAAAGGTGTCTTGGAGAAACTGTCTAGCTTCCCCCGTTTCCGAGATAATCATGCATGTTTGATTTCAAAGACAAGTGTTAATTCCTCCCAGGTAGGGAGCCAGTATAGCTGTGTTGCTTGTCCCCCTCTTCCCCCACTCTGATTATCACTATCTTCCCCTCCCTCCACGAGCAGACTGCATCAGTCCACACGACTTCACTGCATGTTGCGCGCATTACTAGTCAAATGGCAAAGTACACAAACGCAGAAATGATAGCCATGGTCATGCTGTACGGTGAATCTAGAGGAAATGCAAGAGCAGCTGCACGGTTGTACTTATCACCAGACCCTCACTGATTTCACTCAACAACTTCATGAAACAGGTACATTTCAGCTACAAGGAGGATCTGGTCACCCGAGGAATGTTCACACTCCAATTGTCAAAGAGGTACTGAATTATGTGGACAATAACGTGTCAACAAGCACACATGCCTTTGCGCACCGAATGAGTGTGTCCCATTCCACAGTATGACGTGTCATGCATGATCAGCTACTGCATCCGTACCACATGCGAAAGATGCAGGCATTGGGGCCGACAGATTATGCTCCTCGACATGATTTCTCAGACTAGTTTCTGAAGCAGTGCGGAGTGGTTCCTGATTTCTCCACTATAGTATTGTTTTCTGATGAGGCAACATTCACCAGAGATGGATATTTTAATAGTACAAATAGTCACATTTGGAATGATGTGAACCCTTGTGCAACTGTCATCATTGGCAACCAGCATAGATTTTCTGTCAACATCTGGGTGGGCATTGTGGGTAACCATCTCAATGGCCTTTACCTGACGCCACAACGCTTGACTGGCCACATATACAGCCAATTTCTGACATTTACATTGCCACAGTTCGTCGAGAATGCCCCGTTATTAGTTCAACAACACATGTGGCTACAACACGACGGTGCCCCGCCTCATTTCACAAGAGCTGTGCGTGACTACCTCAACACTGCATTTCCTGCCCGATAGATAGGAAGAGGTGGGCCTGTTGTGTGGCCACCAAGCTCTCCTGACCTTAATCCTTTATACTTCTTTCTGTAGGGCTTTGTCAAAGTTTTGGTGTACGAGACAGCCGTTGAATCCGAGGAAGACCTGTTAGCCAGGATAGATGATAAGGTTCAAGAAACACCACGTGTTTTCTAAAGAGTATGCCAATCATTGATACACCGCCTCAATTATTGCAATGACGTTAGGGGCCACCATTTTGAATACTTGCTATGAATCTGCTTTTGAAGCTAGGAACTAAAACATGCAATAACTACAACTTGTATTTCTTAATTTAGCTTTCAATACTTTAGTGAGTGCAATGAATAAAATCCCCACCCAAATGTGAACTGTGTAAGCATAACTCACTAATGTAATAAATAGCAACACATAGGAGCTTATGAAGTAGGAAAAGTATCTGAGTTTCTCCAACATAACACACAAACCAGCCTTGTTTACCAAATGTACGTGATACATAGTGACACGTGCTGGTAAAAATGGTTAAACGACTGCCGTGCGAAGTAACATTGCCATTCTGGCTGCCTACCTGGAAGGCATTTACACTTGTCTTTGAGCTCAAACATGCATGATTATCTCGGAAATGGGGAAAGCTAGACAATTTCTCCAAGACACCTTTATTTGTTAATTTTTACTCCATGTTTTGTAATCTTAAGTCAAAATTGGTAATACTTACTCTGACATATTTTAATGCAGAAAAAAGTTGCAAACCCCCCCCTTTTTTTTACAGGATGGGGGTGGGTAAGGGTAAAAGCACATTTAGTTTATTAATAATCAAGGTTTCAATAAGTAGTATACAAAGATTTGTTCTAATACCCTCAACAGTTTTCATAATATTTCCCACAACAGTCATTTTTAGCTCTATCTTTAAGGGTGCATACCACCCTTAATATTTAAGATGGACCCTAGGTTGCTGAGGTGAATTATTCTATATTCATCCAAGGAATAGCCTGCCAAAGTTTGATGCAATATTTTAGATACACGTTGTATATGTTGGAAAAATATCCTATTATTTATAATGCACACATCTATCAGAGAACCAGGTTTCAAGAAAGATTATTGTATGCCTGGGTACAAGGCACATACACAAATAGCTTAGTTTTAAGAGGATTTCTGAACAAATCAAATAACTTTTTCTTCATGACTTCATCATTAATGTATTTTAAATATTACTTTTTATATCAACCAACGGATGTTTTATTTCTGAAAATTGTAACCTTTTATCATAAATACAACATTGGAAATAACCTTTTTTATCTACAGCAAATTTTTTCCTATATGTTATTAAAAAAATGCTAGCTTATGTATTTAACGCAGGCTCTTTAATTTAGTGTATGGAATGAACTTATTGAAATTGATTTAAAAACCGAAAACTGAACAAATATATTAATTTGCAATGAAAATTGTTCATTAATTTTGAACAATTTTTTTAAAATTATATTTCTATATATTCTAATTAAACCATTTTAAGTTAAATTTGACATATCTTTTTAACCTACATTCTTATTTAAGGTGTTGTATGCTACAACAATGTATCACACCTTTCTTTAAATACCTTGGGCAATTCTTGCACCTCCACGACCATATTATGGGGAACATATCCTCTTCTCCCTTTGCTTTCTCCCCAGTAAAACCCGTCAGCATCTTTCTCCCCATATACCTGGGAAAACAAACACATTTCAAATATGAAAACTAAATAATTTGTATTTCAAACAAAACAAATATAAGATTTTAGATAACATTCTGAGATAGTATTTTTAGTAAGGAGTGTTGTAATAAGAAATAATAAGACTTTAAAATTGAATAAACTAATATTGTTTCTATGTAAATAATATGCATTGAATCATTAAAAGTTAATTGACTGTTATAAAATAGAATTTGACAAAATTCTGACAAAAAATTAAGTTGATAAGATTTGCTGTTTGACAATAGTTTCGTAATTGAGATAAAAATGTAGAATAAAAATGGGTTTAAAATACAATGACAGTTAGAAATTTTTAAATAAATGAACAAGATAAAATTATTTGTAAAGATTGACTAATGGATGGAAATTGAACATAAGAACACTAACTTTACCCAGGAACCGTCACTAGCTTGCAGCTAGTTAAATATATACTATACATCTTTTACTATATGTGGTTTTTCTCGAACTCTCCAGGATGACATATATTGCTAATCTAGATATGTGTGTGTGTGTGTGTTGTTGTGTGGTATATATATATATATATATATATATATATATATATATATAAAAATCAGTAAAATTAATATATTTTTTTACAATGTGTCTTACTGTCCTGACTGATATGTATTCAACACTCAAAATAAAATATATCATAACTAATTAAATATTTTAATAGTTAATAATCGGATTTGTGCACATTTATTGATGAATAAATTATCAATTTATTAAAATACATGCAGACAGTGCAGCTTACCTTGATGGCATCTCCTTCTGAAAAAGGCAGTTCTTCTTCACAAGCATCTGGGTTAGGTGACATAGTGGTAGGGTCATAGTCGAATAGGGCTACGAACCAACGGGTGCGTTTGTCACGGCCTGGAGGGCCAGATCCGTGGTGGGCTAGAGCTCTCGGACCTCCATACCCAGATCCCCGGTACCCGCGGTCACCATGCCGGCTGCGAGGTTCTCCTCTACTCTCCATGTAGTATTGGTCCCTGGATCAGAAACCAAATAGAAAGTCACAGCCCATTTTTTTGGTTTTATCATTGATAATTAGATTCTCAACAATAGATTATTGGTGATGTTACTTTAATTGAGATTCCCAAAAAGAATACAATTTGGATCACATACTTGGAAAACCAATTATATCTAATCAAAAATGGGAGCTTGAGGCTGATATTAATGGTATATAAGCTGTTTCAAAAGTTCTTTTGGACACTTTATTTTAGTATTACTGATTTTAATTCTTAGAATATAAAGATAGTGTATATATTGGTTTGTACATTTCATTGTCAGTATTGGCTTTGTTCAAAGACATATTTTCATCTTAGTTTCATAACCACAATTTAGGAAACTGTGCAAATAAATATAACTTAAAACTCAATTTATAGATAAGTTTATTCACACATAAACCAGCTGTCTTTATTTTACATTTAATAGATCATAAGAACTTTTATCATACGTATAAGCTCAATTTATAGTCTATGGTAAGCATTGCAAGAGTCGTTAAAGTGTCCATTTTGATGAAGAAAAGGATCTGAGGCACAAGCATTATCATTTAGTATCAAATACTAATTTGGGTAGTCTTTTCTAATATCTAATCAGGCCATAACTAATAATCAGTTTATTGGAAGAGGAAAATGTATTGATTAATGAAGATTTATTCATTCAAAGTTCTTATACTATCCCAAGTACATTGAACTGAATAATTCCTTTATTTTATGGATTGGACTATGTTTCTCAGTATGAAAGGTAATTAATATGCGCCTTAACCAACAAGTACATTGATCAATTCAATTTTGTTTTTTAATAATTCAGCTCCTGATACACCATAAATCATTTAAATTATTATTTTAATATGGAACAACATGAAAATTTTTATTTATTTGATACATTACATAATTATTCTAGTACTTCAAAGTATTTGTTGAAGAAACATTAATGTGCTTATTCATTTCATAATTGGAATAAATAACTTAGTTCCCATTTATGATGATCATGTAAATATACATAGATGCGTCTTTTCAACAATTCAAAAATATGGAGTCCATATGGTGAAACTATAGATTATCTGCAAATACAATGAAAGTAAGAAAATATGTTGGCCTTAACTTCGCCCAAATAAATATTATACTATTTCTACTATGGTAAATTAACAAAAGTAAATGTAGATAAATTAAGAAATTACTGATAGTTTTATCCAAATTTTATCAACTTACTTTGTCTAATTTTTTCCGCCTTCATCTTAATATGCTACCTGTTCAGGTTATATATATCCATTAATCATGCTATTGGGATAATGATGAGTATGCTGGAGATTTAGAATAAATGTACCAGCATTTGTGTAAGGGGAGAATGGAAAACATTTAGAAACAAAACTCCTCCAGTATACCTACCCAGGATTCAAACCTTGATCGCTTCGTCAATCCAATCCAGCACAAGAGTAACATGTTGGATCAGACAACCTCTGATGTGAGTCTTATTCAATTATTCTGGTTTTAGCTACCATGTTCAAAAATTTATATTTTGAATTTAGTTTAAATAATCCCAAATGGATTCTGAAGCGATTGTGAATGTTTGAAGAATTTTTATTGGTAACATTGTTTTATCAATATTTTTGCATACTAAAAGACACAAAAATTAATTTTAGTAATGATCAAATTGAATCTATTATTAAGTTAAAAGAGGCATATTATTATAATTTGGGATTAAATGGAAGTGTTCCTCATATTTGGTAGCTGCAGTTTTCCCTCTCTGATCTAGAGAAAAATAAAGGTACACCGAGACCGAATCTGCACACCTCTCAGTGCCTCGGTGTGCCGCTGCATCGTGTACCACTCAATATGGGTGCAACTCTAGTTCTCTCTGAGCTACTGTCAGGAGTAGTTAACACAATTATGTTAAATGAGGAAGGTGTTAATGAATATTTATTAAGTGAATCATTTTTAAAATAAGAGAAACATTCATGAAAAATTGACGTTTCTGGATGTATAATATGTGTAAGATTAGAGAAACTGTAGGTGATTTGCATGTTTGTTTAAATACTTACTAGAGGTAGACCTAATTCAGAATAAGCCTTGTAAAGTTATATGAGTAATATTAATGATTCAGCTTCACACCTTGAATGTAGAAATATGGAAGTGATTAAAGGAGGACGAATGGTAGAAGGATGGAGGAAGATGGAGGCATTTTACTTAAATAACTTGGTCACAGATTGGAAACAGTTAAAGTTGATTATGATGTATGCCATGATTATGATTACCTTTAAAATGCAGAGACTATTGAAAAGCCAGATACAACAGCAAATGGACCAAGCTAAATATATTTGATCTGGTATCAGAATGCAAAGTGCAGCACAGTGCAGTGTAGGACCCAAGGCGGTAGGGCAAGGCATTTCATGGCTCTGCACACCTCAGCACATTCACCGAATCCTTACCTCCCTTTTGTGTGGAGCCACAGTGTGCACTGGTATGAGTGATGCCATTTGTATACATCAAAATAATAACATATGTGGTAGTATGCAAAGGTGTGTGGAGAAGCCTCCTGCTGTAGTGGGAGTCTACCTTGGTGCGAGTTCGTATGAAAGTGTTAAATTACGTATTTATTTATTCAAGAACATTATGATATAACTAAGCTTATCAACTGATTCAAACTAAATGATTTATAATTTGGAGAAACTATTTTTAAAATATGGATCGAGTTGAAGATATTTATAAATACAATAAAATAATTTCAAATAAAATTAACTATCAGTAGAGTAAAATCAATAGTTATAAAGAGAAGGGAAAGGGGAGCAATAAATTCAACAAATAATTCATAAGCCCATGAGGTCACGTTTAGAAGAATTTGGTAAACCAATATGTTACTATTGAAAATAAATCTTAACAATAGAATATTTAGAAAAATTCCATGAATTTGTCTTATTTATTTCTGAGTGTTAATGATGAAATTAAAACTTTGAGATACTAAAAGATCTAAATCAATATTTTAAATATTATCAATATTAATGACCTCATCTGAGATTGAACCAAAAGCATAAAAAGATAGATGGATTACCTAATGGAAACTGTATATTTTACACTGCAGCTTATAAAGGTGAAAGGCCATTTAACTACGCTAATGGGGTAGGAATCAGGAAGCTATGATTTAAAAGAAATATAAACGCATTTTAGTTGAGTGAAAATGGGAAACAGTTTTCAGAAAGAAACAATTCAGGACTGCAATTTGGGATTTGAACCCCGACTAGTACCCTTCTCCTGAAAAACAGACTAGATGAGCCTGCAAATTTGGCCATGCATCCACCATTGTGGGTTAAACACTATCAATATTATAAGTTTAACACAGGTATGTGCAGTGAGATATAATCAAAGATGTGGGGTGTCATATATGTGTTTTAGATGGACAGGGCTTATTTGGGACACATGCTAATTTGGAGTTTACATGAGCTCACAGCAGCCATTCAACACTTTAAGAGACAATAATTGTATTTGATTAAATATTTTATTGTATAATGATTTAAGTTAATTTACAAAAACATTCATATATTTACAAGATTAGGTTTATTTGATGAGAAATGGATTTTTAGCACCACATCTTACTACCTGTTTGGGTTACAGGCCTATTTACTAATTACTATAATATGTTAGGGATGAGAAAGGTTGAATTTAGAGATAGTGTACCTGCATTTGCATGAAGGGAGAGTGGAATTTTTTTTATGAATAAGCCATCATCAGTAAACTCGAACAGGATCGAGCCCCAATCTCACCATCATTGGCAGTCTAGTCTATGGCAAAAGTGACACCTGAGGCCATGCAGCTACAGAATCAAGTAGAAATGCATGTTAGCGAAATAAAATGTTTCATGCTCCAGTATACTTGTTTTAAAAATCCACATATGTCGCATGATAATTAGTAGATAGCTATATCACTTTGTGGTATGAAAACATTTTCGGAGAAAGTAATTAAAGAGATTTAAATTTAGCCCCAAAACAAGAATTGTTTTAATGTGTACCATTGACAACTAGAAATAAAATATTGTTCATAAACAATTATTAATATTTACATTTTATTCGTATATCAGGGAAGTCACTTTTATTGGAGATGACATGATGGCCTTTTTCATATTATTTAATTTGCCTTATGTCAAGCAATATGCTTTTTTCATCTATATGAATCTATTGTGAACACACATATGTATAAAGTTTTTTAAATTGAAAAATGACACCTGGACATGAGAATCGAACCCAGAACCTTTGGCTTAGTATGCCAATGCTCTAATCATTGAGCTATACATGAATCGTCCCGTGCCCAGGGTCATTCTTCACTCACATTTTAAGGCGGAATCTGTGATGGACATGCAGAAATTGTCAGCTACAAATATGTGATCAATTAAGTCAGAGCTAACAGATAATGCAGCCACTATCAACTCAATAGTTGGCTTTAAGATGCCAAATGGACAATTATAACTGTACGGACCCACAATATAACAATGGATTAGATTGCAAAGCTATTATTTTTGTTAATTATGGATATAGCCACATCTAGATATCAAGATATAGCGCAGTGGTTAGAGCATTGACATACTAAGCCAAAGGTCCTGGGTTTGATTCCCGTGTCCAGGTGTCATTTTTCAATTTAAAAACTTGGTATCTAGATGTGGCTATATTCATAACTAACAAATATAATAGCTTTGTATTTAATCCATCAAAATATCTGTATGTTTCAAAGTCTCAAACCCAAATTAATTTACTAATTTGAGTCAAAAGTAAAGTGAAATTATATGATAGACTTAATGGTCCAGAGTTACTAAATGGGTGCCTAAAGCAATAGCCACTAATATGTGATGGTACAATATGGGAGCAAATATACCCCATTTATTTGAGACATCTCAAGAGTTATTTAAAAAAAATATTAAATGATGGCAATGTAATAATTAGTTTCAATAACTTTATTTAATTTTAATAATAAATCATGTCAAACTTTGAACAAAGCAAACGTATTTGAAACAAATTTGAGAGCTTTTTAAGTATAGTTTCTAGAATAGTTAGTTAGTAAAGATTGTAAATAAAGAAGCCTATTTGGAAAGCAAGTTCTTTACTTGTGTATGTGGAACAAAATGTAAACGATGCCATTATGTATGCCATTGTTAATTTTAGACACCAATTTGCTTCTTATTTACTGGTTATGGAAAAGTAGTGGATATAAAAGGTAGGTACTATTAGGGAATAATCTTGAGATTAATATTATGTATTTGCTCTGGAGAAGATGTGCACCATTTAGTCGATACAATACAGTGATTTTCAGAATCTCCAGTAATTCTTGGTATGATTAGCTAAAATTGTATCAAACTATTTTTCTAAACAATTTTGAAAAATGTTTTTATTGAGGGTTTGCCTACCCTCTCTGGGGGTGTGTTGAGCTTTCAGCTCTCAAAATAGATGGCATTGCTAACATTATACAAACTGGTGAATTCCAGCCATCAGGTTGGCATCATTACTGGCTTGTTTAAACAACTGGGAGGATGGCTGACCAGTAATCAGTCAAGGCCACAAGCAAACTTTTCCTAGAAACTGATAGAGATAAGAAGTGTAGTGCCGGACCGTAAAGTGTGTAGGCGACCAAGTTGGACTAAACGTGGCGAGATAGAACGTCAAGATACAATCATACTCTGGAGCAGAAAAATTAGCCTATCCATCCCGGCCAGCAAGACACTTCTGTCTGGGGGTTCAAATCCCCAATGAGGGTATTTTGGGGAGATCTTATTCAATTGTTTCCTTCTACTCTCCCACGTAAATGTGGGTACATTTCCTTAATTAATTCTGCCTTCATCACCACCACCACCCCAATATCACATTAATATACATGCATTCAGCCCAGACGGGAAGAAAAATGCGGTGATTTTTAGCAGTACATATGTTGATTACTTTTATTTCTCATTTGGTATAAAACTTAAAAATAACTGACATTAGATTATAAGAAACTCAACTTAACTCCCTATTACTGTCCAGTTTCGCTAGTTATTTTGTCTTGTGAAAAAGGATCACGAATTAAAAAAAGTGAACCTTTAAAGGTTTAAAGTTTATTCTTAGCGACAAAAGACTAGGGTGGAAAAAATATGTTTTTATTGGTTTATTATAGGCTTCGGGCAGTGTCAAGTTCGCTAAATCACGTTGACCAACATGACTGTGAATAGTTGGTCAGTCTGAACCCCAATCGAGTCAAGTTCTCTTAGTCCTAAATTCTAACTAGATGCGAATAAATGTGGGGTATGATTCGGAGCGCTATTATCCCTTAGCTTGTGAAACCTGAAAAAAAATTTATATCATTATTTCACTAGTTTTGGTCGGTTGTTAACCCATTTTAGGGGTCATGGCTTAATGAGTCGCCCTTAAATTATGAAGGAATTTTAGGGTTGTGGGGAGGGATATTCAGTATTTCCCTATTTTTTCTTATGAGGGGGTGGGGAGTCATAATTTATCTTACAAAAGGATTTTTAGGGGGGGGGGGGGGGTCATGAAAAATCTTACGATACCTTACGTGGGGTGAGGGGAGGGTGGGTTGAAAATCATGAGAAAAAGGCCTGACATAATTTAAAGACGGCCCCTAACCAACGTAACCCTTCCAGGTCTTCAGGTAATAAAAGGACATACATATATGTTGTCTTGCAAAGTATAAACGGTCGCTCCAAATGTTAATAATGCCCCAGAGGTAGGTTCAAAAAAACCTGATGAAACGAAATTATTATAAATGCCATCACTTTAAGTCAAAATCTGCATTATTTGGTATACCAGACTTACTACTATAATAAAATATGTTATTATTCATAAAACTCAGTGTTACATCGCGTATCTCTGGAGGTACATGTACCACAGTTTGGGAATTACTTCTCTATAGTCTAAGCCATAAATTCTCAATGGGGTGCCGAGGCACTCTACAGTGCGGCGAGAAGATATGGGAAGTTAATAATTGAGTCTATATTAATATTGTACTAGAAAAATATTCTTGATTTAGTTAATATTAATTTTATTTTTCTAGGATACAATATTACTTAAAAAAAGTATTTTTATTTTTAGTACGTCATCTACTTAGTGTTTCCTAAACTCAAAACACATGGACATAAGGATGTTTCATACAAAAAATGGCGCGAAATATAGGAGATGTATCAAAATTTACTGCCCTGAAATAGAGATAGAGAAACAATTTATGCTCTAAAAATAGTATGTGTGAAATCATAGTGTTGAGGAAAAATATATTAGTTCAGGTGATACACAATGCTCACATTCATACAGTACATAATCTCCCATGCCATAAGTTTCATAAACATAAACATATAATTATGAACCCATTACACCCCGATCCCTGTTTTCTCTATAGAACTTAAACTACTAAGATTCAATTCAAGTGTCCCAACAAATTTAATTTTAAATATATATACTATACATGTATGGATGGACCTTATACTTTAAACATGAATATTCTGAACCAAGACATTACACACCCAAACATATTCATATAAAAGTTACAAACAAAGTTCCCCAGCCATCAATGTATCACTATGCCGGGGAAAAAAACCTAATTTCACCATGATAAGTATTTCAGATATGGTGGGAAACGAACACAAAGTCCACAATTCAGTAGGTAAACATGCTGTTGTGAAATTAATAGTATAAATATACATTTATTTATTTTAATTTGGCATTAGAGCCTATTCCATTTTGAAAATCTTACTTAATTTAACAATAATGTATATTAAATAATTTAACCATAGTTTAAAATTACACCTAAACAAAGGAATAGAACTGTGTCAAGGTGTCAATTACATTATTATATTCAAATACATACCTGTGAACAGCCTTGGATCCATCCCAAATATAAGTTAGATACAGAGCTTATTACAAATAAATGCCATTAAGTCTAACTTTGATTAAAAATATATAGCTATAAAAAATAGTGTCAGCAATATAATATATTATTTTTTTCATACAAGCATTAAATTGGAGCCAATGTTTAGTAATAAAAAAATCTCCTTGTGTAGGCTACATATTGTTGAATGTCCTAAGTAGTTTTCATAGATAAGTTGTCAATAATAATGATGATGATGATGATGATGATGATGAATAAAATAAAATAATAATAATAATAATAATATAATAATAAAAAATAATAATAATAATTAAATTTTAATTTCCTTTTCAATTTCCTTTATTATAGTGTGGCCAACAGTCGTAAGACCTATGACAGGCCAGCACTGAAAAGTACACAAGACCATACAAATACATATATTTACATGGAAAATATGATAAACAAAAATGGCTAAAAAATGGAATATGCTGATGAATAATTATGAAACAAGTAGTAATTAATAATGATAATAATAAAAAATAGCATCAATAACAAATAGCTAAAGAGTGGTTAAAAGCAGTAACAATATGCAATAAATAGATAAGAATATTGTAAATTTAAATATTATAAGCACAATCTATACATGATAAATTATTGATATGGGATTTCCTTAAATAACTCTCTGAGTTTAGCTTTCCTTTTATGATATAAGTCGAATTCGACAAATCGAGAATTGGTGCTATGAATACAACTGACCTATAGGGCTTACCTTATAAGAGCTATTGATCAAAAATAATTTTGGATTACGAGAAGCCCGAGAAGGGATATGAACGCCTACATGATCAAGGGAAATTTGCAAGAAATTTTATTATTGAAAATATTAAAAACAAAAAGGGCATCACAATAAAGTCTACGTGAGAAGAGAGTTTGGAGCCCTAAGAGGTTTCGAATTCTGTCATAATCATAATAAATCCGGTTGCTAAAGAATTTATCAAAGCACGCAGCGAAAAATTTTCTTTGAACATTTTCCAATTTAAGAGTCAGTTAAGGTAATGGAATTCCAAGCAACAGTAGCATATTCTAACTTAGATCTAGCCAGGGCGTAGTACAGACATAAAAAACAGTAAACTTTCTTAAATGATGAAGTAATAAACTTACTAAGTCCAAGTAATTTCAATGATTGGGAAATTACATGGTCGACATGATAGTGGAAATAAAGTTTGTTATCCAGGAGAACACCAAGATCATTAATATAAAGGGTGCAATCTATATTTCCACTGCCCAATTTATAAGTAAAAAAGAAAGGACTTGTTTTCCTAGTAAAAGATGGTCTTAGATTTATTAATAGACATTCCATTTTCCAAAGACCATTGTAGAATACCATTTACATCATTTTGTAAATCTATACAATCTGCAATTGATTTGATAGTTTTAAATAGTTTTACATTGAAATCAATAAGGGTGGGTGAGCGAGCTAAATCAATATTCACTAATGAATGAGAGCATTGAGTTACTAAGACGTGGTGAAAATTAACAAAAACAAGGTCAAGGAGGTTAGTGTCATTATCAGCTTCATTAAGTTGTTCTAATCCTAAAATGTTAGTCGAAGGAAGAAGTTGAGTAGCTTTTAATTTAATGTTGAAATGCGAAATTCTCTGAGCATGATGATATTTCCAATCAATTTTGGGGCAGTTAAAATCACGGAGTAGTATAATTTTATAAGGGTAGTTTGCCAAAACACCTTCAAGAAATCTAAAGTAATTGTTAAATGCTTCAACTGTTGTTTGGGGAGCAAGATACATGTTCCCAATTAACAGTTTTTGGTGATCAAATGTTGGGATCTCAATCCAGACACATTCCATATTATTCTCTAGGTCAGTTCTCCTGACCACACCAGAGATAGTATCAATGTTGAGAACACCAGCACCCCTTGAGACAGTAACTTCATCATATAACCAATCAGATCTATAAACATTATAGTTAGGGGGAAAGTAACTATCATTAACAAACTCACTAGAGAGCCAAGTTTCAACCAAACAAATAATAGAGAATTCATTCGCACAAACATTTGAAAATAATTCCCTTGTTTGGTTCGTAGACCCCGAATATTTTGATAATATAATAAAATATCACTATTATTCACTGGGAGAGAGGTAGGGAGGTGGTCTCTAGATCTCCATTGATGGTCACGAGTGGGGTTCGAGTAGAATCCTCTTGAGGGCCAAGGTTAGATGCAACAGCAGCGTTTACAGGGGCAGACACACCGGGGGACTCCTCACAGATTATCTGCTCTGGCAGCAACTTCCCAGAGTAAGGTGCAATGAGACATCTAGATGGCCAAATATCACCATTGTTTATCATGGGAACATCATCTTCATTGACGGAAATATGGAAGGAGGAATATGAGTCAAATTTAGTTTTCAATTTTGAGCAGACAAGGTAATCAAGATTGAGTTCTTTAGTTAGATAAAATGAATAGCCAGGGAAGATACCTCAGGAGAAAAACGAGTAATGAATAGAGATTTTTTTTTTTAACTTTGTTCCCTGTCTGTATGTCAGTGGCTGTCTTCTTACCAGTCAGCAACTTTCTGGCATGCGAGCGCTGAACCGACGGATCCTCGCGCACGTTGGAATGATGATGATGATGATGATAATGATAATAATAATAATAATAATAATAATAAAAATAAAATAAAATAATAATAAAAATAATAATGATGATGATGATGATGATGATGATGATGATGATGATAATGATAATGATAATGATGATAATAATAATAATAATAATAATAATAATAATAATAATAATAATAATAATAATAATAATAATAATAATAATAATAATAATAATAATAATAATAATAATAATTAATAGGTAAGCTTTTCGTATCTTAGAAATTTCGAGTCTGATTCGGATTCAATTCGAGATTTAGAATATTTTTCGGATTGCATGCAGAACTTAAAATATTAATATTGGAAAGATATGAATTCAATTTGAAATTTTGAATTTAAATAAATCCTGAATTCGGATTCGATTAGTTTAGCTCAAAATTTGAGTTTATAATTCTTACTTAGAAACGAGTTATGTAATCGAGTGAATAAAGATATTAATTTGAGTTCTAGGTCGTAAAGGAATCACATGGGTGACAGTTGTTTGTGACAGTGAATATCCTTTTTAAAATAAAGAAAGAAAGAGTAGCTAGGCCCATCTTAGAAAAGAAAATATTAATCAACCTTTGCATATTGATTGAAAAAACAGATGGTATCTTTAGTTGATGTTTCACCTTTTGAGATTAGTGTTATTGCATAGACCTACATATGTTTTAACAAACCTAAAATGTGTCTATCAAGATTATCATCATATTTTGAAATATTTTATAATTGGATTAGAACTCTGAAACTTATCATAGTTAAATATTCAACACGGATTCTATTTGAAACATTATGATTGTAGGCCTAGATTAAATTGTTTGATTCAGATTTGAACATATTTTTAAAATAAAATATTAAATCAATTTTTTTAGGCAATGGATTCGACCGGGATTTGATTTGATAAAACTAAACTAGCATGAGATTCAATTCTTACTCGATTCAAATTTTTCAAGCATGAGATTTGATTTGGATTTGATTCAAGTCAGCCAAGATTCGGATTCAATTTGAAATTGAAAATAATTATGAATTCGCAAGGGCTTAATAATTGGCCTAGTATGAATATTTTTATGAAAATACTTATATTATTATTATTCTAGACACAAAACATTTGTATTTAAAGCTTTGCTAACAATATTTTTTCTTTAGTTTTATAGACATTGAAATTTAGCAGTTGGTAGTCAAATCTAGCTCATGTGTCATAGTTAGAAAAAAACCTTAGGCATTATAGCTTTATGTTTTTGTATCTATGTTTTGGCCTTATTGGACACAAATTTACAAATATAGAAGCCCATGGATTGAACCAATAGGAGAGGCAATGGATAAAGTCCTGACCAGTTGCGAAAGCAAGTGTGTGGTTTTGGTGCTAATACATCAGCTTCAAACTTATTACAAACTGAGCAAAATTTGTTTCTGACTCCTAAATAAAGAATTATTTTGGTAACAAAGCCAATTATTATGGCACATCCCGACTTTGCTAAATAACAATGGCTATATGATCTTTGGGACCATCCACCATCAACTATTGCTATAGTTCACACATACTGTGCGTTATTTTCTTGGTAGACTCTAGGAGGTGAAGATGCTCTTGCTAATTCTATCTCTTCCGTAATGGCTCCTCTCATTTCATAGGTCAGAATTTTTTACCATTGGTTGCCCCAAGCATTCTTCATGCAGAGAGAATGATTTTGAGCTCATGCAGAAGATTCCCATTACTGAAAGCAATTATTCTAAAGGGTCATGGCCAATTTCAATTGCAAGAGAACCCCACATGGTTTTGGTATTTATATTGAGCACTGTGCTTTGATTTTCTTCATTACTTGGTCTACAGTTTTAGCTTCTTTTTATTTGTAGTTCTAAAAATACCTTCATCTCATAGCTGCAGTTAGAACAAATAAACACCATACTGGTAATTAGTCCAATACACCTTACATTCTTCAATGACATGAAACCATGTGACGATATGGGACACCTAAAAATGGAAAAGAATAATTAACTTCCATCAAATAGAATATTTTATATGTTGGTGTTTTTAATATTTCAATCCATGCGAATCGTTATCATAATGGCTCCTTTATTTAAATATAGCTTGGATTTTAGTTAGGACTAAAAACTAAAATATATTTATATCACCTGTGCCTTTCTAGCATTCTTACTGTCACCATGAAGTGGCGAGCATCTACAATCATATTTCCTTTCAAAAGATCAAGGCCAGGATCATTTTTTGGTAAAAGAGGATCTATTTCCACAACAAGTTCAGGCAGTTCTTTTGTTTCCCTGAAAATCATATGAGTAGTTTGACTTGATGGTTGTAAAAATTATTGTTTAAAACTATGATTAACATTATATTACTGCTGATCGGACATGCGTTTTTATCTACACAGGCATTTATAGTATTTATACGGATTAAATGAAAGGTAATATTTTATTTCGCTCTCAAAAATTTATGATAGTTATTATTTTTTATGCAATTAGAACTTATGGGGCGAATACAATTGTTATGGTCAATTTTTCACTTTTGCTTTGAGATGAAGGCATGTCACCTAAAATGCTGTAATAAAGAGATATTTATATAATATGGTACATTTTAATATTGCATATACAAACATTACATGATAAACAAAATGTTATTATGTATGCGTCACTGAATACACACACACAAAAAAGAACTATTATTAATTTAAATGAGTTCATACTTACGGTGTTATTAAAGTTGTTACTGATGGATCTTCTGTTTGGCTGCGAGGCGTATCAATATTTGTCCTTTAACAAGAAATGAATGTGTGTATGTGTGTGTATATTTATATTTAGAGATATAGAAAGATACGCCAAATGAGTCCAAGCATAGCTTAGAAAGAAAACACTGATGGAAGCAAATCTGCACCGAGACCTTGGGGCATCCTTAAAAAAGTATGGGTTTTGGGCAGACGGGACTTTATATTTTCCTACATCTATTTACAAGGAGGAGGGGGGTCCGAGTCCATCTTAGATAAGGTTTTTATTAATGTTTGTTGTGATAAAAAATAACTCCCCCTCCTCCTCAAATAAAGTCAGAACATCTTAAATGTTTCATTTCATTCAGTGACTAGCCTCACTTTAAACACTAATTCTCACTGTTTTATAGAAATTATTTAAACAAAGATTTCATGTTTTGCACCAAGATAGTTAAATTACAATACACAGTCATTACAAAAGACTTTTAGTTTTAGTAATAATAATAATTGTTCTTCTTCTTCTTATTATTATAGTTTGGTATTATAATTTGTTTGAATAAAAAAATAGATATAAGTTCGGTGTTGAATGTAGAAATGTGTCTGTATTTCACATCACTGACAAGAACATTGTTTGCCAAGCCAGATCAATCCAGCCATTCTGGGAAGAGCTCGACATTGCGACCTAGTTTTACTGCCATTCTAAAATTTCTTATCACTCACTTTATAGCAATTATTTTAGCACCGCGTTAACTAATTATGCCAGTGGGTTAAGGATGAATACGTTTCAATTGAGAAGAAGTGTACCCGCATTTGCGTGGGGATAGAGTGGGAAAATATTTAGGAAATATCACCCGATCAGGATCGAGCCACGATCTCCCAGTCATCGGCAGACTAGTCAATTACGAGAGTGATGCCTTATACCACGTGGCCACCAAAATGGGATATTACCAATCTTTATGTCTAAAAACAACTAAACGATTAAAATAATATAATTTACCAAATCTTTAAAAATTACGTAAGTTAGAGAGGTGGGAGGGAGCTTACGAAAATTCTTCCGATCACCTATGTGAGAGAGGGAGGATCGCAAATCATGTAAAAAAGCCTTACATAATTTAAGGATGGCCCCCATGCAATAAAAACTATGGGCCATAGATACAAGGCCTAGCAACCGGGTCATGTTACTGAGCAGAGTAGAAACGAACAGAGGTCTTTACTTTATAATCATCTTAATAAAAAAAGTCTCAAACTATTTTTTTCAAATGAATCTCTTGTAACATCGAGTTACAATATGACCCATCCCGATGTTAACCTTCACGCGTAACTCTCTATTTTGATTCATACTACCCGCTCCAACTAGTATCGAGACTAATAAAATTCCTATAATAGAACTCTTCTCTATTGTAGTTTTCGTAGTTTGGTACTATATAATAAACAATTCTGAATAATATAAAACCAGAATACTAAATGATAATAATTTCTCTACAAATAAAACTGTTCATGTACTTACCGAATGTATCTTCTGGATAGAGCAACCACCAAGACGGGCCAACACCTATAGAATCCTAGTACGGGGAGTGGACCGAGCGAGCTATGATGTTCCAACAGCTGACGGCCACACCGACTTGATCAAAGAAACACTAGAATGGGCCGGCCAGGAATTGCCTCTACTAGAGGAAGACTGCTTACCTGCCCTCTGATGGGAGAGACGTGAACTACATCCACAACATCAGGGGATTGAAGAAATGGTTTGGAAGTTGAATGGAGCTCTGACAACAAGTTCTCTACGTGACTGTCAAAAGCTTCTAGAAGGATGTCACCGACCGAGTGTTCTTTTCCCCCACCTTGCGTCCCTAGCAACGAAACCCTATAAAGAGTGATGTTTGTGTATACAAAAATGACTATTCGATTTCAACGCTTGATGGAGGAGTGCTGTCCTGGACTTTGACAATGTCAGGATAAACCTTCATGCATTATATTCTACGGACTTAAACTATGGCGATTTATATTTTGAACTCTGATTTAAATTTAACTTTTAGTGTTAGCCAAATTAGGCGTCATAATTTTTATATTTAGCAATTTTTTTTTACCTGAACATATATTTTGAAATGAGACCTATATTTTGTCTGTCACCACTTGGGCGCTAGAGTCTGTTAAGATACTTAAACTCTTTTAGATAGCCACAATTATTAGTTGATTTTGTGTTGAACGTATTAAATATAGATCATTTTGAAATTGTGATTACAAGTAATTGTATTGAAAATCTTAAGGTAATCTTTCTTTTGTGGTTTGTATATTGAAATATTGATTATTGTAGCGTAACTTATCTAATCGATAAAATTAATTATAAGATTAATTCACATTAGTATTTTTTCAAATCTTTTGCCATGCTTTGCTTCTAATATTGTATTATCTTTTTTATTCACAAATAAGATTCTTGTGGACGTTTCCTAGTTTTGTGTCGAGATCAGATAGTTCCACCGTAGTCTGACTAAAGTTTGTTAGCTAAACTCTCGTGTCATTTAAAATATCTAATACATATGTAATATTTATTATTAACGTTTTTAAGTCTGCATTCATTGGTGTGAACCAGACACTTTGGTAACATTTTAAAGATGCCCATAAGGCTCTTAATTGTTCAACAAATAATATCCTGGTGGATATTATTTGCAATAATTGTTTGTACTAAATTCAACATTATGGATTGTTCTGTATCTTCAAGACTGACCCATTTGATTGTAGGATAGGTTATGTGTTTTGTAACATTCCCTCAGTTTAACTACACTGAATAATATTTGAAGTTATTGTTTATTTTTGATTTTCAACATACCTCAGTTTGATTTTTGAGACCATGTAAAGTTTTCTGCTCTGCTGTTATTGCTTTGAATAAACCATTCATATTGTTGTTATTAAATCTTGCAAATGATTTCCCTTTTGATTTGTTCCTTAGCTTACTCCCACTCCCTTTTATATTATTTGTGGTCGTAAATAAAAGGTAGTAGAATGAGGTGTAAAAATCTGGGGGGTGGGGGGAGAGGGGGTTAGTGATAAATAATACTGTATACTTATTTTTCGGAGAAAAATTAATCAAGGTAAAATTAAAGATAACTCATTTTTGAAGATTTTGTCACTAACTATAGTAACCAAACAGCTGAGCAGTCTCATTTCGAAGACTAGAACAATTCTGACTATAAATATATCTGTTATATCTATTACTGATATAACAGCGTCGTAATACCTGTTCATGATATACGCATATATGATAATCTAATTGGGTAGTAAAGAGATGGGGAAACAATTTAGGAAAACCCACCCTTAGTAGACCCCAGGCGCAGATTCGGGGGGTGGGGGGGGGGGGGGTCAAAGGGTCAGTTGACACCCCTGTGAACGTTAGAAAACTAATACAAGAAACAAAATGAAAGTTCAAATTTTAGAAAGAAAATACAACACAGATAAATTATACAATTTGTTTATCTTTTTACGCGCAGACACCTCTTAAGCATGCACCTCTTAAGAATGCAACAGTAATCACATTTAACAAGCTAATAAAATAAAATAAACATATTCACACTTTGACTACCAAAAACTTAATCCATTAATTTTTTGAAAAATAACTTATTCCAAAGTCCAATGAGAGTCAAATCCTAGACCGTAAAATAAATATAGTAAATAAAAACATAATGAGAACGACTCCAAATTACATTTAGATCCTATTTTATTTAAAATAACTATGATGTTTGATATGAGCAGGAATGCCTCTTTTTATTTATTATAATAGTGGATTAAAAATTCAATGTAGGCCTACACTAGTTTTCTTATACTCTGAATATTAACACTTATTATTACAATGTGTAATGCTCAAGAATGAGAAAAACCATGAAAGAATCGAGTGAAGATTTTTACATATTTTACTGCCTCAGGTAAAAAAGAGCTAATGTCATAAAGCTTTGTATATGGAGAAGCATATGGTTTTTTTTCTTTGAAAATAAAGTATCATTAGAGTAATACTCTCATGCAAGTAAATAGGGGGGACCAACTATCTTTATTCACACAACAGTTAAGACTTTGTGAATATTTTGGTTGCTTAATATTTTAAGATGTTTATATTTAATTACGCAAATTTGTCATTTCTGTACACTGGCTCTTCTTATCCCAATGCACATAGTATTAATGTTTCTTTGACTCAAGAAGGTCACAGAGATTAGTTTCACCCTTCAGTGCTGCCTCGATTCCGATACAGTAGGTTAACCAGCGCTTGCAAAACGATACTAGCTTGTAAATGGGTAACAATCATACTAACGGCACCTATTATCAACTAAGATAACTATTTGTAGAAGGAGAAGTTGTATTTAAAACCATGTATTTTTACTAGAGTGTCGACATGGGAGTTGTTAGATCTCAATTTTGTGGTGATTATTGAAGCTAACCCAAATTTAAAAATATATTTAAAAAGAAGAATAAATTATTCATCAAATAATATGTTATAAACAAACACTCTAGCTTAATATTACAAAGAAAATAAATAAATAAATCAGTTTTTAATTTTTGATTTCCCATTTAAAATGCATTGAAATAACGAAAATATTTCAATAACTATTTTTAGCAAGGTTTGAAAATTCCATAAGAATTATGAAAGATGGCCAGATATCTTAATGAAATAAATAAAAAAATCCACTGTTGAATTATTAAATATTTTTAAAATACTTTTTTTGTTTAGAACCATGCATTTATGGGTAGACTCAGCCTTAACTAATAGTTGGATTCAAAACGTTTATGAATCTATGACTATTCAGACTATTTTAACATAATGTCAGTGAAGTAAAGAATAAACCAGTTAAGTAGGGCCTACATCTAAATATTATTAACAAATATTCTAAATAATATTGTTGTTATTTTAGTATATTGATAAAAGACAAAGGCTATTGGTGATTGAGACAGCATTTAAATTGAATTCTAATTTACTTGTATCCTAACTAATTAAAAAAAAAACTTTAGGGCTAAAATATTTCTTTCAAGCAGAAAACTGAATAAATATAAAAACCACAATTAAGTGGTTGGGCAATATATTAATAACAAGTATACCCAAGGGATAGGCTGAAGGGATAATTTACTTTCTTAAAAGTAGCTACACATTCCCTCACGAGATTTCTCTTTGGATTTTAGATTAAAACTAATCCTTGAAGATATATTTTGGTTGGAAACAATCAAACAAATGACTACTACAAGGCTCACTAGATAAACTCTTACCAATATTTTTGTCTAGACCAAAAATGATTGAGAGGGCATCAAATTTGGTGTAAAACAACTTGTTTGTAAGCTCTTCATTTTCCACATAGGTTTGTTATATTTTTACGGATTTCCAAAATCTTTAAAAAAAGCTTGAATAACTTGTGGATACAATTCTTCAGGTGCATGTCAAAAACAAGTGTCCCCTTCCTCAAGAGCCTCACAATATTCTCTACATTTTTATCCATGAGAGGGGTTATTTATTTGATTTATAACAGCGGTTCTCAAAGTGTGGTACGCGTACCAGTGATAGTACACAGAGCTTCTCAAGGTAATACACAAGCAGACATGACCATACTAACATCTTCTCCTACATATGATGAACTTATTTGTGTATAGCAACACTCATGGCTCGTCTACAACCAACACACCCACTAGTTGGATTTGCAACTATGCAATAGCAAGCATACTAGTAAGACATAATCTCAATGAATAAGAGTAATTAAGACAAATTAACCATTGAATAAGATAATAAAAAAACCAGACAGCCAATCATAGATGGTGCTGCTTTAGAATAATGACCTCAATTAACAAACTAACCAAAGATAGTCCTTATACAATGGCTGTGGTAACAGTAAAAAATAAATTTCATAATAAACTTAATCTTTACCCAAATTTGCACTTAAAATTAAGTACAATTGAACTCGACATCATCTCGCTTGTTTCAAGCATGCAGCACCAACCTTTTGAATTTTCAGACTTTAAGGATAATGTAACTTTTTTTTATAAATAAATAACAGATACTTTCAAAAACAGTCATAATTTTTTACTGCTTTATCACTCTGAGACATAGCTATATCCTAATGAAATTTTTAATAGTTCAGTGGTAAGCGAATGAACCGTAATATACATGAGTTGTTTGTGAAAAAAAATGTTTTAGAACCACTGACTTAGAACCTAACCTGAACTGTATAGTGTATGAGGCAACATAGTAGAGCATATTTTTGTGATGGATTTTGTTGTTCTCAAACTGGTGTGCATGCGGTCATATATTATAGCAGAAGAGGAAGACACCTTGAATTTCCCACTCTAATAGAACTAGCTTCATTCATGTGTGGCTTTTTTTTTATTATAGAGTAATGACATATGCCTTGGAATTAATTGTTGTTTCTTTATCCACAGTGTCGAAAAAAATCATACCTTTCAAGTACCAAAAGATGTTGTCATATCTTTACTGCTGAGGGATCCGTATTGAACATCTTATATTAAGAAAAAGTTGTGATATGCCACTCAATTTTTTTTCTATAGCCCAAGGTGGTGAATACACGTCCAATCCAGAGATATAAATCCTAAATGGAAGTCATGCCCATCCATCTCAAATCGAGCTAGTAACCCAGCAGCCATTGTTTTATTCTGGGATTACTGTTCTGATGAAAGATGTTGATGAATAAACTATGAACACAAATTTTGAATATCCCAGGTCCTAAATTATGGTGCTCAAACTTATTTCCCTGATTACGAATTGCAATTACAAGTCTTTATAAGTGGCATGTTGACCCCTTAAAATAAAATTTAAAAGCATGCTGTACAATGGCCAAGCTTGGCTCCTCATTCAGGTTAGGCTTCTAAATATCTTATACGTGTCACCTAGTGTCCAGCTGTGATTTGGTTTACAGTGTATTATATGTAAAATTGTATATGAAGTTAGTAGACTTGCCTAATATGCTCCTCTCATTCACAAGTAATTCAATGATGGCTCTAGGTTTCTGGCGTATTTCACTATCAGATGCCATTTTAAACATCAACAATACCTATGAATACTGGTGGAATGTTATGAAACTATATAGGATGGAAAGTTAAATTACAAGGCACACCAAAATTTAAGGGTTTTCGATATTTTTGGGCCAAGGGAAGTAATGAGCTAAATTATTGACGACCACTGTATATTAAATATTTTTTTAGTATAGTGTTAAATATCCGTTTGAGTTATAAGCTTTAAATATAGATGAAAGTGCCCTACGTTTCCAGGGTAAAATTAGCAGACTCTTGTGTAAATGTAATTTTGAGTGCCATAATTTCCAAGATAATAATTTTGGATTTCAGACTTTTCTTGTTTTTTGGGATACCTGCTTAGTTTTAGCTTTATGTCTTATCTATAAGTGGCTTGGATTTTTATGAACAAACACAAACACATAATGTATGCATATAAACAGTTTGTATGCATAAATAAATATACAGATAAAACTATAAAAACTATCTATGTGATTATATAACTATATGTATACAAGCATTCATACATAAATAAATATAAATAATTATACATAAAACAATTATTTAGGTAAGACCTGATTTTTAGAGGAAGCTCAAATTCAACAACCAATAGATTGATAGTCACTAAAATTTAGTATTCTATACATTTGTCTTATTTGATTTATTATTTATAAGGTTCATCTAAATTTTTCAAAAGCTTCCAATAATACATTACCTTACAGTTTATCTTTACATCATTAACTTAACGATTAATAATGTAAATACAAATTGTAGTACTTTAATTCCTGCAGTTGTAAAAATATGAGTTTCCAGTTTTCAAATAATATTCCTATAAAAATCAGACTGTACCTATGATATTAAATAAAAAATTAAAAAGTGGAACCATTAAAGTTGAGTTAAAGCAACAAAATCTTTAAACTCTAATAAAAATATATTTTGAAATTAAAACAAACATAGTAATGGATTCCCAAAATAACACTAAATAGTATTTTAAAAGTCCTGATGTAATATATTTCATTTTTACAAAAATAAATAAGAAATAAATGAAAGTTATTATTTTATCACACTAATTTTATTTATGTATTTATTTAGCACCGCGTCTTACTAACCATTCGGGTTATACACTTAAGTACTAATTACACTAATGGATTAGAAATTGGGAAGGTTGAATTTTAGAGGAAGTGAACCCGCATTTGCATAGAGAGAGTGAAAACCATTTAGGGAAAACCACCCCAGTTCACCCAACCGAGATTTGAACCTTGATCTCCCCGTCCTCGGTGGTCTAGCTCAACACGACTGGCGCGTTAGCCAACTATGCCACCGAGGCAGGTTTTATCACACTAATACATTACCAATATTTACAAATGCAGTGGAGACGTGGGTAATGAAGGTGTAGGAATAAAGCAGAATTCAACCCTTTGTAATGAAATTCCTGAAAATATCTATAGGAGTGACATGAATGGATAATGTGAGTAATTAGCATGTGAGAAGGATAGTTAAGGAGAAACAAGTGCAAAACAGGATAGTGAAGTCACAATTAAGGTGGTACGATCATGTGAGGAGAATAAAGGAGAAGATACCAAAGAAGATGTTGGATATCGAAGTTGGGGGTAGGAGGCCAAGAGGAAGATTAAGAGACAGGTGACTGAAAGGAGTGCAGAGGAGTGGTGGATGGGAGAAAGGATATGTTGGAGAGGCTTATGTTACAAAGAGACATGACCAGTGGCTGGAAAATGTCCATAATTATGATGGTGATGATGATAATGATGAGGAGGAATACATTTATTTGAATATTATTTAGTGTTGAGGCAGTTAGCTTTCCCTATACTAAAAATGATAAATAAAACCCTTTAAAATAGTTCAATTGCAATTGGAAGAATCTAATTTTGGAAGGAAAAAAACTAGATTTCATTTAATGGTTACCTATACCAATCAATTTGAAATGTAGCACTTTGATGGATAGTGTCAATTTTTAGAACTATAAGTAATATATGGTACATTTATAATTTTGACTATACTAAGTTTATTATTCAAATGGTCACCAATATTCTCCCTGTTATTATCCACTTATATATTTTGTTGATATTCGTTCTATGCACGTACTTTATAATTATGTTGCTTAGCTCTTGGGTACTCACCTAAATATACTAACTACATCACTAAGGTGCACATTGCATTTAAATCTTTCGCACAGGGTTGGGGTGGATGAAAACTGTTTACCAGTAATGCACGTCATTTGTTGAAAATGAAATATATCTGTAGCGATATGAATGAATTTTTAAATAAATCATTTATTTTTGTACTAAATTGTAATCATACTATTTTCATAATGTTCACATTTGTTTTTGCATAAGGTTAAAATAATATACCAAATATTAATTACTTAGTAGTCATAGGTAATTTGATATCATGTGAGTGAGATTAATTAAATCTTCAGATATAATTAGATACATCAAAATAATTTTAGTTTAGAATACAATAATGCATTGTATTTTTTAAGAACTCACCATGAATGGGCTCGGCACTTTCTGATTATACAAAATATTCAAAAATGTGAAACACATGTGCAAAAGACTACCGATTTATTACTTTGACAGGACATAGCACACTAAGATATAAAATAAGAATATTACTTGAGATTAATTTTCAACTTATAAAATTTATAATAAATATCGGCTGGGTATAATAGCTTCTTACCCGAGTGATTCTAGGTAAGTGAGTGTACCTGTCATCTCCCCGCTCTCTCCTTTGTGGATGTTGGTGATGGTCTATACGGCCCCTCTCATGGGGTAGTATGGGTACCCTTCCCCTGTCTGGATGACTTCGAGACATCCCGTGGTGTTGGTGATGTCCTCTTGCCCCACGACGACCATCCAGGTAGTCGTCCTCACTGAAGTTACCTTCACTCGCAGAATCCTTCGTGATTTCTAGACCCACAACAGAAATCATTGCCAAGGTCACATACTAATTCTTGCCAACGCTCATGATTATATCTTACTCTGTTATAAGATCCTTTTACAGCTGTCAATGCAATACCTAGGATTTAACTATGGAACTAAGAAATGGTTTAAACACGTAAGGAGATTGGGATAGTTTTGTTGACAGGAATTAAGTTTATTTCAAAATCAATGTTGAAAAAATAAATGTACGCCTTGTGATAATATTAGAGGGATGGAATGGAAGTCGTGCTGCATGATTCTGCCCACTTTGTGTAAATTTAAACACTATAGAGTGATAGATGAACAACATTCCTCAACTTCGACCTAGCTAGGAACAACATGTCATATCAACTACAGCGAGATATTCCTTAACAGACACCTCTGAATAGTGAATTCTTATTTATAAAGGACAATTAAATTCCCCTGGCAAAATAATATGGGACCTTACGGTGAAAAAACTTCCCAATAATGAACACAAATACTTCCAGAGATTCATATAAATCTCTAAACAGTGGACAAAAATTGAAATACCAGTCCATATACAGTATTTTACTGTGAAATGCTAATGTCTCGCGTGAAGTTGACTAAAAAATAAAATAAATGGTACGGCACACCGCAAAGACTTTCTCTCTCTTTCTATAAACTCGTAAGATTTCTGAACGGAATAATGTACATTGTATCATCACCATTCCACATAGGAACACGCATAAAATAATATACAATGATATATAATCAATGAGAAAAGAGGCGCATCTTTGTCCACCTAAGAGCATTTCAAACAGTTTAATGTCTTCCACAAGGGTCAACACTTCGTATTAAAATTTCGATTTCTGGTTAAAATTTTAACATTTATTAAGGTGTTGCAGATCTTCAAGTCATCGCATTGATATTTAATTATTCATTTATACATTTTGACCAATAAAAAATGTAAATATTGACTATTGAGTCTAAAATGGAGATAGATCATTGCTATGCAAACATTTCTCCTAAGAGATTTAAGGAAAAATAACATACTTTTTTAGATACTTATATTTAATTACTCTATGGCATTGGAGAATTATTGCGTTAAGACTTAAGTAGTATATGTTTACAACTAAAGCTCACAAAATTGTATTAATATATTTGCAAATATCTCAAAAACTGTTGCTTTTATAAAAATATATGTCAAATAAAAGTTTTTTATTTCTAATAGTCCTACAATTTTGCAATGTTAAGTTGTTTAGTTTCTCAAATAGTTGTGGAGATACGGAAATTAACGCTTCTGTAAAGTACCCTAAATTTCATTTTTATAGGAAAATAAAAATAGCCAGTTTATTTATAATCTTAATTAACTCCTAGATACGAATTTTAATCAAAATCGTTTGAGCAGATTTTGAGAAAACCAAATTTTTCTCTTTTCGCCCTTCAGTAAACTACCCTTAATTTTAAGTTTTTATAGACACACAGACAGACGGCATTGCAAAGACTATCTTTTAGGGTTCGGGGGGTCATGAGACGTCGACATCCATCAACATTTCAGGTTAGTTTTTTTTACGGTCGCAATACTTAAACTTTAATGTTCAAAAAGTTAAAAAAAAATTCATATAATTGCGTATGGATTGAAAGTTATTGATTTTATAAAAATATGTTTCGGATAAAATATCTGTATTATAAATATATATACCTATTTGTAATGCTAAGTAATTTCATATCTCAAATAGTTTCGGAGCTATTTAAAAAAAATGTTAATTGATGCATCAGACCGGAGCCCTTAAAGCCATTTTGCCGAAATATTGAGGGTAGGCATTTTGTTTGGAATATTTATTAATGTTTATAAATGAAATTTAATCAAAATCGTTAGAGCCGATTTTGAGAAAATCGACTTTTTCTCTTTTTGCCCTTCAGTAAATTACCCTTAATTTTAAGTTTTAATAGACACACAGACAGACGGCATTGCAAAGACTATTTTTTAGGGTTTGGGGGGTCACGAGACTTCGAAATCCATCAACATTTCAGGTTAGTTCTTTTTACGATCGCAATACTTAAGCTTTAATGTCCAAAAAGCTAAAAATATATATATAATTGCGTATAGATTGAAAATTAATGATTTTATAAAAATATGTTTCGAATGAAATATTTGTATTATAAATATATATACATATTTGTAATGCTAAGTAATTTCATATCTCAAATAGTTTCGGAGCTATTATAAAAAATGTTAATTTATGCATCAGACCGGAGCCCTTAAAGCCATTTTGCCGAAATATTGAGAGTAGCCATTTTGTTTGGAATATTTATTAATGTTCATATATGAAATTTAATCAAAATCGTTAGAGCCGATTTTGAGAAAATTGACTTTTTCTCTTTTTTCCCTTCAGTAAACTACCCTTAATTTTAGGGGTAGATATCCAATTCCAAAAACCCCTCGGGGCAACCCTATGAAAACCCTAGATATCAAGTTTCAGCTCAATCGGTAAAATAGTTTAGGCTCTAGTTGGAGGTACAGACAGACAGACAGACAGACAGACAGACGGAAATTCAAAAACCACTTTTTCGGATTCAGGAAGTCATGAAACGTCAAAATTCATCAAAATCTCGAGTTCGATTTTTTTGACGATCACCATACTTTCTCTACCTGTAAGATAGAGAGAAAGTAAAAATATTTGAATATCTTAACATAGCTAAGCCATTACATGGTTGAAGCTTTCTTCTACAGCTACCTTAACAAATGGCTAGGTAGATGAATGATGAATACCTTAAGAGGTAAGTCCTATGTTAAAATGGTGAAAGATTGGCATAAACATGCCATGATAACATTTTATTTTTAATCAATTAATAGAGATAATCAGCTCTAATATAAAGTAATAATATTCAAAATTTATTTAATGTACATTATATATCGGAGTAAATATCTACGTGGTGCAACATACTTCGATCTATATTTATTGCCAACCAAAGCAAAATATTCTCGAAGAACAGGGGGGATTGGGGGAGAAGAGAGACGAGGGATAAATGCATCCCATTACTAGATAATGCTTAAAGCCAAACTTTTGTTAACAATCTTGTTGGAAAACAGAGATGACACTCATGTAATAGTCAATGAGCAAATAGGACCTGTGTTTGTCAAGAGAAACATAGTTTTGTATTAATCACTAAATCTGAGTCAGGATCAAAATTATTGCATGTAGCTTACTAGATTGAATTCATCTTAATACAATCCCCTATTAATCAACCCAATTCCATAAGATGTACAATATTAGCACATGTGATATTGGATTGCAAATTCACCCTGTCTAATAAAGTAATAATGCTGAATAAATATTTAATTAAAAACATAAGTGATTTCTGTCAGCAAAGGTTAAGGTCGGGTACACAAGAATTAACGTCCGAGACGAAAACACCATCTACAAATAAACTTAGTGGGCTAGTTAACACAAAAAAGGTTAGCGTGAGCACAGAACGACGCGGTCGATTTTAAAAGAGAAAAACAACTGTGAAAGCGAAAGTGCGTGATTGGTTAGCTCTTGATACTCGCGCTACTGCAGCACCTTTCGTGATTGGTGCAGTGGTTAGATCGTGTAGCTTAGTCAGTGACTCCAACAATTTCAACTATAGTCTGACAACAAATCACATAAACCTAATCCTTAGGCTCGATGCCCACAAGCGACATGCGCAATCTTTGCAGTCGCGTACTGTGACACTGCATCACCACTAAAAGCAGTTCACACAAGCAACCTGCGTCTGGTGATGCTAAGTTGACGCCACGTCCCAGCACCCGAAGCTGCAGCAACTTGAGTCTATTTGGACGCAACTCTTGGCCTCGGTCGATTTGAAACCATAGCTGTGATAAGTACACTCCGGGTGCGGAAAAAAATAGGCATACTTATCTTTGCTGTACACAACCCTATTACCCTGACATGAACTTATAAGTCATCTTTATGATATCTATAACAATAATGTATAGGCATTTTGCCTAACATCCAGTCTCCACTCAATATTTTATAAGTGAACAGTGGCTGTAACATGTTCCATATATTTTATAAATTGTTATTGTGAAAATAAATGGTAGGTAGTAATGTATCTAGTTTTAATGCACTTTTACTATAATTTCTGGACTATCCGGATAATCCAGATGACATATGATCCCAGATAGTCCTTTTAAATGAAGTTCCACTGTGTATAGAAAATATTTTTTACCAATTTATAAAAATTATTAGAGAAAAATTTGAGAGAGAACTCGCCAAGTTGCTTTAGCACTTTGGCTTCCATTTCAAGAGTATTTGGATATATCATCTTGTATATTTCCATCCATGCTGCTTGTTTTTAATTTCAGTCATGGTATTCTTCTAGGCACGACTTCCAAATGACAGGTCTATCCTGCATCTAAAGTGATAAAAAGTTATGTGTCTATTTCGTCCTCCATTCTGAATGTACACTGATTAACGTCACAATGATGTGCGCAGTTTGTGTACACTGTTCTATGTCTTCACAGGTACTGACAGAATGCTGAGCGGTAGCATCACCGCCGCGTTTTGCAGAAACCCGCGTCACTAGTTTTGACACAACGACACCAACTTGACGCCAGACCTCACATCTTGTGAACTCCATCCTTCGAATTAAAGTAATGCTGAGACGCGTCACATGATGTCTGATAAGAGGAAGTGCTCTACCAGCTAGGCCACAGTTAGTGTTACACATTCCAAAATCTATGGGAGAAGAAAACTCTAATGAGATGTGGAAACAACAGGATCTGAATCCAGGACCTGCCACTCGAGGTAATCATTCAACAACGCTTAATCTACATTTCATGATGGTGAGATCCAAGCCCGGGAGTGTAAGAAGCAACTCAACAATTTATAGAAACAATCTTGGAGCCAAGTATGGACAACAAGGTGAACATCAATTATCAATATCAATATCAATTAACTAAATTGAACTTGATTGCATTTGACAATATTTAAATTTAAACATTTATTTATATGTAAAATTTTTACAATTTTAACTAATTAATTTGCATAAGCGGGAATTTAATTAGTTATATTTTGTTAGTTTGAAGTTATACTTAAGTTAGGCCAACTTTTATAATTAAAATTTTGTAGATATATCTGGATAAATGGAGAAAGTATGCAGTGACCCTGACAGTAAGATTAGTGTTAAGTACCCTCCCTGTTCTCAATATGCTCAGAACATTTTAGATCATGACAATGACTTAGAGTTAGAACAATCGTGTCCAAGTGTAAATAACATTGTAATTGAAGTTCATCGTCCAAATTTGGAAACTCCTGAGGGAGTAGAACCAGAAAGTGTACCCAAACAAACCCTGGGGATGGACTCAAGTGCAATGTTGATGCAGTTTATGAGGGAACAATTTGAAAATACTAGTTGGGAAAACAGGGAGAGTAGTGACAAAAGTAGTAAAGAAATTTGTATGGAAACAAAGAAAGAATTAAAGAGTATTAATGAAGAAATTGAAAAGAATTGTAAAGAAATGAAGGACTAGTTTAAGAGTATTGAACTCAATCTGGAAAAGTATAGGCAAGAAAATAAAGAAATAAGAAATGAGATTAAAATGGGAGTTCGGAAAAATAAAAATTGAATATAAAGAACTAGAGGTCGTATAGGTCATGATTGAAATGGTATAATAGGATTTGTAGTAATATCAAACAAACACAAATGCATGAGCATATGCAAAAACTAAAGCATGTGAAAGAAAGTTTAAAACAAAAACATGAACAATATAGAAAGGAAAGGTCAAAGCCATACATACAGCGTAAGAGGTTCCAAAATAAAGGAACCCAACCACCTGGGAAAGATAAAAATAGTTTTCACGAAAAGAGAATAAATTAAAGGTGTCAGAAATAACCAAAGGCAACCCAACCAGAGATTAAACCAAGGAGTAGGTAACTTCATTGCTAGAATGAAAAGGGTAGTTAAATTTGCTTTAAAGAGTTCTTACCAAAAGGCTATGATCCTGGAGGCAGTAAAAATATTTAAATATTGAATAATCTAATGAAAATTAAGATCTAGGTAAAGAAATTTAGTACGATAAATGTTTTGATAAAACAAATACTAGAACTAATAGTTTAATAAATAAATTGATGATTATCATCCTCCTTACTTAATATATATATTGTTTGAGTTTGAGTTTATAAATTATATTTTGAAAAATGTATTGATAAAAGCAGACTTGTTTTATAATTCGATATAAAATACAATTTTGAGAGGTTAGATAACCTATATTGGTATAAAGAAATACAAGGTGTGTTGTGGCATTTGGCAAGTTAAATTAGTTATATGGTAAAAGTTCCACAGTTCGACTCCTTTCAGGACATTGTTAATAATTTTTGAATTTCAAAGTTAAATTTTAAAATGAAATTTAAAGAAGTATTTTTCTTTTTAAAGGCTTATAAGAGTAGCCTATACTAATTAAAGTGAGTAACAGGCTAATGCATATTAAGTTTATAGACCAAAAAATTTAATATTACTATCACAAGTAAATAATTAATGTGATTATGCAACCGACCTAATAGATTAAAAATAAATAAATGTTAATTGTTTTCAAATCATTGAGTTAAGATTATTCTAGGTTACATTTATAGATTAGTGAAATTATGAAACGGGTATACATTGATGTTCATGTTCGACTAGCATGTAATTTTCTTTTACAAATAATTAAACCTCTATAGTAATGTTATAAAAAATCAAAATATTTCCTTATTATATTAAAATAAGTGCTGATGTTTTGTTTTTTGTCTATAAAACCAATGAATAATTGAATAAATTCAAATTGATTAAATTAAAGTTCAATTAAATAATTTCCAAATCTAGCTAGCTTTAAAATGAGTTGATGAATAAATAAGTAAAAATAATAATCAGGCAATATCATAGAGTAAATAATATTTTTGGCAATTATTGTTAAAATTGGCAATTTTATGTGGGGATATTCTAGTTTAGGTTGGTACCACTGTTAAATGTGTCTTTCGTTTTTTTATAGATGATCTGTGTCTATACCCAAGAGCTTGTGTATCATTTGAATCATGTTCTTAGTTATTAAAATATGTATTGTCAAGTCTAAAACAGGTTTGTTATTTTCTATAAACCTGTGTACTCTGACAGGTTATGAGCCCAGGCTTGTGGGGATTTGTGGATTTTAGGACAGGTAAAGTTTTAAGTCAAGTGTGCGCAGTAGTTCACGTGAAGTCTACTTGTTTGCTTGTTTGTGATCTCGTTGCCAATCACCATCGCCATAATGGTTTTAGAAGAAGACAAAACCTATAGAATTCCACTTTTCGACGGCACTAATTTCGTCAACTGGAAGTTTTAGGTAGAAATACTTTTAGATGAAATGGATTTGTTGCCCTCTATTCAAGGTGACTATTGGGACTTGGTGAAAATTGCGTCTAGTGATAATGCTGATATAAAGATGGAAAAGGAAAAAGAGCTGGACAACCTTCAGAAATACGATCGCAAGTGTAAGTCGCAGATTATACAACAAATCTCGGACAGCCACTTGGATTATGTGAAGGATAAGAACACCGTTTATGATATATGACAAGTGCTTCGTAATACTTACGCTCGCAAAGGTATTGCTAATCAGCTTTTACTGCGCAAAACCTTATTGATGATGAAATTTGATCCTTCTTTAGAGACACTTGAAGTGAATTTTATTAGGTTTGATCGTACTACTCAAGAATTGAAATCGTCGGAGCTAACCTCGAAGAATTAGATGTTGTCTACCATCTTCTCTGGCTATGGCATCTGAATATTAAGTTATTGTCACTTCCATTGAGACACTGTCTGCTGATAATCTCAACTTGGCATTCGTAAAAATGCACCCAATTGATGAGCAGAGAAAACGCCAAGCAGAAGGTATTGATGGATGCAGCCAATCATTCTTTAGCTCTACTGAATGGAAGGCTACAAAATTGAAATCATTGCAACTAGAATGTTGTTCGAATTGTAAACAAAGCATTTCAAAGCAAGTTACTATCAGTGTTTTTTCTGTCATAAAGCTGGTCACTTTTATTCGGACTATCCTAAATTGAAAGGCGAGAAGCAGCAAAAGAGTTAAAAACGTAAAGCAAATAATGAAGCTAGTGATGATGAATTTAGTTTGACTGTGTCAACGTCAGCTGCTTGTTGTGATGGATCTGTGTGGTAACTTGACTCTGGCGCCACTGAAATATGATCATCGATAAAAAATATTAGTTTGGTCTCAAATAAGAGACGCCTAACAAAGTCTATCAATATAGAAAATTGCCAAATCAGGATTGATGTTGTGTGCTCAAGTGATCGGAAATATACATGCATCTGTGACTCACAAAGGTAATCAAAACCTTATCAAACTTTCCAACGTACTTATTGTCTCTGGATTACAATTTAATTTATTCTCAGTTAGTAAAATGGATGCTAATGGGTTTAAAGTTGTGTATGAAAAGGGGAATGCTACCATTCTGAAAATCAATACTTTTGTGGCTGTTGCCACTTATCTGGTAAAGTGTATACAATGTGTCTTTCGCCTTGTGAAAAAGCATGTGCTGGTGTTGCTAGTTCCATTGTAGTATCATCTGATTTATGGTACAAGAGGCTTGGTCACATAGGCAAAACTGGTTTAGTTCACTTAAGTAAGATTGTAGATGGAATCAATGTTGATCCAGGATCGATCCCCGATGTACGTGACTCTTGCATACAGGCTAAACAAACACGCCTCCCTCCCACAAAGCCACGCATTATAGCTAAGCGCCCTTTGGAGATCATACACAGTGATCTTGTAGGGCCCAAATAAGCCCATATCATATGATCAAAAGAGGTACCTGCTTACCCTGATTGATGACTTATAGTCACTTTACAGTCATTTACACTCTAAAGGCAAAGTTCTAACAATATTTTCATACTATTAAAGTAATTTGAAGCTAAGGCAAACAGCTACACTTTTAACCTAAAAATAAGTTGTTTAGGTAAGATATGGTGTAGAATTGTATCATGGGAATTGCTCGATCTATTTAAAATGAAGATGCATCAAGTCAGTAGTATTTTACGATAAGACAGAGAACGGCATCTGCAGAAAGAATGGGATGTTAAAGCATCATGAGAGAAAACACGCTGATCATAACTTTATTCTTCATTAGAATAGTCACTCTGACGGTGTCCATTATGATACAGTCTCACTAATAAACAGATGCCTCTAAAGTTCTTGAAAACAGTTGCCAGCAGAATTGTGGAATCATGTAGAGCCTGATATGTTCAAACGGAGATGTTTTGGCTTGTAGCACAATTCGATTACCTACAATTGTTAAAGTAAAACTTGAAGCCGCTCGAAAAGTGCTACTTGTTGGTTATTGCCAAATGGTTACAGTGTGGTGTCCACAGGAACAGAAAAATCACGTGGGCAATAAAGTTTTGATGAAACATTTTTAATAATCAATGATGTTATTGGTTCAATCCTCTGAAATTGAGATTTTGGTTCGACCCGAAATGAAATTTTACTGAGATTTGCAGAAAGCTCAACTTAGGATTGAATGCAAAGACAGTTTTTGGAAGAAGAGACAACTAGGACCTGGCAAGGAACATGAAATCTTCGTAGGAATGAGACATCATCACTCTGCACCAGCGTTCCAAATTTATGTTGCACTGATATTGGTGCTGATTATTATTGACAACTTGCCAGAAACCTTTGAGGACATCCATAGTAAGATGAGCACAACCATGGATGGCTGCATTAGATGGAAGTGATGTACTCATTGAAGTAAAATCATGAGAAAAAGAGATCAGCCAAACAGCCAAACCATAATCCTAGCCAAACAACCTACTTGAAGCAAGTTCTAAAGAAAATTTGGTATGGAACAGTGCAAACTTGTCAAAACACCGATAGAGGCAAAACCACCTGAAATAACTACATCAGAATGCATAGTAAAAAAAAGTACTGCGAGCTTGTTGGTAGTTTGATGCATGTGATGCTCTATACTGCCCTGATCTGAGATTCTCAGTGAATTTCTATAGCAGGTATCAAAGCAACGCAACAGAAGCACACTAGATTGGACTCAAACGAAGACTACAATACATTCAAGGAACACCTTGAAGTTGGTCTCTTATATCCAAAAAAACTGTTGTTTGACTTACAGGCCTACATTGATGGACTGGGCCAATGACATCGATGGTCGTAAATCTACATCTGGGTAACTATTCCAAGTTGATGGTGTCACTATTGGTTGGACTATATGTAAGCAGACTACAGTAGCCCTGAGCTCAACGGAATCAGAGTTTTTCTCCCTGTCAGCCACCTTATCTGTCCTACTCTGGTTGAGAAGACTTATCCAGGACTTTGGGATCATTCTAGGACCCACCAAGGTGTACGAGGACAACCAGTCCAGCATAAGATGTTTGGATAGATGGGAACACTGAAGACTAAAGCATATTGATGTCAAATACAACTTCGTTCGTGATTTGTATCTAAATGTTGTTATTGATGTGATTTATTTGGAGACAAGTGAACAATGTGCTGACATTCTGACAAAGAGTATGGTTGGAAACAAATTTGAGTATTTTTGTAACTATATTAGTTTAATCAAATACTGATTCACTTGAGTTTATTTGTATGTATTTGAGGGTACACGTAGGACATTTTTCCTACTTTTGTGGTTGTAGTAGAATTGAGGAGTAGTGTTAAAATAGGCAATTCTATGCGGGGATATTTTAGTTTAGGTTGGTACCACTGTTAAAAGTGTCTTTAGTTTATTTAGCTGATGTGTGTCCATGCCTATGAACTTGTGTATCATTTGACTCATGTTCTTAGTTTTTATAATATGTATTGTCAAGTTTAAAACAGGTTAATTATTTTCTACAAGTCTGTGTACTCTGAAAATTATCTCTAATGATAATTTAATTTAATTATTACTATGAGCAAAGGATCTAGGAAGAAATAAATTATTATTAGAAAAACAAGTGGCACAACTTATTAATAAAATTAGTACTACCGGTAATTGTAAATTTTTTTTTAATGTATAATAGAAAGAAAAGCTATATTTGTGACAGAATACTGCCCATTTGGTATGATAATTTATTTTACCATAGTTTTAATAATAAAAGTAAATAATCAATATTTAATTAGATATAGGCCAGGATAGTATCTATCTAACGTGTAATGTTAAATCCGTGTTTTTATATATATAAAAATGAACATATATATTATATATATATATAAAATAAGAATAGAAAAAAGAAGTAATGCAAAAAAGTAATATAACATTGAAAAAGACAACAATGTCTATGATATTTTTAAATGCATGCAGTTATAACAGTAATTTTTTTTTTGTCACAACAACTAAGTGCGTAAAGTAGACAAAGATTGACTTATTATAAAAGAATTGTAAAACACAGTCAAGTAGAGTGAGTGTACAGAACCTCAACCATTCTAGCTTCATCTATATTCACATTTTACATTTTGTTTGTTGTTTTCTTTTATGAATGCATTATTATATTTTAATTACTGTACATGTAATTGCCGTCAGATATCATATGGGTTCCCATCTTTCCAACAATCAGGGAAGTAAAGAAAATATTTTACACATCCCTTTTGATTAATTAATAGAGATAATCAGACCTAATCCAAAATAATAATATTCCAAATTTATTTAATTTACATTATATTTTGAAATAAATATATACAGGGTGCAACATCCTTCTGTCTCTATCTATCGGCCACAAAAGCAAATCTTCTCAAGGACAAAAGGGGAATCTAGGAACGATAAGCATAATTACTAGAATATTCTAAAGAGCCAAACCTTCGTAAACAACCCTGTTGGAAAAGGAATATGAGGACAGTCTGGTAATAGTCACTGTGCAGTTAGGACCTGCGTTTGTCAAGAAAAACTTTTTTTTTATTAATTACCGAATCTGATTGGGATCAATAACTATGCCATGTCGGTACTATGATTTGATCACTCTTGATCTGATAACATCTTAATCAACTCAGTTACCTAAGAGTGAAATAGCATTACATGGATCACGAATTCACCATGTTTAGTAAAGCAATAATGCTGCAATAAATACGTCATATAAAACATTAGTGATTTCTTATTATAGCCTGACAACAAATCACATCAACCTAATCTGTAAGATATCAAAACTCACAAATTGTGAAAGTGAAGTGAACTGTATCATTACAAAAATGTTTCCAAAGTATAGGCATGAACTAACACCACAAAAGTGGCTGCCCAAGTGTGGTACGAAAGAACAATAGCTGGTACCGCAAGAAGATAACATTTAAATAGAGGCCAACGAGTATTGTTTGTTTAATTTTTAGTGATTTTATAAAAAAATTAATCAAAAGGAAACCAAAAATGGAATATATAAATAAAACTGAAATTACATAAAAAATATTATTTTCTCAGTCTAATACCTTCTGAAATTAGTACTTAGCTATTTGTAGTTTTTAAATAGCATTTTTTAAAAATGTTTGTTTTGTAACTTTTTTAAGAAGGACTTTACAGTTGAAGGGGCAGCCGCAACCCGCATTTCACCCTTAACCCAAGGTTTATTCTTATTCTGATGATATCTCAACTATCATGAATGATAATAAAATATATATTGTGTCAAATTTAAGATATCAATATTCAAAACGATTATGCCAGACTCAAAATTTAATAAAAGCATGGAATAACTAGATAAAAAATTAGATATAAATTAATAAATGTGTTTGAGCTTCAAACTATTAATTGAGAAAGAAATTAAATTTTTTAACTAGGCATTAATTATCGCAGCTAGTTTACGCTTGCAACAGTACAATTATAATTGGGTATTTATTATGAAAAAATTGAATAAACCCAAAAAAACCATTTTCATGCCTTTTCGATTTAATATTACATTGGAGATAGGTCACTTTACCTCCATTCTTTCCTTGTCAAAACCCCATTAAGTACGCTTGGCTGGTTACAGAAGGGGAGAAGGGGGAGGGCTCAGTTATCTTTCAATATTCTTTTAAGACCTGAAAAGTTTCTAACAAACCAGCACCGACATTAAGTTCGTCAGGTGCTATTGCTGTATTGGTTGGAATGGGTAGTATTATAATTTGTTGATTTTTTTTTCAAAAGGTGAAAAATAATGGGAGAAAGCATCCTTATGATCATAAAAAAAAAGCAGAGAGGTTTGAATTTTAAAAAGTGTCGAGAAACTCAAAAGATAATATCCGGAGAGGAGGGAAGCTAGGAGAAAATAAACAAGCAAATGATTTTTAAGAAAATTAAAAACAATTAAGAATAGCCCTTACAATTCACACCACTTATAGCGTGGTAAAAAGTGTCAGTCTCCTCTTGGCTGGCTTGCCGGTAATAGAGAGGATGGGTTTTGAATCCCAGCGGTTGTACTGAGGTAGCTAGTCATAAATGATTTCCAACTCTTCCTCTAAAAAAATGCAAGTACACTTTCTCTAAATTCTATCTTTCTCATCCCTATTCTATTAGTGTACATGTGGGGGTATTCCGAAAGGGTAGTAATATGCATTGTTTGTAAATGATATCTGCCCTAACTGAACTATATTGAGGGTCAAACCAAAGCATATTTCTTCCTAGGAGTGTAAACACATGCAACAATCCTACAGGTTTATAGAACATTTTAAAATACCTAGCATTCTAATCTATGCCATCTAGTAATTCCTTGACATTTTGATATTTCCATTTAAAAAAAAACTTAAATGACGTTATTTAAAAAAAAAAATTAAACTATCTTAAAGTAAATTTGAACATATTAGACTTTAAAATTTAATAATATATGTCACATAAAATTTGTGTTTTTTATTTAAGTTGCTTAGGCAACATAGTTTTTACCCATTTCCTTATCATAAGATACGCACTCAACTACTTTTTATATTTATTTTATTTATTAACACCGGTATGACTACCCGTTTGGGTTGTACGCATATGTACTAATTACTCTGTTGGGTCAAGGATGAGGATGGTTATTATTTGAGAAAGTGTACCCACATTTTCGTAGAGAGCCATTTAGGAAATAAAATTTATATTTATCTGTTTCTTTCACAAATGGCGTGGTTATAATTTAGGAAAGGTAGAATTTAAAGGAAGGATACTAGCATTTGGAAGGAGGGAGAGTTTGTGGGATACAATGTCAGATAACCACACTTGCTAAATCAGACTAGGATTCGAGTACTGACATTCCTGATACAGTCGACTCAACATAGGAAGAGTGGTAAATGACAGCTAGCAGTAGTTTTTTAATTCAGTAATTCCAAGGGAAGTATTAATTGGAAGCGTTTGATAAAACTACTTTATCATCAATTATTAAGTAAATAATAAATATTTTCATATAGGTTGATTAATATGAGTGACTTTCAATCAATGTTTGCAGTAAAATAAAACTTCTGCTATATGTCAGTTACCACCACTCACTCCTATGGTGAAAAGACTGCTGTACCTCTGAACTATAGCTCAGCAAGACGGACCCGACACCTCTGTCCTCCTGATCACTAGTATACTTTGACTGTGTACAGTGTATGTTCCAAGTCTGAGGTATTTCATAACCAGTGTATAATCCATAATGTGAATTATATTATTTTACATTTTATCGAATCTTATATAATCCAAGAGAATTTTTAGTTAGTATGATTAATAGTAATAACCATTCACATTTGTTTTTAAACCAATCATTACATGGACTCGGAAAATAATACATCAATGATCGTAATTAATATGAAATCAGTTAAAAATATATCTGATTCAACCTCAGGTAGAACAATGAACAACAATAATTATTTATTCTTAATTTATAATATTAGATATGCTAATATTTTAGCCGGAAAAGACATATGCTCTAATGAAAATGGTGGCCAAAGTTTAAAAAATTAAAGATCAATTTCTCCTCAATTTATATTAATAAACAACATAACATTAAAAAAAAGTTTAATTTATTAGAAGTTTCGGTTGTAGTATGAAATTTTCAATGTAAATAAAGCGCTCCACCGAGTTTTGTAGGAATTATTGTCTAAGAGGCCATTTTTCCTATCAAGAATTCTACTATATAGTGGTATGTAGTAAGAAAAAAGGCCTTCTAGATGTCATTCCTCCAAAAATCAGTGGATAGTAGAGTCAAGTTTTCATAAAAAGGCACTATAAAAATAAATAGATCTACTTTCATGTATGCATCCGTCAGGTCACGTGACCTATAGCTGTCAATTTTAATAGATATTATCAATACTTATTAAATAACACTAATTATAGTTTATAATACAATATTTGTCAATTTTGCTCGCAAAAATAATGTGGGTAGCAAGGGATGGTGACATAATACTATGTAAAATAGACTGGATTAGGTTTAAAATTGTTATTTTTATCCTGCATTTATTAAATAAATATAAAATAATCATAACACACAATATTATTTTTTGTATTGGGCCATAATGTTAATCAATGACTTTAAGGTTCCAGAACGTTCAACTTTACAAGTCAAGACACAACCACAATAGATTTTACTCGTACGATGCCAAAAACCTGAATTTGAAACTAAAAACAACACAGTAAATATTTCCGTGAGGTCTAATACATCACTCTTGGTTTAGAATTGGTCAACGTTAACAAAAAGGTCAAGGTTCAAAACCTAGCCAGTTGCACTGGGAATAATTATCATCCTGCAAATTTTACTGTTATATTTCCATAAACCTCTCACCTCATCCCTGTTACAATGCACTCAAACTACCCTAACCCAATTCGGTCATCGAAAGGTCTAAGGGTAACAATATACTAGACTACCCATGAGGGAGAGAACGGGGCTTAAATCCCTGAATGGCTATACTGAGGGTGTATTTTCTCAAGTAGTTTCCAACTTTCCCTTAGCGCAAATGCTGGTCACTTCATCCATATTCAACCTTCCTCATACCTAACACACTAACGTAATTAGTACATAATGTGTATAACCCGGGCGGATAGTAAGACGTTGTGCTAAACAAAAATCTAAATAAAATGTAATGTACATTTTAAAGTGTACAAAACACCTAGATAACACCCGCTCAGGGTATCCGGATTTAATATTGCTAAATGAGTAGCTGGAGATAAAGGTGAAATTTAAATTAAATGTACTTATATTTGCGTGGAGGGAAAGAGGGAAACAATTTAGGAAACACTCTCATTGCACCTATCTGGAATTCGAACCTTGACCTCACTGTCACCAGAAAACCAGAACCCGATATTTAGTCCACATGCCTATTGATCGAAGTATAAATTATATACATATGGTACATTTAAAGTGACTCGACCTAACAGGCTGTTTTTGGTCCAATATGATCAATTATTTTGATCAAATAAAAGGTGTCTCTTGTCTAAACTAAATTTGGTTCATCAATAGTGGCTACATTTCAAGTGTTAGCGGCTATTTTTGGTATGTTTAGGCGTTCATAGAAAAAAGCTACTAGTTTATAGGAGCAAACTGTTTGTTAAAAAAATTGTGTGCAATGAATATTAAAATGTAACCATTAGATTTTATGGATATTTTGAGTTCAAAAAGGTTCAAACTATTGAGTACAAATTTGGAATAAAAAACACAAAAATACTGTTGCTCATTCAATTTTAGCGGAATTTTACTTTTGGTAAAGTATCAAACTGGAAAATAAACATGTCAAATTGAACCTGTCACTTGAAATATTAAACAAAAAAGAAATACATATTTTTAATTAATGAATTATAAGTTATATGCTACTTTAATAGTGCGTTTAGAATTATTTGTACTTTCTAAACAAACATGTGTGTGGTTAGTTTTGGAAGTTATTTAAATGCACAGCAAAATGTATCAATTCATGTTTGTTACATTAAATTCAATACTTTAATGAATAAATGCATCACTAGTTCCGTAACCACGCCAAAATTATTTTTAATTTTTGATACCTACCTATTGTCATTACATTTTTTAAATGAGGAATATATTTGGAGAAATTTATATGAATGAATATCTAAAATAAAAATTATTCTTTTCTTTTACGGGAAGTTGACAAGTAGGTAGAATTACTATCTCAAGAAAAGGAAATATATTTCAGGTATTTCCACGAAACTAATAAGCTGTAGCTCAATGCCAAAGTTCAACATCCCCACCCAACTCATTCACCCTCTTTCTTTTCAGTTGTCCACAAACCTAGGGTGTGTGAGACCTTTCAAGGCAGAAACTACCTAACCACCATTTACAAGTTGTCTTTAAATTTGAAGGTCATTTCAATGTTATTTGCAAGTAAACCTCATTCTTAAGATGTGATTTAAGATTTTATATTCCTAATTCTCAAATGACTTTAACAAAGCTTTTAAAAATAAGAGATTTAAGTGACTCTTAGAGTGCCAAATAACCAACTTATAGCAAGCAAAAATTTAATCTTGTGCAAAACGAGGGAGCTTGAATTAATCAGGTGCTTCAGATGTCAATTTGTTTTGTGCACACATCTTAATATCAATCTAAGTTATATGATTAGTTACACTAATGGTGTAAGGATTATGAGGGCAGAATTTAGAGGAATTATACTCTTATTTGCGTGGAGGAATTGCTGAATATAATTTAGAAAAATACACTTCAGTACAATTGGCCGGTATTTAAACCTTAACCTCCTAGTTACAATAAACCATACTAGATGAGCCTGACATTTATTCTCTGTGTGCCCACCAATGAAGGTAAAAATATTTGTGGGATAGTAGGCCTAGATGTGGTTATTAGTTTTATAGACAGTAGGTCTAGACGTTGTTATTAATCTTATAGTCACTTAATGTTAAAGCAAGTAAGACTGTAGTTATCAGTGGTAGATGAAAGTATATTGGTTTTTCTTTGGAAAGCTCCCTCCTCTTAATCTGTTCACAAATATTGATGATTTTTACTCTTCGCTCACTCTTTAAGAGTTGAACAGATGGTGGAAGTAAAACAATGGAGCAATACATAAGAAAGGAAGGTTAACTCATACCTGCCAATAGTGATTAAAGTTTATTAAATTAATTTATAAATATACCTTAATTTAATCTTATTTAGTGTGATTTTATTTACTTACGTTGGTGACACAAAATAGTTTTTAAATCATGTGCCGTTTGCATAACTATTCAACTAACATTTTATTATTACTTTTATTGAAATTTCAACTTGTAAAGAAGGCCTAATTTCAATTATTGTAGCATAAGTTTCTTAGGTGTAGTAATATTAATTTACAATCTTAACTACTAGGACCACATCTCTAAATATTGTACCTACTGACCCAAATATAGTGCTATATTTTTCTCCTAAAAATGTTCTTTCGAAAACTATACTCGTATTATATTGCGCAGATCATCTAACATTTATTTTTCATTCAGAGCAAATTAAAAATTTTAAGGTCGTATTATGTTCGAGGCTGTACTATAATCGGACCGGTACAGTATTTTGACAGCTGAAGTGGTTACAACCAAATGAACAGCGGGCACATCATTCCCTCAGTCGTCAACACAACATATTACAGACGTCCTCACTGCAGTAATTGGCTACAAATTTTAATCCACTAAAAAATGAGCATCAGCTTAATACAAGAGCTAGAAACTCCACCCTTATAAGAATCCCAATTTACAAATCTGAATCATATTCACAATCTTCACAATCATTCACAGTTGTGGGATCACAGGTGTGGAATGTGCTGCCCCCCCCCCCCCCCACCCCTCTCGGGACTTGACTTGGTTAGATGCTTTCAAAACGTCACTCAAACGAAATATTATTTCTAGGTGAATCTATTGCTTCATGCTTTTGTAAACATAACAAATAAAACTATTTATATAAAAATGTTGGAATAATTTTTTGAATGAAGGAATTAATGGAGATAATCTAACTATTACATTTGAAATACAGTCAATTATAGTTACTATTGTTATTATAAGCTTATTTAGTTTATGTATTGGTCAAGTGTAAGACAAGGCAAACTAGTCTTAACTTTGCCAAAATTTATTAAAATAAAGACAGTAAATAAATAAACCTGCACTTACATACTTAGAACAACAAGCATTACATACTAATTTCCAATCATGAAACAGGCGTTTATAAAATGTTATGATAATTTATACATGGAATTTTGTCATTAATAAAAGGAATAATAATTTTGACTAGAACGATGTGCTGTGGAGAGAGTATCTCAATGACATTCTATTTGGCATTATAAATCTCCTCTGCTTTTCAGAATCTCATCTAGTACTCTCCTCCTCTCTGATCCAGGCAGAAGTTTCAAGTTGGGAGAGCTATCTGCATATTGGGCAATACCTATAGATGGAATGTTGATATGGTTGGCTGGGTAGATCTCCTTATCACTCAGGTTCTCATCTGTCTCGATAATGATCTGACCATGAGCGTCCACCCTTGTGGCTCTGTGACCCACCATGCCCTGATGGTGGCGCATGTGGGGTGGTACTGCAGAGCCATAACGTTCTCTCGGCCGTCGGTCACGGTCCCTATCGAGCTTCAGCCCATCCATTCCATCCTGCGAGACACAGGTTTTCCAAATCAACTCATACTTGAGGCAATTATTTAAGAGATCATGCGTTTTATTAGAGGGGTGAAAAGTTGAGAATAATTTATTGGAACCCAACTATTGTGCGCACACTTCAAATTTTAATGATTACATTATTTATGAAATAAAACAAATTATGCTAATTTATAAAAAATACCTGTAGTGAATTGACAAGAAAAAAGATTCATATTTGGTATTGTTTTCTGTTTGCTTTATATTACCTATTTAAAATAAACTATAAGATGTTTAAAACAAATGAATATGAACAATTAATACCTATTCCCTGTTTACCCTGAAAGGTAACAATCTTACCTTGAATGTTTCCACTATGGCACAGATTATAATATATGGCCATAGTGTATGTAGCCTTGAAGGTAGGAATCAGGTTAAGCAAGGTGTATATTATTCACTCTAGTGTACAATTTTCAATTATAAGTGGCTTAAACATGTAAAAAAAGCATCTAATGGAGAATCTTTCCAGCTAATAGTGAATCTAGAAGACTAAATTAAGAACTATTCTTTTTAGTTTAATGAACATGACCACAAATGGGATTAGTGTCAAATGGAACGCACTTTGGTCATTTTTGCTTTGAGTGCCGCAGAAGGAATAGGTGTGGGCACACTATCAGAGGACTGGCTGTCTCGAGACTTTGTCCGCACTGTCACTTGTTTGGGGTTCAAGCCCAGCAGCTTATTGATGTCAATCAACGCGTGATCTCCTGCAACAACCACACACCAAATAAACACTGAAGAGAATATTGTTGTTATTTATATTCTCTTTACATTTTAACTAACCCAAAATTATTGACTCACATTGTGATAAAATTTAAATGTTAATTACTTGTTGAAATATAACATTATATTTGGTAAGTTATATTTTAGCTACCATATTTTCCGCTTTCTACCTCAATCATAGCTTTACTAGGATGTATATTTTGTTCACACTGAAATATAGTGGTCTTACCTTGATGGATTACACTATGGAGTAGTTTAAAAAATAGGTACAGAGTGTGATATGTTAAGGTAAGAATGGTACCTTTAAGGATATACAAAGTGTACAGTGCTTATTTCAGTGTAAGAAATGCCTGAGCAAAATTGAGGGTATTCTGGATTTCTGCTGGTAAAGCGAAAGAAATCTCTGAAAATAATAAAGTTTTTCCCCATGCTCTAACTCTTACTACATGTCTGGGCAATTCACAAAGAGTCAAGTTTTCATTTAATTAATGATATGAACTCAAAGCAAATAGGGATACTAGTGCCATGGATTACACTTATATTGAGTGATCACTTATCAATTGTCTACAAAATGTAATCAAGCGCCCAAGAAGAATAAATGTTGACACTGTCAGAGTACACTTTGGGCTATTTCACTGAAAAGGGTTAGGCCTGATTATTAAAAACAATATTTTTACTTTGATATATGGGTTTACTCTTTCATATTAATAAATTGATGCTGTGCCTGTCTTAGTCTTAAGTTAGATTATAAGGCATATGAAGATACGATAGGCCTAGCCTGCCGAAGTGGAACAATATAAGACTTAAATAAAAGAAACTCACCCAGGCCATAGCCTGGAAACAGTAATGGCTATAAAATGTTTACTTTGATATGGATATTATGGTATTCAACCAATACATCTTTCTCAAATAAATATAGTAATATAATTATATTTTAGCCTTTTGAGTCATATCATGTGTTATTTGATAGTCATAGTGACACTTTAGAGTAACAATGTTGTTCCATGCAAAGATAACATTACTAGACAAAATGTCAATCTATTTAATAAGATCCAGACTGCTGACCAAGTTGTCAACCCCGTCTAATCTGGTTTGCTTGTTTCAGGAAGATTGGGTCTTAAATCCTCACCTGGTGTACTAAAGATAGTTTTCCCTAAATGGATTACCATTTTATCTCTATGCATACGGGTACATTTACTCAAATTTCTACCTTTAAGGTCTACCCCAAAAGTGTTCCTAATAGACCGGATTATGAAGCGACTTACAGAATAATTAGACAAATATCCCAGAATCTCAGACATTATTCACTATAAGTAAAAAAAAACTAAATTATAATCCCAAATAGTCTGATTATCCTGGCTAAATAAAAAGTTTCACAGTTCACTTTGACAGTCCCATAAAATCTTATCACAGATTACAAATATAATGATGCTTTAAATGCTCAGCAGGGTCCTTAGATGTCTACCAATAGCTCACATATTTAATGAATAGTTGTTTAACAACAAATGAAATTATATTCATAACTGAAATAAAGCTTAATTACCACCAAAAGGCACATAAAGCTACTACTTAAATATTTTGCTATCACAAATCTGATGTGACCTAAATATAATTCAAAATGCACTACAATTCTTTCTTAACAACTTTAGTTTACTCATGCTGCCAATCGTTTTCCTCCACCAAAGCTTAATCTTCTTCTCTAAGGTAGTCCTAAGTGAGATTAACTGTCCGGTTCCATCTTATTCGAACGAACTTTATACAGCAAGAAATACTCATTCTGGGTACCTGTGCACCAACTAAACATAACACAGATGGTATTCGTACCATACGGCTACTAGCCAACAAAGATGTTACAGCTGACTTACTAGAGTATATTAATCAATAGAGAAGCTTAATTATCTCACCTAGGTACAAATGCTTGTATATAATTGTCACCATATGGAATAAAGTCAAGTGTTTGGTATTGAAAATAACAACTTTGCTAACCAGTCAGAAGTATTATCATCAACAAAGTATAACAGAAACCATAATATATAACAATAATTATTACTATTACAAATCTATGATATACACAACAAATAAATATATTTACCATGACAAAATAAAAATACATAATGAAATATAATTACATTTAATTTACATACTCTGTTGATAATTGACTTGCTCTTAAACCATATAAAGATTGACTTTCTTGTCATCATCATCATCATTCATTATGAACTGTTTCCAGCCTGTGGCCTGATCTGTTTAGTAAAATGCCTCCATCTCCCTCTTTGTTGTTGCCTTTAAAGTTTCCCGTCTGGCATTTTACTTTATTACTGACTTACTTGTATCTAATCTAAAACTTTATGGTACTAGAGTCTAGTAGTATTATGAGCTGTTATTATAATTATTAAAGTTAAGGGAAAGTAGTTAAAATTTCAAATGTCTAATCTTCTATTTATTTATTTAAGGAATTGAGAGCTAATAACATACTTCTTCAAACAATTTATCTCATTCAATATATGTATATACTCTCTTTACTGTTTTTGTATTTTAGTTTACGATGCAGATCATATTTAAAAAAGGTTTTACCAATATTTTTAATTAACTTGAATTAATTAATATTTTCCCCTGAATTTACCAAATGAATAATGGATCAAAGTAATCCAGTCAACACAATAAAATGAACTTCAATCAGGACATACACCCTACTAGGGTAGAAATTAGTATTTATTGTCACAGATATTTCTTAAAGAAACTATACCCATCTTCAGTGTGGAAATACTTTTTCGATTACTAGATGAAACTTTGAATTATGGACATCAGAATTGTATTTAGTTTAACAATTATATTATTAGACGTGTACAAATGCTTGGGGGGAGTGGTGTGTTTAGAATCCACCAAATACCTAGGACCTCATCAAGAGGATTCATTCTTAATATTTGTATTTATATTTATTTGATAATTTGACCAATGTTTATTACATGACACTGATACCAACATAACAAATGGTGTTACCAGCACTATTACTAGCCTGCTAATGTCGACCCTTAAGTCCACAGCACCGATATTGCTGCCAACATTATTTGAGAAATAAATTTGAGAGAAGGAAAGGCAATTTTTATAACACTGGAGGACAAAAAGGGGCTACACTTGCAAAAAGATACTAGCTTGTAAATGGTTAACAATCATACTAAAGGCACCTGTTATCAACTAAGATAACTATTTGTAGAAGGAGAATATGTATTTAAAAACATGAATTTTTACTAGAGTGTCGACTTGGGAGTCGTTAGAGCTCGATATTGTTGTGATTATTGAAGCTAACCCAAATTAATAAATATATTTAAAAAGAAGAATAAATTATTCATCAAATGATGTGTTGTAAACAAACACTCTAGCTTAATTTTACAAAGAAAATAAATAAATCAATTAATAATTTTGTTTTTCCATTTAAAATGCATTTAAATGGAAACATTTTAATGAAAATATTTCAATAACTATTTTTAGCATGGATTGAAAATTCCATAAGAATTATGAAAGATGCCCAGATATGTTTCTAAAATAAATAAAAAACAAAAATGTTGAATTTTAAATGTGTTTTTTTAAATAAATTTTTTTGTTTAGAACTGTACATTTATGGGTATGCTCAGCCTTAAGATAAGGTTACAAGATTAGTTTGAAAAAAAAGTTAACATATTCAGTGTAAAATTGACTAAACAAAAATTAGAGAGTAGAATACTTCCTTTTTTGCTGAAAGAATTAGTTTATAAAAATTCATTAAGAAGCTGCATTAAAGTTCCCAACTATCTATGGTAAGCCTAGACAATCAAACATATGTATTTAATCCCATTTACCACGCATCTGAGTGAACTAAACAATTGAAAACCACGACCATTAAAATCACCTCTACCAACATCAAACTATATGATAGCCTAATACAGTGGTTCCCTATGTGGGATTTGCGTACTCCCAGGGGTATGTGCCAGGACTTTTGGGGGTATGCAAAAATATTTGAATAATGGCGGAAAAAGCTATATATGCCAGCAGTGTAAGACATAAGATCTGTCAAAATTTGTAAAATTAACTCAACACTATGGCGAGGGGAGGTGCAGGTTTGTTTCTACATTTGATCTTGAGAAAATGATTTAAATTTCAAACATAAAACAGTTTTCATAATTATTAATAAATAATACATTAATTGTGTTAGTTTTTGCTTTTAGAATGTAAAAATATATGCAATGTTTATTCACCTTAATATTCTATTCTTTTTTAATCCCATTATTGGCCCAATTATTTTCAGTTGAAACAAATTAGCCCGAAATAACAACTAATGTATTAACTAAACATTTTGCTAACATTAAGGGCACAATTTATGTAAATGGGCTACCAAGGGATTTGCAAGTGAATAAAGGTTGGGTACCACTGGCCTAATAGATGTGGGGGACCCCAAAATCTATATCACGCCAGGTTACGGGCGAACTTCCTTACATGCCAACTCAAAACCATTTATATTATAATTCACTTCAACAACAGGAGAAAACCTGAAATTCGCAGTTATGCCCTTCTGGTTTAAAGGCACCCCAAATAATGATTAATATCTTATAACCTAAAGACTTGAAGCTGAGTACACAAGTCAATTCTATTTTTAAGATGGGGAGATCAGGGTTTGAATCCCAGTCAAGTCTACTGAGGATGGTATTTCCTAAAATAGTTTCCCACTCTCCTTCCATACAAGTGCTGGTAGATTACCTCTAAAATGCTTCCTTCCTTATCCCTACCCCACTATAATAATTATCATATATGCCTATAAACTGAAAAGTTAGTAAAACATGGTGCTAAAAAAAGATATTTGAGATATAAGAATTTTCAATTCACATAAAAAGCTTTATTATTTAAATGAATAAGGATTTCAAGGGTTTTAAGGGGATTAATAATGTAAACCAAATAAAAGAATGAAGAAACAATATGACTTGAAATGATTAAATATCGAATAATATTTCTAAATTATTTATATAAAAAAACTGGGCTTATTTACACAATCATTTTAAAATAACAAAACAACCTTAGTTACACATTATTTTTGATGCTTCATGTGTTATTATCTGTTAGGTCTAGTTGTCTATTTTACATATTATGAGAGGGGAGGGGGTGGATTTTAATATAATATGCCAGAACTAGTCTTTAAAAATGTATGAAAAACGGTTAATGAAAGGAAACACTGGTAGTAATCCCGGGAAGGATTGAGTTTCAATCTCCATAGTCAGAATGAGAAGTGAAAAATATTTTAACACCACTGTTAACACTATTGTTTTTGAAAGTTGCTTCTATTAACATATTTTGATGTTGCTAACAGAGAAAAAATATTTCAAAAAACAGCTTTTTAAATCCTTCACAATGTCACAATGATTCAATGAATGAAACAACATTTAAGTATTTAAGTATAATTGGGCAAAATATTTGGATGTTAAGTGCTTCGAGTGTTATTGGCTAATATTGTTTCTCACAGGAAATTTTTTGTGTTTATCAAACCCGGGTGAATATTAGTGACTGACCTGTTGGACTGTCCACATCAGTAACTTTCTTGCCATCAGCGTAGACTGCATACCCTGTGACGGGCGCCCCGTTGCTGACGGTGGTGGGATTCACAGGTAGCCAAGTGACCAGCAAGGTTCCATCCTGAGGTCCGGCCTCCACTTGAATATCCACAGGAGGATCAGGCAGACCTAGAAATATAGCTAAATTATCGAGTAGTCTGACTGGTTGACAATAGTATCCAAAAAGAGAGCAGCCACTTTCTAAGAACATACTAACTAGTTTACAAGTACACTTGAATGCATTTATACAAATAATATAGACATTCTAAATCTTTAACTCTTACTTATAATTTAATAATTTGTGACCAGCTTGTATTAGTGTTTAGAGTGTTATATCATATATATTCTTAAACAAAAGAGTAGTTCGAAAGTGCAGCCCATTTTTAAAATAAAATTTCCACTCCAACACATGAATTGTGGTGCATTCTTGTTTGCCTCTCAATATTAATCTACTTGAGTATCAGCATTTGTACCAATCAGATGCTCACTTGATCCAATGTGAATTGGTTTGATAAAGTAGGTATTTAACATAAATCGGCAGATATATATTTCTTGCAGCTAATTACATGTTTTTCCCCATGCTGTGCAGTAACGAGGTTCAGAAGTGGAATCTTTAAAGAGCTGGGTGTATGGGGGTGGGAGGATGTTTTATACATCTGTAAAACAAGATTTATTATAAATAAATGATAATAATTACATAAGCTTTGGGGGAAATCAACTGTGTGATATTATACAAGAAATAAATTATGAGTGAATACACATGTCAAGTAGACGTAGAGATCAGTATGAAGTCATATAAATACAAAAGTACTAACTTATTTGGAATAATAAAGGTACTATTGAGTAAGAGTGTAACAGATGGAGGTTACAACAATGTGGAAATTAAGAGGCATATTCACTATTATAATTCAAAATTGACACCCTAGTTAGATGAGTTACAGAAATGTACCTACAAACCATAATAATTCAGTTTTTTAGAACAGATTGAATAATAACATTTTAAAATAGAAAATGAACTGCAGCTCCCTTAGGTATGAGCTAAGAAGCATAAGTTAAGAAATAAATACACCAACCTAGTATAAGTTTAATAGAACGCTACAGGATATTTTTTAATAATTTTCTAATGGCTTAACTAAGATATTAATACTACAAATGATAAAGCTTGACTAGCTTAGTTGGCAGCTTGTTACATGAAATGTGGCCAATCTTGAGGTCACTAGTTCATTAATTACCATATAAAAGGTGCCACCTATCATTAAACAGAGCAGCATATAAAATAGTGTTGACTTTTGCTTGGAAGAGTGGTCAAATAATGTTGTGTCATAATTTGTAAATTAATATATAGATTATTCTAAGAATTTGATAGAATAAAAATATTGGGTGTATTTTCAATTAATTAAAAACTATTATAACCTATAAGGAATAAAAGAGAAGCGAGTGGTGGTCTTGGAGATTCATGCTAGGTATTGAATTTAGATTCAACCTCATCTATGTATGATTATGCAGAAGCTAACTCAGTTGGTCAAATGATGTGGATGGCTATGCCAAAACATATAAGAGACTAAAATATTCATCAATGAGCATTGAATCAAACCATTCAGATTCTAAGATCAGTGAAGTATAAATATAGATATAAGTTTTTAAAGAAATAGTTCAAAGGGAAAGAGGGAGAGGAGGAATGTTTGCTTCTCAAAACGCATGACGGTGATCGGTGATCGGTGTGGAATAGGAGGTGGTGGGACACATTCTTTTACAGTATAGAGGTGTATTCTATTTTGAATCAGCTTATCTTTACTAGATAGGGGGCATTCACTTTTCTCCAAGCTTTGTATTTTCCCCTGTTTTCTTAGATCAAAACCTAGAAAGTAAATTTAGTGACTAAGTGGAACGATCCCATTAGCATTGTGATGAACAGTGGAGTATAGAAGGAAGAATTTGGTTTGCTGGCATTTGTTTTTATTTCTTGATAACTTAATATTCATGTAATATAAATTCATGATTATTCTATGCACGATGCATAAAATAAACGTGGTTTATTATATGTGTAATAATAGTGTAGAGGTACCTATCTAAAGAGTGATGATACGCTTCATGTCCGGTTGCTGCAAATGAAACGGGCTGCTTTGCCAATTACTACTGACATGCCATCATACACAAGTTTAATAATCCTGACTTGACATAGCTTGTCCCAATAATGACTGAGATTTATTCCAGAAACTAGAAGAGGCTTGATGTTAAAGCTGTAGAAAATCTATTGCCACATCCTTAACCCTCGAGCGGGCGCGCTGGGGTATAAAGTACCCCAATTTTATCTTTTAGTGTGTGGTAGCACTGTCAGGCGCCTGGCGGACGTGTTGTTCTATCTATTCCTTCAGTGTGACCTTGACTATCGTTCGGTATGGTTGGTGTCCAGTGAAATCAATTAGTGCGTATGAAAATTGAATTTATTTGAAAGAGTGTACTACTGGGGTATATCATACCCCACGCGCCCGCTCAAGTCACGTAAGTTTATATATTTATCTAATTGATTTTTCATAAATGAATAAATTTCTATGCAAATTTCATTATCACTATTTGTTGGATATTTTTGTTTTGTATTTTTACTAGAGCTATGAAGCTTGTGTTCGATTCCTTTCAAGGTTATATACTATATAGTTATTGAATTTACATCTTGTTTTGTCCTAAAAATAATTCAATTATTATTTGCTACTCTGTTATAGCCAATTGGGTTTAAAAATTGCCAAATCTATAAAAGACAAGAATTCAAATAAATTCCTGTTTATTTAGAATGATGTCTCCCGAAGATATCGGCAAAATATTGCAGAAGCTGTCAGATGACGAAGAATATATTGATAGCGCTGATTCTGATGAAGATGAGGAAATTTTAATTCAAAGTGACCATAATAGTGAGTCTGAACAAGATTGTGTTTCTTCAGATGAAGATAGTAAAACTACAACTGATGAAGATTATTTTATCGGAAAAGATAGAGAATGTATTTGGAGAAAAACTGACTTTTCAAAGAAAGGAAAAATTCACAGGAAAAACATAGTCAAAGTATCTCCTGGTCCCAAACTTATTGCAAGAGATATAAAAGATGAAATATCGGCATATCATAAAATTATTGATATTATTATGATAGATGACATTGTAAAATTTACAAATATGCATATTGCAAAAAGACAATTGACGGCACCGTATTCTAGGGACAGGGACGGAAAAGATACGTCAAGAGCTGAGATTATGGCGTTATTGGGGTGTCTTTACCTTATTGGTATCAAAAAGGGACATCACACTAATGTCAAAGAACTATGGGCTTCAGATGGGACTGGAATTCTGATTCTAAGAGCTTGTATGAGCTACAAGCGATTTTTATTCTTGCTTCGTTCTCTACGATTTGACAACAAGGATACAAGAAATGACCGAAGAAAAATAGATAAGCTAGCTGCTGTGAGATCATTTTTGGATGCATTTGTACTGAATTGTAAGAACACGTATAATATGGGTACTCATGTCACAATTGATGAGAAGCTGGAAGCATTTCGGGGGCGCTGCAGTTTTGTTCAATATATTCCGAATAAACCTGCAAAATATGGGATCAAAATTTTTGCAATTTGTGACTCAAATACATTTTTTGTTCATAATTTAGAAGTGTATTGTGGTAAGCAAGAAGAAGGCCCGTATCTAGTGTCAAATAAGCCAATTGACATTGTGAATAGATTGGTTTCAGATATTGAAGGATCAAATCGAAATCTTACAGTGGATAACTGGTATACTAGCTATCCCTTGGCAAAATCTCTTTTGGCAAAGAAAATAACTTGTGTTGGTACTCTCAGAAAAGACAAAAGAGAGATTCCCTACGAATTTCAGGCAAATAAAAATCGAGAAGTGGGTTCGTCCATATTTGGATTTCAGAAAAACATGACGATCACATCCTTTGTGCCCAAGAAAAACAAGGCTGTCATTTTATTATCTACAATGCATGATTCACCAACTATCAATGATGACACTAAAAAACCAGATATAATAATGGATTACAACAAGTCAAAGGGAGGAATAGATACAGTGGATCAAATGTGTAGTGTATATGATGTTGCGCGTATTACACGACGATGGCCTATGAGAGTATTTTATTCATTGATAAATATAGCTGGCATCAATGCACAAATTTTATACTCTTCAACATCTCAACATTTTACAGCCAGAAGAATATTTTTGAAAAAGCTAGCTTTGACTATGATGAAGCCTCAGCTTGAAGAAAGAGCTAAAATCAAGTCACTCCCAATTGAATTATCAGCCTTTCTCAGAAAGTATGTAAGTACTATGAAGCATGAAGATGATGCCGAAAAGTTAGCCAGAAAGAAACGAGGAAGGTGTGTGTTATGTGGTCGATCAAAAGATGTTGGCACCACAATAAAATGCGGAACATGCAAACAATTTACATGTAAGAATCATGTTCATATAATGTACACATGTGATGAGTGTAACAAGATAAATGAGGCTGATTTTTAAAAAGTTTGGTTTTTAAAATACCATATTTTTTAATTTGGTAATTATTTTAGATTATCATTATTATTATATTTGTATTGTACTTTTAATCACATTGTATCTGTAAGAATATTAATTAGCAAAATATTAACCAGTACTTAACAAAAACAGTAAAGTCTAAGTATGTAACTTTCGTAAAAATATTTTGATGAATATCAAGCCTTTTTCTATTTTCTATTATATGTATTTTATATATATATATATATATGTTTGGCTATTAATACATTATTTGTGTAATAGGCTCTAATTAAAATAAAACATACCAAAAAACAAATTATTTCGTTCATACATATATCAATAACACCATGAAAATAAAGTGGGGTATAAAGTACCCCACGCGCCCGCTTGTGTTAAATAATACAGCGCGCCCGCTCGAGGGTTAATGGAGAAGTGCTCAAGCATCTTACTGGTAAATAATATGAGTTTCTTTTACAGCATCTCTTTGGAGCCTTAAATAGGAATCTATTTTTTGATTTTATAGTCAATATAGATTATGCACTATTGCAACATTTATTTGTGAGCTATATCAGCTGGGGTTCCCTTGGATATCTTGACAATATTTAACTTGTAAAATTGCCAAAAACTTAATTACCTACTTATTAATAGTGGTGTTTTTCCTGCCATTTTAAAATACAAAGTTAAACTTGTATGGTAAGTTTAGGACAGATAATCTAGAGAATGTCTGACCACTATCCATCGCCATTCTATGATCAATTCTATTAAAGCCTCTAAACTATGTATAATTTGCATGGCATCTAATCAAATTTTTCTCTGATTCGCATGAGAATGGGTTAGAAAATTATGATGGTATTTCTTTAGGCAAAAACTTTATTTCTAATACAAGCAGTGGCGGTGGACATACATGAAAGGTGGATGGGAGTTTGGTATAGTAGGTAGAAAGGGAAGAGGAATTTCACTCCTATCGTGTGAAGCCATCAATTTATCTTGTAAAATTATGTGACTTTTTAAATTTTGTCTTGTGAAGATTCCATTACCAATTTCATAATAAATATATATTTATACATACAAATCTAACCAAGATGAATATTACATAATTTTTAAGTGTAGTAGCATGTATTTCTGAAATAATAAAGAGAACCAGAAAAAAACACACAGTATGGTTATTTTATCAGTGGAAAAAAATGCGATGTACTCATATTTGCATCATAAAATACCAATGTACTAATTTGAACTAAAATTGGAAAGTGTTAAGCGGGACAAACAGCTTTGTGTGGAAATTCAAAATCATGTTGTCCATCAGCAATTAATAAAATCAATTAATAACAGTATTAATGAGTCAACCACAGACGGTTCAGAGCTATAACAATTCTCAATTGGTGTTAAATCTGCCTACTCTGTACAATTAAAAATAAAATAAATGTTTACTAACATGTAGAGTCCATGGGACTTGAAAGTGTGACACTTGCTGCTATAAGAAAATATTCTCTGAGGATGATTTCATTGATCTTGAATAACCCCTAAAGAGTCTTTATTTCTGCTTTAAATATGTGGGGATAGCTCAGGGGTGTAAAAAATAAAATATCTAATGATGACCAAAGTTTCTTTATACACTATAATAATTATGTTTTTTCTTGTCCAGAAATATATTGTCAGACAATCAACTACTAGGCATAAATGTGATATTCTTTTTATTGTTAATAACATTTACAAAGCTCATCTTGATCTAGCAAAGAGGTATTCCTATATGGTGACAATGTGCTCTTTCCCATTTCCCTGAAGATGGTATTAAAACCAAACCATTTAAATCTTAAGAAAGAATAACTCCTTTTTTTCAAAATGGTGAGATCTTAAAGTTAGATTACTAACAAGGTTTTGTGAGAGCTAAGGTGAGGTGCAAGAAAAATTTAAACACTTTATGAGTAATGAATTGTGAATAACATAAAAGTAGATAAAAGGGTTGGTCCAGAATTCTTTACAAGTCTGGGTCGATATTCTCCTGACGAAATTATTTAAAGTTTTGTGTTTGTGAAAAATTGACAGGGACATTGCACAACCAATTATTTAGTGTGGCCATAGAAAATTGGATAGCATAACTACTAACACAAACTTTATTTTACTCTCAAAATAAAAAAGGATTTAGTAAAATATTTGTAGATAAGAAAAAATAAGTGAATAAACTTGTCTGAAGCATTATTAATTATTCATGTGTATCCCGATCTGACACGTGATAGTTATTCACAGGATCAAACATGATAGCTGTATCAAATTCAATCAAGTTAAATAAAATGCAATTCAGTTGTATAGCATTGGCGCGGATAGTCAAACGTTCCTACTTCAATTCCTGTGTCCTGATTGTCATTTTTCACTTAGTTTGAATTGTCTGAAGCAGATGTAAAATAAGATTGGAACAAATAAAACACCATAATTTTTCTTGTGATTTGGAACCAAGATATAGTCTAGGACAGGGCTATTTAATTGGCAGCCCGCAGGCTACATGCGGTCCACCAAGCTCCAGAGATTGGCCCACAGATTGAAAGTCCAACTATTGCAGCGGTTCCCAACCTGGGGTACGCGTACCCCAGGTGGTATGCAAGAGGCCGTTAGGGGGTACGCGAAAATAAAACGGTAATGGTGACCACCAGCTTAAAAAAAGAACAAAAAAATTAAAAAAGATGAAAAATAATTTTAAAAAGCAGGTAGAAGTTTTACTAATATTGCCAGTTGTAATATTGGCCTCCTTATTAATAAAATCTTCGATGAAATAGGGGTTGAGTCCGCTGGAAGGATTGGCCTTCCCTCTTCACGCCTGCGCCCAACTCCTTGCCTACATTCCTCCGCTCAGGATTGGCGCTCTCTTTCCTCGCGGCTCACCCTTTCTCGGTGGTTTAGATTTAATTGTTGACGCATACCGGGCTGTGCATAAGAACAGAGAATTAATTAATTCGTGATGTGTTTAACTTTTGTGTGGGTGTTTGTATTGAGTCGTGTGCGTGATATTCCTACAATCCTACGTCAGTTTTTCTACCAACTACCTACTATTCACATGATTTACGCTTTGGATTAGTGGCTAAAAACTGGATCTGTGCAGAAGTTAACTGAAACACCAAATTAAGTACCGTGCATATCATCTGACACTGATTGGACCAACAATACGACACCACAACATGTACAAGAACCAGTGCCAGAGCAGGTGAGTAAACAAACAGCAGTTTCTTTCTTCTTCTTCTTCTTCTTCAGATGGAATAATAAACAAGAAAAGAAGGTACTTGGACAGCTACATTAATTACGGGTTTTCATGTATAGGAGAAGGACTGCTCTAAGTCTCTCTGTTTTGTATGTGGGGAAGTATTAAGCAACTGTTCAATAAAGCCTTCTTTGCTCACACGGCATTTACGTACCAAAAATCCTGAGCACCAAGATAAAGGTGCCACGTTTTTTCGACGGTTGAAACTTCAGAGTTCTGTAAACGTGAAAACATACTTTGAATCTACCAAAAGTAATTCTGTCAAAGCTACTGAAGCCTCCTACTACATTAGCTATCGTATTGAGAAACTAGGTAAAAACCACACCATTGGTGAAAATTTAATTTTACTGAGCCTCAAAGATACTGTCAGATGCATGCTTGGAGAGGAAAGTGCTCATAAAATTAGTTTATTACCTCTCTCAAATAACACGGTGTCTCGAAGAATACGGGATATGTCAGATGATGTTGAGAGCACAGTCATAAATCACATCAAAGGTTGTGAATATTTTTCTATCCAAGTCGACGAAAGTACCGACGTTACGCAATATTCTGTGCTACTTGTAATTGCTAAGTACTTGAAAGATTTAGAATTCGAAGAGAATCTCCTTATTTGTCACCCATTGAAGGGTCGTACGACTGGTAAAGATGTATTTGAAGTAACTGATCATTATTTTGTTGAAAAAGGAACTCAATGGTCAAAATGCATTGGGCCCACCACAGATGAGGAAAATCCATGGAAGGTTGCTACTCAGGCTTTCGTACACGCGTGGAAAAAGTTGCCCCCAAAATGAAATGGATGCACTGCTGTATTCACAGAGAGAGCCTCGCATCAAAACCTTTCTCCAGATTTGCAAAAGTTCTTGATGAAGGGGTCAAAGTTGTCAACTTTATCAAAGCGAATCCTACTAACTCTAGGATGTTTAAATTTCTGTGTGAAGATATGGACATCCTTCACAACACTTTGCTGTTGCACACCGAAGATAGGTGGTTGTTCCGGGGTAAAGTCCTGACGTGGCTGTTCGAACTTCGACACGAAGTAGCCCTTTTTTGGAAGATCATCCTTTTAAAAATCTTGGATTCATGATTCATGATTTTGAATGGCTACAAAGCCTTGCATACTTGAGTGACATTTTCCACCAGATTAATAAACTCATTCTTTCACTTCAAAAAAATTGTATTACTTTTCAAGTTGTCAACAAAACTGAATCCATGAAAAAAAAAAATTGAGGCGAAGTGCATTAAAAAAAGACAGCCTGAAGTATTCGTAACACTTCACGATTTCTTGTCACAAGCCGAGCTAAATTTAACAGTCAGTGATAAGATAATTGATCACTTGGAAGGATTAAAATCCTCGTTTGAAAAATATTTTTCAGAGACGGAAATGGGTGATCGGTGGATATCTAATCCTTTCAAAGAAGAGTATTTTGAACCAGATTCATTGTTGATTCCTGAAAAGGAGAAGTTGCTAGAGCTCGCATCAGACACCACTCTGAAGAACCTCTTCAATGGCGGAATGGTGAATCTAGTCAGATTTTGGGCTCGTCGCGGTGACGAATATAGTGAACTTTCTAGAAAAGCCATAATGTTTTTGTTGCCTTTTGCTAGCACATAGCTTGTTGAACGGGCGTTTTCTTTGTGTACTTATATAAAAAATAATTATAGAAGCAAATTAGACACAGCTCCAGATTTGAGATTGTATTTATCCTCTTTTGAGCCTAATTTTTCAATTTTTTACTTTCTCTCTATCTTACAGGTAGAGAAAGTATTGTGATCGTCAAAAATATCGAACTCGAGATTTTGATGAATTTTGACGTTTCATGACTTCCTGAATCCGAAAAAGTGGTTTTTGAATTTCCGTCTGTCTGTCTGTCTGTCTGTCTGTCTGTCTGTCTGTACCTCCAACTAGAGCCTAAACTATTTTACCGATTGAGCTGAAACTTGATATCTAGGGTTTTCATAGGGTTGCCCCGAGGGGTTTTTGGAATTGGATATCTACCCCTAAAATTAAGGGTAGTTTACTGAAGGGAAAAAAGAGAAAAAGTCGATTTTCTCAAAATCGGCTCTAACGATTTTGATTAAATTTCATTTATGAACATAAATAAATATTCCAAACAAAATGGCTACTCTCAATATTTCGGCAAAATCGTTTTAAGGGCTCCGGTCTGATGCGTAAATTAACATTTTTTATAATAGCTCCGAAACTATTTGAGATATGAAATTACTTAGCATTACAAATATGTATATATATTTATAATACAAATATTTTATTCGAAACATATTTTTATAAAATCAATAACTTTCAATATATACGCAATTATATATATATTTTTAACTTTTTGGGCATTAAAGCTTAAGTATTGCGACCGTAAGAAAAACTAACCTGAAATGTTGATGGATGTCAACGTCTCATGACCCCCCGAACCCTTAAAAATAGTCTTTGCAATGCCGTCTGTCTGTGTGTCTATTAAAACTTAAAATTAAGGGTAGTTTACTGAAGGGCAAAAAGAGAAAAAGTCGATTTTCTCAAAATCGGCTCTAACGATTTTGATTAAATTTCATTTATGAACATAAATAAATATTCCAATCAAAATGGCTACTCTCAATATTTCGGCAAAATCGTTTTAAGGGCTCCGGTCTGATGTGTAAATTAACATTTTTTATAATAGCTCCGAAACTATTTGAGATATGAAATTAGTTAGCATTACAAATATGTATATATATTTATAATACAAATATTTTATTCGAAACATATTTTTATAAAATCAATAACTTTCAATATATACGCAATTATATATATATTTTTAACTTTTTGGGCATTAAAGCTTAAGTATTGCGACCGTAAGAAAAACTAACCTGAAATGTTGATGGATTTCGACGTCTCATGACCCCCCGAACCCTTAAAAATAGTCTTTGCAATGCCGTCTGTCTGTGTGTCTATTAAAACTTAAAATTAAGGGTAGTTTACTGAAGGGCAAAAAGAGAAAAAGTCGATTTTCCCAAAATCGGCTCCAACGATTTTGATTAAATTTCATTTACAAACATTAATAAATATTCCAAACAAAATGGCTACCCTCAATATTTCGGCAAAATGGCTTTAAGGGCTCCGGTCTGATACGTAAATTAACATTTTTTTAAATAGCTCCGAAACTATTTGAGATATGAAATTACTTAGCATTACAAATATGTATATATATTTATAATACAGATATTTTATCCGAAACATATTTTTATAAAATCAATAACTTTCAATATATACGCAATTATATGAATTTTTTTAACTTTTTGGACATTAAAGTTTAAGTATTGCGACCGTAAGAAAAACTAACCTGAAATGTTGATGGATTTCGACGTCTCATGACCCCCCGAACCCTTAAAAATAGTCTTTGCAATGCCGTCTGTCTGTGTGTCTATTAAAACTTAAAATTAAGGGTAGTTTACTGAAGGACGAAAAGAGAAAAATTTGGTTTTCTCAAAATCTGCTCAAACGATTTTGATTAAAATTCGTATCTAGGCGTTGATTAAGATTATAAATAAACTGGCTATTTTCATTTTCCTATGAAAATGATTTTTAGGGTACATTACAGAAGCGTTAATTTCCGTATCTCCACAACTATTGGAGAAACTAAACAACTTATCATTGCAAAATTGTAGGACTATTAGAAATAAAAAACTTTTATTTGACATATATTTTTATAAAAACAGCAGTTTCTGAGATATTTGCAAATATATTAATACAATTTTGTGAGCTTTAGTTGTAAACATATACTACTTAAGTCTTAACGCAATAATACTCCAATGCCATAGAGTAATTAAATATAAGTAAGTATCTAAAAAAAGTATGTTATTTTTCCTTAAATCTCTTAGGAGAAATGTTTGCATAGCAATGATCTATCTCCATTTTAGACTCAATAGTCAATATTTACATTTTTTATTTGTCAAAATGTATAAATGAATAATTAAATATCAATGCGATGACTTGAAGATCTGCAACACCTTTTAAAATGTTAAAATTTTAACCAGAAATCGAAATTTTAATACGAAGTGTTGACCCTTTTGGAAGACATTAAACTGTTTGAAATGTTCTTAGGTGGACAAAGATGCACCTCTTTTCTCATTGATTCTATATCATTGTATATTATTTTATGCGTGTTCTTATGTGGAGTGGTGATGATACAATGTACATTATTCCGTTCAGAAATCTTACGAGTTTATAGAAAGAGAGAGAAAGTCTGTGCGGTGTGCCGTACTATTTATTTTAATTCAATACAGTCACAAATATCACATTAATTTTTCTTTTTTCTAATCTTTGTGTTAATTTGTTTGCTTACTTAAAAAATAAAAAACTATATAATGAAAAAATAGACCATTTATTTTAATTCAATATATTCCTGTTTTTGAAGAAGTTTTCGGAATCTGTAATGGGTGAAATAGATTGGGGAGGGGAATGGGTTGCCTGGAGGATTTGGGGTTGGGGGTACGCGGAAAGGAACTGAGCCATCTGGGGGTACGCAGACTGAAAAAGGTTGGGAGCCGCTGAACTACTATATCACTCGTGATGCATTGTATAGCTCTGACGGTATGTAGAAGCACATGACCTTGAATGACCAGAGATATCATCAGTCTCTTATCAGTGGTGGGTGAAGCTGCAAGCTCAGTGTTACTCGGCCTTGGTGGACCAACATCGTGTGTTTATAAGGGAGTGCGAGCTTACCATCCGGCGGCATGAGTCCACCAATCTAGACCCAGTATCTCTCTCTCCAAGCGCCACCACATAACGGCTGAGCTATATAACAAAGTCTTGCTTTTGACTTTGAACAATGTAGGTGGCCAGGCGAGAGGGTGGCTGAGAGTGACTCACAGCTCTTCTCCCCGCCACCCAACAGCAGCCTAAGTCTTGACAGTTGATATTTGCCTGCCTTATTGTTCGTGTAATATTTAAAGTAATAGTGGAGTGCTTTGCTTGTAATTAGTCTTATCATTATTATCTTATCATTATTATTATTATTACTATACATATTATTATTATTATCATCATCATCATCATCATATTTACTAGGCCTATTCCTTTTCTAGCTTTTACATTTTTAAAATTTCAATGAAATATATCAATATTAAATATAATATCAAATTACGTTTCACTCCCACCCTCCCTCTCCCTTTTAAACTAAAAAGTTCCAAATTACTGCCAGATTGAATTAAATGTTTGGCCCGGCAAATATTATAATTTCTTGAAGTGGCCCACTTGGATAACTTAGTGAATAGCCCTGGTTTAGGAATTGGGTTTTACAAGAGCTTCAATTTTTTTCCTTAGCATTGCATCTTATTACCCGTTCAAGTTATACGAGAATGTTTTAATTAAGCTAGTTGTTTTAGGGATAAGGAGGGTTATATTTAAAGAAAGTGTCCCCACATTTGCATGGAGGGAGGGTTGAAAGCCATTTTAGAAAACTACCCTCAGTTCACCTGATTAAGATTCAAACCTCAATTTCCCCATCATAGACAGTCTAATCTACCGCGAGAGTAGCGCATTAGACCAAGTGGCCACCAAAGCAGGTTTTGTATGTCTTGTATTTTAAATAGACATAATGAATGCCAGAATTAAACATTTGTCAACTATAGTGTATAATTTTTGTTTCCTCTTCCAATCATGTACCCACCATTGAAATGTATAAAATTTCATTGGGAGATCATTTTTCAGACTACAATATCAATCACCTTCACATCAAACTTGTGAGTCTTCATGTGATGTGAATTAAATCGAACATTGTAGTGCCCAAGATATTGCTCAAGGAAAAGATTTTGAATAGAACACAGTAAAGTCAGTTATGAGTTAGACTCAGTGGCGCACCCAAGATTTGTTCTTGGGGAATGGGGGTTGGGGTTTGAGGGGGATATGTTTGAATAAAAAAACATAGTATTAACAGCATCTTCCTTCTCATCCAAGAACAAAGTTAGGCATATTATTTCATGTAAAGTTTTTCATTCGGGTTCTCGACTCAGTTTTTGTTAGGCTCATGTGGCTGAATAACTGATCAACATCCTCTTTGGAGCAGGGAAGTAACTAATAGTGTTATCGCAGTTGTATAGAAGAATTTTCTTCCAGTGAATTTCTGTAAGCACATACTTACTTATGACCTGATTATGACACCATTTTTACTTTCTCTCTATCTTACAGGTAGAGAAAGTATGGTGATCGTCAAAAAATTCGAACTCGAGATTTTGATGAATCTTGACGTTTCATGACTCTCTGAATCCGAAAAAGTGGTTTTTGAATTTCCGTCTGTCTGTCTATCTATCTGTACCTCTAACTAGAGCCTAAACTATTTTACCGATTGAGCTGAAACTTGATATCTAGGGTTTTCATAGGGTTGCCCCGAGGGGTTTTTGGAATTGGATATCTACTCCTAAAATTAAGGGTAGTTTACTGAAGGGAAAAAAGAGAAAAAGTCGATTTTCTCAAAATCGGCTCTAACGATTTTGATTAAATTTCATTTATGAACATTAATAAATATTCCAAACAAAATGGCTACTCTCAATATTTCGGCAAAATGGCTTTAAGGGCTCCGGTCTGATGCGTAAATTAGCATTTTTTATAATAGATCCGAAACTATTTGAGATATGAAATTACTTAGCATTACAAATATGTATATATAATTTATAATACAAATATTTTATTCAAAACATATTTTTATAAAATCAATAATTTTCAATCTATATGCAATTATATATTTATTTTAACTTTTTGGACATTAAAGCTTAAGTATTGCGACCGTAAAAAAAACTAACCTGAAATGTTGATGGATGTCGACGTCTCATGACCCCCCAAACCCTAAAAAATAGTATTTGCAATGCCGTCTGTCTACGTGTATATTAAAACTTAAAATTAAGGGTAGTTTACTGAAGGGCAAAAAGAGAAAAAGTCGATTTTCTCAAAATCGGCTCTAACGATTTTGATTAAATTTCATTTATAAACATTAATAAATATTCCAAACAAAATGGCTACCCTCAATATTTCGGCAAAATGGCTTAAAGGGCTCCGGTCTGATGCGTAAATTAACATTTTTTATAATAGCTCCGAAACTATTTGAGATATGAAATTACTTAGCATTACAAATATGTGTACAGTAAAACCTTGGATTGCGAGCATAATTCGTTTCGTAAACATGTTTGTAATTCAAAGCACTCGTATATCAAAGCGAATTTCCCTCAAGAAATAATTGAAACTCAGATGATTCGTCCCACAACCCAAAAATATTTAATCTAAACATGATTAATACCTTTTTTATTTTCGTTTTTTAAATGTAAGTGTACTGTAATCAAATGTATTAATTAAATGTAATGGTGGCTGGTGTGAGGTGGACGAGAGAGAGGAGAGGAGAAGGTGGGTTATTCTTTAGGATTACTTTCACTGTCACTAATGGAATCACTGCTATCCAAGGCCGTAGCCAGCCAATAATTTCAGGGGGGGTTTGGTGGGCACATTCCCCAATTGCTGGAAGCTAGAAAAAATTCTAAATGATAAACCGTTTTAGAAGCTCTCTGAAGTGTTTTTTATAGTAACAAAGCCCCCTAATTTGTATGTGTATCTTAATTTTGATATGATTTGAACCATAAATAAAGTCATATATCTTTTGTTCATAAAATTTCGCGGGGGGTTTGAACCCCAAAACCCACCCCTGGCTACTACGGCCTTGCTGCTATCTGTTGGCTCACTGGAATATTTTTATTTTTGTGCGACGTTAACAAAGAACCTATTCAATGACACTGCTCGGAAGACAAAGCGTAACCATAGTACTACTCGTATAGCAAGATATGGCTCGTTTATCAAGTTAAAATTTATTGAAAATTTTTGCTCGTCTTACAAAACACTCGCAGACCAAGTTACTCGCAATCCAAGGTTTTACTGTATATATTTATAATACAAATATTTTATCCGAAATATATTTTTATAAAATCAATAACTTTCAATCTATACGCAATTATATGAATTTTTTTTAACTTTTTGGACATTAAAGTTTAAGTATTGAGACCGTAAAAAAAAACTAACTTGAAATGTTGATGGATGTCGACGTCTCATGACCCCCACAACCCTAAAAAATAGTCTTTGCAATGCCGTCTGTCTGTGTGTCTATAAAAACTTAAAATTAAGGGTAGTTACTGAAGGGCGAAAAGAGAAAAAATTGGTTTTCTCAAAATCTGCTCAAACGATTTTGATTAAAATTCGTATCTAGGGGTTGATTAAAATTATAAATAAACTGGATATTTTCATTTTCCTATGAAAATGATTTTTAGGGTACTTTATAGAAGCGTTAATGTCCGTATCTCCACAACTATTTGAGAAACTAAACAACTTATCATTGCAAAATTGTAGGACTATTAGAAATAAAAAACTTTTATTTGACATATATTTTTATAAAAGCAACAGTTTCTGAAATATTTGCAAATATATTAATACAATTTTGTGAGCTTTAGTTGTAAAGATATACTACTTAAGTCTTAACGCAATAATACTCCAATGCCATAGAGTAATTAAATATAAGTATCTAAAAAAAGTATGTTATTTTTCCTTAAAGCTCTTAGGAGGAATGTTTGCACAGCAATGATCTATCTCCATTTTAGACTCAATAGTCAATATTTACATTTTTTATTGGTCAAAATGTATAAATGAATAATTAAATATCAATGCGATGACTTGAAGATCTGCAACACCGTATAAAATGTTAAAATTTTAACCAGAAATCGAAATTTTAATACGAAGTGTTGACCCTTGTGGAAGACATTAAACTGTTTGAAATTCTCTTAAGTGGACAAAGATGCGCCTATTTTCTCATTGATTATATATCATTGTATATTATTTTATGCGTGTTCTTATGTAGAGTGGTGATGATACAATGTACATTATTCCGTTCAGAAATCTTACGAGTTTATAGAAAGAGAGAGAAAGTCTGTGTGGTGCGCCGTACCATTTATTTAACTTTAGTCGATTTTAAATTACATAGAAGAAAGAAATGTGTACTTTTTTTTACATTTTAAAGAGAGAAAAAGAAAACTGTACTAACCTAATTTTAACAAATGTAAAATTAGGAAGCAGGTAACATAACAGAAAACCCATACATATTCACTCAGCAGTGCACAGTCATTATAAGACAAAGTCCAGCCTCCTTGAACCTTTAGCGTTGAGCACAGAGATTACATCTTCTGTCTCTACAGTAACTTCTCTGAGTATACTTAAAAGCAGTTTGTTCAAATACAAATAAACCACCTAAAAATTTTCAATGTCTTGATGTTTCAAAAATTTGTCTGAAATTGTGTTTATGAGGGTATCAATCCATGGTAAGTAAAGAGCTCGATGATTATATTCTTCCTCACTATCGGCTGAAATAATGGACCTTTGAGATTGTCTTCTTACTACCCTTGGCATACTTATCCCTAAATATTCTGCCATCTTTCTTGCACTTTCAAAGAGTTTATTAAGTTTTATTTAGCATTCCTCCTTTAACTTATCAAGATATTCTTTACACTATTGGCATGGGCAATAGCATATGCCAGCTCTTTATCGCTGGTTTGTAGTTTCTTACTGAGGGGAAGAGAGTAGCTGAGAGGGAGGTTTTTCTGAAGACAACAATGATACTATGAATTCTGTTTGCTGGATGGCAACTCCTAGTAGGTTAGCAATTGATGACATAGCCATATTTTGAATTCTTCTAAAGCCTATGCAACAAGGAGCATTAACTGAACCATCACCATGATCTAATCATGTTGTTCAACCCATCTGGTTGGGCACAACTGCCTTAACTTTTTCTGCGACTCTCAGGAGTCACACTATTTATGTGTTCCTCCTGAGACTTGTTTTACAAGGTGAGCTGACACTTGCCAATCCTAAAATATTAAATGTAGCTAAATTTTAAAAAAGAAACAGAAAGAGATCTGAGGGGAGAGGGGCTTTATTTCACTTAGCCCCCACGGGGTTAGACTAATTGCTGATCCTCTTGTATTGTTATTTAAAGCATCACTTTGTTTGTTTACAACAATTTCTTTTAGTGCTTTTGTATACAAAGAAAAATTTTAGAATTGAACAAATGTGATGAATGATGTTTATTTGAAAACGGTCAATAGAAAAATGATTATGGAAAAAAAAAGTTCATTTAGATATTTTGTAATTTATAAAAAATTAAAAGTTTCATTTAAAATTATGTTTAGATAATTAAGTTAATTCAATAAAATGTGTTTCTGCTTTAGTTCGGTTGGATATGTTTAATTTGCATTTTAATTAACCCACAATTTGTTAACTAACAACAACCATTTCAATGTTACTAAAAATGTTACTGTTATTTACTAGATAAAGATACTTTGTTTGACTGTAATGTAATTTAATATTTCTTTATAACATTTTTATTTCATCTATTTCAATTTGTAATTGATTTTTAATTGTTGGAAATATAACTTTGAAAATTCTCACCTTGAAAAAGATAATCAAATGCAGAGACTCTGAGTTACTCTGCTAATACCCCATCCCTGCTGCCAAGCACCAAGTCAAAGGTATTAGCTCGATTCCCAGCTCAAGTAGTAATTTTAAATATATTTTAGCAATATTTGCTAGCACAGATGACTCAGATCAAATTTTATTATTACGTATTTTAGCAAAGAAATTTGTTGGTTTTTATACTAGAAATTGATGACTTTTAGTATTTCTGGATTATGTTTGTAACATTGTGTTCTTTGTCATGTCCTATAAAATGGAAATAATTTAGTAGATATATTTAGTGAATAAAAGAGGCTGTAGTTGAGTGCATGAAAGATGTGGGTGGATCTGCGGTGGTGGGATTCTTAAAAAGAGATGCATGGTGGAATGAACAGGTGAAAGAAGATGTGCGAGAAAATAAAGTATACAAACAAATGATTGCTGAAGTGAAACAGAATGTAGGAGGTTGCAGGGCATATACAAAGAGAAAAAGTAGGAGAAAGAATGCAGAATGATTTTGAAGGAAGAAGTAGTACCAGAAGTGGGTAAAAACAACAAAACAAGAAGCGCAACGAGAGTTCTATGGATTTATAATAATTGAAGGAGATGATGTCAGTTGAAAATAGTATGAGAGAGCAGTAGAGGGAGTATTTTGATCACTTATATGGCGAAAATGTAGAAAAAGTAGCAGAAAAGAGGCAACCTGTTATGACGAGGGAAAGAATTAATGAGGCTGAGGTATTAAAAGTTATGAAAGTGTTAAAGAATTGCAAAGCTGAGGGTGTATATGGAATCACAAGTGAAATAAACTGCAGACAAAATTTGGGGTGTGCTATGTGGTTTAATTCCAAGTAGAGGTTGAATGGACCAGATATTTGTATTGCAACAAATGAATGAGAAATGTATGGCTGTAAGGAAGAAAGTTTATTGTTCATTCGTTGATCTGGAAAAAGCGTATAATCGGGTGAATAGGAGAATGATATGGAATGTTCTTAGAGAGTATGGTGTGAATGCATGGTTAGTAAATGTAACTATACCAGTGTATGATGGAAGTACATTGTGCATAAGGGTGGATGGAGTGTAGAGCGAATGGTTTGACATTGGACAGGGTGTTAGACAAGGTAGTGTTATATCTCCTTGGTTGTTTAATGAATTCATATTAAAGTGTATGAGGGATGCTTATGAGGACGCGGTTGGTGTACAAATGGACAATGTGAATGTGAGTATGCTGATGTATGCAGATGATGTTGTATTAATGGCTTAGAATGAAAGTGGCTTGTAGAATGCATTTAAATGTGGTAACAGGCAAAATGGATCTTCATATAAATGTCTCCAAAACTAACGTGATATTTTTGATAAGAATGGATAAGGAAATGATTGTTAGTTTAGTACAAAGTGTAACGTGTTGATTAACTTTTAAGACGTAAACGCAACAAAACCCTATAAAAGTTTGAAATTGTTACTACCAGATCTAATAAGTTCTAATAATGTGTGGCAGATAAAGACTCACTGCGACATCACAAGAAGGAGACGCCCAATTCTCATCAAAAGTTGCCCCAGCGAACGAGGCAACTCAGCTTGGAAGACCAACACACACACTTTTAACACCTGAGCCAACGTCGAGTAAATGAGAGAGGCTTCATTCCAGAAGATACCACCAGGCATTGGCTAAAGCTAGCCCCTTTTCGTACATTGAGACCCATTGCCAAATTGTATTAGTCCCACTGGTATAAATGGGCCTGTCCTTGGTTCACGTCTATCTATTCTATTGTAATACTTGACAGGAAGAACTGCTGGAAGATATTCACTAGCATCAGCTAGGAAGACGTACTGAAGACTGCAATGGTTGAGGCATCTGTGTCGACTCCTCACCTCAGAGTTAGCTATGGTGGATAGTATAAGTACTGAGGGATGTGGTAATATTTAGTTGAGCCTTGAGCTCTATTGTTCAATGTCCTTATGACGTAGTTTTTGTATGTCAATACTTGACTTGACTTGTTTTCTTCCTAGTATGCCCTTTACAGGTCATACGTTGATTTTTATTTACTGTTTATAGTTGGCCTTGAGCTCTGTTGTTCAATGTCCTTATCACGTAGTTGTTGTATGTCAGTATTACTGACTTGTTTCTCTATACCCATATGGCATAGTTTATAGCTTTATGCACTAACTTTCTATGTCTATTAGGCTTAGTCACAAATATTAGGGTCATGATTAGACTCCTTAGACTATATGACCATGCTGCGGCTAGTTTAAAGAATAGAATTTAATAATGGAGGATACCAGGTTATCTATTGCTATGTTTCACAACCTAATAGGGTCTGTAACTGACACTTGTCTCTGATGTGTCTCTGTGTACCGGCTTACGGTATGCAACCTGTGGAAGTGCTACTTGTCCATAGTAGTGGCCCATGGGGTTTTTTCTATTGTGTACGGTCCTGTTGTGGAGCCTTTAGGTTAGTAAAAATGATCACTATTTTTCTAGTAATATTGTCTCATTAGTAGGGTAACAGAATAAAGATACTATTGATTGCTCAGGCAGTACTAATTAGGAAGAGTCCGGCCATAGTATCAGTAGCATCTAATTTTCCTGGTAGTTCGCCTAGTACTGGTTGTAAAATTATAGTTTTGTTTCTAGGAGGTTATAAAGTAATAATGCTTAACTGTCTAACTCTAAATAGAGTTAACGCACACTAATTAGCTCATGATAATTACCTCCCTCGTAGCTCCTTGAATTAGGACTAAATTTTGTGTGGCTTAGTTCTTTATAATTTTTGTTGAGAGCAGTAGCTGGAAGTCTCAGTCAGTTGACTGGAGTTAAATAATGTATTGTAAATTTGTAATTAGATTTGACTACTGCCAATAAGTTATATTACTGTGGAGTTGCTGCCTTTAATCCCATTTGATAAATTAGTATATGTCCTGCTTTAATGAGTTACAAGCTTTCTTATTTACACTTATTACTTATAAGTGTGGGTTATAGGGTGTACCTAGGTGCTTCACACATGATGCTCCTTTCTCGATATATATGTATCCGTTCATATGCTTATGTATATACAATGGATGGTTTGAATAGTTTCTAACTGTAATACTCTAATACTATGTACTTCCTATTGACCTGTTTTACTATTAATAAACGGAGTTGTTAAACTTGTAAAATATTCTCATTCTTTGCTCCTTGTGATCAACATTTAAGTACTACAGATGTTATAAAAGGGAAACCTTTTAGAACAAGTGAATGATTTTGTGTAACTTGGCAGAATGTTCTGTGAAAATGGAAGGATGGATGGTGAAGTTGACAGAAGGGTGAATGCATCTCAATAGAGTATTTGGATTTATGTGGACTAATGCAAAGAATGAGGTAGTATCGAAAGAAGCAAACATGGCAGTATAAAAAAAAGTGTGTTGACACCAACATTGTTTTATGGATGTGAAACGTGGATGTCAGGAGAAACACAAGAGCAAGGTAAATGTGGTTAGAATGTGATATCTAAATATGTATGTGGAAAACTAGTATGGACAAAGTCAGTAATGAGATGGTGCTGAAGGAGTGTGGTTTGAAAGGGAATCCAATATGTCAATGGGAAAGAAATGTCTTACGTTGGTTTGGGCATGTCGGGAGGATGAGTGTGAATCGAGCGACAAACAAATGTAAAAAAGAAGAGTGTGTTGATCAAAAGGAAGGGGTAGGCCATGTAAGACATAGCTAAATGTTGTAGAAAAATGTGTGAAAAAGAGAAACATTATGAAATTTAAGAATAAAACAGCATGTATGACTTGGTGTATGGATGTTGTTTAAGCAAAGGGAGTATGCAAGGATAGGGGAGTGTGGAGAAAGTTAGTGAGAATGGATTAAGTATGAAAATGTTGATTTTTAGCTATATGCACAGTTTCTTGCCTACCTCGTAAGGGAACGACGTTATTAGGTATGTGTATGTGTATGTATGTATATGTATGTATTTATTTATTTAGTAGAATAGTATGAAATCAATTTTTTTAAAACCTCTATAGGCATTTTTTTAAAATATTTTACTTACAAACTAGGTATTACTAAATCTCTTGTTTATAAAAAAAGATGACCCTGTATTTTTAATTTTGGATATCACTGCATCAATGATATTCCATTTATTCAAAATTAAATACATTATTATTTATTTTTTGAGTTGATATAGGTGCAGAATTGCAAAAATGGGGCCAAAGGTTAATCCTTAGAATAAGTATATACAATATACATATGCCATATTACTGTTATTTATTACCATATAGTAGAGCACTATTACTAGATGTGGTGGCCAAGATGTTAAGGTGAGACTCGCATTTCAATTGGTTGCTGTTAATGCAGTCAAGATTAGAATCCTGGCTGGGTGCAATGCATTCAATGTCATTTTAACTGTAGTTTACAAATCCTATGTTCACACTAATATGGTTAAACCCTTGTATATACACGGGCTCAGGATGTCATATAAGGTCACTATTTCAGATAATCTGATATCACTACCCATATCTAAAAAAAACTAGTTGTACACCAGTGACTACAGTAAAGGTGATTGAAAAGCAAGTTTAAAAGATCAGCTAATATTTTAAATACATTTAAAATGTTTATTAGTGAAAACATTGAAACTGTACATTCTGTTTACCCTATCTTATAAACTATACCATAGTGACATAATGCAAGGTAAGCTTGCTACCTTACAGAGTAAATGAAGTGTACCTACGCTTACCGTGAAAGTTAGCAGTCTGAACTTGATGAATTATACTATGACCCTATATTACAAGATAGACTAGAGTGGAATAATGCAAGATAAGCTTGTTACTTTGGCGGGTAAACAAAGGGTACATAAAAAGTAAATAATCTTTTATTTCTTGATTAATGTTCTCTTATGGTCATTATCAAATAACACACGTAAAGCGTATATATCATCATCGTTATGCTTAGGTAGATGATTGGTATGAAACAAAGGACTTTGAGTGGATTCTAATTTTCTTAAAAACGTATATAAGAAACGCAGTATAGTTTGGTTGACATAATTCACATTCGATTATAATCACAAATCACACAATTAAGAATGAGTTATTTAAGAAAAGTAAGCAAACAAATTTACTACACAAACTAGCTCAAATGTGCATTGTACATTATTTTAACATTTACTAAACACTTCATGATATTAAATTATAAATACAATTTGTTCTAAAAATATTGTTCAAGAAAAATTCCACTTTATTAAGATATTTTCATAAAATGGGTGAATATTATGTATGCCCTATAAACCTTTAATGTTTATAGATTCCTTATGATATTAAGGAAAAATTCTGAAAAACATTTATGTTACGGAAGTAAAACAATGTTCTGCACATCAGTTACAGAAATATATATATATATATATATATATATATATATATTTAAAGTTTTGTGGTTCAGCTATTTTTACGAATTCTGGTTATCTGTATACTTATACTAATGAGTTAGGGAGTAGTATTATATAATTTAGAAGGAGCGAACTTGCATGTGTGTGGAAAGAGAATAAGCCACCATCTGAATAAAAAAGAATCTCAGTACATTCTGCCAAAATTCAAACACACGGCTCCTTGCTTCCAACAAACCAGAAAAGAAGAAAATGACAGATCTACTTGTGTTCCCACCAATGTGGGTGAATCTTTCTGAGTAATAGTTCCAAGAAGCCGATGATCTCATACTTTCATATTATTTTGATATTCATATTTAATTCATAAATGATGTATGACCCTAGGCAAGAAACTATCATCTGTTGCTTTGTATTAATGATAAGCACATTAAGCCTAATGTTATGGACTTATGGGCTGTATTTGCATGTTTAGTTATAATTTGCTAAAATATTTTAGCTACGATGTACATTTTATTGTTTATTAATTCTCTTAAGTTTCATAAAAAATAGTATAGGTCTATAAAATGTGTTTATAGTAATGTAACCTAAGAACACCTCTTAAAGTTGAATAGTGAACAATATTTTTCCATTGCATTTAATTTAAATTATATTATTTAACTAAACTACATATTATAAACAGTTAGTGGCATAAAATAAACAATAAGTATTAAATTCATATAAGTCGTGTTCAATGTATACAAGAAACTAAGATATATAAAGAACAACATCAGTACACAATTAAAGCCCTATAGACCTAAGTTGAACACAAAATCCAACCATATGTATGCATAAAAATTTATTATTCTTCTTATTAGAAAAACATATCATATTAAAAACATATAGACTGATGGCATAATTATCTAGGATTTAATTCTAATAATAAAATTGAAAATCAAATTTGATTACTCCAAACAATGTTTTTGCAATACGATTATCTAAATGTTAATAAAATAATACAAGTCTAACTATTGAAATTTAAAACAAATGAAGAACGAGTAATCATTTATTCAATGATAGTGATTACACATTTTATGCTAAGGTTATATCATTAAATTAAATCTAAACTGTATTTAAAATACTATTTCTATGTATTTAAACAAATAATTCCAATTAAGATGTAAAATATCTTGGGATAGGTGCATATTGGTGCGCTAAGTCAAGAGTTACAGGTTTAATTCCTGAGTCCATGTGTCATTTTTCCATTAATTTAAATATTATTCATTTGATTATAATTGCAGCTGGTAGATTATGGTAAATATGTTTAAAATCAAGTATAACAAAAACCCTTAATTATTGTATTTATCCATATTTTTTCATAGAATCTCTTGGTTGTCTTTAAACTTAATAAAAGGTATTATAATGATTGCTCTTTCTTATAAGTACAAATAATAATAACTCAAAAATTATAAGTTTCATCACCTTTGCAGCCTTTATCCATGCAAGCAGACAAAACAAGAAAACCAAAAATTAGTTTAAAATAATCATAAAATAATGCAACAAAGACCAAGTAATTTGAGCTAAAGGAAAAAGCTAATACGTTCATTCCGACTTAGAAGACGAGCAAGGCGTAAGAATACTGGCTAAGAGAGCGATCTACATCACACACAGAGAAGTTCTAATGTATTTGAGGTCTACAGATGACTCCGTTTAGACTACAGCCATGCTGAATAGTAAAATTCTAGGTCCACCAATAATGGATTGGCTGTACCAACACACCAATATTTTGACCAAGGGTACAAAAACTAGTTACCCACTCAAGTTAAAAATATGGGCGAACAATATTTCTCCTGTCATTCATTGTTTGTGATATTGTTGCATTAGATTAAAACAAACATTTCATTATCAAATATTGATTGTAGGTTTAGATAACCGAGTGTATAATCAAGCTTATTGAAATGGTTAATTTATTAACAGGACAATTGGATAAATAATTATGAGTAATCACATTTCTACTAACAAATAAATCTTCTAGATTTATTAAATATGTCTGCCAGTTTCACTATGTGAAGATCAATTTGTCCTTCATACATAGAGTGGAATAACCTAAGTGGTCTATGTCCAAAGACTCCATCGATTGAGACTTGTCCAGACAACTTTGATGAAATCTGAATGGTAAGTTATTCTAGCCTTGTATTATATTGCCTACATAAGGCCAGATAGCTTCAAGTAAAAACTTATTCAAACAAGTTGTTCAGAGTGTCCGAAATATGTAGCCTTCCCTATTAAAAAGTAATGTATTCATATAAATGTGTGTGGATATATTTGTATGTATTTTTAGGTCCAAAACTGAATATGACCATATTATAATAGTTCAAACTCTTTTTGTACATAAATATAAGCCCCAGGGATAAATTAGTTGTTAATATTAAGAATTTAAATATCAACTAAATAAAATGTATATACTAAAAGGGTCCAATTAACAAGCATAAATTGTTTTGTTAAGGTTAGATGTTTTAAATTTTAGCTATAATAAGTTTAATTAGGTTACACAATGTCTGTATAAGTTCGATCAATTTATGCTTTGTGAGCTTAATTTAAGCTATGTTATGACAAATATACATTAAATTACTAAGGTTTATTAAGATTCATTTGGTTTAAAATATTTGTATAAAAGTTAGGTTTGTTTATGTTATGCTACATTAGATTATATTAATTTAAACTCAGTAGAATAAGCTTAGGAATTTAACATAAGTTAAGTTAATCTAAAATAAAGTTAAATTAGGTTAACTATCCAGTAACTAAGCTTATTGATAAAGCTTCATTCTTTTATAAGTGAACTTTAATATGAGTTTAGAAGGATTTTTTTTAATAACCTCAGCACACCTGCATGTAGTTGAAGCCTTATTAACTAAAATAACAGGTAGTAAGACACGGTGCTAAGAAAAACAACTAGAAGAACAAAAATATTTAAAGGTGTATCAAAAATAAACATTTATACATTAAGATAGTGTTTTTTGTGCTTTTTGTTTTAGATTAACTTAACTGAGATACTACTAAATTCAAAAATTATATTGTAATGTTAGTCTAATGATTTTATACTGTATACCCTAAGTAAGGCCATGCCAATTTTTATAAGTAAAGTTGTGTAGTCTTAAGATAATTTTTATCATCAAAGACACACAAACTATAGGTAACAATTGACTTTGATATAAAGAGACCACACGAATAAAATGTTTGTAAAAATACAAGGTCAGGGGGAAGACTGTTTTTGTATTCTGTCTTGTAAATATATATTTTTGGATGTTATTAAAAATCTATTTTAAATATATTTTACTTGCATTCATATTTTATGTTCTAATTTCAATAATTTTTGTATCTCTTAAATATATAATACTTGGATATGTCTAATTTAGAATTTTATTTACATTTAAAAACCAAACATTTGGGCCACTATCAGTTTTGAGAGTATTAGACAGTGGTGTATAACCTGGAGAAAGATAATACATTAAGCCGGACTATCCATGAGAATAGCTTTTCACACTCTGTTTACCCTAAATGGTCTTACCTTGATGGGTACCCATGTGTTGCTTTTGACCGAACCGCGAAACAAATTAAAAACATTATAATAACTATTAGATTTCCTCCCCACTTGAGATAATCAGATTTAAAAATCAGGGTCCTTATAGAATTATGAAACATAAATTTAAGGACTTTTCAAGGACTTTTTAAGGCTTTGCTATTTCTCATACTGCCAAAAGCTAAACACGTCAATTAAAAAAAAATTATAAAGTGTACCAAATTTTAAATAGATGGAAAACAATAACTTTTCACTAAATTTAATCAACAGATAGGACTATAAAATAATAATCTAACTTTGTTGTCACTTACGTCACAGTGACCAGTTAATGCAGTCATTCTAGATTCAGTATATATTATAGTATGGCTAGAACAGGAATTTAAGTGCTAAGGTGGATGGGAGATGAACTAATAGCTATCGGCGGGCATTTATGTGCAAAACTGTAATTATAAGTACTTAAAGTGTTAATAGGTAGCCAAAAATCTTAAAAGAATTATTACAAATGACAGTTTTAAAGCAACTTATAAAAAAATGGCGAATTCACATGAATTGAGATTTTTAAATATAGGAAATTAAAGAAAACAACAGCATATTTCATCGACAGTAGTGCTAATGCGTTTGTCCGAGAAGTTAACACTGTTTCCCCTTGCCCCTTCATAGATCCCATCCCATGGGTACAACTATCTCTGAGCTGATGACACGATAACAAATAAAACAAAAGCAATCAGGAGGAGCAGCGGAGAGTAAAGTAAACAGCAGACAGAAGTTAACGCTTGATCCAAGAGGATGAGCTAGATATTTCACACCCCGGTTAATCTTAAATCACGGTCTTTACATCCATTTTTCACAACCATTTCAAAAATTAATATTGAAACCTGTAAATTTCCCAGGAATTTTCAAGACCAGAGCAATTTAAGGACTTTTCCAGGCCTTGAACAGAGACACATTAAATTCCAGGTCTTTCAAGGACCGTATGAACCCTGTAAAATAAAGATAAACTAGTTACTGTATGCGACCTATCAATGAGGACGAACCTGTTACTTTTAATGCTTCTGGTGAACTCTATTGTTCTACTAAAGAAATACGAGTTCTCAACTCAGCCACTATAGCACTAGCTTCTATACTTTATACTTTAGTCATTGGAAAAATCTACTCTGTGGCTGGCAACAGTTTATTTTGAGTGTTACATATTTAGTGCATGATATTTGTGTTGTTTCAGTGATTCTGTGTTTTGATTTGAGATATTTATGATGTCGAGTGCTGAACAGAGAAAAGTTGATGCAGAGTGCCATGTTTTTAAAGATAAATGGTGTTTTGATTACTTTGTTGTTGAAAACAACAATAAGAATTAGTTCTTATTTGCAGGGATATTATTGGTGTTCTTAAGCGTAAAGCATTCTTAGGCACTAGGATACTAAGCATCGCAGTAGGTATTCAGAATTCAATGGTTAGATGAGTTCAAACAAAGCGGAATCCATGAGAAATAATTTAACTTCTCAACATCAAATATTTATAAAACTAACACAGCAGAATGAGTCAGCTGTAAGCGCAAGTTTTCAATCAACCTAGGTTTTAAATAAGGCATGGGAAACCATTCACTGAGGGACAGTTGATAAATAGTTGTATTCTTAAGGGTGTTGAGGAAATACGTCCAGACAAAGCTTCTTTGTTCAATACAATAAGTTTGTCAGCAAATACTGTTGCTCGTCAAATGGAATCTCAGGGCTAATATTTCTCCGCAATTAAAAACATTACCTGGTGTTTCTCAATAGCATTGGATGAATCAACAGATGTTACAGACCATACTCAGGTTCTTTTGTTTATTCGCTGGGTTAGTAACAAATTTCAAACTACAGAAAAATTAGCTGCTGTTCACACTAAGGAAAGTAATGTCACTGGAGATGACCTATTTTCAAAGGTCAAGGATATTGTATTTAGCCTTGGAATTGACTGGAAAAATCTGAAGTGCGTAACTACAGACGAGGGGCATAACATGTGTGGAACCAAAAAAGGGTTAGTAAGCAATATCTTTAATGCCGTTCAACAAGTCAGAGCTGTGAAACCCAAATGATTTTTCACTGCATCCTCCATCAATAGGCTTTATGTGGTAAGCACATAAAGTTATCTGCTGTGATGGATTTTATTGTACGCACAGTGAATTTTGTCCGATCCCAAACACTCGCCCATTGTCAATTTAAAAACGTCCTTGCCAATAGTGAAAGTGAGAAACCAAGACATTCCGTATCATTGTGCAAACGGTTCGGTGGCTCAGCAGAGGCAAAATGCTGAAAAGATTTTTTGAGATACGGGCAGAAATTGATATGTTCATGACTGAGAAGAACCACCCAGTGACTGTTCTTTAAAAGAGCCCATAAATATGGAAACTAGCGTTTGTTGTTGAACTCACCGAGCATATAAACTACATGAATTTGAAACTTCAAGGAGGACATTCGCTCATTTCAGATTTGTATGCAAATGTAAAGGCTTTCAGGGAGAAATTATTTCTTTTTGAAAATCAGGTTGCTGCTAACAACTTAGTTCACCTCCCAAGCAGTGATAGGTACAAAAATAAATGTTCTGTTCCATTTCCTACTTCTTTTGCTTTAGAGCTGATTTAACAGCTGAAAGAGCAGTTTCAGGATCGTTTTCAAGATTTTAATGAAGCCCTGGGGAACATCAGACTTTTTCAACATTATTTTAACTGCAAAGTCAAAGATTTTCTGCTCGAGCTTCAGCTGAAGTGATCGACGTATCTTCAAATGAATCACTCAGGGATTTATTTTAAGGAAGTTAATTTACTAACTTCAATAGGTCATTGCCTGAACAGAACTTTAAATGTCTCAAGGTCTTTGCTCGTGGCATGTTTTCTGTGTTTGGCTCGACATACCTGTATGAGAAAATCTTTTCAAGGCTGAAATATGTCAAATCTAGCTAAATATCGTACCTCATTGTCAGATGTACATTTGATCTCACTCTTATTAATTGGAACAACCAAATTTGAACCAAATCTTGGAGCAATTTTATCTGACAAACAATTCCAAACATCACACTAAACGGGAAAACTTAAAAAGGTTTATTTTTGTATTATACAGAAAAAGTCCTGTCTAGAGTAAGATTAAAAAATCGAAACATTATCTTTATTTCAAAGTAACATAAAAGTGTTGTTTATCAATTAGGCCCTCTACCCAAAATCCCAAGTTCAATGTGGCCCACCAATGAAGAAGGTTGGAGACCCCTGGGTTACACTATGGCCCTATCTTATAAGCTATACCATTGTGGAATAATGCAAGGTAAGCTTGATAACTTACAAGGTAAACGAAGGGTACATATAATACATTCAATTAAAATCCAATAATTAGTTAAAAGCCAACACAATAAAATATATACAACATTTATGCTCAGCTACTATAGTATATATAATATAATAACGATGGCCAAAAATATTTTAATTTAATAGTTTAAAATAAATAAAGGTAAAATGTATTTAAAATGGACTCGAACATGGTTGTAAAATAAAGTCATAAACTTTTGAAAATTAAATTGATTAATTAACTAAAACCCAGTTTAAACCAACAAATGAGATATATATATATATATATATATATATATATATATTCTTGATCAACACAATGGGGTTAAACCTTACTGATCAGTTTGCATGACCAGTCTTTCAACAAATCAGAGGGCTAGTTTTTAGCAATTTTATTATCTAGCAACCTTGATATTAATAGATATACTAAATTTTTTTCTAAAACAAAATGCCTAGAAAAGGGGAAAAAAATGTTTGTGGATGAATTTATTCACACTATAATAATACAATATTTTATATAAAACAAATCTAGCATTGAAACACAGGGAGTTAGTTGTGATACACCAAGTGGTAATGTTTTGATAGGAATAACCTTATAGAAAATACAAATTTTTTCTGTGGTCAGCAGTGATAATATTTATTGTGTTATTATTAAAACAATAAATGGAGAGTTTTTGAGAACAAAGTACTGAGAAAGATATTTGAGCCTGAAAGGGGTAAGCAAATAGGAGAATGTAGAACGTTTCTTAATGAAGGTCTTCATGGTTTGTATATATCCACAAACATATTAAGGATAATCAAGATGCAGAGACTAAGGAGGGATGATCATGTGGCACATATGGGTGATGACAGGTATGTACACAACATTTTTGTAGGGAAATTTGAAGATACAAGACCTGTTTGTAAGCCGAGACGTCAATAGGAGGATCATGTAAAGATGGCTTTGGTGGAGGTTTGGTGTAAGTTTAGGGAATGGATGGGGATGCCTCAGGATAGGACTGAATGGTGAGCTTACGTCCTGGAGGCCATGAACTTTCGAGTTTCTTAAGACCAGAAAGTAAGTTAAGTTAGTGCTATTTTATACATATAGATATTTTTTTTAACAAAAGTAAAATCTGTCTATCACTTGACATTATGAGTGAACATATGAAAATGGTTTTAGTAGCTTTTGTATCAATTAAAACGGTTTATTCCTCTCCTAATAGGATTGTATATCCATACATGTATGCACATACAAATATAGGTGGGACATTATTATTATATTATTATACTTATGAATATAAGTTTAATTGAGTATGTAGTGCATAATATAATTAAGAGAAACGTTTTGATAACTATACATGCTTCACCAGTAAAAGTTATGGTAAAATCTTAACACAAGGAATGTATAAGTTCATACTCTGTACATCTGATATAGTACAAGTTTGAGGAGCATGCCCACACTCTACTGCACATTGATGAGCTATTGTTGGTAAAGACAAGGCAAAAAGCCTAGTATATTGTCATTAGATATTAAAGCATTTATAGAGGTTACAAAAGGGCCCTCTGTTTATGCAGCCTTTGCAGACTAACTTTATAGTCTCTTTTGCTTGGTAATAAATCTAGAGAGTTTTGCTAAAGAAGGGAAAAGGGGTTTTACACATTTGCATGGACACACAAACACATTCACACACCATGCTATTAGGGAGGAGGGAAAATAAATATAACCAGTAGCAGTCTGATGAAAGCCACGGCATTGAACATATGCATACTACATGATTATATCAGGATGAGTTGAAAAAATTTATCATAATTCATATGGATGAGAGACTACTAGGAGTATTATTATATATCATTATATATAATTATTAAGTTGGATTAAATAGCCAAGCTATTATAGTTGTTAAGTATGGATACAGCCGTGTCCAAATGTCATATTCTTTAGATTGAAAAATCACACCTGGTTCAATTCTCATGTCCAGGTGTCATTTTTTAATTTAAAGAATATAATTATTAGGATTAGTAAGAAATTGTGGTGTGTTCAGCAACTAAATCTATTGCAAAACAAACAGACTCCCATCTCTATTATCTCTCTATGCATACATGCACACACTGCGATACTGAAATAAGTCAAATTTGGCTGACAAAATGAAAATTTTAAGAATAATGCTATAGACGATTGTATAAAAAAAGACAACTAAAATGTATATTTCTTTGCTTTCTTCATGGACAAATTTATGTAGGGGTTTAAAGAATAATTTTTAATCTAGACTGGCAATTTTAAATAAACACACCTGTTTGGGAAACCAACAATAAATAACAATGGTGGTCGAACATATATTTTGTTAATAGTGTTTTATTTTAGTTGATTAATTTTAACACAAGGACTATTTAACCAATTAATCTACATCTAGGAATAACACACGCCAATGCATCCAACCAATATTTAAACTTTGATCTTATTGCCACCAAAAAGTGTAATTTTATATTTTAGTTTTCCATGAAATAATCTTAGCCAGATCATTTAAATCTCTTTTCATTATTATTAAAAAGTAAAAAAAAAAAAAAAAATAGTGGCCCATCTGTATTCTGAGCTAAGAGTACTGCATTAGATTTTCAGCACGTCAAAAAAAGTATCATTATTTAAATTGGGGCTCACACTTTCACAGTAATAAACGTACATCTGGGAGTTTGGCTACTGTGTTGTTTTAGAGTAAGTTGGGTTTTAAGTATAATTAATAATAATAAATTTAAAGAAGTCTAATGTAAGAAATAATAAAAATACGTTTTTTTAGAGGAATTTAAAGTCCCATATAACTTCAGTGAAAGTAGGCTGCTTTTTATATATCAGTCAATTTGTATGAGTTTGCCCTCTTTGCTAGTTTTTATTGGCAAGCATATGAGTAAGAAATGAAACATTGGAAAAGAGATTGTTGTGTTATTATGACTGTCTTTAAGTTTTAAAAGCTGCTAGATGTCTGTAATGTCACTCACAGTCATATTAGAAACAATTTATGTACACTTTTATGGGGACGCGAAAGAAATTCTAAGGGAAGAGCAATACACACTCTCTCTAAGAAAGAGGTCAGCAGACTGAAACCAGCCACATGGCATAGCCATGTCAGAGCACCCTACTATGAACCTGGGGGTCCAATGTCCTATTCCTAGTTGGTACCATGGTTAATTTTCCCAAAAGAGGAATCATCTCAACGGTCACCAGGGTTTGGTTGATTAGGCTTAAGTTTGGTTTAAGAGTTTCCACTGGTTCCAAACCTTCATATTCATCATCACCTTATTTCATCGGGACATGGAAAGAGCCTCCACAGAAAGAATGTACGATTTGTACATTCGGGCATTTCCTTATTTATTTTAAAATGTTATTCCTAGAAGTCGAAAATTTAAGTTGTTGTTGTATGGCCAGTTTGCTTGAAGAGGTAAAGGGGGGCAGTGGAGGGTCACAAATTGTTAATCTTTTTATCCCGTCTTCAAATATCAAGTAAGAAGTAGTCCGAGGTTTGTGTTCATTGTGTGTAGTTCAGTAGTGTTAGTATAGATTTAATAATAATTGATTATTTTATTATTTTAATTATTTGATAAATGAGGTGAAATAAATAATACTCAGTGCGGAATTTCTTTAAATGACATACAGAGTGAGTACACACCATTAATATTATTAGGATGGTTTTAAAGGTCAATTACAGGTTTATATAGTGTAGCCCTTTAAACTCATTTCTTATTTTGGTGGATCTACAAATTAAGGACTTCAAGAAAGTACAAACATTTTAAATTAAAAATGTTATAATTGAAATCGATAATATTGGAGCAACATTATTTTAATAGCCTGTTAATTAAACATAAAAATAATTTAACAGACACATTATTTAGCTGATTTAAATTTTTTAGACAAATAAACTAAAATCATATAGTTCTACACTATTTACTTTTGTTAATGACATGGTAAGTAGCTGTTTTGGCTGCATCAAACCAGCATTATATAATTTAATCTATTTAACTTTTTTCAAATGAAAATATGCCAAAAATAAAGATCTTTCTGTAATGATTTGAAAAAAGAATGAAATTATTTTCAAAAATTATAAAATTAAACTCCATGGCGTTAGTACATGATCGAGTTATACCGATCAAGCAGCCACCATCTGTTGGCAAATATAGTGTCAACTTCTAGTGATAAATGGTGTAATTGGGTTAGCACAATGAGTTCTTTGGTCATTAATCTTTGTTTTCCTGACTGGAGCAGCTACTTTTACATTTAAGTAAAGTAGATCCTTATTTGCCCTCACAAGGCTGTGTTGAGCCCGTTCCAGATCCAATGTCTTACAGAGAATCTAGAAGTTCTGGGGATTGAACCTAATATCTCTGTATCTGTAGCCAGGAAGTCTGACCACTAGACCACCGAGGTGATATTTTTATTATTTCTTAGAGTTTTGGCAAACAAGAATAAAACCAAATGATTTCTTGTTTAAATGGTACCCTGGATTATAAATAAATTGTGCAATTATTAAGCTCCCGAATTATATTTATTTCCTACACAACTAACTTATATTTGGTTATAAATTATGTTTTAATATTATGTTATATTTACAAATATGTTAATGGTATTAAAACTAATAAATATAAATTTACCGGAAACTAACTAAGGATCAAAAAGAATGGGAACTTTTATTTTTCTAGATCTGGTACCAGAACCGATAATTATTTCAGTTCGACTCCCTGCTTTGGATAAAGGAAAATTAGCTCCAGACAAAATATGAAAAGAAAACACTCTTCAAGTCATATTTCTATATAAGCGTTTTAGACCCCACATTAAAGACAGTACCTACTTAACGTCTTCAATTGATTAATCTCTTATGTCATGTGTAACATTAATTTGTCGATTATTTGTTTATTTAAATGTAGAGCTTATTATCTGAACAAAGAATATGGCTACATTGTCACTAAACAATTCTTTCCCTCTCCAGATTCAATGACCTCTCAACTTTCAACACTGTGGAATAAAATAAACTGACAACAAAGTTAGCCCAAAAATATAATGAAAATACTATTTTAAATATTCTATCATATAAATAATTATTGTTGTTAATGAAACAATCTTACATATATCTTTAATCACTAAACCTATGGGTTTGTTAAGCATTTAATGCCTTTGAAATCGTATTTTAAAAACACTGTAAAACTAAGTATGTTGATTTTATTATCTTATGGAATTTGTTCTCATTTTAAGAGAGGAAAAAACAAACAAGTTACTCCCAGAGAAAACTTAAGCATTTGTTCAACATAGCCAAATTTGCCAGCAATAAAAATGAGTAACTAAACGTATATTTATAAATATATTTTTTGGGCCTAAGCAATCCTTGAATACTGTATAGTATTTTGTAACTATAAAATACATACATTAAAGGCTTTCGCGATATATCAAAATAGTTAATAAGTGTTATCATAAAATAAACCAACATAAGGCAGGCCACAGAGTAGACAATAGAATAGATACAATACTGTATAGTTATATTTTAGTTTAAATAGTAGTGTTCAA